>OU343225.1:116113805-116413473 GCA_910596185.1 Chrysanthemum makinoi
TATCTATTACTTTCGTAAAAGTGTTTCCCTGTTTCTGACATACAAAAGCAGGTTGAATTTCTTTGACATTTTGTTGAACAAGCTTCTACACAGCCTTCTGCTATGTATATATATATATAATAATAATAATAATAATAATAATAATAATAATAATAATAATAATCATTATAAGAGTCAAAACACATACTTATTTGGCAAGGATCAGCGGGTCATTGCAGGAGTAATATTGCTGAATGAATCCAGCACGGAACTTTTTAGCGGATCCGAGGAAACGCTGCTGGATAAACCTGAAACAACAACAATGACAACAAACCGTAATATAGTGTTGTTGCAAGGGAGAAAACTGCCCTTAAGGAATTTCCGTTCTATTTCGCTGAGAGCCTTCCATCATAAAACTCCAGGATTTGATGCAGACACAACGTTGCATATTGGCAGCGATCAAAGCAATAATGCCATTGGTGGTAGACAGAAAACATAAGAGAGTAGCCAATCACCATTCCATTGGGTAAATGAGGGACTTCATGATGTTTTGTGTGAATGTTTTGTGTGTTTGGTGATGAGTTTCTCCGCAACCAAGGACAAGCCAATAAAACTTAGCACAAGTAGTTTTAGATCGTGATCAAAGTGATGAGTTAAGATCACGTTCCTCCTCCAGATAATCAGCCATATGATCACGGAGGGCATCGGGTGAAATTTTAGATGACGGGAGGTGTATTTTTTAACGTAATTTAAAACAAATCGGCGGGTTTAATATAAATGCAACAAAAAGTACTCTACTACAATGCGGTTAACACTAATTATAAGTTTAGATGTCGAAAAAAAATTGGTTGGTGTTTTCAACTATTTCTTTTAGAAAAAAATTAAATACCAAATACGTAAAATTCGTATTAAAGCACTTAAGAATAGTTTAACCAAACAATGTATAATGGGGAGTGATTTGCACCTTTAATTTTTATTAGGACACTCACGATACAAGTTGTTAAAGCGGTTTATACTAAAAGTACCAACATTTTAATGTATAGTGATGAGTGTCCCATAAAAATTAAGTAATGCCAATCATTTCCATGTATAATATATATGTCAAAATTACAATTGTGATGCTAACAAAGTACCAAATTAAAATTAAAATACCCAAGATTCCATTCATACACTTTGAAAAGGAAAAAAGAATATAGCATTATATATTCACCCATTGGCCCATTCCCCACCCCACCCACTTTCGCAGTTCCTCATTTATTATCTCTTCTTCTCCATATTGTCGGATTGAAAACTCACGGACACGGCAACTAGAGATCGCTCAAGTTGTGGGCAAGCTGAGAGCGACGAGGGCACTTTGATTTGTTGGGTGAGGGCACTATACTTATTTCGCATCAATATTACCTCTTTTACTATACATTTTGTATATCCACAAGAACTTGATTGGGGCATCGCCTCCGCTACTACTAAGAAGGCTGGCTCTTGTATGTCCAAGCAACATGAGAGACCGTTTCAATTTTTATTGCTTACCAAGTCAACCATATGGGATTTTAATCACTTGGGCCTTTATCACCTCTCACACACAAAAACAAGTACCACATTATAAGACATGTAGCTCGTAGCGTGAACCAAACACTTACATAAAACCCCCACCATTCTCTCAAACTCTTTAGTTGGATTTACATTAAGTTTAACAACTATAAACTTATAGAATTTTCACTCCTACATCAATGTAGGATACTGAAAACTTCCAACCTCATCATTATTTCCAACAATCCCTCACCAGGTTGGAATGTTTTCTGCCACTCTAATGAGTCATGTCACGAAGGTATCATTACGATTAAACCCAGTTTACTTGAAGTATGCAAAGTGAAATCAATTCAATGGTGTCCAAAAGAAGTAAACCAAGATCTTTAAGATATAATGGTGTCCGAAGATTAAACCAAAACCTTATGACTTCACCTGCACACTTCTACACACTTCTCATTGTAACCAATGCATTCTCACTGAGCTCTAATATGGCCATGCGCTTAAATCCTGTTTCAGGACCCTTTAAGAAAGAAAACCATAACTCTCCATTTGAGGCGGCACCACCTCTAGATCATATAGGCAAAGCTACTCTAACGTCTTCATTGCTAAGACGCCTCAAAAGCTTTGTTAAGAGAACAATCTCATGTTTTCTCGGCAACGACGTGCTATCTTAGCTACGCATGAGTTATTTGGTTGATAACACCTTCTATCAATTAGTAACTTCTTTATTACCCATTAAACTTGAGATGTAGGATCACAGTCGGGTTTCCATCACTAACCAATTCTCAATGGTTTTATACCCATGCCGAAGGTTCTAGATATGGCGTGGCGTCAAGCCTCCGCTCTTAGGAGTTATGGCGAAGCCTTAGCGTTTTCAAAGTGACTTAAAGCAAAAATATGAAAATATGTATACATTTGTATATTATATATCATATTTCATATATATCGAGTTTACGAAAAATGTTATATATAAAGAACTAAGTCATTTAACTAGCCTTACATTTAATTTTCTTTTTTCTTTAAAAAATCCTTTTTCATCATAGTTAAATTCAAAAAGGCGTCACGGCTCACACATTAGCGTGTGTTATCACACACTTCCATGCCTCATCTCATGCCATGGTCTACGCTTAGCATGGAGGTCACGCCTCCGCGCCTTTGTGGTGCCTTTGCGCTGTCATGACGCGCCTTTTTTGAACATTGCCCATGCTTCTAGCAACTCAAAAGCCTCTCGTGAGAAGCTTAAAGGAGATATTCGACAAGTATCTTCGTCGCTTGTCATTCACATCACAAACACTCACTAAGTCTTTCTTCAAAGGCGTAGTAGTATCAACATCAAGTTTCTAGATCACTTGAAAAACATGTCGATAATGGTACCATTCTCGCATTCTTTTCTAAATATTCCATAAAATTGGAATTTAAGGTATTGGATTTCTTATCCATTCAAGCACCTCAATTTCCACAACTTAGGCAATGAGATTAGCTTCCTTATTGAAGTGAGAACTACATGATTATTTCTCGTTAAAAAAAACTCATTGTGTTGGTATACTAATTCACCAACTTATGAATTATAAACATCCCAAATGGTTACAATATCTCATTGATTGAGACATTGATACTATCATTCGTAAAATGTTATGCATGAAAAGCTTTCACATCTTAGTTTGAACACTAAACTTTTGATCACCAAATCTTTAGTAACTAGTTTAGTTTCTTTGTGAGAACCAAAACAAAGAAACTAAACTATTTATGCAACAACATTTTGCATTACCAGGTGAACTTATAGAATAAGAAAAGATTTTATTACATAATATATGCAGTAATATTTAAAAAGCATAAACATATAACACTGTCTTTTCTTCATGTTTTATCAAACAAGTATTTTAGTTTGGCAGCAACAAAGTCTAAGCTAATTCCACACAATATATGTCGAAGCTTGTTTTGACCTTATATTATTTTACATAACCAAATATAATCAAATATTCCATTCACTATATATATATCAAAACTTTCTTCAAAACCAAAGCCAATAAACCATACAAACACTTGTTAACAACTAACTCATCATCTACTATATATCCAACACTTCTGGAAGTTCCTCCTTGAATTCCTAATGATACAATCCACGTTGGATGTATCTATAACGAGAGAAATATGTCTCATGATCCATACTCGAAAGTCGAGATGCTTGGTTAGTCCAAGTTCAACTAAGTTAACTCGGCACACTAGATTATGTATCACTAAAGCGAGGAAAAACTCGACATTAGAAATCATACCCTTTAAGTGTATATGTGGTCTGCTTTCACAAACGCTTTTCGTAACCAAGCCTTCACATATTCCCGGTACTAGACTTCACTCTAAGTACTTCATAATTTCGCAAAATTAAGGAATAATGAACATCGTGAAAATATCAATCTCACTTTGATCTCTAGTTAGATGTCACATTAATTGACTTCACATATTCTATTATTATGTAAGATTAAATCCTCATCCAATATAAAACTAAATTTGTATATCTCATATACAACACAAATTTTATAAAAGGTCTTATAAAATTTAGTTTCTAAACAACGTGTTTGCGATTTCGAACACATATATGGCTCCTTTAAAAGGTTTGGACTACCTACTTAAATTTTTTTTTTGACTCTTCAAATTCCTTTAAGATTATTAAACAAGCTTCTACATAGCCTTCTGCTATATATATATATATATATATATATATATATATATATATATATATATATATATATATATATATTTATATATATATATATATATATATATAGTAGGGATCCATGATAAATTAAAATAAGAAGTGATGAGAAGTGACGAAACCACACATTTGAGATGCAGCGACTTGCATTAGATGCATTTCTATTCATATAGATGCAACATCTTGAGTTTTGAAAGTTAATTTGATGTATAGATGGTGCAAATTGATTTTCATGATTTCGGAACGTGCAGAGGAACAAAAAACAAGAGAAATCATGAAATGCATCTATATACGTATATGCATCTGATTAAAAGCTTGAAAACACACTATGGTGCGTTATAATGCATCTAAGATTATAGGGATGCATCTAATTTAGGTCGGTGCATCTTGGATTTGCGGTTATAGTTCTTTTTATTTCTTCTTTATTTTAAGTAATCTTCTTATTTGATCATAACACACACTCTCTCTCTCTCTATATATATATATATATATATATATATATATATATATATATATATATATATATATATATATATATATATATAAGAATATTCATTATAAGAGTCAAAACACATACTTATTTGGCAAGGATCAGCGGGTCATTGTTGGAGTAATATTGTTGAATGAATCCATCATGGAACTTTAACAGGTCCAAGGAAATCGCTTTCTTTGGTAAACACCGAAAACAACAACGACAACAAACCGTAATAAAGGAATTTACGTGCTATATTTGTGAGAGAGCCTTCCATCGTAAAACCTCCAGGATTTTATGTAGACACAACGTTGCATATTGGCAGCGATCCAAAGAACCGTAATGCCATTGGTGGTAGACAAGAAACATATGAGAGTAGCCAATCACCATTCTCTTAGGTAAATGAGGGACTTCATGATGTTTTGTGTGAATGTTTTGTGTGTCTGGTGATGAGTTTCTGTATCCCCACAACCAATGACAAGCCAATAAAACCCTTTTATAGCTTAGCACAAGTAGTTTTAGATCGTGATCAAAGTGATCAGTTAAGATCACGATCCTCCTCCTGATAATCAGCAACATGGGAGACGGTTTCAATTATTATTGTTTACCAAGTCAACCATGTGGGCTTTAATCACTTGGACATTTATCACCTCTCACACACAAAATCAAGTACCACATTATAACATAGCTCGTATTGTGAACCAAACACTTACATAGAACCCACCACTTCGGTTGGATTTACATTAAGTTTAACAACTATAAACTCATAAAATTTCCACTCCTACATCAATGTAGGATAATGAAAACTTCCAACCTCATCATTATTTCCAACACTTTTTAGGTCAAAGATATAACTTCCATGTCTAAGGTTTATATGGTTCTGTATTCGAAAAATATGGTTTGACTTTTAGGTTGAAAGAAGTTACTTTTAGCTTTCAAAGTCCCAAGATCTAAATGGGTTCTAAGAGCGTAGGTGTGGAGCTCGCCATCCTCACCACTCACTCTGGCACCTTCGCCGCCTCTCGCCACGACACCACCTTCCCTCGCCACCCTTCGCCACTTTACACTTCGTCGTCTGCACGACAAAGCAAATTTACGTCCTTCTGGTACTGTTTTGTCAGTGGACCATTTTTTCCCCTTCTTTTCAATAAACATAAAATTGTAATGTTTATATATTTGGTAATGTTTAGGAATTGAAAAATACATAAACTTTTAAAGTTTCATAAATTAGGAATGAAATACATTAACGTTCAATTGAAAATACAAACTACGATTAATACAAACTACGATACATAAATGATAATGAAAATACAGACTACGACAAATACGTAAATAAAAATGAAAAGTCTGAGTTATAACCTGTCACACCCCCAAATTACCTGTTTTGCAGCGGAATGGAATTCCTGGGGATTGACTGTCATAGCATCACAATCACAGTTATATTGAACGACCTAAAGTGCCGTTTGAAAAATACATCGCTTGATTTAATAAAACAATCAGAGTTTACAAGTATAGGTCCCAAATGAAAATCAACTTGTGCGGAATAAGTTTGTTACAATTCAAACGATGTTTTAAAGTGTAAAAAAATACAATGAGACGCGTCGGCGCCGCGACTATATGAGGGTTCCTTATGTGCCATGATGCAATGTCTTAGTTACAAAATACATTGCTAAAAGTGTCAACACAATGGTTGAGTGAGTTCATAGAGTTTAGGTAAATGTTTAATTCGACTACCACAAGTATAAATTATGTATGATAAATATGTCACAAAAATGTTACAATTGCTATAAGTCCATGACACGAAACTAGATGATCATGATGTTCGCCCAAGAGTGTTTGCCAAATAACTCAAATAATGATATTAAATGAAATGCATCCATTTAACGTTGGAATCCACCAACCCGGATGGAGGAGTCACCCTCGATAGATCTATCCACTCACCCTCGCTTCTATGAAATTAACGGTTCATGTTATATAATGAGGACATTCAATTTGCATGAGGTAACTTAAGCAATGTAATGAATTTGATATACTTGGTATCGTAATAAAATGATGTGCAATGTATTCTCCCCGTAGGTTTGAATAAGTATAAACTTGAATAAATGGGGCTATGAAAACTCATTTGCAATGATAATGATGATATAATGGCAATCTGAAATGAGGCAACCTCGACCGTGACCTATTATGAATGATATGTTCTAATGTAAATCATGAAACAATATCGTGCATGCAAATCCACATGTAATCTATACCACTTGTACGCTTTTGAAAATAGAATTTATCGTCAAAATATATGTTTATGACATCTCGTCATGTTATAAAATAATTTACAAGTATTTACGTTGAAATGATATCTTACGATAATCATTTAATGATTTATTATGAAATTAAATCTTTCGCGTAAGTAAAATAATGTCATTTGGAAAATTCATGAAAGTGACTAAATAGCCTTGAAAAGCTAGTCGTAAAATGGTGCACATCGAGTGTTAGGAAACAAACTCGAAGGTTTTGGGAAGCTTGTATCATTATCTCAAAGTTTTAGCATTTAAGTTTTCATCCTAGAGGTCTCGATCATGGAGAAAAATATTGGTAAAGTATGGTACTTGTGTCCAAAATATTATTTAAGGATGGTTTTTGGCAAAGTTTAAGTGACCGTATCTTACTCGTTACAACTCCGCTTGACGAACGGTTGGACATTTTGGAAAATAGGCGCAGTAACCAATCTCCGTTTCAACTCCTCGAAACTCTTTTCACGGCTGTCCAGTCCATAAACTTTTCTCCTCTCATCAATGCGTCAAAGGTAGCAATCGAGAGAAACCCTCAACAAAACGACGGTAATAACCAGCAAACCCGAAAACTTCTAATTTCCGTCACAGTAGTAGGTCTCGGCCATTTTGTGATAGCTTCGACTTTAGAGGTGTCCATCTTGATACCATCAGCAGACACAACGTGGCCAAGGAAAACAACTTGCTCAGTTGCACTAGAGAATTTTGCATACAAACCCTGTCGAAGAGTCTCCCAATACTGAAGGTCTGCTCGTGCTCAGCCTCACTCTTAGAATACACGAGGATGTCATCGATGAAAACAATTACAAATTTATCGAGGTACTCGTGGAAAACACGATTCATAAGATCCATGAAAACTATAGGCGCATTAGTCAAACCAAAAGGCATAACCAGGAACTCATAATGGCCATAACAGTACGGAACGCGGTCTTAGAAACATCTTGCTCCCACACGTAATTGATGATAACCAGACCGAGGTCAATCTTAGAAGAAAATTTTGCACCTTGCCGGATCAAACAAATTAAGCGATCGCGGAAGAGATACGGTTACGGATAGTGATACGGTTCAACTCACGGTAGTCAATACACAACCTCATACTCCCATCCTTCTTCTTAACAAATAACACAAGTACGCCCCAAGGTGAAACACTGGGCCTAATAAAGCCGTTCTCCAACAGTTCTTGCAATTGTTCCTTCAATTCCTTCAACTCGATCGGTGCCATACGGTGAGGCTTTAGATATAGTTCGGCACCAGGGAATCAAATCGATGCCAAATTCAAATTCCTCATTTGGAGCAATACCAGGAAGTTCATCGGGGAAACGTCGGAAAAATCGCGTACAGAAGACTTTCGATGGTGGAACTTCAAGAAGTATCCTAATGGATGCGAAAACCAAGGCAACCATGCGAAATGAGTCTGAGCTTTCATAGCGAGATGATCTTAATGACTGGCGGTTGAGCACCGTGATAAACGAAATCGGAGTTGGTGAATATTACCAAAGATAACAATTCGGGCATAGCAGTCAATGGTAGCCCTATGCAAGGCCAACCAATCCATACCCAGAATAACATCAAAATCAAACATATCCGAGGAAGAAGATTAAATGAACGAATACCATCTCGAAACGTAGGGGACAATCCACATATTTATGATCAATAAGCACTTGGTTTTTCATAGGGGTGGAAATAGAGACTCGGTTTAACAAGGGTGTGGGTGTCATATTTAATTTCCTTACTAACGAAGTAGATATCATAGAATGTGTAGCACCGGTATCGAATAAAGTAAAGGCAGTAATATCACCAATATAAAGAATGCGGTAATGGTACCGAAGAGTTCGTCTTTGGTCGAGTAACGAGAATACACACGCCCTTAGTTGGAGCTGGTTTGGCGTGTTCCCCGAGATAGTCACTTTCCCTGAGTGCTCCTCACCCTATGAGCAGTAGACCCACATGCATAGCAACCACCTGTGGCCTTGAAGCATACGCCCGGATGAGGCTTACCACAAGTGTTGCAAAGTGGAGGGGGAGGCAAAATCTCAGTGGCTTCATGATATGAAGAACCAGAAGAACGGTCCTGTGACCACCACGATAAGATTGGTCCTAACCTGACGCCATTTACCATCACGACCACGGCGTTAGTTTCGATCTGTCATACCTCTGTGAACCCTGTGCCGTGTATCCCGGCGTCCACGGTCGTGTCGTCCCCTAAACTCCCGAGTATGGTCTGTCGACCCGAGGATAAATACGATCACCGTCCCTGTTCCTCTTGTTGAAGCCCGGATCCTCATGTAGCAAATCAATGTTGCGGGCAGCATCAACTGAAGCTACCTCGTGTACTCGTTATTAATCACCCGTCCAACACCCATTTCTTCAATTTGTACTTGAACTTTGACGACGTGCATCTCCAGCAATCTCTCACTCTGAACCCAACCAACATCATAAACCGTTGCATGTACTCGTGGAAGTTTCCTATCCAGTGATGTAATGCGTTGTACTCTCTTTCATATCATTCTGTTCGATTCAGGAAAATACTGTTTGTAGAAGATATCCCTAAAGTATTCCAAACACAAGTATCCAAAAGTTCTCTTCCTGGACAAGAGATAGGCCTTCCACCGTTAAGGGCATCACCCCGAATTTGAAGGTCGCTATGCGGTTTTCACCTCGTCACACAACCCAGCACATTGAATAACTTCTCCTAATGGTATCCATCCTACATCATTAGGTGAAGCTGCCGGCGAAAAGGATTGGCTTAAGTTTATTGAAACGTTCGATCCAAACATGAATCGGTGTAGGTGGGTTGGCACCCCCACCATCATTTACGCCAGATGAGCTAGCACCATTTCGGACGTTATTAGTGATGGTAGTAACGATCTGGGCATGCTTAGAGGCTGACGCGTGCAATCAAAGCTTCGAAGTTAGGATTACCATCCAGTTATCGATCGCCATTCCTTGAGTAGTCACCATCTGAAGAGTTCATTAAACGATTAGCAAAGGTTAGGAAGTAAGATGGAGATCATGAACGGAAATGATGATAATGAACCTAGAATCTACCCAAACCTCACCAATCAAATCTTAAGCTCTACGGATTAACGCTTAAGGTCCATATGTCACAGGTCACGACTAGAGTCGTAAACACGGCTCTGATACCATAATTGTAACACCCCAACCCGATAAGGGTTAGAAATTATAAAATGGTCATATCAAAGCATACATAATGAACATAATAAAGCGTGAAGTCTTAAATAAATAACAAAAGAAATCCGACCAACACGGCTTACCGTTACATAAGTTCATCAAAAGAAGAAGGAATAACTCCAAGACATAAATGAGCATAATCCGAGTCTAAAGTAATGTCAACACAATTAAGTAGAACTAAGATGACTAGAGCCATAGATCCACATATCCATCATCACTCAAACAGTAGCTAAGAATCAGGCTTCTAAGCAATTACTGCCGCATGGAAAATGGTGAGCTTAAAAGCCAGTGAGCAGGATATATATAACAAAACGAATAATCGAAGGGTAAGTAATGAGGATATCATAATCATAAGGTGTAATGGGAAATATCATAAGGCATATCAAAGGATAATAAGAAAGGAAATGGAAGGCCATTCAATACGAGCCCATATCATATCAAACACATATCATATCATATCATATATATGGTGTATTAGGATTTGACCTCGGAATACCAAATATAATGGAGGAGACCTCAAGTACTTGATTCAATTGATCAACTCCGAAATGTGAACTACGGATTGCACTGACATCATTCACCATATAAATCTCCATGAGATCAAATCCATGAAACATATCATATCTAGGATGCATCCATCGCCCAAATCATATACATATAGTGAGCTCATAATCATATCATATCATATGGGGGCGGTGTGTATCATCACTGCAATACCTACTTTGGAGTCATGCCATTGGTGCATCAATGACCGGTCGGGTTACCTTCTGACTAGGAACACATATTTGGCTTTCGGGTATGTTGAAGGGTCAAAGCATATTCATATCATAAGGTTGTATCAAGTTCATATTATAGTTTCATATCAAGTTTCATATCAAAGGGGCATGCAGAGATCATAGGAAGCCCTAATCATGACTAGAGTAAGCATAACATTCAAGCTAATATCGAAAGATGTATAAGAATCGACCTTAAGAGGTAAGGTCGAATATCGTACCTTATTGAGACAAAAATCACAATAAGTAAAATCAGAAAGAAGTCAATCAAGGTAGATCGGAACCTATATGAATTGAATACGTTCTATAAAATCAGATCACTAGTTTAAAAGGCGGCTTTTCTATTTTTAGCTTGAAGTGCCACTTTTAAGTACTTTCTATTTTAGGCAGCTTTCTATTTTTAGTAACTTTCTATAATTAGCAGGTTTCCATATTTAGTAACTTTCCATAATTAGCGGTTTCCATCTTTAAGCAGGTTTAGTTACTTATCTTAAGTTAAATAGTGAAAATGATTGTATTATGATTTAAGGATCAATTATGACCAGTTATAAAAGTTTAGGTTTTAAAATGTCAATATTGCAGTTTGGGGTTAAAAGTGTAAATATAGCAAAGTTTACTCATTTTACTCATTTTTAATCCATTTAGTTAAACATATTAACGGTATTAGGAATTAGAAATTCCAGGTATTAAAGAGTCGGTCACCTCAAGTATATGTAATCGTTAGCAAGCTCGTAGTCATAGTAATATTAAGTTAAGTAATAGTTAAGGAGGGTGAGACGGGTCTTTACCCACTGTATGCGATCCACGGCCGATGTGTGGCGTTTTATGTAAGACTATAAATACTCTCTACCTCCCAAGGTAGAGAGTTGGAGCTCATAATAATATCTTTCACTTTCTCTCACTAAGTTCCCTAAACCTCTAACTTTCTCTCTCTAGAATTCCATCTATATGCTACCTTGTGTTAATGTTATGATGTGTATGTGAAAAGTTATATCTTACAATTGGTATCAAGAGCCATGGTTAGATCATATCTTACACATCTTTGGATTTCTAGTGGTTTTAGGTGGTTTTGAGTTTGAAAAAGTTTAGTGGTTTTTGCATCATTTGATTGATTTCTAGTGTTAAAGTTTTGATTTTGGTTGTACTTTTATGTTTAGAATCATCAAAAGTGTTTAGGTTTTCATTTGGTTAGCTTGAATCATCTTGGTTGGGTTGTTTTTGGATTGAAAAGTGAGGTTTATATGGTGTTTTCAAGCTAGCGACTTAGCTCACGGAATATTTTCTTGGTAGCGACTTGCTTCACATTTTTGTAGCGACTTACGGTGTTGGAGCTAGCGAGTTAGATCTAGCGAGTTAAAGTACAAGTAGTGGATTCTCCACTACGGGTAGCAACTTGTGGTAGCGACGGTGATAGCGAGTTGCTCTTTAGCGACTTGTGTCTCTAGCGACTTGTGTGCGAATTCTTTGCCAAAATTTGGTTAGCGACTTGCGTAGCGAGTTACTACTTAGCGACTTGCTTTTTTGTTAGCGACTTGGGACTCTAGCGACTTAGGGGTGTAGCGAATTAAGGGTTAGCGACTTAGTGCATTAATTTCTAGCGACTTAGTGCATTAATTTCTAGCGACTTAGTGCATTATCTTCTAGCGATTTAGTATTTTATCATCTAGAGTCTTGAGTGATTGTTTACGGTTTTCTCTTGATTTAGTAAATCCGTGAAAGAATCTATTTCGGTTTAATCATAGAGTTATAAAATCCGTATAATCGTTAACATGTCTAGCGTTCCCACTGTATCTCCACATTTTAGAGGATGTTCAAGCGGTGGCTCGGATACTGCGTCCACCCATGCTTGGCCAGGCCACTACGACTCTTGGGCTCAACGAATTAGGCGTATTGCCTTGGAAGGAAAATGGTGTCAACATTCTCAAATCCATTGATGAAGGACCATATCGAGTTGAGGCGACTAGAGACATACTTGATACTAATGCGGATGGTACTCTGTTTACGGAATGGATGACCTAAGATGTATGATGAGCTTGATGATAAGGATAAAAGAGATTTGATCAGTATCGGGGCTTCAAACATTGTTCTTCAAGGTCTTCCTAAAGACATCTACAAGGCGATCAATCATACACGGATGCTAAGGCGGTTTGGGACAATGTTAAGATGCTTCTCTCGGGTTAGAATTAACTATGGAAGGCGAGAGAATCCCAACTCTATGGCTAATTTGAGCATTTCAAGATGAAACCGGATGAGAGTGTCTATGAGTACTATGTGAGATTTCATAAGTTAGTTAATGACATGAGGAACATCCGAATGACTATGCCTAACATTCAGTTGAACTCAAAATTTGTGAACAACATGAATCCCGAATAGCACAAGTTTGTTACACGTGTGAAGCTCACTAAAGGATTGAAGAATACAAACTATGAGCAACTCTATGCCTTCCTCCTTGAGAATGAGAGACATGCTATGTTTGAAAAATTAATTCTCAATCGGTTCAAAACCAACCAGGGAGAGACAAGCTCGTCTAATGACTCTCGACTTTCTACTCAAACATCCGAATCACAACCAAAGCATCACAAGTCATACCCTTGGGTAATGGTAATCACAAACTCATTCTTGATCCTATGTACAAACAAGGCGATCTTGATGCTCACGTGGGTAGCTTCATTAATCAACTAGCTCTTCTCATGAGTCAAAACATGAATACTCTCCCACAAACCAACAACAACCTCGAACGAATCTAACCCACACAATCAAGCCACTATTAAAGATGGAAGGATCGTGGTGCAACCGTTCGAAAGATAGTATGATCGAGGGGCGAGGTGGAGCTGGGAGAGGTTATGTTGGAAACGAGAATCGAGGAAGGAATGGTAACCAAGGTCAAACTAAGCTCATCAAATGTTATAACTGTGGTGGAGAGGGACACATTGCAAGGAACTGTACATCTCCAAAGCGAGAATCCGATTACTTGAGAGATAAGATCTGGCTCAAGCTCGGGACAATGGTGCTACTTTGAATGAAGAGGAATTGATGTTTCTTCTTGAGGGCAATGCCAAGACCTATGATGCAGATGTGGATGAGCAGCCAATTCAGGAGATAGGTCACAATCATTAGAATGCCTTTCAAGTGGCCTGTGATGCATCGACTCTGATGTGGATGATGGACCTCCACACACACAATTTTATGGCTAGCATTTCTCCAATGGTTTCTCCCAAGGTCTCTTCTTCATCACTAGCTGGGCCATCCCATGACAAGCTCATCTCGGAGGTATTAAAACTATCACGATGATCTTGATGTGCACTAGATGCATGACAAAGTACAATCAGCTGAAACTATTGAATCAAATATTGAAAATATGGGTAATATCAATATTGTCCCATATGATCAATATGTGAAACAAAGTGAAAGTGAAGTTGTACCAAGTGATGCATCTTCTGCGGTCAACAATGACTATGTTTTTGATGAATACCTTTGCATGTGCCCGATGATTCCATTATTTCTGAACTAAATGCCTATAAAGGACGTGTTGCTATTTATGAACAACGTGCTAAATTTGAGTTGACCACTGTGGCAGGAAATGGATAACCAAGTAGTAAGTAATTAGAAAAAGTAAGTTTAGAGAAGAAGTATTGAAACAAAAATTAAATTCCTTGCAAGAAAAACTTTCTAAAACATCTAAACAAAAACAAGAACTTCAAGAAAATGTGAAAATGCTTAAGCAAGAATTTAATGCAAAGGAATCAAAACTCTTGAGAGATTTTTCTAATCTTAAAACTTTGAAAAACAAACTTGAGAACAAGTTGTACATACAAGGAAACACCATTGATTTGCTCACATGGTCACTAAGCATAGAGTCTTAAGCGATAAGCATAGTGTTCCCCTTGTTGAGGAACCCGAATCCGAGGTAATTAAAAAGGCTAGAAATGCTCATAAGGTGCTTTATGATGGTAATGAAATTCTTAAGCCTAGGCGGAAACCTAGTTGCGTTGAGTGCACTGAGGAAGATAAGAAATCGGATGAAGTCACTAGGAAAGGATGAACAAAAACTAGATGACCCTAAATGCAAAGAGAAAAAGATTATTATCACTCCCCATGACTACAAGAAGGAAAAGTGGATTTCCTTGAACATGTTTAAGCCTCAAACATTGTTGACTCGAACAAGTTTTCGGAAAAAGGATTTAGAAAAGCAAAATTTGAAAATATTGTTGAAACAAACCCCCTTTATGGAAAATGCCTAGAAGCGTGAGTATCCTCCTAATACACCAATGCATCTAGTTCCTAGAAAAATTGCCACTAAAAGCAAGACCTTAATTAGTCAATATGTTATATTTCAACTATTTGTTGATTTTGAGAAAACTTGTAAGAAAAGGATCACACCAGCTGGTATAAGGGAAGGAGAAAGGGGTTTTGAGCAAATGAAAGAATGTTATTTAACTGAGGTCATGCCTTTCTTTAAACTTATGAAAGATCACTTTGAGAGTCTTAAAAAGGGAGAAAGCTGATATTAAGGGAATGGAAAAGGAATTTGATGCAATGGTAGTTGAAGTTAGTGATTATGGGCGTGCACTAAAATATAATGAGATTGAGAGGAAGAACTTGCATACATTAAATGAGACTCTTATTACTGAATTTGTTTCTCAAGATATCTTTTCAACGCTTCAAATTGCTCTATTAATGCTTCCAAATTTCATGAACTATCTGTGGCCTGAAAGTCTCCCATGATCGTGTCATTGAGCTTGAAAAAACTAATTCTGAACTAAGCGAGAAAATTGGCTGGATGATCACGACAATTTGGTTAAACATTTTTCTAAACCGGAAGTTGAGCATTTTAATTTACAACTAAAATATCAACATCTTAAAGAAAATGTTAAAACTTCAAATATCAAGACATCGTCAGATGCTCGAGAGTTTGATCAGGATTTTCAAATTAACAAGCGTGATGAGCGATTCAAGCTCGGTGCAACACGATCAGAAAGTTGAAAGCCCAAATCTCTCAATTAAAGGGTCAAGCGAACAATAAGGCAGGGCTCCCAAATCCCTCCTCCTTTAGATTCTGAGAATTCTCAAACTTTTCATCTTCAAAACTTAGTTGATGCCTTACAAAAGGAAAACGCGAGTTTTCTAGAAGAAAATGAAAAAGTTAAACGACATTTTAAAGAGTTATATGATTCAATAAAAGTCAACCGTGACCAAAACAACGAAAAAGTAACGTCTTTACAAAAGGAAATTGAGAATCTGAGAAGTCGGGATGGGAAGCGCCACTTGTTTTCAATAAGAATGTTGTCTCAAAGTCACCCTTAGGCGCAAATACCTTGTGTGATTAAATATATTCCTCCTCATCTTAGGAATAATGAACATGCTTTTCATGAATCTGTGCTCACCTTAAGGATAGTCTAGAATGTCTCCGTGAGATTGTCGAAGAGGATTTCATTAACAAACCTCTTGATAGTGAAGTTAGGTTTGCTTGCCTCGGGCCAGCGATCTCAAGAGTTGCTAGAATGTGTAATTGCCACATGTCCAAAATCCTTAACCTTAGGTGCAAAGGCAAAGCTGTGATGCCCTGTTCTATGCCTAGTGCCAAGCAGGAAATCCGTTCTATGCCCAGTCTTAAAAAGGAAACACTAATGTGCCTTCAAGTAGTTCGATTCAGATATGTTAGTGCTAAGAAAGTGAACTTTAGTGTGCACGCAAAAGCTCAAATCACAGTCTTAAAGTATACACTAATGTGCCTTCTAGTACTTCAGATTCTTGCACATCAAGTTGAGAATGCAAAATTAGATCAACCAACTAATGTTCCCATTCCTCTCTGAGAGTATCGGTGACTTTAAAGCGAGCAAGTCAAAGTCTCAAGACAATACAAGGAATGATAGGACCTTGCAAGCTAAGAATGTGCATTGGAAGAGAGTAGAAGACCAATCTAGGAACTTTAGGCTTGAGTTGAATAAAACGAATCGTGTTGATACTAGTATTAGCCTTAAGTCTTGTAATTAATTCAATTCGATACTATCTACAAACCTTGTAATCTTGTATGCTTGAATTCACTGTCGCTGCTAATCATGAATGTGGTGTGAATGCTTTGTCTAATCTTTGTCAAATGCCCGTTAAAATTGCTAATGCTAATAATCGTGCAAATAAGGCAAAAGGCAAAAAGCGAAAATTGTTAGAAAAGTGGAAACCCAGGGAAGAACTTTTATAAAGATAGGTTATTATTGGATACCTTTTGGCCATAAGAATAATCAGTTTTGTTCTCAAACCGCTAAGATTATGCCACTAGAAAATGGATGCCTCTTGGTAGAACTATTCCCTTAAAGTAAACATACTTTGAATAGGTCAAATCTGGACACCGACATTGCATCTATTCCCAATGATTCCATTGCTTCTACTTCGATATGGATGTTTCGATTCGATGTGGGTGTTCCAATCTCTGTTACTAACCAAGTGGAACCCATTCTTGCACGGGGATCCCAATTATCGATTATCCATTTTTATGCGTGTTCAATGCGGATCGTTCAAATCGATTACGTGGTACACGGACTCAGTTTATTTCCAAGCATATGACCGGCGGGGACCGGTCGCGGCTCATGAACTTCGTGAGCAAGTTCATCGAGACTGTTAGATTTGGTAATGATCATTTCGGTGCTATTATGGGTTATGGAGATTATGTTGTTGGTGATAGTGTCATCTCGAGAGTCTACTATGTTGAAGGGTTGGGTCATAATCTATTTTCTGTTGGTCAATTCGTGACTCGATCTAGAAGTTGCCTTGAGAAAACATACCTGCTTTGTTAGAGATCTTAATGGTAAGGAACTGTTAAAAGGAACTCGTTGGTCAAACCTTTACACCATCTCTATCGATGACATGATGAGGGCTTCTCCAATCTGTTTGTTATCAAAGGCTTCAAAACAAAGTCATGGTTATGGCACCGTCGTCTCAATCACTTGAACTTCGGTACCATCAATGATCTTTCGAAAGGACCTAGTTGTAGGTTTACCTAGACTAAAGTATGAAAAGGATCATCTTTGTTCAGCATGTCAATTGGGAAAAAGCAACAAAATATGCCCATAAACCCAAACCTACTAACTCTGTCACAGAAGTTCTTCATATGATTCATATGGATTTATTTGGACCAATGAGGGTCTGAGAATATCTTTGGGAAGAAATATGTGTTAGTTGTGGTTGATGATTACTCTAGATTCACGTAGGTCAAGTTCTTAAGGACAAAGGATGAAACTCACGATATCATCATCAAACTCATCAAACAGTGCGGGTTCGACTTAACAAAACCGTCGAATTGTCGAGCGGACAATGGGCGAGTTTGTCAACAAACAACTTAATGAATTCTATGAAAGCGTTGGAATCGGTCATCAAAGAAGTATTTCACGAACTCCTCAACAGGCGGTGTAGTTGAAAGGAAATCGGACTCTTGTTGAAGCCCGAACAATGTTGATTTACTCAAAGGTTCCAATGTTTCTCTGGGGCAAGCAATCGCCCTTGCATGCTATACACAAATCGTTCCTAATCCACACCGTACATGGAAAAACTCCATATGAACTTGTCACAATGAAAACCTAATCTCTCTTTCCTTCGTGTGTTTGGTGCATTGTGCTATCCAACTAATGAGGGTCAAGACTTAAGGAAACTTAGGGCTAAAGCTGACATTGGAGTATTTGTAGGATATGCACCAAACAAAAGGGATACCGAATCTATAACAAAGAACCCAAAATATCATGGAAACCATTCCGCGTTACGTTTGATGGTGACCGGTCAAATGGCTCTGAACACTCAATCGGCTCGGGACCCGCTTCAAAACAGTCCCATTGGTTCATCTCTTGTTCCAAACTCTACTCAAGAAACTCCATATGTACCTCCATCTAAAGATGATGTAAAGAAATTGTTTGATCCTATGTTTGATGAACTGTATGATTCAAACACAAATGAGGTGATGATTCTGCAACGAGGATGCTCATATTCACGTGAATGAAGTCAATCCCGGTCTCAATATCTTTAAGTCAAGAAGCACTCTGGCGATCCTTGATCTCATCAACAAATCATCATTCTTCAAATGTACATCATGGAAATGTTTACGCATCAATGATGAAGTTAATCCCTTTGCTACTACCGAAGATGCTCCATTTGAAAACATATTTGCTACTCGAATCATCATCGAGAACCATCTTCTTGAGGAGACATCGACTCGGCTACCTTGGTTCCTCAACAACCGCCACATGAACACCTTAGAAAATGGACTCACGATCATCCATTAGACAACATCATTTGAAATCCCTCTCGTCTGTATCAACGGAAACAACTTGCAACCGATGCCTTATGGTGTTTCTTCAACTCCGTACTTTCTAAGATCGAACCAAAAGATGTTAAAACCGCCATGAATGAAGACTAATGGTTCAATGCCATGCAAGAAGAAATTCATGAGTTTGATCGACTTGATGTATGGGAGTTAGTACAGCTCAGTGTGCTATGATTATAGCTCTCAAATGGATCTTCAAAGTAAAACTTGATGAGCATGGTGATGTGTTGAAGAACAAGGCTCGTTTAGTTGCTAAAGGATATCGTCAAGAGGAGGGTATAGACTTTGTAGAATCTTTTGCTCCTTGCTTTCGAATCGAGGCAATCGAATCTTTACGGCTATTGCTAGTAAGAACATGGTAGTGTATCGGATGGATGTGAAGGCGGCATTTCGAGCGGAGATCTTAAAGAAGTCGTCTCGTCGGCCAACTGAAGGATTTGTGAATCAAGAGCATCCTACTCCGCGTTTATCGTCGAAGAAGGCTCTACGGTTTAAAGCAAGCTCCAAGGGCATGGTATGATAGCATCAAAGTTTCTTCTATCAACGGATTCGATAAAGGAGCAGTTGATCCTACATTGTTCACCGAGGAAGTCGAGGCAAACATTTAACTCATGTTCAAATTTATGTTGATGATATTATTTTTGCCTCAACTGACCCAATGGAATGTGATCAGTTTTCTAATGAAATGAGTTCTAAGTTTCAAATGTCAATGATGGGACAAATGTCATTTTTCTTGGGATTACAAATTTCACAAAGTCCCGGAGGCATTTTCATAAATCAATCTAAATATGCAATTTTAAAGAAATTTGGATTTGATTCATGTGACCTGTTGACACTCCCATGATTGATCGAACCAAACTAGATGAGGACCACTCAGGGGTCATGATTGACCAAACGAAATATCGTAGTATGATTGGATCCACGATGTACCTCACGGCTAGTAGACCGGACATCTTGTTATTTGTTTGCATGTGTGCTAGATACCAGGCTAAGCCTACTAAAAAAAAAAAAGCACCTTGAAGCGGTTAAACGGGTCTTCGGTATCTCCAAGGAACCATCAATATGGGACTTTGGTACCCGAAGGACACTGGTATGTCACTAACGGCCTATCAGATCTTGATCATGCGAGTTGTCAAGATACACGTCGAAGTACATCAGGAGGTGCTCGAGTTTTGGGTGATAAGCTTGTGGTTGGTCTTCAAAGAAGAAAATGAGTACTTCTATTTCCTCAAGAGTGAATACATAGCCATGTCATCATGTTGTGCTCAAATCTTATGGATGAGATCTCAATTATCTACTATGGCTTTGAATTCAACAAAATCCCTCATCTTTGTGATAATAAAAGTGCTATTGCTCTCTCATGCAACAACGTTCAACACTCAAGAGCAAAGCATATCGACATTCGACATCATTTCATCAGGGAACAAGTGGAAAAGGTGTGGTGGAACTATATTTTGTGAGGTCGCGAATATCGGTTAGCGGACATCTTCACCAAAGCTCTTCAAGAGAACGTTTTGAGTTTATTCTTCCCGTCTTGGCTTGAAAAGCCTTCAACCGATACTCTCAAGCGTCTTCGGAGGAAGGCGAGGAGTAAAGGTCTATCTTCATCTATCTCTTGTATATATCTATTAGAAAAATCAAAATACAAAATTATAAAACCTTCAAAATCCATAAAAATCTTAAAAAATTATTGTCTTTTGTCATGTCGTTTTCTCGGTTCGATAATATCTACGGTCTTTGTTTTGTCATTCAAAGAATGACACGGGACTTTAGATGTTGTTAAAATTCAAAAATTCAAAAAATCAAAAATTATGTTTGAAAAAAAATAAAAAAAATGGTTTATTGTCATTTTCGGGCAATAACCGGTTTTAAAAGAAAGAAAAGAGCCATGTTTTACCATGTTTTCAAATTCCATGCTCTGATTCTATAACATTTATCTGTTGAAAACTAAATGCTTTGAAAAATAACTCGGTCTCTATTTTTGATAATCATCGGGACTTATCCAATGTCAAATCTCTATCTCTCAATCAACAACCTATGTCATTGATTGAGGGGGAGAATGATTTCAATTAAATTAAAAGTTATTTGGCATTAAATTGTTTTCAAAAGATGTACATGCATGTTTAACCAATGGAGTTTAAAATCTCAACATCAGATCCTTATCAGTTAAAAACGCTTTCATAATCAAGTCACAATTCTCCTTAAAAGCTTTCAAAATCAATTTAAATCTACAGAGATCACAAATCTCAAATGTTTTAATAATTGTGATCGGGGAAGAAGTTGTGATTTAAATAGGATTTAAAGCGATAATTGATAAATGGTTTCTTAAGTGATTAGCATGTTTGCCTCCCCGTAAGTGACAAGCGATTTCAAATTTTCCATGCACACATTGAGGGGGAGCATCTATAATTTGAAACGTGATCATTTATCTCAATGTGAGTTCCCTCTAGTATGTAAAACTCCTTTCAAACCTAGAAGCACATATTGAGGGGAGCAAAATCATGAAAATCTCATCCTTCCCCAAAATGCTTTATCTACTTGATTCGATTTGGGAAGTGATGTTGATATCTTTTAGAAAATGGTAATCAAAGAAGTTAATTCTTTCTCTTGCCTCCGTGTGCAAAACATTTTCAAATACTTGATGCACATGTTGAGGGGAGTTCTCGTTCTAAAAATATCAAAACAATTCGGTACAAAATGCTTTGATAATATATCACAAGTATCTGAATTGATTTTCAAATGGTTTTCAATTGGTTCCAATGGCGGATGAACAATACCAAATAGACCGACCAACTTTACTTTATGTGCGGTGATATAAGGATGATAAGGTTAGGTATTTGTTCCCATGATCCGCCAGAACCGGAGGGATCTACCAGGGACTATCCACTAGTTAGTGTAGAGTTCTTAGGTATGATGATAAAAAGGAGAAAAATGAGAATGGGAAGAGTCTTGGACTGAGGCTGACCAGCTAGTCTGGAATAAACCCAACAAGGTTCTAGCTATGAAGTCTCGGTAAGCACTGAAGGGGTTGAAGAATTAAAAAGAATTGAATGAGAAAAGGGTGAAAACAAATAGCCCTCCTTTTATTCAACCTTAGAGCGGAAAAGGGTTCAATTCATATACTCTGATGGTAACATCGGTATTGAAGACAAGGCGTCATGGACCCCGATGGCCTTTGCACTTCAACTTCCCAAACTACTCAAGTTCCTCTTAAAAGGACTTGTTTCATTCTCACGGGGGAACCGACATTATCTATCGACTTTCTCTTAGAGATTGTTGATATTGAAGAAGGAGACCCTCTCCCTAGTCTCCGGTATAGGATCCAAATATGCACAAATTGAGTCTAGAGCCACGAGATCATCAATAAATCTCATTAGGACACTTTCAATGAAGACTCTCTGTTTCACACAATGTGGAAAGAGAGATTATATCTTGAGTCCTACGCATAATCCTTGTGGTATTGCGGAACATCACAGTGATATGCAAACATACTTCACAATGAAGATGGAAAGCCTTGGAGCCAACATCTAACAAGCTCCTGGTAGGTGGCATGTGAGATCTATTATTTAGATCAACCATGTGACAAGCAAGCGAGAAACAATGGGGCGATTCATTCTTTTGAATCAATCACGGTTCAGTTATGGATTGACGGATACCTTTGAAAAAACGGTCTTTGTGCTTTAAAACTCTTTTCATTAGCACGTCGACCGTGTACTAATTTTTCAAATCAAAAGGTGTTTTATGATTGATAATTGATTTTCATTAAAACCTTCGTTATATTGCAAAAACAATTTCTATTGAGCAATACACGATTGTTTTTCTAATCTCTTTTCATCAATCGGACGAATTATTTGGTTCACTCACTCCGTGTTGTCTTCTTTGAGGCGTTCGGTTTGAGAACGGTAGAAGCAGGCTGAAACCACTGTCAAGAAATTTCTTGAATTATACGATCCGTTCCAGGCAACGGTACTTATGCTTGATCAGCGAGCCGTGGGCGTGTACCTCAATTCATCGAAAGTGATCAAAGACACTTTCGCGACTAATGCTAAGCTGTCTTATTTGGTACACCCGAGCGTCTGGTGATCGGTAATGAATGGCGGTCAATCCATAGCCGCATGCTCACCTAACACATTCATCTCAAAGAAATCATGATTAGTGCATCAATGACTCGATATTTTACTCCATGCATCGCTTTCGCTCTTTGCCAATATCATGAATCAACAAATGCTTCCGCTACTCCGATGAGAATATATCATGATCCAGAATGTGAGCATGTCGGTCCGAATGTCACAACATCACTTAATACCAACACCACAATGGATGTATCAGAGATTTTCTACTAGTGAGATGATCTCAAAAGCGGCTCAAAATTATTATCACGTGGATCAATTAAAGACCTCCACTTGAGTAACCAAACATGCAATGTGAAGAATCAATGACTCGAGCTTAGGAACAAGGACTACATCAAGAATGCAAGAACAATTGTTAATGTCATATCTGTTTGTATTCAATGTAATTTTAGTGCATGATTGAGGTGACCTCCCTTAGGGGAGATTGTTAGGAATTAGAAATTCCAGGTATTAAAGAGTCGTCACCTCAAGTATATGTAATCGTTAAGCTTCGTAGTCATAGTAATATTAAGTTAAGTAGTATTTAGTTAAGTAACACCGTGGATGACGGACGGGTCTTTACCTTTGTATGCGATCCACAGCCCGATGTGTTGCGTTTTATGTAAGACTATAAATACTCTCTACCTCCCAAGGTAGAGAGTTGGAGCTCATAATAATATCTTTCACTTTCTCTCACTAAGTTCCCTAAACCTCTAACTTTCTCTCTCTAGAATTCCATCTATATGCTACCTTGTGTTAATGTTATGATGTGTATGTGAAAACTTATATCTTACAACAAGTTAATCCATCAACTTTCATAATTTACAAATTAACCCCTTATCTTTATTAAATCATTAATTACAAAACCCTAGTTTTTGATTATGATTATTAGCAGTATAGGTTTTAACACATGTAAACCCGATTATCATAGATTACACAACATATTAACCAACACCCCATTTGTTGAGGACATCCTTCACCAAGACATATATTATGTACTTACCCATATACAAATCAAAACAACCTCTATAAATGGTAAATCATTAGATTTATCGATTCCATTTATCACATACGATATCATTATAGTTTCACAAGCTCCATTAACCCTTTAATATAAATCATGTATGTCGACATAATGAGAGACCAAAAATCAGATTTGTATTAAGATTCACATGCTACATATCATTCGAATCACATAGGTTTAGAATCATGATTTTATGTAACCCATATTATCATTTCATGTGACAAACATATTCATTATTTTATGTGTTCCATTTTAGATAAGCCTAATAAAGACTCCATAGCCCACAATTGAGTAAGAAAACAAAGAGAGAAGATGTGAGATGATGATACGTTACCTAGTAGGCGTGTACGTGACAAGGAAACAAGAATAAAACCACCACGATCAAAACCAAGCCTCCTTGGCTTTCACAACCCCACGACCAAAATCAATACCCACGTCCAAGCTTCCAAACACGATCACAAGCCCACCAATCAATCACACACGATCACAAGCCTCCTAGGAACTCCTTGCTTGTTTGATTTTCGGATGGAATGAAGAAAAATAAAGGTTGCCGCCACTATGTGAAAGAAAATAGATCTAGGGTTTACTTGGCGTGTTTTTGAATGAAATGGAAATGTGTAAATGAGAGAATAAAATTTGATATGGATAATAATGAGGAGAGGGTAAGTGGCCGGCCATCAAGGGGGGGAAAGGACCAAATCTTTAACTTCCAAACTTATCTCTTTATCATGTATGTAGTCCTTTATCTAGTCTAGGTGAATTGTGTACATATTGATATGTTTATTTGTTACTTAGAGTTTAATCATTTATGTTCTATTAATTCATATCATAAGTTAATTACTTTCATCATGTGTGTATATTATTAATGATATAACTTGTTAAACGATGTTGACGTGTTTTCCGAGTTTGTATAAATTTTAAGTTTGAGGGCAAAATTGTCATTTCACGCGTTTGAGATTTTAGGGTTTTACACAAACAACGCAGAATGATGATTGGGGTCATCAAGTCTCAAGGGAATTTCTTAATTATTCCCGAGTATCCTCTGGATCAACAATTTTATGTATCTGATGAAAGGGACCTTTGAGCAGGCTTCTTGAGGTAAGACAACATGTCTTCCCATATCAGACTTGCATAGTCAATGTGCATTTTGTTGACCATGCCCTAGAATATTTGTAGTTCCATTAGCTTACGATGCTCATAACCGCTGTCTCTAGCGGAAACAGACTTTGCGATCATGATGTATAAAGTTCTCCATCGCTGAGGAATATTCTTTAAATCTTCTGAAGAATGTTTGGTAATGATTCCCGCAACTTCATCATAGCCAATATCGACCATGAATTGTAGAGTAGCCTCTTAAGTTGGAGTTGGCACGTACTGAGCAGGCTGGATAGCAGGGAGCAGAAGAATTGCTCGTAAATTAGCAACAGTGACAGTGACTTGTTTATCGTTGAGATTCACTATAACAGCATCTTGACCATCAATTTTCTTCATAGTATGCCAGAACTGGTGAATATAAATTTCTGGTACAGTTGTTGTGTTGGTGAGCATGTTGTTGTAAGGATGAGTCTTCAAAATATCCACTCCAATTCGGCAAGAGGATTCAGAGAAGGTGAAGTTATCAAAGTCAATTTTAAGGTTGTTCTTTCCAATCTTCATACTATAACCAGTAGGGAAAATATCTTCCATTGTGAGCTCGTTTGGTGCGTTAACGTTTTCCATTGTGATGACCATATTGTGATCTGAAAGATATTGAGCCAAAAGAACCAACATATCGAATTACATTACGTTAATCAAAAGTTGATTTTTATTGTCCAATTATTGAATATGTTATGTTAATGAATGTTATGAGTCCAATGTCACTTGTTTGTCCAATAGTCCAAAGTTGATGTGATAAGTTCGCATTGAGTATTAATTTTGAATTTTAAAGTCCAAATTTTCACTCATTCACACAACGTTTTAACAATTATAGCTTATTAGTGACATTTTGGTCTTGTGGCGTTATAGTAACTTATTTACAAGTTAGTACGGTGTAACATTTCATTGGTAAAGTTAAATATTTAGGCTTAAGCGTAAGAATGCAAGCTTATGCGTAAACATTGTGTAACCATATGCGTAGACCAGCTTATGCATAGGAGTCCATCTTACGCGTAGGAAGAGGCTCTTGGTATAAGGCTTACGCAGCGTGGCGTATGTTGGGGAGCTTCGTAAAGGTTTACAAATCGTAAGAGTAAACCTTATATGTAAGACTCAAGTTTGCATATCCTTCCGCACAGATCGCGTAGTCCCCATGTAGACCCTTATGCATAAGAGTTACACGTAAGATTTCTCTTACGTGTAACATCTACACGTAAGGTATTCCAATTTTAACCTTGATTCTGATTTTGCACGCGTAAAACCTGAAATAAATTCATCACAACATTTCCATTAACACTTTATTCAATCCTCTTTCAAAGAACACATGGTATCACACATTGAATATGGTTATGCGTAGATTAAGCTTAAGCGTAAGGTTTAAACCCTAATTATTCAAATCCTCTGTATTTCTACGCCTAAGAATTTAACCATGGAAATTGTACCAAATGATTTACGAGTCATCTTAGAAGCAATAGAAGACGTTTTCAACAAGTTATAACATCAAAAGCCTTATGAATCACAAATCCCCATTTCAACGAGTCTTAAACCCTAAAGTTTAATTTTACCAAATTAGTGTGAACTGGGTATGATTCAAGGTTGGTTTTGGTTAATTAAACATGCAATAATCATCTTACAAGCATCTAATTAGACAGAAACACTCACAAATAAAAAACTCCCAATTCACGCATAAACCCTAAATCTTGAAAAATGATTAAAAACGTTTTCTGGGTAAGATTTCTTGATGAAAATGGTTTTAAGACACGATATAAACTTTGAAAACCTAACCCATTTCATCAAAAAAAACACCCCATGGTGATTTCATGTTCATACGCTTATGCGTAGAACACAAAATCATCACTAGCATAAAATCTAACCGTTAGATTTGCATACTATTAAAAAACCATTGTTAAAAATCACTCAAAGATGCTTAAAACACTTACAAATTTGAAGTTTCTAACACGGATTTGAGGTTTGAATTGTGTGCGTGGATGATGGTGGTTGTGGTATTAAATGCATGAATTAAATGTTAATGAGATTAGGTGGGAGGTTTTTGTAAAAAATAAGTATAAACTTTTGACAACTTTGGCCCCTCCACCTTAACCATTTTCATCCATAGCCCATAACTTCCATTTTGGTTAAGTACGAAGTGTAAGTTTGGAAAGAAACTTGACGACACTCCCCCTCGACTTAAAAAATAGAGACATTATACAAGTTTGAGTCAGAGGAGTGTTTAGAAACAAGAAACATATCCACCATTATCAAAGATACAACCAATACTAGGTAACATGCAAGTACAAGGTTTTATGAAACAGAAAATATTTACATTCTCCCCCTCAACACTTGACTGTGAAAATATTGAAATGTTTGAAAGAGTAAAGTGTTGACGGAAGATTTGTACTTGCAATGTTGACGGAAATTTAGATAGAAGAATATTTTTGTATTTTGAGGATTTTATATTTTTGTATTTTGTTTTTGATAAAATATTTACAAAAGAGGTTTTGGTGTTTGACTGGTTTTAAGAATGTGTCAAAAGTTCGTCCAGTTCTGTTGGATATTGGATTTCACAAACACTCTAAACCATGATCAAAGTAGGCGTATAAGAATGTTAGAGAGAGAGAGTTCTAGTGAGAGAAAGGAAGAGATTTGGGAACTATAGTGAGAGAAAGAAAATATTATTATGAGCTCCAACTCTCTACCTTGGAAGGTAGAAAGTATTTATAGTCTTACAATAAAGCCACACAAGCGAGAACGTGGATCAGGCATCTGATGGGTAAAGACCCGTCCGTCCTCCACGGTGTTACAACTAAATACTACTTAACATAAAAGTACTATGACTACGAGCTTTCTAACGATTACATATACTTGAGGTGACCGACTCTTTAATACATGGAATTTTTAATTCCTAACAATCTCCCTAAGGGAGGTCACCTCAAACATATACTAAAATGACATTGAATACAATCGGATATTACATTAACAATTGATCTTGCATTCTTGATGTAGTACTTTGCTCGGCTTCGTAGTCATTGATTCCACTCATTGCATGTTTGGTTAATCCAAGTGGAGGTCTTTTACTGATCCACGTGATAATAATGTTGAGCGACTTTTGAGATCATCAACTAATAGAAAATCTCTGATACATCCATTGTGGTGTTGGTATTATGTGATGATGTGACTTACGGACCGACATGCTCACATTCTGGATCATGATATCTTCTCATCGAGTAGCGGAAGCATTCGTTGATTCATGATATTGGCGGCGATAGCGAGCATGGAGTGAAAATATCCGAGTCATTGATGCACTAATCATGATTTCTTTTGAGATGAATGTGTTAGGTGAGCATGTGGCTATGGATTGACGCTTCATTCGACACGATCATTTGCAAGCGTCGGGTGTACTACGTGATAAGACGATTAGCAATAAAAAAGCACACGAAAGTGTCTTTGATCACTTTCGATGAATTGAGGAATACCGCCCACGGTTCCGTCGTTGATCAAGTACTAATACTTCTGTGATCGGGTATAATTCGAAGAATTTCCTTGGCAGGTTTCGCGGCTGCTGCGCTTGTTCTCAAACCGGAAGCGTCTCAAAGAAGACAACACGGAGTGAGTGAACCCGGTAATTTACGTCCAGCGATTGATGAAAAGAGATTTGAAAAACAATCGTGTATTGCTCAATAGAAATTGTTTTTGCAATATAACGAAGGTTTTAATGAAAATCAATTATCAATCATAAAACACCTTATGATTTGAAAAATTAGTACGGCGATCGACTGCTAATGAAAAGAGTTTTAAAGCACAAAAACCGGTTTTTTTCAAAGGTATCCGTCAATCCATAACGAACGAGATTGATTCAAAAGATTGAATCGCCCCATTGTTTACTCGTCAGTTGTCACATGGTTGATGTATATAATAGATCTCACATGCCACCTACCGAAGCTTGTTAGATGTTGGCTCGAAGGCTTTCCATCTTCACGTGAATAATGTAAACACATCACTCGGATGTTACGCAATACCACAAGGATAATGTAGGACTCAAGATATAATCTCTTTCCACGTGTGAAACGAGAGTCTTCATTGAAAGTGTCCTAATGAGATTTATTGATGATCTCGTGGCACTAGACTCAATTTGTGCATATTTGGATCCTATAATGGAGACTAGGGAGAGGGTCTCCTCCTTCAATATCAACAATCTCTAAGAGAAAGTCGATAGATAATGTCGGTTCCCGTGAGAATGAAACAAGTCCTTTTAAGAGGAACTTGAGTGGTTTTGGAAAGTTGAAGTGCGGCGTCCTTTGGGTCCATGGCGTCTTGTCTTCAATACCGATGTTACCATCGATAGCATATGAATTGAACCGGACGCCCTAAGGTTGAATAAATGGAGGGCTATTTGTTTTCACCCTTTACTCATTCAATTCTTTTTAATTCTTCAACCCCTTCAGTGCTTACCGAGACTTCATAGCTATAACTTTGTTGGGTTTATTCATTACTAGCTCATCTTAGTCCGCACTCTTCCCATATCTCATTTTTCTCCTTTTATCATCATACCTAAGAACTCTACACTAACTAGTGGATAGTCCCTGGGTAGATCCCTCCGGTTCCGGCGGATCATGGGAACACATACCTAACCTTATCGTCCTTATATCACCATACATAATGTAAAGTTGGTCGGTCTTTTTGGTATTGTTCATATGCCATAGGAACCAATTGAAAACCATTTGAAAATCAATCGAGATACTTATGATATTTTATCAAAGCATTTTGTATCTGAATTGTTTTTGATATTTTTAGAAGAAGAACTCCCCTCAACATGTGAATCAAGTATTTGAAATAGTTTTCCACACGGAGGCAAGAGAAAGAATTAACTTCTTTGATTACCATTTTAAAAAATATCAACATCACTTTCCTAATCGAATCAAGTAGATAAAGCATTTTGGGGAAGGATGAGGTTTTCATGATTTTGCTCCCCTCAATATGTGCCTCGAGATTTGAAAAGAGTTTTGCACATACTAGAGGGAACTACGCATGAGATAAGTTATCACGTTTCAAATCATAGGTTTAAGATAGATGCTCCCCTCAACATGTGCATGGAAAATTTGAAATCGTTTGTCACATGTGGGAAGGAGAGCTTGTACATCCTTATAAAACCATTTACCGAATTATCGGTTTAAATCCAATTTAAATCACACATTCTCCCGATCACAATTATCAAATCATTTGAGATTTGTGATCTCTTATAGATTTAAATTGATTTTGAAAGCTTTTAAGGAGAATTGTGACTTGATTATGAAAGCGTTTTAGCTGATAATGATCGGATTTTAAGACTTTAAACTCCATTGATAAAACATGTGTGAATATCTTTTGAAAACAATTGAATGCCAAATAACCTTTTAATTTAATTGAAATCATTCTCCCCTCAATCAATGACATAGGTTGTTGATTGAGAGATTGATATTTTGACAAATAAGTCCGGATGATTATCAAAAATAGAGACTGAGTTATTTTTCAAAGCAGTTAGTTTTCAGCAGATAAATGTTTAAAGAATCCGAGCATGGAATTTTGAAAACATGATAAAGTATGGCTCTGTTCTTTCTTTGAAAATTCTTGCGAAATGACAATAAACATTGTTTCTCTTTCTCTCATTTTTTTATTTTTTTTTTTATTTTTATTTTATTATTTTTTATAAGAGATTCGAACAACATCTAAAGTCGTGTCATTCTTTGAATGACAGACCACAAAGACCGAAGTAGATATTGATCGAACCAAGAAAAAGCATGACAAATTGACAATATTTTTGAAGATTTTTCGAATTTTTGAGATTTTTATGGTTTTTGAAGGTTTTATAATTTTGTATTTTGTTTTTTGAATAGATATATACAAGAGATAGATGAAGATAGACCTTTACTCCTCGTCTTCCTCCTGAAGGCGTTTGAGTGTTTCTGGTTGAAGACTTTTCAAGCCAAGGCGTGGAAGAATAAACTCAAAACGTTCTCTTGGAAGAGCTGTGGTGAAGATGTCCGCTAGCGATATTTAGACCTCACAAAATAGAGTTCCACCACACCTTTTTCCACTTGTTTCCCGATGAAATGATGTCGAATGTCGATATGCTTTGCTCTTGAGTGTTGAACGTTGTTGCATGAGAGAGCAATGTCACTTTTATTATCACAGTCTGAGAGGATTTTGTTGAATTCAAAGCCATAGTCCGATAATTGAGATCTCATCCATAAGACTTGAGCACAACAAGATGACATGGCTATGTATTCAGCCTCTGTAGAGAAATAGAAGTACTCGTTTGCTTCTTTGAAGACCAGCTCACAAGCTTATCACCCAAACGAGCACCTGCGGATGTGCCGACGAGTATCTTGACACCGCATGATCGGCATCGCATAGGTACATTAGTAACATACCGGTGTCCTTCGGGTACCAAAGACCCATATTGATGGTTCCTTGGAGATACCGAATGACCCGTTTAACCGCTTCAAGGTACTTTTTAGTAGGCTTAGCACGGTATCTAGCACACATGCAAACAGCGAACAAGATGTCACGGTCTACTAGTGTGAGGTACATCGAGGGATCCAATCATACTACGATATTTTGTTTGGTCAATCATGATCCTGAGTGGTCCTCATCTAGTTTGGTTCGATCAATCATGGGAGTGTCAACGGGGTCACTTGAATCAAATCCAAATTTCTTTAAGATCTCAGTTGCATATTTAGATTGATTTATGAAAATGCCTCAGGGACTTTTGAAATTTGTAATCCCAAGAAAAATGACATTTGTCCCATCATTGACATTTGAAAGCGATCACATTCCATTGGATCAGTCGAGGCAAAAATAATATCATCAACATAAATTTGAACAGGAATTAAATGTTTGCACGACTTCTGGTGAACAATGTTGGATCAACTGCTCCTTTGCTAAATCCGGTTGATAGAAGAAACTTTGACAGTGTATCATACCATGCCCTTGGAGCTTGCTTTAAACCGTAAAGGGCCTTCTTCAAACGATAAGCGTGAGTAGGATGCTCTTGATTTACAAATCCTTCGGGTTGGGTGGCGTAAGCGACTTCTTTAAGGTCTCCGTTCAGAAATGCCGTCTTCACATCCATCCGATAGACTACCATGTTCTTACTAGCGGCATTAGCCAAAAGATTCGATTGCCTCGATTGAGCAAGCTGGAGCAAAAGATTCTTCAAAGTCTATACCTCCTCTTGACGGTATCCTTTAGCAACTAATCGAGCCTTGTTCTTCAACACATCACCATGCTCATCAAGTTTCACTTTGAAGATCCATTTTAGAGCAATGATCATAGCACATTCTAGAGCGGTACTAACTCCCATACATCAAGTCGATCAAACTCATGAATTTCATCTTGCATAGCATTGAACCAGTTATCTTCATTCATGGCGGTTTTAACATCTTTTGGTTCGATCTTAGATAGTACGGAGTTGAAGAAACACCATAAGGCATCAGTTGCAAGTTGTTTCGTGTGGATCTTGGACGAGAGGGATTTCCAATGATGTTGTCTAATGGATGATCGTGAGTCCATTTTCCGAGGTGTTCATGTGGTAGTTGTTGAGGTGAAGTAGCGAGTTGATGTCTCTGGCGAAGATGGTTCTGATGAAGATTCAGGAGCAAATATGTTTTCAAACGGAGCATCTTCAGTAGTAGCAAAGGGATTAACTTCATCATTGATGCGGAAGTACAGTTCCATGATGTACATTTGAAGAATGATGATTTGTTGATGAGCGGAAGAAGGATCGGCCAGGTGCTTCTTGACTTAAAGATATTGAGGCTGAGGATTGACTTCATTCACTGGAATATGAGCAGCCTCTGTTGTAGGGATCAACACCTCATTAGTATTCGGATCATAAAGTTCATCAAACATAGGATCAAACAATTTCTTTAAATCATCTTCGGATGGAGGTACATATGGAGTTTCTTGAGAAGAGTTTGGAACAAGGGATGAACCAATTGGATTTGTTTTGAAGCGGGTCCCTGAATTGTTCGTGAGCGTTTGACCGTCGACTCATCAAACGTAGCGTGAATTGTTTCCATGATGTTTTGGGTTCTTTTGTTATAGATTCGGTATCCCTTTTTGTTTGGTGCATATCCTACAAATACTCAATGTCTCGCTTTAGCTCTAAGTTTGCCTAAGTCTTGACCCTCATTAGTTGGATAGCACAATGCTCCAAACACACGAAGGAAAGAGAGATTAGGTTTTCATTTGTGGACAAGTTCATATGGTGTCTTTCCATGAGCAGGTGTGAATCGTGGAGCGATTTTGTGTGTAGCATGCAGTGGCAATAGCTTCAGCCCAGAGAAACATTGGAACTTTTGAGTAAATCGGCATTGTTCTAGCGGCTTCTACAAGAGTTCGATTTCGTCTTTCAACTACACCGTTCTGTTGAGGAGTTAGTGGAACACTTCTTTGATGGCTGATTCCAATGCTTTCATAAAATTCACTAAGTTGTTTGTTAACAAACTCAGTTCCATTGACTGTCCGGATAATTCGGCGGTTTTGTTAAGTCGAACACTTTGTTTGATGAGTTTGATGATGATATCTGGAGTTTCATCCTTTGTCCTTAAGAACTTGACCCCGGTGAATCTAGAGTAATCATCAACTATAACTAACACATATTTCTTCCCAAAGATATTTTACACTCTCATTGGTCCACATAAATCCATATGAATTGTATGAAGAACTTCTGTGACGAGTTAGTAGGTTTGGGTTTATGGGCATACTTCTTGCTTTTTCCCAATTGACATCTTGAACAAAGATGATCCTTTTCATACTTTAGTCGAGGTAAACCTACAACTAAGTCCTTTCTAGAGAGATCATTGATGGTGCCAAAGTTCAAGTGATTGAGACGTCGATGCCATAACCATGACTTTGTTTTTGAAGCCTTTGACCGCAAGCAAATTGGAGAAGACTTCATCATATCTTCTATAGAGATGGTGTAAAGATTTGAACCACGAGTTCCTCTTAAAAGTTCCTTACCATCAAGTTCTCTAACAAAACAAGTATGTTTTCTGAAGGCTACTTCTAGATCGAGTCATAGAATTGACCAGAGAGAGCAGATTATGACCAAGACCTTCCACATAGTATACTCTAGAGATAACACTATCACCAACAACATAATCACCATAACCCATAATTACACCGAAATGATCATTACGAATCTAACTATCCGATGAATTTGCTCACGAAGTTCATGAGCAGCGACGGTCTCGGTCATATGCTTGGAACGACGAGTCCAGTACCATAGAAGCGATTTGAACGATCTGCAGTTGAACACAGACAAGAATGGATAAGCGGATAATTGGGATCCCCATGCAAGAATGGGTTCCACTTGGTTAATGCTTGATGGTGGAACACCCACATCGAGAAATAGAAACATCCATATCGAAGTAGAAGCAATGGAATCATTGGGAATAGATGCAATCTTTGCCGGTGTGCGTATTTGACCTATTCAAAGTATGTTCACTTCTTAAGGGAATAGTTCTACCATTAGGCATCCATTTTCTAGTGGGCATAATCTTAGCAGTTTGAGAACAAAGCGATTATTCTTATGGCCAAAAGGTATCCAATAATAACCTATCTTTATAAAAGTTCATCCTGTGGGTTTCCACGTGTTTCTAACAATCTTCGTTTTTGCCTTTTGCCTTATTTGCACGATTATTAGCATTAACAATTTTTGGGCATTTGACACATTAGACAAAGCATTCACACCACATTCATGATTAGCAATGAAATTCAAGCGGACATCATTACAAGGTTTGCAAATAGTATCGAATTGAATTAATTACAGTGACGCCTAAGGCTAATACTAGAATCAACACGATTCGTTTTATTCAACTCAAGCTTAAAGATCCTAGATTGGTCTTCTACTTTCTTCCAATGCACATTTTAGCTTGCGAGGTCCTATCATTCCTTGTATTGTCTTGAGACTTTGACCGCTTCGCTTTAATGTCATTGATTACTCTGTAGAGGAATTATGGGAACATTAGTTGGTTGATCTACTTTTTGCATTCACGAACTAGGCGTGTAAGGATCATGTATTACTAGGCGACACATTGATGCATACTTTCTTAAAACCGGGCCTAGAATGGTTTGAAGGCTCAGCACTAGGCATAGAACAAGGCATCACAGCTTTGCCTTTTGCACCTAAGGTTAAGGATTTGGGACATGTTGCAATTACACATTCTAGCAACTCTTAATATTTATTGACAATCTCATGGAGACATTCTAGACTATCCTTAAGGTGAGCACAGTATTCATGAAAAGCATGTTCATTATTCCTAAGATGCAGAGGAATATATTTAAGCGTCCAGGTATTTGCTGATCTAAGGGTGACTTTGAGACAACATTCTTATTGAAAACAAGTGGCGGTTTCCCATTTCCCTGACTTCTCAGATTCTCAATTTCCTTTTGTAAAGACGTTATTTTTCGTTGTTTTGGTCACGGGTGACTTTTATTGAATCATATAACTCTTTAAAATGTCGTTTAACTTTTCATTTTCTTCTAGAAAACTCTTGTTTTCCTTTTGTAAGGCATCAACTAAGTTTTGAAGATGAAAAGTTTGAGAATTCTGAGAATCTAAAGGAGGAGGCATTTGGGAGCTGTCATATTGTTCTTTTGACCCTTTAATTGAGAGATTTGGGCTTTCAACTTTCGATCGTGTTGCAGAGAGCTTGAATCATTCATCACGTTTGTTAATTTGAAAAACTGCATCAAACTCTGGAGCATCCGAGGATGTCTTGATATTTGAAGTTTTGACATTTTCTTTAAGATGTTGATATTTTAGTTGTAAATTAAAATGCTCAACTTCCAGTTTAGAAAAATGTTTAACCAAATTGTCGTGATCATCCAGTTCAATTTTCTCGTTTAGTTCAGAATTAGTTTTTTCAAGCTCAATGAGACGATCATGGGAGACTTTCAGTGCAACCGATAATTCATGAAATTTGGAAGCATTAATGGAACAATTTGTAGCAGTGAAAAACACATCTTGAGTAATACATTCGAATCGGGTTCTCATTTAGTGTATGCAAGTTCTTCCTCTCAATCTCATTATATTTTAGTGCTCGCTCATAGTCACTAACTTCAACTATCATTGCATCAAATTCCTTTTCCATTCCCTTAATATCAGTTTCAATCCCCCTTTTAAGACTCTCAAAGTGATCTTTTAGAAGTTTAAAGAAAGGCATGACCTCGGTTAAATAACATTCTTTCATTTGTTCAAAACCCCTTTCTCCTTCCGTAATACCAATGGGTGTGATCCTTTTCTTGCAAGTTTTCTCAAAATCAACAAATAGTTGAAGTATAACATATTGGCTAATTAAGGTCTTGCTTTTAGTGGCAATTGTTCTAGGAACAAGATGCATTGGTTTATTAGGAGGATACACGGAATGCTCTAGGCATTTTCCAAAGAGGAGGGTTTGTTTCAACAATATTTTCGACTTTACGCTTATCTAAATCCATTTTCCGAAAACTTGTTAGAGTCAACAATGTGCGAGGTTTAAACATGTTCAAGGAAATCCAGTTTTCCTTCTTGTAATCATGGGGTGTGATCTTTATTTTCTTCTCTCTACATTTAGGATCATCTAGTTTCTTGTTCATCTTTTCCTAGTGACTTCATCTGATTTCTTATCTTCCTCAGTGCACTCAACGCAACTAGGTTTCGTCTAGGTTTAAGGATTTCATTGCCATCATAAAGAACCTTATGAGCATTTCTAGCCCTTTTAATGACCTCTGGATTTGGTTCCTTAACAAGGGGAATGCTATGCTTATCGCTTAGGACCCTATGCTTAGTGATCATGTGAGCAGTCTGAATGGTGTTTCCCTGTATGTACAACTTGTTTTCAAGTTTGTTTTTCAAAGTTTTCAGATTAGAAAAATCTTTCAAGAGTTTTGATTCCTTTGCATTAAATTCTTGCTTAAGCATTTTCACATTTTCTTGAAGTTCTTGTTTTTGCTTAGCAGTTTTAGAAAGCTTTTCTTGCAAGGAATTTAACTCTTGTTTTAATACTTCTTCTCTAAAATTACTTTTCTAATTATTATGCGCACTTGGTCATCCATTTCCTGCTCACGAGTGGTCAACTCAAATTTAGCACGTTGTTCATAAATAGCAACACGTTCTTTATAGGCATTTAATTCAGATATTACAGACTCATCGGGGGCACTGGCGTGTATTCATCAAAAATATAGTCATTGTTGACTGCGGGAGATGCATCACTTGGTACAACTTCACTTTCACTTTGTTTCACATATTGATCATATGGGACAACATTGATATTACCCATATTTTCAATATTTGATACAAAAGTTTCAGTTGATAGTACTTTGTCATGCATCTTTTGCACATCAGCATCATCGTATAGTTTTAGTACCTCTGAGATGAGTGTGTCTTTGGATGGGCCCGCTTGTGGTGAAGAGAGACCTTGGGAGAAACCATTGGAGAAATGCTAGCCATAAAGATTGTGTGTGCCGTAGGTCCATCATCCACATCAGAGTCGTATGCATCACAATCGGCGACTTGAAAGGCATTCTGATGATTGTGACCTATCTCCTGAATAGGCTGCTCATCCACATCCGCATCATAGATCTTGGCATTGCCCTCAGCTAGAAACAACAATTCCTCTTCATCCAAAGCGGCACCATTATCCACGAGCTTGCACAAGCAGCATCTTATCTCTGAAGTAATCGGCATTCTGTGGACGCTTTGGAGATGTGCAGTTCCTTGCAATGTGTCCCTCACCACCACAATTATAACATTTGATCAGCTTAGCTTGACCTTGATTACCATTCCTTCCTCGATTCTGATTACCAACATAACCTCTACCTGCTCCACCTCTTCCCCTGATCATATCTGTCTTTCTGAACTGGTTGCACCACGATCCTCCCATCTTTAACAGTAGCTTGATTGTGTGGGTTAGATCTTGTTCTGAGGTTGTTATTGGTTTGTGGGAGAGAATTCATGTTTTGACTAATCAGGAAAGCTAGTTGATTAATGAAATTACCAGCGTGTGCATCGCGCATCGGCTTGTTTGAACATAGGATGAGGAATTAGTTTGTGATTACCATTTCCCATGGGTATGACTTGTGAGGCTTTGGTTGTGATTCCGATGTTTGAGTAGAAGGCAGTTGAGTCATTAGGCGAGCTTGTCTCTCCCTGGTTGGTTTTGAACTGATTAAGAACCAATTTTTCAAACATAGCATGTCTCTCATTCTGAAGGAGGAAGGCATAGAGTTGCTCATAGTTTGTATTCTTCAATCCTTTAGTGAGCTTCACCGAGGTGACAAACTTGTGCCATTCGGGATTCATGTTGTTCACAAATTTTGAGTTCATCTGAATGTTAGGCATTGTCATTTCTGATGTTCCTCATGTCATTCACCAACTTATGAAATCTCACATAGTACTCATAGACACTCTCATCCGGTTTCATCTTGAAGTGTTCAAATTCGTCATAGAGTTGTGATTCTCTGTCTTCCATAGTTAATTAGAACCTAGAGAAGCATCTTGACATTATCCCATATTGCCTTTGCTTCGGTGTTGTGATTGATCAGCTTGTAGATGTCTTTAGGAAGACCTTGAATAACAATGTTAGAAGCCACGATATCGGCATCGAATCTCTTTTCTCCTTATCATCAAGCTCATCATACATCTTTGGTCTGTCCATTCCATATATCAGAGTTCCATCTTGGTGATTATCAAGTACATCTCTAGTCTCAACTCGATCGGTCCTTCATCAATGGATTTGAGAATGTTGACACCATTTTCCTTTCCAAGGCATACAATCGATTCGTTGAGCCCAAGAATCGTAGTCAGTTCTGTCAAGCATGGGTGGGCGAGTATCTGAACCAGTTGCTTGAACATCCTCGACAGCGATGGAGATGATAGTAGGAACGTTTGTAGACATGTTTCAAGCTCTACGGGATTTTGCAATTCTTTGATTAAACCGGAAATTGATTCTTTCACGGGATTTTACTAAACCAAAAGAACAACCGTAAGAACGTAACTACGAAGAAGAAAAGGTCTAAATGAACAAGTCGCTAAACACACAATTCGCATAAGCAGTCAACTCGCAACACACTCAACTCGCTTAATTAATCAAGTCGCTAAATAGCCAACTCGCTTTAGTCTCAACTCGCAACACAATCAACTCGCTTGAACACTAAGTCGCTTAAGTTAACTCGCTAACGTTACAACTCGCTAAGTAGCAAGTCGCTTTAGATCTCAAGTCGCTTAAAGAAACAACTCGCTTAGAACCCAAGTAGCATAAATATCAACTCGCTAAGCAACTAAGTCGCATGTACCAACTCGCTTTAAATAACAAAGCAACTCGCTTTGAAGAAACACAAGTCCGAGACACAACTCGCTTAGTCCTTTTTCAAAAATAACCACTTTATCAATCCAAAACAACCAAACCACAATGATTTAAGGCTTCCAATTCAAAACATAAACACATATGATGATCCTAAACACAAAAGTACAAGCAAAATTCAAACTTAACCACAAGAATTTGTTTAAATGAATCAAACTCTCCTAAACCCTTAATACTCCAAAAACCTTATGAAATCCACCAAAACAAAGAGCATGAAAGATGAGTGATCAAACCATGGCTCTTGATACCAATTGTTGGATATTGGATTTCACAAACACTCTAAACCATGATCAAAGTAGGCGTATAAGAATGTTAGAGAGAGTTCTAGTGAGAGAAAGGAAGAGAGTTGGGAACTATAGTGAGAGAAAGAAAATATTATTATGTGCTCCAACTCTCTACCTTGGAAGGTAGAGAGTATTTATAGTCTTACAATATAACGCCACACAACGGGTGGATCAGGCATACAGTGGGTAAAGACCCGTCCGTCCTCCACGGTGTTACAACTAAATACTACTTAACATAAAAGTACTATGACTACGAGCTTTCTAACGATTACATATACTTGAGGTGACCGACTCTTTAATACCTGGAATTTCTAATTCCTAACAAGTTCCTCTGGAGTCAAACACCTCATACCAATCCGGTGGACCAACTCAGTAAACCTAGCAGGAGCTAAGGCTTTGGTGAGAAGGTCTGCCAGTTGATATTCAGTACCCACAAAATATAATTCAACGGTACCCTTTTCCACATGCTCCTTGATGAAATGGTATCGAAGATCGATGTGCTTAGACTTCGAATGTTGGACGGAGTTGCACGAGATCGCAATAGCACTTCGATTGTCGCAGTACATCGGGATTCTGTCACATACGTAACCATAGTCTTTGAGTTGTGTTCTTATCCAAATGACTTGAGCACAACATGCCGACATGGCTACATATTACCTGCCGGTTGAGGACAGCGATGTACAATCCGGCTTCTTCGATTGCCATGACACCAGTTTATCACCAAGAAATTGTAGAGCTCCTGAAGTACTTTTCTGAGAATCTAAGTAACCTGCGTGATCAGCATCTGAAAAAGCTATTAGTTCAAAACCGAGAATCCTTGGATACCAGATTCCTAAGTTAATGGTTCCCTTGATGTATCGGAGGATTCTTTTAGCCTCAGAGAGTTGAGTTTCAGTTGGTCTCGCGATAACGGAGCAAAGATATACAACAAATACAATATCGTCTATGGCGTTAGATACATGAGAGACCCAATAATACTACGGTATTTGGTAGGGTCAACCATATTCCCATGCAAATCAGATCCGTTTCTTGGTATGTGCCATAGGTGTGGCATAGGTATCACAATTTTGCATTCCATGTTTGTTTAAAATTTCAAGAGCATATTTGGACTGACTCAGAAAATACCACGGGGTGATTGATAAACTTGCAGTCCTAGAAAGAACGTAAATTCACCCATCATGGACATTTCAAAATGTTTTTTCATAAGTTTTGAAAAAGCGTTTGAGTACTTTAGATGTGTTGACCCAAAAATGATGTCATCCACATAAATTTGAATGATTAAAATGTGTTCCCCGTGATATTGTATGAATAGTGTTGGGTCGACCGATCCTTTGACGAAATTATGAGAGATGAGAAAAGATGACAACTTATCATACCACGCTCGAGGGGCTTGTTTGAGACCGTAGAGAGCCTTATTCAGTTTGTAGACGTGATTAGGGAACTCTGGATCAACAAATCCTTCTGGCTTACTAACATATCGCTGTTTCTTTCAGATTACCATTTAGAAAAGCAGTTTTGACGTCCATCTGAAAGACCGTGATTTTATGTGAGTCGAATGCTGAGAAAAATCCGAACAACCTCAAGTCTAGCAACCGGTGCGAATGATTCCTCGTAGTCAGTCCCTTCTTCTTGTCTATAACCCTTAGCCACCAGACGTGACTTATTTCTGATAACCGTACCTTCAGCATCCAACTTATTTTTCGAAATCCATTTCAGACCAATAACATAGACCCCTGTTGGTTTTGCAACCAATTCCAACACTTCAAGATGTTTAAACTGGTTAAGTTCCTCTTGCATGGATTTAATCCAGTTGTCATATGTCATGGCTTCTTTAATATTTTTGGGTTCAGCTTGGCAGACGGTGAGTGCATAAATGCAATGTTCACCGTCGGTCCGAAGGCATTGTCTAGTAACGACTGGTTGATTCGGGTTTCAAATAACGTTCACAAGAGGATGGTCTCTAGTCCAAAGATGTGTGGAGGGTTGATGTTGATATACATTATGCAGATTAGGAGGATTCAAATGACCTGTAGATGATTCCGCAACATCAGAAGTGGCAGTTTCATTTGCAAAAGGGTTGAAGAACGCATTTGGATCATAATCTGTAGGTGGGGGTACTTCATGGTTCGAAGATCATCACCGTGGTTCAGCGTCATTGGATGCGTTTGCTCGGTGTTGTTGTGGAATCAATTGGAGGTGCTTCTCAATAGTTGTTGTTGTTTCATGTGTATCGGTATTGGATTATTATCGTTGAGCGTGAAACATTTGATACATCTTGAGCACGTTGATCAATATCATCACTAAACAGAGGAGCAAATAGCTGTTCCATTTGACGTCGAGTAAGCTGTAAGCTTGGTTCAGCTGATGATGGGGTTTGGGGAAAGTTTAGACGGTTATGTCCGAGTTCCAAGCTGTTTTGGTCAGAAGCCATTTTTGTAAGCTCATCGAAATTTGCATGAATCGTTTCCATAATCTCCCTTGTACGATGATTCCAGATCCGCTATCCTTTAGAATTCTCACAGTATCCAACAAAGACTCCTATGTCAGCTTTGGCTTTGAGCTTACCAAAGTCATCACAATCATTATTTGGGTAACAAAGGGATCCAAATAAATGAAAGTGTTTGAGATTCGGTTTACGGTTGTGGATAAGCTCATAAGGTGTTTTGTTGTGGCATTTAGTAATCATGGAACAGTTCTGAGTGTAGCATGCAGTTGACACGGCTTCAGCCCACAAGTAATCTGGAAGTTTTGCATTTATCAACATTATTCTTGCAGCTTCCACTAACGTACGGTTTCGTCTTTCAACAACTCCGTTTTGTTCTGGTGTTCGTGCAATTGACGTTTGATGCTCAATTCCACTTTCTCATAATATGCACGAAGAGTTTGATTCACAAATTCAGTTCCTTTGTCTGTTCTGATTTGTCTGACTGTGTTCCGGAGCTAAACTTGAATTTTCGTGAGAAAGGTGATGATCATTTGTGGAGCTTGATCTTTAGTTCGAAGAAAATAAACCCAAGTCCATCTTGAGTAGTCATCCACAATTACCAAGATGTAGCGTTTGCCGTTAATCGTCTGCACACGCATCGGACCACACAAATCCATGTAAAGAAGATGAAGCACATGCTGTGAGTTGTGTTCCACCTTTGAAGGAAAGTGAGCACGAGTGCTTTTCCCTTGTTCACAAGCTGAGCATAGGTGATCTTTAGAATACCAAAATCTTGGGATACCTTCAACAAGTTTGTAACGTGCAAGATTGGTTATGGTTTGAAAGTATAAGTGTGAAAGTCGATGGTGCCATAGCCAAGATTTTGTAGATGTTTCCTTTGAAAGTAGACATATAGGAGATGAAGCAATCATGTCTTGCATTGAAATTGTGTAAAGACTTTTTGTGCGGGTTCCAGACATAAGATCGTTTCCTTATAGATCACGAATGAAACAAGTTTTCTCCCGAAAATCAACCTCCAAATCACCATCACAAAATTGACCAACAGAGAAGAGATTGTGACCGAGACCTTCCACATAATAAACCCTGCTAATTTCGATGTTACCATTGATGTAATCTCCGTAGCCCATGATAGCTGCGAAGTGATCATTCCCGAACCTGACAGTGCCAATGAATTTTGAAACAAAGTTTGATAACAGTTTGAGATTTCCTGTCATATGTCAGGAACATCCGCTATCAACAATCCAAATGATGATCTGTATCACATGCATTACACACAGACGACACAGATGGAATAGAAGTAGATGTGGAACCCTAAGAGTTAGAGGGTTCGATGCGCATTATAGTTGAAACACACATGTTTATGATTTTAGGTATCCATTTAAAGCCAAGTGTATTATGTAACCATTTATGCCATCTCCAACTAGTCTTAGCTTTGGTCTTAGTAAATGCACTAGGTAATAAGATCTTCCTAGGGGGGTGAAGTGGGTTCTATGGGTACATCAATGGTCACAGCAGAAACATTAGTGGGAGGTTTACCTAGCACAAACTTAGAAGCATTAGTGGGCCTAGAGGTATTCCGTTTTCTATTATCCACTTACGAGATAAGATAGCATTAGCAACACATTTATCATGACAACCAAAAAACATGCTTTTACGACAACCAACACAAGAAGCTTCAAACATAACATTTAAAGTACTTAAAGGTTCAGCATTCGTTACATCACTTTTTCCATTACATTTGTCAGACGCAATATCTAAAGTGGGAGTAACATGAGTTTTATTCAAAGTCCTAAGGTGTTCTTCTACTTCAGAAGTCTTTATTGTTCTTTTCTTATTTCGCAACTTCCTATTCTTCCTTGTGGTGCTCTTAAGCTGTGAAGTGCTAGCGTTGGGAAAAGAGGCAACTATTCCTGTGTCGGTAGAGGGAAGCACATTAGTTTCTTGTGATGTGTCATTAGGCAGTCTAAGAATTCCTGGTGCAATTATGTTTGTGTTACTATTCCTATCTTGCTTAAGTTTCACCAACTCTGCTTTTAGATCATGGATAGTGTGTAACAAATCTTGATTTACTGAGCGAGTGTTTCCATTTTGTAGTAAAACATCTTTGGTATATGCAAGATGATCATCAACATCTTTTGACGCTTGAGCACGAGTATTTTTTAGCAAATCAAATATGACACCATATTCTGTTTTGACTTTGGCAATTTCTTGTTCATATTTTGAAATTTGACACTTTAAAGACACGTTTTCATCATCCAGTTGTTCTATTTTTTGATTAGAAAATTTGGAACTCAACTGGTTGACTTTGTGTTGCAAAGCAAGTTCACGATTTTGACAATCTTTTTGACACCATTGAAGACGACGTTTTGCGTTGGAAAGCTCATTTAACAATCGCTCATTTTCAATTTTTAAGGACTTGATTTGTGACACATTATCGGTATTCTCAACATTTTCAACAGAATCAGCAGCGATATAATCAAATGCATATGCAACAGAATGTAATAGCACAACATTTATGGTATCAGCACATATAACATCTTCCAAGAGTCGATCAACATCTTTTCTTAACATTTTCTTTTTACGTTTAGTATTTGAAATCGATGTTTTTGTTTTCTTGAAAACTGTTTTCATAAGTCCAAGCTCCTTGTGAAAATCCCTTTCCCAATATATTGCACACATTTTCAAATTCCGGACATAAGGTAAAGTTCTTTTCTGAAAAATATCTCTTTGTATGAGCGATTGAAAATGTTCAACTTTTATTTCAGAATTGATTTCAATTTCACGTTCTAAAAGTTTGATGTCCGATATGAATGTATCAAAATATTTAAGGATTTGACATCGTTCGGGTAATGTTTTTACTTCACTGAGTGAAGGTAAAGGACCATTAATTTGTGCAGTATTGGGTTGGGGACCAATATTAGAAGACACAGAAGTAGGCGTGATAACCAAGGTGTGTTAGAATTATCCTGTTGTGCGACAAAATTTATGGCTTTTGAATAGTTAAATGATTTGCAATAAACAACATTTTCTAATTTTTACCGACTCTCGTCTTCTGCATCTAATTCCTCCATACGATTATATTCAACAACACTCATAATGGAATCATCAATTCTATGTTCTGCACTATAAAATTGAGGATTTGGTTTGAATGCTCTATGTGAAAACTTTGGTTTGTAATCAGCAAGATTCGGTCCATATCCATTTGGATTTGGTTTAAAAGTAAACTTTTGAATAGTTGTGATTGACTCACCATGTTTATAAACAACATTTCAAAACTCTTTGATTTTGTTTTGTGATTCGAAAATTTCCTCAAGATAGTCATCTATTTGTTTCCTTGAATGGTTTTTGTATTCACGAAACTATTTTTGACAAGTTAACAACTCAGACTTGGCTTTATGAGTTTTCGAAGTGAGAGCGTTAAGTTGTTGTTTATGATTATATTTCAGTTGTTCTATTTGAGACAGCAAAGCATTCTTGGATTCAACTTGATCACATAACTGTTTTTCCAAAGATTTTTCATTTTGGTATGATTTAGCAAATGCGACTTCAAAACCTTTTTCACGTTTCTCTTTTGTTTGAAAAATGTTGAGTTGGAACTTTAAGCATTCATTATCCTTAGTCAACAGTGCAATTTTATCATGTAATTTCTTATTGATGTCTTGGCACTTTTCCATTCGATATTTTTGGTCCGTAATTAAGTTGGTCATGAGCTCAAGATCTGGATTAGACACAGGTTCAGCTTGTTCAACGTGAGTCTCAACATGATCATTATTTAGATCCTATAATATAACCACGGAGTCAACTTGATTATCAATATTAACCATAAGGTCATCTTGATCGTCAAATATAACTACGGGATCTATTTGATTATCATCGGAATGAGATGTAGACGGCTCATGTTGAACACTCTGATCCTCATCGGATGCAGATGTTGGCGGAGATATCAGATCAGTAATGAATATAGTTTGATCCGGTACCTCAGACAAGCCGTCAGTGTCATACATTGGGCCTGTGTCACTCATGTGGAGTTCTTGCATGTTTGCCATTAACATCACTGCTGCATTAGCTTGCAAGTCCTCCATGTCATCATCAAAATCTGCATTTGCCATGAAGCTCTGTTCCTTGTTGGTAAGAGTTCCACCAGCTTCATCCTTGAGAGCCAAGAGTAAAGCCTCTTTGTGATAAGCGCTGCCTCTTGTCCTCGGCTTTGGGCATGCATTGGCCAGATGACCCTTCTCATTACAGTTATAACAACGAAGACCATTAACACCAGTCTGAGCATTTCCCTGCTCAACCACTTGAGCCCGTTGTTGTGGATCACCGATGTTATTCCTTCCATTAGCATTAAACCCTTGACCACTACCCATCTGACGAACATTACCACGATTCTAAACTTCAACACGTCCATTATTAACAAAAGCTAGATTCATTGTGTTTGATGAGGTACGAATACGATTGTTGGATTTGTTGGAATATCGCCCGAAGGCTCTAGCAATCATGACAAACCCTTGTTGCAATGCATCGAAAGCTTCTGCATCCTCATTACCTTCACTATAAAGTGCTTGATCATTGTTGCTGTTGTATGGAACCAGTTGGGTTTCTTGTGAGGGATCATATGGTGTGATCTGAGCAGTTGGTTGTGGAGGATTTGTGAAGACAGTTTGTAAGGTCGGGAATTGAGGATAACAAGCTTGAGCCCACAAAGCAAGTGTTTGATTATCCGGGAGTGAAGGCGAAGCAGGGATTCCACGGATGATCCTTTCTTTGTTAACTTCCTTTTGGTGAGTTTTCAAATAGTCGTACAACAATCCGCATGTAGCATTGATGTGCCCAGTTGGTGCAAGTTTTAAATTTATAAAAGGTGAATTACCAATATTACCAATAACACATACGAGCAAGTATACTCGTCCGTTATAGCAAGATTATGAAGGTAAGTCGGGATCGTTCGTTGGGATTTGAGTGAATCTAAACACAAGTTTGAATTAACGGAGTCTATCCAAAACATATAATAAAGCAAATAGATATAATGAAATTCAGATGATTAAAAACTACACTTGCTTAAACTAGTTTCATATCATAGATTAATGTGATTGTGTTAACCTCTTAACATGTTGGTTATGATAATTAGTTGGTGCACTAATCTATTGTTCTTACAAGTTAAACCTTGATCAAAAGTTTAGTTTATAAAAACAAGCATTAAGTTTAACCAATCAATTCAAGATCAATTCAAGTTTCATAAGTCTACATACATAAACTTAAACACAAAAACATCCACTTGTTCATCAAGTTGCTTAAGAAATGGTCAATACAAAAGGTAACCGATCATAGACAAAAGGCTATAATTGATTCTCAACAACTAATCTTACGACCATTTAGATGTTTCCAACCAATCCAATTTGATAAACAAAAAGCGTTTCTATTACAACCACACCTTAGTTCCTTTGTATAATCAAGAATAATGGGTAAAAACAATCATCCATAGACAAAATGATTATGATTAGTTGAATAACAATAAGTTCTTTCGACCCCAACGATTACTATCAATTAGCCAAACTTGATTAACAAATGTCACTATGAAACTTTAGCACAATTGGATCTTAGAATCAACTTGAAATTGAATTAAAACATGTTAACACGATCACTAACTTATCATATGATAATCAACATCATTTAAGCAAGTGTATAAAGAAACTAGCCACTCATAGCAAACATGAACATAAACTCAGAACTTTGAACATTAGAAAACATGATTAAAAGTCTTACAATGCTTGGAATAAGATTACAAATGGTGAAGTAATGATTCCCAAAGTATTGGGGTAGACTTCTTGATGGTTTGACCTCCAAATGATGACTTCTTGGACCTCCAAAGTTTCCTGGAATTTTATGAACGAATTTAGGCTTTGAGAGAGAGTAGTGGTGGTAAGATAGGTGTGAGAGAAGATCTCTCAAGTTGTGGTGTTTAGTTGGATGATGAAAACATTGTGACAACTCGTATTTTCAGGTCATATTTCAAAACATTACTCATGCTTCATCATTTATCATTTATCATAAACTAGATTTACGAGCATCAAATTCACGTAACCGTAATGGTTTAGCTGTGAATTCATGAACATATCATCATGGACATTTCATATAGACTAGGTTTAGTCTACATTTCATTAGCATCATCACCATCATATTAGTTCATGCATGGATTTGCATTTTTCATTAAACGTTTATTTTCATATTAAATAAACGCTTTCGCGTGAACTTTATTTTGAATATTTGATCCAACAATTCCAAAAATATTCCTAATATATTTTTATACTCATTTTAAGACTATAAAAATTATATTATTAATTTACCCGATGTTTTCAATTTATTTCGTATATAAATTGTTATATTTATATAATTACGACGGTTTTCTTAAATACTACACGATAATTATTATTTCACTCAACTTTTACAAGAAATGTATTTTTATAATTTTTATGACTTCAATATATTTTATCTTGACCCGTTAAAAATTTATTTTTATCACCCTATACGTATACAATTTATCACATGTCTTCAAGTAACTTACATTAAATCACACTTATACATGTTTTAAAAAAAAATATATATAAAGATGACAAAACCCCCCTTGGCCGACTTAGGGGGGGGGGGTGAGTCATGTTTATTGCAAATATCTTACAAGTAAATATCTTATACTTTCAAACACACACAACTCATTTATCTAAGGTGTAAAAGAAAATTTTCTCTCCTTCCTCTCTACTCCATACAACCGGCCACACCATGGAGACCATGAAGGATCATCATAAAATTTTCTAGACAAGGTTTTTACACTCTAGATTCACTCTTGATTAAGGTTTTGCAATAAAAACCTTGGGTGATTAGGATAAAACCTTTGCTCATAAACCTCATCAAGTAACTAGTAAGCATCCATATTCATCATCATATTTCATATTCATTGTTACGGTCATTTCATTTTACTTGAGAAAACATGCAAGTCTCATGAGGTTTATACCACTTTTTCATTGATTATAAGAGTTATATATATTTATGTCATCCTATAATTACTCCTTGTTATAAATCACTATTGGTGATTTATAGGAACCCATGACACCCTAAGAAGGTGTATGGTAGGATTAGAATAGCTTCGGAGTTGTTTTGAATTGGTTGGAATAGGTTTGGCGCGTGAAAAACTCATTTCGACAAGTCTAATTAAGGGTCTGTCCTTATTTTGAAAATCTGGAAAATCCAACAGTAAGCAAAATATTTTGGGCTAGATATTTGGAAAATATACTTTAAAACGAAAACGTGGCCGCTTCAACGGGTTAAAATGGAGCTATAACGAAGAATTTATGAATTTTTGAAGTTTGACGACGAAAACTATTTGTTTCAGAAAATTCAGCAAGTTGTCTCGACTTTTTACGAGTCAAAAATGAGTCTTAAGCGTTGTTAAATGTGTCGACTTATTAAAAATATATTAGTATATGTTATCACGATTCCGTGGATATATAAAACGTAGAAAACGGACTTTTAACGACAAAGTTATTCACATTTTAAAAAGTTGTCGTAACTTTATTCTATTAGCAAAATTAACATATTTTCTATTAAACACATACTACGGCAACGAGGGACCATGTTGAAGGTCGTTTTTAACAATGACGAAGTACTTTTTATAAAGTGATGTCTTCTAGTAAAAGTAAGTTCGCCAAGCATATTTTTCAAAATGTCAAACCATTTGTCAAGCGGAGTTGTAACGATTAAGATACGGTCACTTAAACTTTGCCAAAAACCATCCTTAAACTATATTTTGGGACACAAGTACCATACTTAACCTACATTTTTCTCCATGATCGAGACCTCTAGGATGAAAACTTAAACACTAAAACTTTGAGATGATGATACAAGCTTCCCAAAACCGTTGAGTTCGTTTCTTAACACTCAAGCGTACACCATTCACACGACTAGCTTTTCGAGGTCGTTTTAGTCACTTTCATGAAAATTTCAACGACATTATTTTACGACGAAAAGTTATAATTTCATAATAAATCACTAAATGATTATCGTTGGATATCATTTCAATGTAAATACATATGGAGTAATTTAAAAATGGTCAAGACGTTAAAAGATTATTTCTCGACAAGAAATATTATTTTCGAAAATTCACAAGTGATATAGATATCATCCGAATTGCATGCGTAACATTACATCATGACTTATTACATATCATATCATTCATAATAGGTCAAGTTTAGAGATTCACGCTACATTTCGGTGTACTCACTTTTGCCATCGCATCATTGTCCATGTGAGTTTTAATAGCCCCATTTTCAATTGTTTTGTACTATTTTGGGGGAGATAAATGCTTAACTATTTTTCACAAGTACTTTGGATTTTTAAGGAACTTCTATCATGATCACCATTGTTTCAAAAACCGAATGTTGTACTATATTAATTGTTCTTGTTTGAGTGGTATAGTTCTACGTTGTATAAAGTTCTAAATCGGACTCTGAAACATTGGGTCATGTACTATTGATTATGTGCTATGGTTCTACATCGTATAAAGTTCTATGTCGATTGACTCTTGATACATTAAGTCATGTGCTATTGATTATGTGTTATTGTTCTATGTTGAGTTAGTTACTATTGTGAATTCCTTTGACATCATGCATTTGAACATAAACTATACATATTTTGGCAATGGGTTGTAAACACACAAGTTGCAAGTTTTGTATAGGGGAAACTTGGGCTGAGTGGATTTGCAATGCCTTTGCTGCATAAACGATTTTGAAAGGCTTTACATTTCAACTCAAACTCTATGAACTCACTCAACCTTTGTGTTGACACTTTTTAGCATGTTTTATCTCAGGTATCTAAGGCATTCAATTCATGGCATGCATGTGGACATATCATAGAGTCGTGGTGACGACGCGTCACACATAGGATTTATTCATTTTAAAACATCGTTTGGCTTGTAACAAATTTATTTCTGCACAAGTTAATTTCATTTGGGACCTACACTTTGTAAACTCTGATTATTTTATTAAATCAAGCGATGTATTTTCCAAACGACACTGTAGGTCGTTCAATATATCTGAATATGATGCTATGACAATCAATCCCCGGAATTCCATTTCACTGCAAAACAGTAAATTGGGGTGTGACAGATTGGCATCAGAGCTTCAGTTATAGAGAACTAGGTTGCATCATCGACCCTAGACTATAACTACATCATTATAGCATCTTACCATTTCATCATAAGTGCATGTTCACTTTACATGCGGTTTATACGTACATTTTTCAAGTTATTTACTTTCATTTCAAATCGATTGTCACATAGATGCCTTTAAATACCCATCCCATTATCATTTCCTCCTATTCCTATGTGGAGAATGCTTTGTCATTTCCTTATCACAATTTTAATATCAGCTGATTCATCACCGATAACGTCGTATGCCAAGATAAACCTTTAAGTAGGGCGAAGTCACTCTCACTCCTTTGTTTCATCACTAACATGTCGAGTTACACGTTATTCACACATTAAGTCACTAAACCATCATACATTTGAAGCACTTACGACACCTCATAACCCATCTTTTGGGAACCCGTCGATTATTTTGAAAAGTAACCTCAAACTTATCACCTCACATCACATCTCTTTAGAGCACTTATTCTTAACATAGGACTTTGCTACGTCTCACCTTTCCTCTTATTTTGAAGAGTTATGGCACCGAAGAAAGCTCCACCATCAATGACACCACTGCTATCCAAAGGTATATAGAGGATAGTATAGCCGAGGCACTAAGGAAAGAATGAGCAACGATAGTCAGCTGCTGCTGAGGCCACAGTACGCTGCTGAAGCTGCTAGACTTGCTACTGCCACAGGAGCTGCAGGAGTGATTGGTGCTAAACAGTCAAGTCAAATCACACAAGCTAACCACTTGTGAATGGCCAACCGTAACAGACTTAAAACAGTTTAAGCACAAATGCAATTTAAGATCAGAGGAATATAGTGTATTCCTGGGTCGTTAAGTCCCACGGAGGATGAATTGGTGTAAAAACACTTCAGATGATAGAATGATCACTAAGGATAGTGATCAGAAAGGATATTGATGGAAAATTACCTAAAGAAAAGATTTATAAATTAAAGCGACTTAAATACAAATTAAAAGAAATTAAAAAGTTAAAATCTATTAAATAAACGCTATCACTATATTTAAAATGATGAACGTTTATGATTTTATAAAATAAATAACTTAAATAAACTATATTAACTAAAACGTAAACTCAAATTATCTAAAAACTAGATTTAAAATAAAAAAACGCTTTAAATCTAAAATTACGCGAGCGCAAGCAAAAACGTAAATTTTATGAAATAAAAGGCCTACAAGTGTAAAACTAATTTTCTTACGTACTATATAACAAAAGAAAATTTTAGAAAAAGATTTATATTTTTTAGACTTTTATATTTTTTATTATGAATTAATTAAGTTTTTATACTAATTAAATGATTAAAAATACTAAAACTAATGGGAAAAATCAAACTTTTTATAAAATACTTAACACTAATACAAATCTATGAAAAATAGAAAAGTTGCAAAAGCTTGTTCGAATAAGCTAGTAATAAGCTAAAATAGTCGTATAAGCTAAATGAGACAAAGAGTGGTTATGTATTTAATTGTGTAAACCATGACAAGAAAGACCCAAGGGCACTGCTAGTCTATCGGTACACTCACTATCACTCTCTTTGAGGTGGGAGGTCTCAGGTTCGAGCCTGCCTTCACCTTTTGCTAAACATTTTTTCAATTTTCTTTTACAAACTTAATAAGCACAATAAAATGAGCACATTTTATAACTAGAACTTTTTATAAAAACTATTAATAAGCTAAGAATAAGTCGAATTTTCTTAACAGCTTAACTAGAATTTTGAATAAGCACAAGATTTTAAGCCAATGGCTTAATAAGCTAATGAAATAAGCTAAGTTAATCGAGAATAAACTAAATAGCTTATAATAAGCTAATATCACAACCTAAAAAGCAATAATAATAAGAAATAAGCACTTCAAAATCCAAATAAGCATAAGCTATGAATGATTGCACAGGACACTCATTTGGTTTACTAAGTACTTTCTAGTCTATTTTTAAGCTCCTAAATAAGCTAGGCTCTGAAAAAGGATACTGGAACTAACAAATACATTAGATAAGCTATCCAAAAAGCTAAAAAGCTAACTGTAGAGTTCACTAGAGGGCTTTTAATGAGATTATGAAAAAGTCTATGAAACACCGATTGGTTTGAACTACATGAAATGAACAGAACTAAAAACAACTAGCAGCGTGCTATTTAAATAAGCTAGAAATGAAAAACTAGACTTGCACCTTGAGATGTTTTAGGTGAGCTTCTCAAAAGCTAAATTACATAAGTTAATGATCACTAATAAGCTCTCGAGAGCTTATGAACTAGGCTGGCTACCAATTCTGTGCACAGGGAGCTTTTCGACAAGGTACTCACAACAAGCTATAAAATAAGCACTATATTTTCTGATAATAAAGTAAACTAACATTTTTCTAATTTTGTTGAGCAACTGATCTTTAATATCCTAGAGGCTTATAATCTAAATCTCAATAATGAACACACAATAAAATTCTAGATTTTATTCAAAAAATATTTGAGAAATTTGACTTTTCAATTTTATGAACTAGTTTGACTATTGTGAAATTAAGATTGATTTTACTCACTAATTATGTTATATTAAGCTGTTATAAAGTGGATTTAAGCTAGAGTAATAGGTTATGAGCAACTATGATGCAATTGGTAATCCTAACTCTTAACAAAGGAACTTACAAGTTAAATTTAAAAGCTATTTTGACTTTACCACAAATGACCACTGGTTTTATGGATTAACCGAGCTATATTAACCTAAAATGACTGATAGCAACCAAGAACTAAGACTGCAACAACCTTTAACCCAAACTAACAAAACAAAACCAAACATTCCTTAATTTAATCAGATTGATATTTTAAACACTAAAACAGATGTTTAAGCCAAGGAATCAAATGATTAACTTATGCTAACTATTTTATGACGAATCAAACTGAAATTAACATACTTTCAACACTTAAACTGAAAATTGCACATTATGAGAAAATAGCTTACAATTTGAGATTATGCACAAGACAAGGAACCAGTTGGACGAAATCACACCCTATGGCTTCCCAAGAAGCTCTAAACCAAGATATAATCCATAATCATCATACTTGCTCGTGACTTGATCATTTCTTCAATGGAATTTTTATTTTCTCACTATTTTTCTTTTTGATTTTCTTTTGGTTTTTCTGTTTTTAATACTAAACAAAGTATTTAAGATTTCTAAAAGCTTATAAGAGATTCCTAAGAGCTTTTATGAGCTTTCTTAGTCTAAAACATCAGATACAAACAACTTTAGATCAATTTGAGAATTTAAGGTAGAAATTGCAAAATCATAAAAACGTGGTAATTTACTGAAATTGAAACTGACAATAGATTTGAAATTCACTGGAATATGATTACAAATACTTGAAAGCTTTTAAAATAAACTGAAATTAAAATTACACTAAGAAATCCATAATTTAGACTATTATACTAAAACTAACTACTACTCTACCGGCTTTCTTTTCTTCTATTTATTCAACAAAAAGCATCCTTCTCATCTCTGATCATTTCCCATCATATTTCGGAAATGTTGATGAGTCAAAGTGATCACTACCTTTGAATTGAAAATTGGCTACCAAAAAGTCTTTGAGTGGGTTTTATCAATTAAAGATTTTGGGTGGGATGTGGAGGTGGAAAAGGAGATGTTAAACAATTGGTAGGATAAGGGGTGAGGTGGAGGTGAAGAAACCGTGGGTGGTGGTGGTATGGTTTTATGTGATTGGGTGTGTGAGGGAGAAGGAAGGAGAAAACAAGATAAGGGCGGTTTATCTCGTTTTAAACACCGGATTGGGCCGGGTTGTGATGTTGGGCCAAGAGTGGTTTAAGTGGATTTGGATTTTGGGTTAAGTAATAACAAAGGGTCCATTTGGTTTTAGCTAGTAAATCACAAGGACTAATCATGCAATTTCTCTCAAAGTTGAAGGACTGAGATTGTAACTTTCCCAAAGTTATCACAAGGGTTAATCCCACAAATATGAATAGTACAAGGACCATTATGCATAAAATTCCATTTTTAATAAATCCAAGGCCTTTTATGCCATTTTGAAACTTGGGACCAAAGATGTAATTTTCCAAAAGTTTATCATAAGGATCAATTTTTGTCATTTATTAATAGTACTGTGGTTAAAATTTGATAATTTTCACTTTTTAAATTAACCAAGGACTATTTTTGACAATTTTCAAAGTTAAAGGACTAAAGTTGTCAATTTGTGATTTTAAACTTTGAAGGGTTTATTTTGACAACTTTTGAATCTTATGGACCTTAAATGACTTTTTATAAGTTTTTGAATTACCAGGGACTAATTTTGACAACTTTTGTAGCTGGGGACTAAACTGCCAATTATGCAAACTTGATAAGTTTTTTCACCGTGATTTTGATGTTTTTTGCATTTAAAACATATAAAACACTTGTTTGTGATATTTTTATCATTTTGAAGCATTTTCGAAGTGTTTTCAGATGTTTTGGCATTCTAACAAGATAAAAATGATGAGTATTTAGACACTCATCAATCCCCACACTAAGATATTGCTAGTCCCTAGCAATGATTTGAGAAAACTTAATGGATTTTATCTCTTTACCAAAAGCCATTACTTCTGGAGTAGCCAATTGTTTTAGTTCAAGTAAGAACTTTGGTACAATGATAACCAAATGATTTTGAGCAAATCATAAGCTTTCAACGGTTTTGATTTGTCTTTACCAAAAGCCGTTTGCTTCTGGACTAGCCAACTCTTAGATAAATTATCAATATTATCTTTGGTGAGCCGATTACCAATTATGGATTTTCCACTGCCTTTACCACAAGCCATAAACTTGCGGGCTAGCCAACTCTTCACTAGTTTAAAGATATGGTGAGTTGAACACCATATAATTTTAGGCAAATTGCAAGCCATAAACGGATTTGAGATATCTTTACCAAGAGCCGTTTGCTCCTGGATTAGCCAATCCTTACGTGTGTTAAACATGGTGGATTGATTACCATTTGTTGTGTTTAGTACATAGTACTTTTACTAAATAAAAAATTTTAAAATTTGGCCATTTTGGGGGAAAAAGGGACTAAAAGGGTACAATTATGATCAAATTCGCCGAATTTCCACATTAGAAATGAATATTGTCCTCAATATTCAAAGTACCGGGCGTTATGCAAAACAAAGAACGTAAAAGGGAAATATTACGGCCATTATTTTAGAAAGTAGATTTTTTTTTTTTTTTGAAGTTTATATACAACAATGTGGGGCAACTCCCCACACTAGGTGGTACACACACGGGTGAAACCCATGTTCAACTCAATGCTGTTTTGATTACAATGAGTCGCTAGCTTGACTCGACCTCTAATTAATTTGTTCATGGAAGTAAGTGGAAGAGACAATCTCCATCGGACTTTCATTCAAGATGTTTTTATAAACATTTGAAGCACCTAAAAATTTCCACACCGATGAGATATACATAGAACCGGCTCAAAAATGATAAATGAAAATGCCGGGTCAAAGATAATGTCTTCATTCCTATGAGTGAAGAAAAAAGAGAAGTGACAGTAATATATGAAGAAAAGAAAGAAAATCATGATAAAAATCATGACTAACTCTTCTTCCTCAATAGGAGAATTCATAGTTTCATGAATCTCCTCGTTAGCTTCGCTTGATCAAGACATATTATGGGTGTGTCAGATCAAAGTAGAAATTATCATTATACTTACGGAGATATGATATGAGTAAGTTCATCGGCATAACTCCTCGTGAAGAGAATCAATTACAAGATGTAAATTGGTGAATTTTGTTCCACGTGAGACTCATCATTATCCTCAATCTGAGTATCAAAGAGTGGATTCTCAGAAATTAAAGTGAATTCAGAGTCCAATTCAAATAGAGGATTGGTGAAAGTAGCTTTGAATGTTTCGGGAACAAAGTGATTAATATTCTCTATTGACCTTGGGATAAGAAGTGAGTGAACGATCATTATCAATGAGACTTCGCCTCTCCTGTGATCGGCTTTGAAACGTAAATACTATCATTACTTTCTCGATGAAAGTGGATTGATGTGAGTGAGTTCATCGGTGAACTCCTCAAGAAGAGAATTAGCATCGACTGTGGAGTGATGCCTCAAACATACTGACGATGTTTCCATAAGAAGTACAATCGTCGCTAATATCGGAGAAAGTTTCAAAATGATCTTTTGAACACTCAAGAGGGGAAGGAGAATCACACATATGATCGTAAGTTCCCTGTGATTCTCGATTGGGACAAAGTCCTCAACACTAGACTTTATGAATTACCCATTCTTTTCAGAACAGTGTCAAGATACTCATCCCCATGTTCGAGAGTGAGTGTGAACCTCGGGTGTGATACAACACAGATCGAGGGAGTTGAGATGGACTAGCAGTTATGGATTCTACAAGTTCCATTATTTCTACTGCTAGTGATTCAGTTATATTCTTTTCTCCCTGCATTTCCACTTGGATGGAAATCTCAACTGATGAACTTGATGAATAAAATTGTAGAATATCAATGGTATCTTCATCATCATCGTCATCAGGAATGAAATGGAATTGAGAGCTAGATTTGAATGCTTTTTGTAGTCTAATTGATTCCCTAACAGTTTTTTCAATGGCAATCTGGGAATCTAATTTAGCGTTCCGCTTCCTCCGCTAACAATTCTTCCATGGATTTTTCATGTGACATAGCCGACTCCTCCTTAAGTTCTTTTAATAACTCAAGACTCTTCAAGAGAAGGTCTGTCAGAAGTTTCATGAGGAGTTGCTTGAATCATTTGGTATTGTGGAGGTTGGTCTTGAAACGAATAGTCGTAATTGTTACAAGGAATTGATTCCGCTGTTTGACAATCCGAGCTAGAGTGAGGACCTCCACAATACTCCACAACCGAACAAGAAAACTGATGTGCTGTGAGTCATATGTGTTGTAGTCATAATTGTTATCGTGAACTCCACCATAGACAAGCTGCGTGTTTTCCGATTGACAATCGTAGTGTGAACCACCACAAGACTCACAACAATAAAGAAATCGCTACCAGTCTCACAGTGTGGTAGGCGATGGAATAAATCAGTTGTGTTGTGGTAGGAATAGGGATCTTGGTTATAGATAGCACCCGCTTCCCATTCCACCATGCTACAACTGGGGCAATTGCCACCATTATAAGGACCACCACACCATTGACAACCAAGAGAGTGAGGATAAGACATAGAAAGAATCAAAGGGTTCTAGAGGGTAAGAAATGAAGAATCAAAAGGGTAAGAGGGTAAAGATGAATATTTTTGGATTTTTGAAAACATGTTATAAAAACAAAGAATGAAAATATTTTTGGAGTTGTTAACACTTTAGGAAAAGTGTTAATGAACTTTTTGATTTATGATAACTTTACAAAAAAGCGTTTACAAATGTGTACTGTGGTATATGTGCAAGAATGGATCCGAAATGCTTAAAACACGCTTACAAATTCTCCCCGCAGCCGCAAAATTTGATTGTGCTAACAGTCAAATCACACAAGCTAACCACTTGTGAATGGCCAACCGCAATGACTTAAAACAGCTTTTAAGCACAAATGCAATTTAAGATCGAGGAATATAGTGTATTCCTCGGTCGTTAAGTCCCACTGAGGATGAATTGTGTAAAACACTTCAGATGATAGAATGATCACTAAGGATAGTGATCTGGAAAGGATATTGATGGAAAATTACCTAAAGAAAAGATTTATAAATTAAAGCGACTTAAATACAAATTAAAAGAAATTAAAAAGTTAAAATCTATTAAATAAACGCTATCACTATATTTAAAATGATGAACGTTTATGATTTTATAAAATAAATAACTTAAATAAACTATACTAACTAAAACGTAAACTCAAATTATCTAAAAACTAGATTTAAAATAAAAACGTACGTTAAATCTAAAATCATTACGAAAGCGCAAGAAAAACGTAAATTTTATGAAATAAAAGGCCTACGAGTGTAAAACTAATTTTCTTACGTACTATATAACAAAAGAAAATTTTAGAAAAAAGATTTATATTTTTTAGACTTTTATATTTTTTATTATGAATTAATTAAGTTTTTATACTAATTAAATGATTAAAAATACTAAAACTAATGGGAAAATCAAAACTTTTTATAAAATACTTAACACTAATACAAATCTATGAAAAATAGAAAAGTTGCAAAAGCTTGTTCGAATAAGCTAGTAATAAGCTAAAATAGTCGTATAAGCTAAATGAGACAAAGAGTGGTTATGTATTTAATTGTGTAAACCATGACAAGAAAGACCCAAGGCTAGCTTCATCCGTGTACACACTCACTATCACTCTCTTTGAGGTGGGAGGTCTCAGTTCAGCCCACCTTTTGCTAAACATTTTTTTCAATTTTTCTTTTTACAAACTTAATAAGCACAATAAAATGAGCACATTTTATAACTAGAACTTTTTATAAAAACTATTAATAAGCTAAGAATGTCTGAATTTTCTTAACAGTTAACTAGAATTTTGAATAAGCACAAGATTTTAAGCCAATGGCTTAATAAGCTAATGAAATAAGCTAAGTTAACTGAGAATAACCAAATAGCTTATAATAAGCTAATATCACAACTGAAAAAGCAATAATAATAAGAAATAAGCACTTCAAAATCCAAATAAGCATAAGCTATGACTGATTGCACCATGTGACACTCATTTGGTTTACTAAGTACTTTCTAGTCTATTTTAAGCTCCTAAATAAGCTAGGCTCAAAAAAGGATATCGAACAATGTAACAAATACATTAGATAAGCTATCCAAAAGCTAAAAAAGCTAATCTGTAGAGAGTTCACTAGAGGCTTTTAATAAGATTATGAAAAGTCTATGAAACACTCCATTGGTTTGAACTACATGAAATGAAACAGAACTAAAACAACTAGCGTGCTATTTAAATAAGCTAGAAATGAAAACTAGACTTGGCACCTTGAGACAGCTAAGGTGAGCTTCTCAAAAGCTAAATTACATGTTTAATGATCACTAATAAGCTCTCTGAGAGCTTATGAACTAGGCTACCAATTCGTACTGAGGGAGCTTTTCACAAAGGTACTCACAACAAGCTATAAAATAAGCACTATATAAGTCGATAATAAGTAAACTAACATTTTTCTAATTTTGTTGAGCAACTGATCTTTAATATCCTAGAGGCTTATAATCTAAATCTCAATAATGAACACACAATAAAATTCTAGATTTTATTCAAAAACGGCTATTTGAGAAATTTGACTTTTCAATTTTATGAACTAGTTTGACTATTGTGAAATTAAGATTGATTTTACTCACTAATTATGTTATATTAAGTCAAGTTATAAAGTGGATTTAAGCTAAAGTAATAGGTTATGAGCAACTATGATGCAATTGGTAATCCTAACTCTTACAGGAACTTGCAAGTTAAATTTAAAAGCTATTTTGACTTTACCACAAATGACCACCGGTTTTATGGATTAACCGAAGCTATATTAACATAAATGACCTGATAGCAACCAAGAACTAAGATCAGTAAATAACCTTTAACCCAAATTTTAACAAAAACAAACCAAACATTCCTTAATTTAATCGTATTGATATTTTAAACAGAAAATGTATGTTTAAGCCAAGGAATCAAATGATTAACTTATGCTAACTATTTTTAGACGAATCAAGCTGAAATTAACATACTTTCAACACTTAAACTGAAAATTGCACATTATGAGAAAATAGCTTACAATTTGAGATTATGCACAAGACAAGGAACCAAAGGATCAAATCACACCCTATGGTTTCTCTCAAGAAGCTCTAAACCAAGATATAATCCATAATCATCCTTGCTTCGTGACTTGATCATTTCTTCAATGGAATTTTTATTTTCTCACTATTTTTTCTTGATTTTTCTTGTTTTTCTGTTTTTAATACTAAACAAAGTATTTAAGATTTCTAAAAGCTTATAAGAGATTCCTAAGAGCTTTTATGAGCTTTCTTAGTCTAAAACATCTGGATACAAACAACTTTAGATCAATTTGAGAATTTAAGGTAGAAATTGCAAAATCATAAAACGCAGGTAATTTACTCAAATTGAACTCCATTGCTACAATAGATTTGAAATTCAATCGGAATATGATTACAAATACTTCCTTGAAAGCTTTTAAAATAAACTCTAAATTAAATTACACTAAGAAATCCATTAATTTAGACTATACTAAAAACTAACTACTACTCTACTCGGCTTTCTTTCTTCTATTTATTCAACAAAAGCATCCTCTCTCTCATCTCCTCGATCATTTCCCATCATATTTCTCGAGCCGTTGGATGAGTCAAAGTGATCCACATGCCTTTGAATTGAAAAAATTGGCCAAAAAAGTCTTTGAGTGGGTTTTTATCAATTAAAGATTTTTGGTGGGATGTGGAGGTGGAAAGGAGATGTTAAATGTACCGGGGTAGGATAAGGGTGAGGTGGAGGTGAAGAAACCGTGGGTGGTGGTGGTATGGTTTACTGAGGATTGAGTGTGCGAGGGAGAAGGAAGGAGAAACAAGAAGGGCGGTTTATCTATTTTAAACATCGGATTGGGCCGGGTTGTGATGTTGGCAGTTTAAGTGGATTGGATTTCGTTTAATAATAAAGGGTCCATTTGGTTTTAGCTAGTAAATACAAGGATAATCATGCAATTTTCTGAAAGTTGAAGGACTGAGATTGTAACTTTCCCAAAGTTATCACAAGGGTTAATCCTGCCAAATATGAATAGTACAAGGACCATTATGCATAAAATTCCATTTTTAATAAATCCAAGGCCTTTTATGCCATTTTTGAAACTTAAGGGACCAAAGATGTAATTTTCCAAAAGTTTATCATAAGGACCAATTTTGTCATTTATTAATAGTAATGTGGTTAAAATTTGATAATTTTCACTTTTAAATTAACCAGGACTATTTTTGACAATTTTCAAAGTTAAAGGACTAAAGTTGTCAATTTGTGATTTTTAAACTTTGAAGGGTTTATTTTGACAACTTTTGAATCTTATGGACCTTAAATGACTTTTTTTATAAGTTTTGAATTACCAAAGGGACTAATTTTGACAACTTTTGTAACTTGGGGACTAAAACTCCAATTATGCAAACTTGATAATGCTTTTTTTCACTGTGATTTTGATGTTTTTGCATTTAAAACATATAAAACACTTGTTTGTGATATTGTTATCATTTTGAAGCATTTCGAAAGTGTTTTCTTTGCATGTTTGGCATTCTAAATAAGATAAAATGATGAGTATTTAGACATTCATCAAGGAGGATGAGTTCTAAATTGTACATACAAGGACTTTAAGAACTGTGGATCCTACAAAGTTCAAAGGCACGGTATGAGCCACCGCTATGGTTCGATGGTTGAGAAGATGGAGTTCGTGTTTCTTCTATGCAATTGCCCGTATGACTACAAGGTGATGTTTGCCATCGTACACTCTTAGATGGCGCAATGTCATGGTGGAATTAAGTATGCTAACCTATTGTACTTGCATCGAAAATGCATAGAAGCTCACGTGGGATCAATTCAAGAGGTTGTTGACAAAGAAGTATTGTCCACGCGACGAGGTGAAGAAATTAGAAACGGAATTTTATGAGTTAGTGACTATTGGTTATGACATCGAGACCTACATTAGGAGGTTTCAAGAATTGGCTGCACTATGTCCATCAATGGTTTCCGACAATGAGAAGCTAACTGCCGAAATTTCATCGGAGGACTTCCACAATGTATTCAAGGATATGTAACTTCTTCCGATCCACAAACAATTGAAGAAACTATCAGATAACTCAAAACTCATGGCTCAAGTCAGAAGGGAAAACATTATCAACACAATAACACGTAACAACAACGAATTTATAACCAAATTAACAACAACAAAAGGAAATGGGAAAATGACCAGGAGGTTATAATAAGCGACAACCAAAACCATAACACTAACCATCACCAACAACTCGAATAGAAGACAAGAAGTCACTGTGGTCTATGTTAAGCTGCACCAACCAGGGAAGAGCTTATATTGAAACTTACCATCGATGCCATCAATGCACGCTACATCATAATGGTCCATGTGGTATATGCTTTAGCTGTCACAAAGTAGGACACCTTGCTAAGGACTGCAAGGGCAAGGCCATAGTTACATGTTACTAATACCGCGGGAGCAAGGACACTATCGGAATCAATGTCCTCAAAACCAAGGTCAACAAGTTGAAGGTGCTCATGAGAATGCATACATGTTAGAAGGAGGAGAAGCTCGCCATGGTCTCAACAATGCGGAAGATCAAGAAGTTCGAAACTAACGGTCTCATTTTTCCTTATGTACTATGTCGCATTAAGTTTATGTCTTTCATCGTATTCGGATCTTATGAATTAAGATGTACTACTTTTGATAAACCACCGTTGTAAAAATATTCTCATTAAGCACTTCATTTTCCTTCGATAAGTATCACTTACAAGGTTTAGATCTCAGAAACATCAAGAGTTATAACAACTAAACCGCGTCACATTATCGCTCCAATTATACATAGCCTAGCTAACATATGTCTAATTCTCGAGGATATAATCGCTCCTTAATTACGATACCTAGCCTAGCCAACTATGTCTAATCGAAGGATCATGTTATGTTGGGAGCAAGCTTATTTATAAGTCTTAGTGCTGATGGTTTTCACATATTCAAAAGTCAAAGTGTTATTCATGGGAGATTCATCCAATATTTTCTTTACAAATGATGTTTTGTACGTTTTAAATCATCGCATAACCGAGCGACGCATATCTCTTCATGTCTTCTCTCCTCGTTATTTATCACAAACTCAAAATTCGATAGACTAACACTAACCGAATTCGTGGACCGGATTCCTTTTTGGTTGGGCTTAATGAGCAGACAATCTCGTATTTTCGTGTCATATTTCAAAAACATTACTCATGCTTCATCATTTATCATTTATCGTAAACTAGATTTATTTAGCATCAAATTCACACGTAGAACGTAATGGTTTAGCCGTGAATTCATGAACATATCATCATGGACATTTCATATAGACTAGGTTTAGTCTACATTTCATTAGCATCATCACCATCATATTAGTTCATGCATGGATTTGCATTTTTCATTAAACGTTTATTTTCATATTAAATAAACGCTATCGCGTAAACTTTATTTTGAATATTTGATCCAACAATTCCAAAAATATTCCTAATATATTTTTATACTCATTTTAAGACTATAAAAATAATATTATTAATTTACCTCCATGTTTTCAATTTATTTCATTATATAAATTGTTATATTTATATAATTAATCACGGCGGTTTTGCCTTTCTTAAATACTACACGATAATTATTATTTCACTCAACTTTTACAAGAAATGTATTTTTATAATTTTTATGACTTCAATATATTTTATCTTGACCCGTTAAAATTTATTTTTATCTAACGCTACCCTAAATACTCAAATGTGTATACAATTTATCACATGTCTTCAAGTAACTTACATTAAATCACACTTATACATGTTTTTAAAAAAAAAAAAAAAGTATTTAAAGATGACAAAATGGCCGACTTAGGGGGGGGGGGGGGTGAGTCATGTTTATTGCAAATATCTTACAAGTAAATATCTTATACTTTCAAACACACACAACTCATTTATCTAAGGTGTAAAAGAAAATTTTCTCTCCTTCCTCTCTACTCCATACAACCGGCCACACCATGGAGACCATGAAGGATCATCATAAAATTTTCTAGACAAGGTTTTTACACTCTAGATTCACTCTTGATTAAGGTTTTGCAATAAAAACCTTGGGTGATTAGGATAAAACCTTTGCTCATAAACCTCATCAAGTAACTAGTAAGCATCCATATTCATCATCATATTTCATATTCATTGTTATGGTCATTTCATTTTACTTGAGAAAACATGCAAGTCTCATGAGGTTTATACCACTTTTTCATTGATTATAAGAGTTATATATATTTATGTCATCCTATAATTAATCCTTGTTATAAATCACTATTGGTGATGTCTAGGAACCCATGACACCCTAAGAAGGTGTATGGTAGGATTAGAATAGCTTCGGAGTTGTTTTAAATAGGTTGGAATAGGTTTATGCGCGTGAAAACTCATTTCGACAAGTCTAATTAAGGGTCTGTCCTTATTTTGAAAATCTGGAAAATCCGACAGTAAGCAAAATATTTTGGGCTAGATATTTGGAAAATATACTTTAAAACGAAAACGTGGCCGCTTGAACGGGTTAAAATGGAGCTATAACGAAGAATTTATGAATTTTTGAAGTTTGACGATTTAAAACTATTTGTTTCAGAAAATTCAGCAAGCTGTCTCACTTTTACGCAGTAAAAAATGAGTCTTAAGCTGTTAAATGTAAAGACTTATTAAAATATATTAGTATATGTTATCACGATTCGCGGGATATATAAAACGTAGAAAAACGGACTTTTACGACAAAGTTATTCACATTTTTTAAAAAGTTACGTAACTTTATTCTCGATTCTTCTTCTTGAATCAAACGTTCGGGGTTGGTAAGAGGTGTAATTGGTTCTAGTCCCGCTGCTAGAGTGTTCATACAATGTCCTAGAGAATCCAGGCAATATCTAAACACACGGATAAACAACTAACAAGTTTTTATGGGTCGAGTAGGTAACCGGATCGGTTGCAGTGTCATGCGACCGATCGGTTAGACCGGCTGAGTAATGGGAAAAATTGTAACCGATTCGGTTGAGGTACAACCGGATCCGGTTAAGGTTCTCGAGAAAAAATTTTGGGTTGAATCGACTGAGGGAAATTCAAAAACTTGTTGAAACACAATCAAATCCCCCGCAGCGGCGCCAAAAACTTGATGTGCCCGGATGGTGCAAGTTTTAAATTTATAAAAGGTGAATTACCAATATTACCAATAACACATACGAGCAAGTATACTCGTCCGTTATAGCAAGATTATGAAGGTAAGTCGGGATCGTTCGCAGGGATTTGAGTGAATCTAAACACAAGTTTGAATTAACGGAGTCTATCCAAAACATATAATAAAGCAAATAGATATAATGAAATTCAGATGATTAAAACTACACTTGCTTAAACTAGTTTCATATCATAGATTAATGTGATTGTGTTAACCTCTTAACATGTTGGTTATGATAATTAGTTGGTGCACTAATCTATTGTTCTTACAAGTTAAACCTTGATCAAAAGTTTAGTTTATAAAAACAAGCATTAAGTTTAACCAATCAATTCAAGATCAATTCAAGTTTCAAAAGTCTACATACATAAACTTAAACACAAAAACATCCAATTGTTCATCAAATTGCTTAAGAAATGGTCAATACAAAAGGTAACCGTTCATAGACAAAAGGCTACAATTGATTCTCAACAACTAATCTTACGACCATTTAGATGTTTCCAACCAATCCAATTTGATAAACAAAAAGCGTTTCTATTACAACCACACCTTAGTTCCTTTGTATAATCAAGAATAATAGGTAAAAACAATCATCCATAGACAAAATGATTATGACTAGTTGAATAACAATAAGTTCTTTCGACCCCAATGATTCTACACACGTAAAGTTTCAAACTTTGTTAGATATTGGATTTCATAAACACATAACACATCAATAATATGGGTCGAATTGTATAGAGTTTAGAGAGAGAAAGTGGGAGCCTTTCTAGAGAGAGAAAGTAAAAGAAAACATAGAAGGTTAGATTGAGAATAATGAAAGGTCCAACCCTCTACCTTGGGAGGTAAAGGGTATTTATAGTTACAAACATAACGACCTCCTATCGGCCTGTGGATCAGGTATACAGTGGGTAAAGACCCGTCCTTCCTCCACGGTGTTACACTACGCTAAACTATGCTACAAACTAACTAATAAACTGCTAAATAACGTAACAAACGACACGTCTACGAGCTAACTAATGCTAGATAATATTTGGGGTGACCGACACTTCAGTTATGGAATTTCCAATTCCTAACAATCTCCCCCTAAGGGAGGTCACCCCATGTTTTACATTTTGAATCTTAGCATTCTATTCTTGACTTCGTTCATGAGTTCGTAGACTTGAATTCTTCACTTCCGCAATCTTTGTGCTTTAGTAGCGATTTTTCAAAGTCCGCATAGTTTTGGACTTTTGTGGAGGCCTTTGAACTGATCCACATCTTTAATGATCTTTGAGCTTTCTTTGAGATCATCAGCCACAGTAAATCTCTGGATCACCCTTTATTGTGTTGCCATCATGTGAAGTTGTGACTTTCGGACCGACATGCTCACACTTTTGAATCATGACATCTTTCCATCAGAGTAGCGGAAGCCTTACTGGTTCATGATATTTTCAGCATAGTATGAAATATCAGAGCCAGGTTATGTAGATATGCACCAGTCATGATTTCTTCAATTTAAGTGTGGATGCTGTGAGCATGCGGCTTTGGAATGACTCCTCAATTCGATCAAGCTTGCAACCGTCCAAATGTACCTGCAAACAAAAGTTAGCAATAAAACACACGAAAGTGTCTTTGATCACTTTCGTTGAATTGAGGTACACGCCCACGGTTCCCGATTGATCAGTACAAGTACTGCTGTGATCGTAGGATTCCGAGGAATCTCCTTGACAGGTTTCGTAGCTGCTCTAGCGTTCTCAAACCGAACGTCTCAAAGAAGACAACACGAGTGAGTGAACCAAATAATTGAGATTCACTGATTGATGAAAAATTGATTTGAAAACAATCGCCTATTGCTTAGAAGAAAGAGTTTTGCAATACGATGAAGGTTTTATGAGAAAGATCAATTTTCAATCAAAATACTTTTTGTATTTAAAAGAGTACACATTCGACGTGCTAGAGAAAAGAAGATTTGCACATCGAACGGTTTTTCCAAAAGTATTTTTTCAATCAGAGATACTTTTTGAGTTTGAAAATGAATACACATTCGACGTGCTAGAAAAAAAAAGGTTTGCACATCGAACGGTTTTTCCAAAAGAATTCGTCAATTCCATTCCTGAACCAAGGTTGATTCAAGATTGAATCTCCCCATCGTTTCTATCCAGTTGTCACAAGCTTGATCTTTTGCAAGATCTCACATGTCACCCACCAAGAGCTTGTTTGATATTGGCTCTAGAAGGATTTCCATCTTCATCGTGAATATTTTCATATCACTCGGATGTTCTGGCAATACCACAAGGATAATGCGTAGGACTCTTAATATATATTCTCACTTTCCACATTGTGTTAAACAGTGAGTCTTCATGAATTTTGTGTCCTAATGAGATATTGTGGATGATCTCTTGGCTCTAGACTCAATTTGTGCATTTTTGGTTCCTATGCCGGAGACTAGGGAGAGGGTCTCCTTCTTCAATATCAACAATCTCTAAGAGAAAGTCGATAGAGAATGTCGGTTCCCCGTGAGAATGAAACAAGCCCTTTTAAGAGGAACTTGAGTAGCTTGGGAAGGTTAGTGCAGTGCGTCACTGGGTCCTTGACGTCTTGTCTTCAATACAAGTGTTACCTTAGTAACCACCAGTAGCATATGTATTGAACCCGGTGTCTGCCCTAAGGTTGAATTATTGGAGGGCTATTTCTTTTCACCCTTTTCATATTCATTTCCTTTTCATTCTTCAACCCCTTCAGTGCTTACCGAGACTTCATAACTAGAACCTTGTTGGGTTTATTCCAGTTCTAGCTCTATCTCAGTCCACACTCTTCCCATATCTCACTTTTCTCCTTTTATCATCATACCTAAGGACTCTACACTATCTAGTGGATTGTCCCTGGGTAGATCCCTCCGGTTCTGGCAGATCGTGGGAACGAATACCTAACCTAACCATCCTTATAACACCATGCATAAAGTAAATTGGTCGGTCTTTTGGTATTGTTCTTTCCTTCATGAAACCAATTGAAAAATCATTTAGAAAAACAATCAAGGTACTTGTGATATAAAATCAAAGCATTTTGTACCTTAATAGTTTTGATCATTTAGAAAACCTCCCCCTCAACATGTGCATATGATTTAGAAAATGTTTAGCACATGGAGGCAAGAGGACTTTGAAATATTTTCTTTGATCACACTTTTCATAGAAAAAGCCATTTGATTTTCTTTGGTAAATTCTCCCCCTCAATATGTGCATAGGATATTTGAAAACATTTTATCACATAGAGGAAAGAGTTCTTTTGAAGCACATTCACAATCACACAAGCCATTAAGAAACCATTTGCTCCCCCTCAATATGTGCTTCGAGATTCGAAAGCGTTTAGCACATATGAGAGAGCAGCCTGCACATTTGAATCAAATCGATCACCTTTTATCAAATTTCATTATTAAATCACAAATTCTCCCCCGATCAAAAATATCAAACCCTTTGAGATTTTGGATCCCAAGTGATTTAATAAGGTTTAGAAAACATGGGAGAATATGTGGCCAGGTTTAAATACTCATCTTGTTTTTGGATAAATCCTCCTCCTCAACATGTGCATTGTGTATTTGAAATCGTTTGGCACATGGAGGCAGGAGTGCCTATAAAGTACTAAAACCGATTCCATTAAAACATATTTGAGATTTAAATCACGATCTCTCCCCCGATCAAAAATTTCAAACCTTTTGAGATTTGTGATCCCAATTGATTTAAATCATTTAAAAGATTTTGGGGAAAGACGTGGCAAGATTTAATTTTGGAATTGACAGATAAGGACAATTTTAAGACATTAAAGATTGTTAGTGTTAGGTATGATAGTTTTAAGAGATCTTTAAGTAAAATAAAACAATTTCACAATCAAACAAGAACAGAAAAAATTTCATTTTGAAAGACCTTGATTTAAAAGAAAAATCATACCATGACATAACATTAAATCTTTAGATCACCACATAATTTCATACAAACGGACTCTTTTGAAGATATATTGTTTGAAAATACTTTAAATTAAATCACTCTCCCCCTCAATCGATGACCGAAGTCGATAATTGAGTGACTTAAGTTTTGATAAAATGAACTCCGGTGATTTTCAAAATTTAGTCCAATATATTTTCAAAACAATATTTTCCATTTTCAAAACAATTTAATCAAAATTATTTTTCAAAATTGTTTTAGAATGGTTTCCTGCACAAAGATACATTAGTGGTTGAGAAGCTTCCCACTGTTGTTGCTGTAGGGTTTGGAAGAAAAATCATCTGCTGATGCAGTGAGACTTCTTCTTACGTAGCATTTTGAATGCCAACTGAGGTCAAATTAAGCTCCGTTTCTTCATTTGTCAACCCAAGAAATAGTTACCCTTTCCTTTCGGCATCGAATCATATTCAATTGTGGGATCCAGATCGGGAACATTCTTATATACCAATATACCTGCATACGTTAGTGAACACACATACAGATATATGGTGGTCGACATCACCCAAACAACAATCGACTAATTCAAGTCAATTCAACATATCAATCAGTTCATATAAGGTATGGGAATTATGTGTTCATCAAACTCTAATCATCTAAACCTAACAATCATATCCTAGAAACCTAGTCCTTCAACATAGGCAATTGTATTTAACAAATAAGCACGTAGGATGATTAAGATAATCTCGTTAGATGATACAGATTTGAAAACATTCTCCCCGTCAATCAATGACTTAAATTTTTGAAAAGTTTAAAAGCGCTGAAGTCATTGATTGAGTTTTCAATTTTTACGAAAACTCTGAATCTGATAGATTTTCAAGCAACTCATTTACCACCAATTTTTTAAAACAACAAATATTTTTCTGAAGAATTTTAGACGGAAAAACATTTGTGTAGGAACAGCAGTCCTTCGACATACTTTCCTCAAATTGTTTTTAGGAAAAGTGCACGAATTTTGTGAAAATCATTTAAGCGTAGCACTTTCCTTTCTTGAAAAATGGGTTGCTATCTGAAATAATAGCAAACCATGGTTTAAGCGCGGGTTACAGTCTGAAGCAACTGCAAGCCATTTTTTGAGACATGTTTAGAAAGGAATATTTACACCTCCTGCTCGAACTTCATCTAAAGTCCCGTGCCATTATTGAATGACATTTCTAACACCATAGATGTTATCGATACCAGAAGACATGTCTTGAGAAAACAATATTTTTGGAATTTTTCAATTTTCTGATTTTTATGGGCTTTTGTAGATTTTATATTTTTCTATTTTCTTTTTGCTGGTTTTATATTTTTGTATTTGGTTTTTGATAGATATGTACAAGGATAGAGTAGATGATATAGTTAAAGAAGATGATGACACGAGTACCGAGATAAGGATATCGAGCAGCCCCGTTGTAGAAGATAGAAGTCATCATCTCTTGAACATTCACCACCAAAGCTTCCGAGGCTCCAGAATAGAAGATAGAACACGAGCCTTTGATAAAGAGAGACTTTGGCAGCTTCCCCCAAACCGAAAGTCCATTAGAAGAGCAGATTCGAAGCTCTATTTCAAGCTTGCCTTAGCTAGGCGTACAGAGAAGCACACCATTATCATAAATCCCGCTGCTCCTTTTAAGAACGATAATCGAGATTCTCCATTCGGGGTTATATCATCCAATAGAAGAACAACAACATATCATCCCACTCATAAATAATCTTCTCAAATTTCATAACCACTGAAGTTTGAAGCGATCCATTCCAAAAAGGTGTCAAGAGAATAATTCCCCCAAGTAGTTGAATTGATGTAGTCAGTCTCTTTGTATAATGCTCAAGAACTCTCCCAAATACACGTCATGAGGGGAATGAAAACACCTCCCCATGTTCACATTTTTCTTCCCGGATGATCGTGTATGAAGCTCAAGAACCCGAAGTACACCACTACACAAGGAAGGAATAACTGATAACATTAAAGAAGCAGGCCAAGTCACTGATTATCTCTGCGGATGACAATCTCTACGGATGTCAACTCCGGAATAAGTGATTATATCTCTGAATCACTGATTAAGCCCTCAAGTGAAAACAGCTGAGCACCCCCAATGTACACAATTCTCTCACCCCTGATGATAGTGATTCCATCGAAATCACCACACACTTGTGTACCTCTTTTATCTTCAGAAACTTTCTCTAACATCTCTTCCCCTACATAGTTGGAATAAAAACTAAACGCCATGAGTCAAACCTTGATTTTCTCTGAGGTAATGACGTTTGTTTTCCCGAGATATCTTCAATCACTTAGAAGTATTAAGTTCATCAAGTTAACTCGCCATGAGTCAAACCTTGAGCTTCTCTGCGGTAATAACATTTGTCTTCCCGGGATATCTTCAATCACTTAGAAGAATTAAGTTCTTCAAGTTTACTCACGTTTAGATACGTGTCTCCTTTCCCCCTTGCTAGTTTTGACACTTCAGAATCAGCAACATTGTATAAGCCCAAATACTTGAAATCTTTATGAGAAGAACACTTGAACTTTTGTGAGAATCAACTTGCTGAAGACTCTCTCTGACTAATTTTATCAACCCTTATGTAGACAATTTGAAGAGACCACTGAAGAAGAAAACCCGCTATACCATACTTGAAACTGAAGTCAACTTCCCCACATTTGTATCTTAAGCTTGCACCTAATGATGGAAGAACGATGTAGAGAATTTATGCTTCAAGCAAATCTCTAAGTACTCACAACCCAAACAAAGTATGAGACATTAACACCTCTTGCGATTATCCACACCGTCATATGCGTGTGACACTGAGTAAAACAAAGTAACTCCTAATAGTGATAGTTAACCAGGTCTTCAACCATCCACCTCGACTGCTGGTAACTAGATAAACCAAGTCTTCAACTCAAATTCTTAAGCCCGAGCAAGTTATCAAATAAGAACACGCCTTTGTGAAAGTCAACTTCAATCTCAAATAAGTGATAAATGATTAACTCTGAAGTAATCAACTTGTGTCAAATGTCCAATACGTGAAATAGTCAATAACAACGTCTCGAGGAGTCACTGCTAAAGAATATGAGCAAGTCTAATTGGGGATTGAATCTGACTTATAACTCTCTCCCAATTAGTGCTCTCCCCTAAACCGACAATCTGTTTGATAGATGCCCAGATTAAGAAGAAGTCTTTAGATCGTTAAATGCAACTCGTCTTTAGTCATCTAACATGTAGTAGAAAATGTAGAACAGACTGTAGACTCGACCTTCTTCAAGATTGTGCAGTTGGGGAATAAATAGTTAACATCTTCAACTCACACCAAAAAGCATCCCACCAAAAAGCATCCCAATTAACTTACATCTTGCAAATCCCCTTAACTAAAATCCCTCCCAATCAAACAAGAACAGAAAGATGTTCATCAAGAAAATCAGCAATCAGGCCGCAACGAACACACAAGATGGTAACACCAAACTAACAATCACATCAAACAAGAACAGATAGATTCTTCGGAATCATCATGTTGATGTATACGTGAAGCATTAACCGGAAGCACTTTGTCGATAAACTCATCAATCCGAGTGAAGATGTCAACCAACGGCTCTTAGAAGAGAAAAACTCCATGTGAAGATGACCCGATAAGAAGAAGCTCGATTCTTACATGAGTTTAGAGCCGTATGACCATTTATATTCTCAAATATCAATCAACAATGCAAAAAATTCACACTTCTTCTCCCCCTCAAGAATTTCATACGGAGTTGCCATTCTTGATTGAATAAGTGAATATCTTAACCAAATGTAGTCTATTCACACTTCTCCCCCGCAATATTAGCACATGATGTCTCCATCTTCGTTATAGTTGAGCAAGTGGAATAATAAAAAAATCAACAGTAGCCCGGTTCACTTGATAATCAAAAGAAATTGGAAAAAGCATGAAGCATGTTGATGAGAATGGTCATAATAAGAAGATTTCTCTTCTTCCGAAGATAATGCGCACTGAAGCGTACACATTTCTTTTCTTTGAGGAACGAGGCTTGAACTGAAGTATTCAAACGTCATAATGATGAAGTACGAGGCCTGAACTGATGTGAACAGATGTCATAGCCGATTGAATATCAATGTTGAGTAACTTGAACCCGTGAGTTATGAGATATCAATCCTTTTGTTATCCATACTTTAAGCCAGTCCATGTATTGAAGGATCGAAGTATCTGCAACTGAGTAAGGACTACATGCACTAATATTACAAACTTGATTGCATATATTATGGTTAGTGACATCAGTATCCAAACCCTTTGGGGTTTCACGGTCAACATTGAGAATGCCATTGGTAAAAATCTTTCCTGTAGGTATCCACCTAAGTCCAACATCCTTAAAAATTCTACCAGATGGTATCCACTTATGGCAAGGTCTAGGATTGTTAGGCTTCTTATGCATAGTGAGAGACTTATCCTTATTCCTAGTTTCCAAAGATTTAGCAGTTTGTAACCATCTAGGTGAGGCTTTTGGTTTCATTTGCTTCATATGCACTGTGGATGACTTAGTGTAAATCCTAGACTTAACAGGTTGTACCATTGTATGAGCATTTACTTTCATCAGGGATTTTGTGAAACATTTATCATGATTAGCATTAAAGATACATTTCAAACACTTTGAGCAAACAGCTTGTTTGGATTCAGAAATAGATCTACATTTCTTAGAGTGATTTGCTATGGGAATAGCTTTAATCGAAACGCAACTACTCTTATAGGTAACCCAATCCCTAGTCTTTAGATTAGTGTTCCTAGGTAATGGTTTAGAACTACTAGCAGTGCCTTGAAATCTCAAAGAATTCATCATCCTTGGTCTTGCACCTAAAATTCCGTCTTTGCAATTCTGTGCCTTCTTTCTAGCCATTTCTAGATAAGAGTTCCTATACAAGTCATTCATATCAATTTTCCTAGACAAGTGAGGTGAAGTGACTGGTTTTGTCAAAACTTGTTTCGCATCAACTTGGGAGGCAAACCGCGTTTTTGAAAATTTTGGTCATTCAGATCTAAACGCATTCGGTTGTCTAATAAGTGGTTTCCCCAAGTTTGATGGTTTTGAAAACTTAGTGTTCACACTATTCCCTGTTGTTTTTCTGAGCTCATTTTTTAAAGCAACAATGGCGAAACTCTTTTCCTGAAGTTGAGCTTTGAGTTCATCAATCTTTGCTATCAAAGGGTTTGTTTGTTCCATTGACTTAGTTCTAGCTTCTTTGACAGAGTCACTTAGTTCTATGTGATGCTTTCTCAAAGACTCATTTTCCTTTAGTAATTTAGCCACATAAATTGACAGTTCATTATTTCTTGTTATAGTAGCATCAATGTCTTGTGTATTCATGACTAAATTACTTTTCACATTCAAGACATAAATATGTTTCTTCATATTGTAAATGGTTGAGTCTTTGTCTTGAAGCTGAGCTTTCAACGTGTTAATTTCAAAAAGTTCACGGAATTCAGGAAGTTCCGGATTTTTACATGGTTTGTTAAGTTGAAAACTTTCTACTTTACTCTGTATCGCAATTTCAAGTGAAATGCAATGTTTTTCAAGATTTGAGAATTTGTTTGAAAGTTCATCAAAAGCCTTTTTATCAACCATATCTTTTGTTTTGAAACACTTAATCTCAGACTCAGCCTCAGTTACAGAAGATTTATCAAAGTCATGTTCAGCAGATGCATTGTGTTGAACTGTAAAGGGTACCTCATTACATGACACCTGCTCAATTTCTGGTCTGATATCTGCATCCACATCATGTGTAACAATAGTCACTGGACCGCTGGCTGTGTCAAGCTTATCTATCTCTGAGCCTCTGTATTCAGTGTCAACTGATCCATCATCTGGTGCTTTACCCGACTCATCATTATTTGCTGTCTCTGACATTCTGCATTCAGCAACACCCGATTCTTATCACAACAATCTCTCAACTGCACTAGACACTCATCCACTTTTTCATCTGTCTGAGTAACTTCCTCAATGTACTTCTCCACATTATCCATGAAATGGATAAGTGTCTCTATGAACACGCTAATTTCCATTCCAGTGTGTTTCTTGAAAGAAACTTCAGTCATGTCTTGATCATAATCTGATGAATATTCCCCATTGATGAATGGCTGAAATTGTTTGTGGATCACATGAAGTGATCACATGAAGTGCAGCACTGGAACTATCCTTTTGAACCTTTTCTTTATCAAGTTGTTGTTCCAATTGTTCTAAGTTCAACAGCAAGTTTCTAGTCAGTGTAGGTAAATCCTGACGGAAGATGGCACTACATGTTCGATCCCTAATTGTGGACAAAAGCTGTACGAGGTGAGAGTGAAGTAGCTGATAAGGTTCAATGTTACTTTCCATTAGCATGGCATTTTGTAGCCTAAACGGGTGCAATTCTCTCTCTTTAGATTCTGAACATGGAGATCTCACATCCTCATTGCTTAATTCAATCATCTTTAATCGATCAGTGTAGCATACATTATCATTGTTGTCCACAGCATCATACAGTTTAAGCACTTCTGAAATCACTGGGTCAGTAGAGTAAGACATGATGTGGTAGAATGCACAGGATTTTACAAGTCTATGATTTAAACCGAGAAATAGAATATTTCGCGGGATTTTACTAAAATCAAGACCAAACCGTTAAGCAATGACCAATGGAACGTGTTAAGATGACTGATGGATTGTCACAATGATAGACAATTGTGTGTTAGGACTTATGATTGTTTGTAGGATTAGCAGAGATGTTGTTTGGTCGAGATTTGGGTAGGTTGATGCACGATTTTACGGAGAAATTTAGGTCCAAAAACTTAAAACGCTCAATAACTTCCTTCCGGAGGCGATTTGGGCCTCAAAAAATTCGTTTCACAGCTTTGAGTGAAACCTCACCATATTCAGCCTGTTTCGCTCGTTTTGACTGGTATTTCGCTGAAAACGGAGTTACGGTTCAAAAGTTATGGCCGTTTGAAGTTTTGCCGTAAAAAGTCAACTTTTGGTCAAACCGCTTCAATCAACTCGCATCCAGGACAACTCGCTTCCAAGACAACTCGCTTAAGGCACAACACGCATAAGATGACAACTCGCTTAATAGACAAGTCGCATGAAACACAACTCGCATAAACAGACAACTCGCTTAATAGACAAGTCGCATAAAACACAACTCGCATAGGCAACTCGCTTAAGCAACTCGCATAGGCAACTCTCTTAAGATACGTTGAATCTGGACAAGTCGCATAGGCAACTCTCTTTAGTATCAACTCGCTACACAATCAACTCGCTTAAAGAAACAAGTCGCTTATACCAACTTGCATAAATAGTCAACTCGCCAAGTAGCCAAGTCGCTTATACCAACTCGCTTCTAATGAAGAAGCAACTCGCATCCAAGAAACTCAACTACGAGTCTCAACTCGCTTTAGCTGTCAACTCTCTTCCAAGCAACTCGCTTCCAAGAAAATCACTACGAGACTCAACTCGCTTTGTACCAATATTCCAAAAACCACCACTTTTCAATCCAAAAACAACCTAAGCACGATGATTCAAGCCTTCCAAATCAAAACCTAAACACTTATGATGATTCTAAACACAAAAGTACAATCAAAATCAAAACTTTAACACTAGAGATGATCCAAATGATGCAAAATACTCTAAACTCATTCAAACCCAAAAACCTTATTAAAACCACTAGAAACCCAAAAACATGAAAGATAAGTGATCAAACCATGGCTCTTGATACCAATTGTTAGATATTGGATTTCATAAACACATAACACATCAATAATATGGGTCGAATTGTATAGAGTTTAGAGAGATAAAGTGGGAGCCTTTCTAGAGAGAGAAAGTAAAAGAAAACATAGAAGGTTAGATTGAGAATAATGAAAGGTCCAACCCTCTACCTTGGGAGGTAGAGGGTATTTATATTTACAAACATAACGACCTCCTATCGGCCTGTGGATCAGGTATACAGTGGGTAAAGACCTGTCCTTCCTCCACGGTGTTACACTACGCTAAACTATGATACAAACTAACTAATAAACTGCTAAATAACGTAACAAACGACATGTCTACGAGCTAACTAATGCTAGATAATATTTGGGGTGACCGACACTTCACTTATGGAATTTCCAATTCCTAACAAACTTGATGCTAAAAACTTAAACTTTAACACTAAATAAACCTTAAAGTACAAGAATCTTGAGTTTTTAAATGAAAAATTTAAAGCTTTATGCGTATGAAAGATTATGCTTATGAAAACCCACGCGTATGAATAATAAACTTCAAAAAAAGTATGTTTCACCCAACTAGAAGGCAATTGATACCACTGTTAGGTCACCATATTGTAACACAAGCATCAATATGTTAGAAATAAGGTAAGAAGTGATCGGATGAACACTTGCACACACACACGATATAAATGAAAGAAAGTTTATGCATAGGATATATGTGAAAGTGAACAACCAACCTTCTAAGGAAGGTTTACAATACTATTTATAGGGAAAGGAACTAGGGCAACACACAAGTTCCCTTCCTTTCCTTATTGGGCTTAGGTCAAGTCTTATGGGCTTTCTACATAAGCCTTGCCATAAATACAAACATAAAAGCCTAATTAAGCAACCTATTACATATTGATTACAAACACTTGAAATATAGTTTAGGAGTGATTCCAACACGTACAACGCGCGTTCGGGGTCAAAGGAAACTTCCATTTCATCGAGCAAGTTTTTCAACCACCTAGGTAGTGAACCTAATCATTGTAGTGTAGTATTAGGGTAAGCCTCGGGGATTGATATCGTTCTCTAGGGGAATAGGAATGCTAGTGAGAAATTTACTACGCTAAGGTTGAGGTTGAGGAAGATTATTTTTTATCTTTTTTATATTTTTTAGAAAGCTAAGGGTAAAATCTCGGGGTTTGGATTTGGGGGATTGGTATTTCTACCGATTACTTCTAGTATCTAATTATCTAAACTAAGGGGTAGTCTATGTCTATTGAAGTGTGCTCGTATGATCATTAAAAATGTGTCTACCTAGATACTATTACTCCCTAGTTATCTTTTATTGGTGGTTGAATTGTCTCCTTATTCTTAACGCGTTGTGTCTTCTAAGGTCGTAGGGTATGCTTGTATCCCTAACTCTTTGAGAATACCTTAAGTTTATTGCCTATGAGATCTCTAGGATTCATAAACTAACACTAAGGTTATCTTTGGATATTTAGCCTACAATTACGCTAGGTGGTTATAAACTAAGGTTCACAAAGATTACTCAAGCATTAAAAACACAACGATGGCCTAGTGCAATCCAAAGCCAACTACAATTAAGATAAGAGGCAACCAATCAATAATTAATAACTAGGTTTCATAGATCTAAGTAAACACACAAGAAATTTAGCCAGACATGTTAAACATGCAAGCATACACACATAAAATTGAAGACATAATTAAATCAAGGGAATAAATAACTTATCTCGATGTAAAATAGGGTATGAGAATCCTAAAATACTATCCAAACCGGACTACAATCGTTTTAGGTTTTTACTCCACATGTCGCCTCCAAAATTTCGAAAATTTGATTTCTATATATCATTTTACATATGCAACGGCGTCACCTTGTAGTTGGGACACCGTCAGATCGCCGCCATTAGGGTTTCGTCTTGGTCAAGTCAACATTGGGACGGCGTCACGTTGTGGTTGTGACGCTGTCAGTCTTTAGCCGTGACGTCGTCTGAGTCTGGATCTAGGCTGTCTGAGATGCAAAGTCTTAGTGACGCCCTTACTCTTCAAAGCCTGACGCCGTCAGGTGTAAAATAGCAAATTCGCTACTGAGTCGTCACAATTTTGAGTATGTTGAGACGGCGTCGCCCATGGATTGTGACGCCGTCATGTGTAATTCCAGCAGCTTGAGAGTCTTTGATCTTGGATTAGCCATTTTCTTCATATATTCACTCCTTTTCGTCCAAATAAGCATTATTCCAGCATTTTGCCTCCAAGAGGCTTAAAAAGTGAAAAGGAACGAAATTAAGCAGTAACGGATATAAAAGTGGGCGATTAAGGGCTTAAATGACCCCTTAAAAGTGTACGTCTTAAATCCTTATCAGGTGTGAGCAATTCTATATGAAACTGTGACTCATCGTAGTTAGGAAGCTCCTTAACACTGAGAAATAAATTCAAAAAAAATGGCATTCATAAAAGCGTACATAAAGGGTTTGAAAAACTGATATAATAACAATGCATGTTCATACCGTTGTAGGAAAAAAAATTGACACATAACATAATTAATAGAAAAGCTAAAGAATAAAAATTTGTGATTACCTTACTCAAAGAATAAACAACCTCCGCAATTTCCACTGATTGTTTTTGGCATACTGCAGCCACCAAGTTCTGCATAGAGCATATCATAACCAAGCGATAATCTGCAATTTGGTAGGCAAACAGGCCCTTGTTATGCTTTTATCTCTTTGATGGCTAAAATGTATGATGTATGTGGATGTGATGTAAAATGGTTCTATTGGAAGTCCTTGCTTATCGTAACCAACCGTGAAAAGCAAAATATCAGATAATCAGAGCATAATTTGTTTATCCAAGCACTAAAAACTAATTATTGGCACTTTAAGTTCAGAAATATCGAATAAATAGTTCCAAAACAAAAATCCAAACACCCCCTATGTCAACAATATTTGTTAAAGGCAAAGTTAGCAAATGCAAGTTAATATTAAATACTGTTATAGTTGTCGGGGTGACTGGCTTTGCATAATATCTACCCATTCCTCAACTTTTAAGTACAATAGAAGGAATTACCTGTTTCATTGAAGTGGTATGTGGATCCACAAAAAAGTGTATATTATGCATCAAACGTTCATTCATGCTTATAGTATATTGGCGCTGAGTTTCAGGATTGATAGTATTATGCATGACAATAGTTGCAATGTCCTTAAACTGATTCGATAATTGTGATTGTCTTTCATTCCCAGCAACTTGCAGTTCTCCTTTTTCCAAAATATGTTACCATAATAAGTTTTAATGTAAACAGAAAAGAATTGTTTGATTCTAAAAACCGAATAAGAAACTAAAAAACTGAATGCAACTAAAAAGTAATCTGGAATAACCTCCACAGAGATTTTGGTCTGATCATCGGAACCAAAAGTTGCTTATAGATCTGATGACTTCACAAGAACTCCTTTAGCAACATTTGAGTAAACGACTTGTGATTGCAACACTTCATATAGATATTTCTCAATGATGCAGAATTGCAGGATACATTAGCACCAATAACTCAAAAACCTGATTATCATATTTAGCATATAGAGAAGAAAAGTAAGAAAGAAAACTGATAGGAAAGTAGATATGTATAACAAAAAAGGCAATATAATTTTTTGAAGTTCATTTATTATCCAAATCGCGCAGTTATTGTCTTGCTGAGTTGTTGTTGATCCAAACCTTTAACATAAATAACATGAAATGGAAAAACTGGTACTAAAGTTTGTATCCTTAAGTAAAAGTCAGCTCAACACTATTTTGAAGTATAAAACTATAAATTCATAATGGGTCAATGAGTATAATTAATTAATATACTATAAATTCATAGCATACTAAAAACTATTATGATTTGCAACTGTGATAGTGAAAATTGATAGAAGTGAACCTTAAAAGTAGCATATAGCACTTTAGATTTTTTATTACCCGTCAAATATAAACGGGACATAGTTGAACATATAGTTATTAACTTTTCTTCACAGTCGGAAATCATTTGTATTGGTCAAGCTCGACTCTTGTTCACCAAATCTTCATTACAAAACAATGGCATCGTTTCTAATTTGACTCATAATGGTGACCTGGCTTTTACTATGCCGTGTAGACATACATGTTATTGTCTAATATATAGTGTGGATATTTGAGTCGTTAAAGATAAATCATTAATCAAATCAACCCATTCATTTGGAACAGGCAGAAAATGAAACTTTCAGAGAGAAGATATAAATGTTGAGATTAAAAAAGTAATATTGAACATGGTAAAAATTTGACAAATTTAGAAAATCTAGCAATGCTTACTAAATATACCTGATACAGTCTCTTTTCGTTTTTTCCGTCCCACACATTGACAAACCCATCACAGCAGCTACTTGCTAACGTTCCATAGCTGCAAGTTTCAATAACTAAGATACTTATAGCGAGATATTTAAAAACTATAGTTTTTTCAAGTAAAAGAAGTAAAAAAAATGCATACATGTAGCAACCTTTGTGCAAGTCCGATCAGTTTCACATGTAAAAAAATGATTCTACGGCCTAAGGAATGTTAAAATTTCCAACCATTGACTAATATAGTATTACTGGACCAAGCAGATTCAAGTACTAAATGGGTTGTGTCCCTAACAGAAAAACTGGTCCATACAAATGAGCATGAGAACACTAATATATCTTTAAAATAAACAGAAATGAGGCATAGAAAAAATCTATAATTTGATAGGTATCTTTTACGCACATTCTAAAAGTGCTTAATCACAATAATCACTTTTTCGCATGTTAATATTCTCCTAATGATTATTCTAGAATTCAGGGGTTTAATTAATAAATGTCTTTTCATGTCACTACGTTATCAATAGTTATCCAAGAGATGAGAAAATTACTTATCTGCTATTCTTGTCACTGACATCGGCGTCATCAAGAGTCTAGAGAAGGAGTATAGTCTTCTTCTAGATCACACAAACGGGTTACGGTATGAAAAAAGATGTTAAAATGGTCATTTTAGTCATTTATGTATTACATCCTTACAGGATGTTTCATGAGAACTAATAATCTGATTCTATATACTTAACATCAAATGATCAAATTTAACCAATATTTAACAAAATATTTATATACATCTTTTATAGCATTATAGCAACAATAAGTTCCTACTAAAGCACTACTTGAGAAACTAATAAAAATGCAGCAGCTTGCAGTCCCAACAAAACCATAAAATTAAGTAGAGGTGGCAAGAAGGTGTGAAGTTGGGGTGGGTTGGGCAAAAGTTCGTAATATTTTTGGGTCGAAACTGGTCATTTTTTGGTATGGATGGGTCAGGTCCCACATTTTACAAACATGATAGTGAAAGGTCTAATGGATAATTGCTTAAAACAACTGAAAAATTGTTAGTGAACATGTAAAATTTGTTAAACATGACAAACATATAAAGGTCATTAAAAAGGATAAAAATTGAGTTTTTTCTGCATTACTCCAGCTACGTCTTAATCCTTTTGAACTGAAAGGAAACGTCAAATTGACACAAACTTTGTTCTTTAATCTCGTGTATGTCTAAAAAAATAAATATTTCATTTTGCATACGAATTCCTTATAGTTGGAATTTCATCTCATCAAAAAAACAAACCAACTAATAGAAAATCAGAGATTGATTTTGGACAACACTATAAATAATTTATTCTTATGTAAATCCATATATCAACAAAAAATATTATAGGCAATGATAAACATGTGTAAGCAACGTATAAGAATACTCAAAACTATTTGATAAATAAATTCAAAGTATAATATAATTGTAACACCCCAACCCGACGAGGGTAGAAGTGTCACATTCTGGTGTCATTTCAGAACATACAATTAAAATTTTACAAGCGGAAGTCTAAAAGAATAACGTATCAAGTCATTTAAACAAATGACTTACAAGGAAAATTACAAAATCCAAAATGTCTAAAATAAAATGAAACCTCAAAATAATAGCCCGACAAAATAAGTCCAAATAATTAGGTAACTAGGGTTGGTCCACTCAGATAATTCACCTCTCAGCCCATCAAAGCCCATCTTCAAACCTAAAACCTGTCGCAGCAAAAGAAATGCAACTGAGCTTAAAAAAGCCCATTGAACAGATATAACAAAACGAAAGCTAAATAAAATCATAAATGCGAAATGAAACAAGGAAATTGATAACAAGGTCGTAGCGGAATGAGAACAATGAGTCAATGAGGATCCTGCAGAAACACAATTATGTAGATGTCCAGAAAGAACAACAATCAAGGAGAACACAACAAGCAACGCATCCATAACATATATATAATCACATATAAGCAAACAAACATACAAGCACCGAAACCAAATCAAGGATAGCAGACGTCGCATCCACTCAACATAAGAATAGCATGCAATCAGATCAGGAAATCAGAATTTAAATAAGCCAACAAGAAGACTAAAAGCAAGCGGAAACAATTAGGAAGTGAACATGGCAATCCCACAAGACAAATAACCCACAGTTAATAACATAACGGTATCATAACAGATATAAGTATGGCAAGATCAACAATAAGCAGATAAGAATACTAACGGAGAAGTCATAGTCCACGAGATTAACCGAACGAAGTATACAACATAAACAGGTCAACAATCGATTGCACACTGGCATGGTCACCAGAAAAATCAGAGGGTCACATAACATTAGGATAACATGTATTCAGATGACAACAATTGAATCATATAATTGCATATTAATCATATCGTAGCAGGGTAAACAGTAGTCACATAAGACATGCAAATAGCACAATCAAATTCAATAATCATATAATAACCCGGTACGTGAATGGAATGGTAGTAGAATGAGTCACATAAGGGTACAGAGTAACGGCAATCAATACAGAATATTGTGCGTTGGGGTAAACAGACGGTACAATATAAGTATATCAACAGTGTAAGGGTTTTCAGAAATCTATCCCGAGCCAACACTACAATACAGTAATATCAGTAGTGGCAATAGCAGCCCAATAATCAATAGTAACCATCGTATTCGGAGGGGTGACCTCAGAATACCAGACAATAGGAGGGGAGGCCTCAGTAACCAGTGGAGTGATCAGCTCCCAGTATGTGAGGGGGTGTATTGCACACACGCACCACATCACCAGAACAGTATATATATCAGTAACAGTACAGTACAAATCTATGATGCATCCATACGCCCCCTGTAGAACAGTAGTGGCCATAACAGTAACAATCAAGCGCGCATAATCAATACAGTAAAGGGACGGTGTGGAACATCACTCAATCAAACTAGAGTCATGCCATTGGTGCATCAATGACATGGTCATGGTACCTCCATGACTAGTTAACAATATTTGGCTCAGGTATCAATTTGAAGGGTCAAACAAAGGTCCATAGTATAGCAATATATATCAGTTATCATAATCAGAGGTTCTATATCAGTAAGTCACAATTCAAAGGTTCATAACAATAGTCCAATATCAAGGGTTCGGTAACAGAGGTTCAATATCAAAGGTTCAGTTACAGTGGTTGAATAACAAAGGTTCAGTAACAGTAGTTCAATAACAGAGGTTCAGTAACAGAGTGGTCAATAGCAATGGTTCAATATCAAAGGGTAAATAGCAAAGGAAATCATAAGAGAACAAAGTCAAAGGATCAGAAAGTCATGAGAAATCCCTACTAAAACGGGATAGATTATCTGTACCTCATTCGACGCAAGCAAAATAGGAAAGTAAGGTCACACGATAAATCATTCCCGCCGTCCGGAACCTATATGAATTTGATAACGCTTATTAAAGTCGGATTACTCATTTAAGACGGCTTTCCATTTTTAGCAGGTTCCCACTTTTAGTAACTTTCTATTTTAGGCAGGTTTTTATTTTAGGCAGGTTTCCAAAAATAGCAGGTTTTTAAAATTTGTAACTTTTTGAAAATAGCAGATTTCAGTATTTAGCAGATTTAGTCATAATTGATATTATGAAAGTCAAATCAGGTTAAAGTTTTATCATACTTTAAGGGTCATCTATGCCATATTTTACAAGTTTAGGGTGTAAAACGCCAATATTACAAAGTAGAGGGTCAAAAGTGTAAATATAGAAAGTTTACTAATTTTACTCGTTTAGTCCATGTCTTTACCATATTAACTAGTAAACCTTCAAGTTTTATTAATTACAAGAGTAACCTTTTAACCATGTTTAATACAAACGTACTTAAACCCTTGTGTGAACCTTGATCTTAACGTGACATACCCTTTACCCAAAACAGATTTTATACGCCCTTTTAACCACCCAAAACAGCCCCTAGCATTATCCCCATGACACACATTAACACCAATTTAATACACCATATTTCATGCCCGTTTATACGTGTTTAAGACCAAAAGAAAATGGTACAACGAGGGGTTTATATTACGTATACATAGGACCAGGTTTCATACATGTTTAACTCCATACACATAAGTTTTCAAGACCTGATTTCATGTGATAATATAAGGTTATACTTATGTTAGGTTAAGCAATTGAATACAACATGATTTAGACTCCAAAAGTGGGCGCATGGTACCCCCATGGCACAGCCCCCACCCACAGACCCAATCAGAGACCACAGGAAAAAATGATGCCCAAAGAAAACATAAAACGTAACCAGATTCAAACATTCTTGTCGACACATATATATAAAGGTTTTAAGACCTGGTTTTAAGTGATTAATACTAGGTAATCATATGCTTAGTTTAACCTTCATTTATAACATGCCTTGGGGCTCAAAATGTAGGTGAAAGCTTGTCAAACCCCACGACCAGAAAAAACAAACCATATGCACAAACGATTCGAACATATAAGGACACATTGTATAGGTTCAGCAGATAATATAAAAGCTTGGTTTAGGTTGATTTATATGTAAACCGCGTTTCAGGCACAATTTTTATACGAATGGTTTATGCATTTACATCAGGGTTCGACTTAAGATTTTGACGGATGTAAGATTTTGACACATGAGGGTAAGGGTCACGAACTTGCCTAAGGGTCCACAAGGGTCCGATGCGACTCAAATGAAAAACCAAAAAGATTTAGAAAAAATGAGTCTTACATGTACCTTTTGTAGCGTGAAAGGAGATGAGGAAAACAATGGAAAACCAAACCAAAGGAAGGCACCTTTTGTGCCCTTATTTACCCACGACAGAATCAGCAAACCCACGACCTAAAAGCACCCAAGCAACCTCGTTCAATAAACGTGATGATAGCAGTTTTACAAGGACCTCGAAGACTTTCTTGGGTGATTATGTGTGACAAAAGTGGAGATGGAGAAAGGATTATTTTGCCGTGTTCTTTTCTTGGGGTCTAGGGTTTTTGTAATGTTTTAACTTAATGAGAGTAATATAAAAGATAAGAGTCGGTTAAGTTAAGAAAGGATTTAGGAGCCTCATAAGGCGTTTCTTTTGGCCGAAATTATAGAGATCACACAAGGCCAATCAAGACTTTAAATTCCACCTTACCAAATTTACCTTTTTACATTTTATTATTTTGTTTTCTAAATAGTGCAATAACATATTTAAATGTGTCAACTTTTATTTGTAAGTTAAAAATGAAAATTTTATTCTCAATTGCCACAAGAAATTTATTATCATAAGTACTTGACGAGTTTGAATATTTTACGGATTCTCAGATTAGGGGCATTATGGTCATTTCACAAGTTAACGATTTTAGGGTTTTACAATAATCAAAAGTACTAATTCTAAATCCTGTCAAGCCTTATGCATAAATTTTCTCAAACATATTGTGTCAAACGACAATAACAAAACAAAAGTCAGCATATAAGCTAGTTTAATTATAATTTAAACATTAATTTTCTTCACTGTAAGAGTCTTACTTACTCCATATTCATATATACATAAAAAATTATAGATACAAATTGACATTATCATACATCATCGTCAGTATACGCGAGTAACTGATAACATCAAATAGTCCTGAATATTAAGTGCCAATTTCCCCCAATAATGCTTGTAATTTATATCATTTATATGGATTTACGCTTGTTTTCCATTGTTTTCCACTTTCAGGTAAATTACGAGCATTGGAGCTAAAGAGACGCGGAACTGGAGAAATATCTAAAGATTTATCACAGTATGCTACTTTGAAGAAGTTACGACGTAACTCATCTCTCACATTACGCCGTAACTATTGCGTGACTCAGAAAACCAACTTATCAGAAGGTTACGGCGTAACTCTTCCCAAAGGTTACAACGTAACTATATTAGGTCAAATGAGGTTCCATTCCGCTGATACTTACGTCGTAACTACTGCATCAACTACGACGTAACCGAGTTTATTGAAGACTACGGCGTAACCACTCATTAGGTTACGTCTTAACCAGCAGATCTAGTGCAAAATACGAGGAAATAGAAGGTTACGGCGTAACTCCTATATTGGTTACGCCGTAACCCAGATCTGGCCTATAAATACCCCATGAATTCCAGCATTTCTAATCATTCCATTCAACACACAACACTTAGAGAACGTGGGAAAAAGCTCAAGGCAGGTCTAGAGGAGCATACGGAGCTGTCTCCAAGGGAGAAATCACTCCCCTACGATAAGCATTAGCGTTTTATATTTCTTTTACTTTCAATTCATGTATTTCGTACCTTTGAATATTGAATTGATTTGCATGTTTAATATGAGCGGCTAAGCACCTTTTGGTGCTGGCCTTGTTATGATTCCTTAATTGTTTTGTCTGTGTTTACTTTACTTCCGTACAATTATTTCTAAGTGTATGCATGCATAGTTTATTGGTAGCCACCCTTGGTTCGGTAGTTTTGAATGGCGGTAGAGGCCAATTGCCTAGGAGATATGACCAACTGATCCTAGGAGAGCGGACTGAGACGGGAAGGGTAAGATATGACCAACTGACGACCCTTTCTACTTGTGCGATTTGACCAACTGATCACCTATCGTTTGGATGAACTTAAGAATTAGGGGGTGCGTGTCTAAGTTCCTAATGGCCGGGCATTCACTATTATAAATCTAGCATGTAGCGATACTTAATGACTTGGCTTAGGGGACCAGGAACAACAGGACTTATGAGGGGACACGTGACTTCTCCTGTGGTGGCATCTTTGCTGATAGGTTAGGGCAAATTGACCAAATGATGTCCTCTCGAATTTGACCCCACCTTAATTATTTGGAAGTAAGTATATGTAGCCATAACTAGCTAGGAGGATTAACTAGGTTAGCACCACTCTCCTCTATTGATTTCCCTTTATCCTTTATTTGCTTTTATTTGCTTTATTCTGCTTTAGTAGTTTAATTAATTAAATCCCTATCGAAACCATTATTAATCTGTGACACCTAGACTTAGTAATAATCCAACACACATAGCTCTTGGGACGACCTCGGCTTTACCGATTACTACACTACACACGACCGGGTACACTGTCCGTTAGTGCACTAGGGTAGACCATAGGTATAACCAGACATTATAAATATTAAAACCTGGTCAGTAAAACCTGCACTAAGTTTTTGGCGCCGCTGCCGGGGAGTTATATTAGGATTTCTATTAAGTCTTTCATTTCGTTTTAAACTTTTCTCACGATCATATTTCAAGTTTTCAGGTACCATGGAAGTTGTTAACATCGATGACCTCACTCTTGAGGAATATTTGGCATTGACAAGAGCGGAACAAGGGCCGGGTCTCGTAAGACGGCAATGGGAGCGGATGTCCGTTTCGAAATCAAAGACCAATTTATGAGGGAGCTTCGTGCTAACCCTTTTTCAGGAAACAGGGAAGAAGATGCATATGAGCACGTTGAAAATGTCCTTTACATTGCAAGCCTTTTCAACATTCTGGGCGTGTCTCATGATGCTGTTATGCTAAGGGTATTTCCTATGACTCTTATTAGGGCTACCAAAAGATGGATTGAAAGATTGCCCGCAGGGGCAATGAATACTTGGGCACTACTTAAGAAGCACTTTATTCAGAGATACTGTCCACCATTGAAGATTTCTAACCAGCTTTTGGAGATCCCTAATTTCAAACAAGAAGGCGACGAAACATTGTATCAAGCCTGGGATAGATACAACGATCTCCTTTACAAGTGTCCTACACATGATCTGAACAACCAGCAGAAGGTCAACATTTTCTACAAAGGAATTAACGTAACTACAAGGCAAATGCTGGACTATCAAGGACCTATCCCGAACATGACTCCTACTCTTGCAATTGAAGCCATTCAAAAAATGGCGGATCACTCTCAAAAATGGCACGACGGAGGAAGTAAAAGAAACCAAGGCGGAAGTTTTGACGGAATTGCAGCAATCGCTAGTAAAATTGAAAATCTCAGTCGAGATATGCTGAAGGTCAGAGAAACCGTTCATGCCATCCAAGTAGGTTGTGAAAGCTGTGGAGGAGGACATCTCACGAAGAATTGTCCTCATGTGGACGAAGAAAATATTGAAGAAGCCAAGTATGGAGAAAATCGACCATTTTACAGAGATAATCGAAATAGTAATGGGTATCGTAGAAATTACAACCGTGGACCTTATGGTGAAAGAAAGCCCAGTCTTGAAGAAACAATTAACAAGTTCCTGGAAAGTTCAGCCCAAAGACAAAAGGAGCAAGATGAATGGTTAAAAGAATTCCAGGAAAACACTGACAGGAACCTTTCCAAGCACGACACAACTCTGAAAAACCTAGAATCAATGGTGAAAAAGCTTAGTGAAAAAGTAAGGATGAATAACAATAAACCTGAAGGATCTAAACCAGTTATGGAATGTAAAGTGATTTTTGCTGATGAGAACTCGAAGGTTCAGGCCAAGGATACGGATTCAGGGGATGATTTCGTCGACAGATATGAGTTACGCCGTAACCTGTCTTATGAGTTACGGCGTAACTATGTTTTTGACAGCGATAACGGGGTTATGAAGAATACTGAGGAAGACGACTCTAACGAATTACGCCGTAACCAAGAATCTCAGTTACGGCGTAACTGGGATACGTGGGCAGAAAAATTCCTCAAAGTGGACGAATCCGGAAACGAATGGTCTCACGACATTGACTTGTGCCCTCTGCCCAAATCTACGAAGAGATATCACTGGTGCAAAATGATACCAGCTGCTAAGGGAGATTGGTATGATCTTTGGGCCTCGTATGACCCGAGAAATGAGGTTTGCGATGGAGGAAGCAATAAGGATAGGATCAACCATAACAAATTTATGTGGCCTGCATATACTGATGATGAAAGACTCGAGAAACTCTCCCTTGAAGATGAAAAAGAGCCACTTATCACTCACTGGTGTACTCCGGTCATCATAACTGACGAGGAGTCCACACGAGCATGGCCTACATGCAACCCCTTCCGCGAGTATTGCAATGGCGGGGATAGTAAAAGAGAGGAAGAGTGAACATGCCCTCATGAGCGTGAAAGACATTGTATAAAGTTCGGTGATTTGGCATTTGAAGACTGGTACGCAATACAATTCGGGGATGCCAAGATTAACCCGAATCTTCTTAAGAAGCTAAAAATTGATTACGAGGAGCACATTCAAAAAATGGAAGTGGCTAATAAAGACATCTACTGCATGGATGAGCATTTAAGTGAAATTGACAACAAGGAAATACGCAGTCACTGGTGCGAAAGAGTAAAATCTCCTGGGGAAATTTTCTAGGCGTCATGCAACCCATATGACGATATGTGTAACGGGGAAGCAGCTCTGGGAGAATAGGAAAAGACGAATTCTTTTGGTCCTCAACCAATGATGAGGAGAGAACGAGTTTTCCTTGGCTGGACAACCTAGGATTCGATAGTTGGGTAAAGATTAAGTATGGACATGTGGACACGTTAACCAAGGAGAAGATTTGGAAGGAGTACATGGATAGAGAAAATTCAAACAATGAAAGTCTCAACAACACGAGTGAAATAACAATTGAGAATGACAAGGAGTTGGTTAGAAATGAAAAAGAAGAATGCAAGCGCGTACTATTGGAGAATCTGCTCGATGAACAATGGTTCAAAGGTACAACTTCTGATGATGATGATGACATTGAAGGGATCCTAGATTACCTCGAGTTGCAAGATAATGAGGAGTTTACTGATCCCGACGATGAAGCTTATGAGCAAAGGAGGTGCAAACTCCTTGGGATTTCCTACAAGAGACCACCACCTATTATTGTCGAAAAATACGAATTCACTCGCTACCACTTGGGACCGGAGGAAAAATTTTGTAAAATCCGGAAAATCAAAACAAATGAATACCTCATAACGACTACAAATGTCACCTGGATGAGGCATAACTTGATGAAAGATATTGAAGAGGTCGGGGAAGTCTAAAGGCCCCCATAGAAGCCCAGTGGCTCTAAGTCTAACTTAAAGACTCGTAAATAAAGAAAAGTGCTCTTTCGGGAGACAACTCAAATTATCCCTTTCTTTTGTTTTATTTCCATTTCTGTTGGGTTTTGTGTTTTCTAACTATTTTTGCAGGAAACTAGGAAGTAATTACTGCTGCAGTTTGCTGATCTGAACAGAGTTACGGTGTAACTCATCTTGGTGGTTACGCCGTAACCAACCTTTTAGCAGCAGAATTCTTGACGCAATACCAATTACGGCGTAATACCATCTCAGTGGTTACGTCGTAACCACTCGTTTTGCAGCTTATGCCAGGTTTTTCCAGTTACGGCGTAACTCCCTTAAAAGAGTTACGACGTAAGTTTCCTCTGCTTTAATTCTTTCATTTTAAACACAATAACCTTGTATTAGTATTTTAAATAAACTTTGTGGGTGTGTTCCGTGTAAACCCTCACGAGACTTCACTCGTCCACTTGGGACACCAAGTGGTTTAAAAGGCTCGTTGCATTCGCTAAATGCAACCGTGATTCCTACGAAAGTGAGTTAGGTTTGTTTTTCATTTTTCATTTTTCATTTTGTCTTTTTAGAATTATGCTTGTCGGTAGTGTGATTTCAGGGATTGAAGTTTGTTCATGATGCTTATACGAAGGCACGTCTCTTTTTCGTGGGCCTTCTTTCTTTATGGAGCAAATTTCAGGGAAGTTCTCGCTCTAATTCTACTTTTCTCTTCACCTTTATTTAAATGCCTAGTACAAAAGGGACTTTGAACAATTCAAGTGGGGGGACGGGAGTAGAATTATCTCTTGAACATTATTTTGCCCTCATTTTTCTAGTTTATTTTGAAAAATTATGCCATTTTTAAAATTTTGACATGTTTTTCTTAACCTAACTAGATTAGACCTTAGCCGAGCACATGCAACCCTTGATATTAGATGGTGAGATTAGCCTTATCCGTTTCTAATATATTACCCCAAATCCACCTAGTTATGAGTGTGTCGGTAGCTTGTAAACTTTAGAACTTGTCCTTTGCATCATTTCGAGACCATAGACGAGGTATGTTGAGTTAGCTCGATGTATTTGGACTTTTCAGTTTTAGAAGGCAATATTATAGGATTATCACCCAAACGGCCTACCATTATGTTTCTATCGATTAGTCACCTCGACTTTTCGACCCCCATGTGAAACCCTTTTGTTGCACTCACCTTTAGTGCAAGATAACCCTAGATACACCCTTCTGAGCCATTCCTTTCATTTTGTTAACCCGATATATTGTTTCGATACACCTATACACCTTAGCCTACCCTGTAGTCTTTATTTGTGATTGGGAAGTCATCATTTGCCTAAGTTCAAGGTTCGAGTGGAAAGGTTCGGAAATCACGCTTTCATCGACAACATTTATGAAGATCATTGAAGATCCCCCGAATTCCCATTGTTCATCTCAAGTGGGGGGATATTATGTTATGTTATTGTTATGTTTGAAAAAAAAGGGTTGTTATGTTATTGTAAAGTGCGATGTTATAAGCACTGTAGTATAAGCTTTATTGATTTAGTATCGAGGAGGCCACCTCGGTCATATTTGAAGTTTGGAGTTGGTAGATATGCCAACAGTTGGAGAAAACGTAGTGTGCCCATCACGACGTCCTCTAATGACACATCTACCTTGCATTTCATGATCCGGTTCTTTGACGTCAAAGCTTGAACTTTAGGCGGACAGTAAGTGGTGATGACTTGGTTATATATTTAGACTACCTGCTTGTTTTTATTTTACACCAATTATATATCCCATGTCTTATCCTACCCTTTAGTCATGAAGCGTGTCTAGGTGATGCAGCGAGCAATCTTTGGTGTCTTGGCCTTGGATTTGGTCATCTATCATTGATTTTGTCCACTTCGCCGTGACGTGTTAGTAATGACGAGTAACCCCTTAACCTTTGTCGTGTCTACCCATATTGCCTTCGAGAATTGTTTAGCCCTTAACTCTAGTGGTGGAGATTTGTGTAACCGCCAAGCTTATGATAGAATACATGCTATGACTGTGCGATTGATAGATCACCCCGAAATTGACACTTAGAATAGTTGAGAGATTTGAGTGTTTTGTTCCCCTTTTGTGAGGTGTTCGGCTTTGTTTTATTCTAGCATAAGGGATTTGTAAACTTATATTTTCCAGATTATGGGAGATATCTTTTTAGGAATCATTCTAATAAGGTCTACTTGAGGGCAAGTAGAGTTCAAGTGGGGGGATATTTGATAACATCAAATAGTCCTAAATATTAAGTGTCAATTTCCCCCAATAATGCTTGTAATTTATATCCTTTATATGGATTTACGCTTGTTTTCCATTGTTTTCCACTTTCAGGTAAATTACGAGCATTGGAGCTAAAGAGACGCGGAACTGGAGAAATATCTAAAGATTTATCACAGTATGCTACTTTGAAGAAGTTACGGCGTAACTCATCTCTCACATTACGCCGTAACTATTGCGTGACTCAGGAAACCAACTTATCAGAAGGTTATGGGGTAACTCTTCCCAAAGGTTACGACGTAACTATATTAGGTCAAATGAGGTTCCATGCCGCTGATACTTACGCCGTAACTACTGCATCAACTACGACGTAACCGAGTTTATTGAAGACTACGGCGTAACCACTCATTACGTTACGCCGTAACCAGCAGATCTAGTGCAAAATACGAGGAAATAGAAGGTTACAGCGTAACTCCTATATTGGTTACGCCGTAACCCAGATCTGGCCTATAAATACCCCGCGAATTCCAGCATTTCTAATCATTCCATTCCATACACAACACTCAGAGAACGTCGTAAAAAGCTCAAGGCAGGTCTAGAGGAGCATACGGAGCTGTCTCCAAGGGAGAAATCACTCCCCTACGATAAGCATTAGCGTTTTATATTTTTTTTACTTTCAATTCATGTATGTCGTACCTTCGAATATTGAATTGATTTTCATGATTAATATGAGCGGCTAAGCACCTTTTGGTGCTGGCCTTGTTATGATTCCTTAATTGTTTTGTCTGTGTTTACTTTACTTCCGTACAATTATTTCTAAGTGTATGCATGAATAGTTTATTGGTAGCCACCCTTGGTTCGGTAGTTTTGAATGGCGGTAGAGGCCAATTGCCTAGGAGATATGACCAACTGACCCTAGTGCACTAGGGTAGACCATAGGTATAACGAGACATTATAAATATTAAAACCTGGTCAGTAAAACCTGCATCAGTAACCGTCTACTTGAATTAAATATGGTTGTGCAATAGTTAATTTTGTTAGTGTTGGCGTATGTGTCCGGACGCTCTTTGGTCCGAAGGACCCAGCTTCCGGCCGGTACATCCTTTTACCCGGACTGGCTATTATCCAGTAGGTAAAGCATATAACCATGTCAGCGCCGCCTCCTAGATTTTACGGGATTTCTCGACCACGTGGCCTGACACCTACTGAGTAGGGTGGCTATAGGCCTGTCGCGCCTAGACACGGGTTCCAAGGGTTTGGGTAGTATAAATTCCCCAACACTTAATGTTTGCATTCAATACACAGTCACTCACTCTCTCATATTTATTATTGCATTCCTTACCCTCCGCTTATTCTAAAGCCGAAGCTTGGTCTCGGGACAACACCGGGGACAAAGCTAACGCGTGCTGCTCGTTGTTCTAGAAGCACTCACTTCTTTTCTCCGGATAAAAGGGCAAAGGACTGAATCTCCGGACAAGAGCTGAGACGCAAGATTTTGCTTCAACAGTTGGCTTCACAAGAAATATATAATTACAATTGTTTCAACTCAACAAAAGTTAAGTAAACAAAGACTAACATAATGAAATCACTTTGAGCCCTTTCTTTACCCATCTACAAACGTGTAACTAGTGAGTTTTGAAGCTCAAAAATTTTGTGAGTAGGTTACATGTGTTACCACTTGATCATTTAATGCACGATACCTTATCATTATCATTATGGTATACTTTTAGTTAATTTGTCTATTTTTAGTGATACATTATCACTACTTGGCCATTATGTGTACGCAATTGGCGGTGTTATTCGTACACTCCATCGTATTATTTGCACTCTGACGGGATACGTTAGTTTTGTACTTTTGTATTTTTTTTTTCTGAAAATAAAATGGTTGTCTACTCAAATACGTTTGGTACTTTATCACCACTTGGCCATTATGTGCACGCCATTAGCGGTGTTATTTGTATACTCCATCGTATTATTTGCACCCCTGGCGTGATAAATACTTTAGCTTTGTACTTATGTATATATATATATATATATATATATATATATATATATATATATATATATATATATATATATATATATATATATATATATATATATATATATAGGGTAAAGTTAAAATAAAAAGACAAATATCCGTAAAAAGAATAAAAATATTATTTTTTTAAAAACAATTCTCCAAAAATTCCGAAAAAATTCCACAAGATCGGGTATGTTGGTGCATAAAACTTTTGTGAAAACTTTTTTTATAATTTTGAGTTTTGATACGTTTTTTTTAATGCACAAAAAACGAATTTTGATGCGCAAAAAAATTTTGATGCACAAAATTTTCAACTTGTTTTAGTTAGATGCGCAATGTTATTTTGATGAAAAAAGTCAAAAGAAGTTGGGTGCAAAAACCAATTTTTGATGCACAAAAAAACGATTTAATGCATAAACGTGTTATTTCATAATTTTTTTCGGAAAAAATATCCACTTTTAGAAAAAAGTTTTTCACAACTTTTTCATGCACCATCATACCCGCTTTTGTAGAATTTTTTGGGAATTTTTCGAGAACTTTTTTTGAAAAAAAAAACCTTTTTATCTTTTTACGGATATTTGTCTTTTCATTTGATCTTTATCCTGTTTATCATTATATATATATGATTGTTTATCATTAATCTCACGAAATCAACTTAAGGGTATGATGGGTATTTACAAGTTATGTTCTCTTTCATATTAAAGTACATTAATCATCTGCATAGTTTTTCCTTCAAAATTGAATATCACAATCCTTGATTTTCGGATGCCAAAATGCCGAATCAATTTTAGTCTTCTTTTTATCCCTTTTTCATTCTTTGATCTGTAATAATGGCATTTCAACTTATATTAAAAAAAAATAAAGATTTCCAACCTTATGAACATTATCATTAGCTGTTACGGTAACTTGTTTATCCGATAATTCATATGATTGCTTATTATTTAATTGGTTAGTTTATGGCTCCTAAAGTTGTTAATGATTTTTTATTAATGGTTTGAACAAAACTCATAACTCATACCATGGAATTTTATACCCGTATACTTAGTTCATTCGTAAATCATATCATATTAATATCCAATAATTCATAAAATGGTATTTTAAAATATTGAATCATAAGTATATCAATATTCAATTGTTATGTTTAAAAAACATTAGTTTAATGTTGATTCATTAATCCTTATGTGATTCAAAATACAACACTAATGAATCTTTTTAATGATTCACTAATATGATTATGATTCACAAATTTAGATTATGATGTTTACTAATCTCATCTCGATTCATTTACATGTATATGATCCAAAATATAAAAATAATTAAAAAAAAACAGCCACTTTTATTGGGAAAAAAACATAAACGTTACTCTAAATGGTTCAAATTATTATTTAATGATTCAAAACTCAATTGACAAGGGATTAGTGAACAAAAAAAGCATTCGAAAACATCAAATATAAAAAACAATCTGAATCATATGTTAAATACAACACTTTCTAGTTGTTTCTATTTTCTCTAATCTATATTTATATAAATCATTATAATCTGAGTTAACAAAATTAATAATGATTGATTCACTAAAAGTAGATGTATGTAACTGAAAAATATGAAAATGTATTAATGAAAAAGAAAAACAAAATGTCAACCATGCAAAAGGTCAAATTAGGAATTGAAAGTCATTAATTTCCTTGAAATGATTCAATTACAATTCTACCCTTTTCATTTTAATAAACAATTTATGTAATATAACAAGATTAAAAGAATCAAATGGCCATTATTGCTTCTCAACCTTCTCAATCTTAAAGTCTTCTCAATGGAACCAAAGCCTATATATCGTCGTCGGGGAGCTCTTGGCGAGGAGACCTTAGGATAAGTTGCTAAAACAAACCGGGGGAGGGAGGAGGATGGAGCCACGTTCAGTAATTTCGAAGAAAGACATTGGCAGAGGTGGAGACATTCCTTTTGCCCCTTGAAGAAAAAAAGAGGGGTGGGCTGGGGGAGAGGGTTCGAGAATAGGGTAGGGTCCTGTTCTTAAGATTCAGATAAGAAAAAAGTTCCAACCCTTTATGCATGCACCTCCGTACAAGTGCTGCGTACAAGTTCCGGCCAGGATGATATATATATAGGCTTTGGTTCCATTGAGAAGACTTTTAGATTGAGAAGGTTGAGAAGCAATAATGGCCATTTGATTCTTTTAATCTTGTTATATTACATAAATTGTTTATTAAAATGAAAAGGGTAGAATAGTAATTGAATCATTTCAAGGAAATTAATGACTTTCAATTACTAATTTGACCTTTTGCATGGTCGACATTTTGTTTTTCGTTTCATAATTAATTTTTCATTTTAGTAATTGAATCTTTCAAAGAAATTAATGAACTTTAATTCATAATTTGGCACATGGTTGACATTTTGTTTTTCTTTTTCATTAATACATTTTCATATTTTTCAGTTACATTATCTATTTTTAGTGAATGAATCATTATTAATTTTGTTAACTCAGATTATAATGATTTATGTAAATATAGATTAGAGAAAATACAAACAACTAGAAAGTGTTGTATTTAACATATGTTTCAGATTGTTTTTTATATTTGATGTTTTCGAATGCTTTTTTTTTGTTCACTAATCCCTTGTCAATTGAGTTTTGAATCATTAAATAATAATTTGAACCATTTAGAGTAACGTTTATGTCTTTTTCCCAATAAAAGTGGCTGTTTTGTTTTTCTTATTTTTATATTTTGGATCATATTCATGTAAATGATTCGAGATGAGATTAGTAACATCATAATCTAAATTTATGAATCATAATCATATTAGTGAATCATTAAAAAGATTCATTAGTGTTGTATTTTGAATCACATAAGGATTAATGAATCAACATTAAACTAATGTTTTTTTAACATAACAATTGAATATTGATATACTAATGAATCAATATTTTAAAATATCATTTTATGAATCATTGGATATTAATATGATATGATTTACGAATTAACTAAGTATACGGGTATAAAATTCTATGGTATGAGTTATGAGTTTTGTTCAAACCATTAATAAAAAATCATTAACAACTTTAGGAGCCATAAACTAACCAATTAAATAATAAACAATCATATGAATTATCGGATAAACAAGTTACCGTAACAGCTAATGATAATGTTCATAAGGTTGGAAATCTTTATTTTTTTAATATAAGTTGAAATGCTATTACTACATATCAAAGAATGAAAAAGGGATAAAAAGAAGACTAAAATTGATTCGACATTTTGGCATCCGAAAATCATAGATTGTGATATTCAATTTTGAAGGAGAAACTATGCAGATGATTAATGTACTTTAATATGAAAGAGAACATAACTTGTAAATACCCATCATACCCTTAAGTTAATTTCGTGAGATTAATGATCAGGATTGCTTCTCAATTTTCTCAATCTAAAAATTTTCTCAACCGATCCGGATTATATATATATATATATATATACCCCTATATAAAATCTAGATCAAATAAGATCAAACTTAAAGTTGTTAAAATGAGATCCAACTAAAATTTAACAAGCGACACTCTCCTTACAACAAAAATAATTATTTTATTAACTACAACTAAAATTGTTAAAGTTTTGATAGATTTCTTTTTAAAATTTACAAAACCTAGGTGATACACTTTGATTACAAGTGTAATGTGTATCAGGTTTTTGAAAGTGTATCAGATTTTGGAATATTTATTAGTGTAATGTGTATCAGGTGTATTACTAATCCAAACTCATGTATCATTTGGTTATTGGTTGCTAAAAATTTGTATTAAAATATTATTTTTATGTGTATTATTGCTAAAATTGTTATTTATAAATGTTTTAGTGGTTTTTTACACTAGATCTTATTTTTACAACTTTAAGTTTGATCTCACGTTAACTCTCCCTATATATATATATATATATATATATATATATATATATATATATATATATATATATATATGGTAAAGTTAAAATAAAAAGATAAATATCCGTAAAAAGAATAAAAAGATTTTTTTTTCAAAAAATATTCTCCAAAAATTCCAAAAATATTCCACAAGGTCGGGTATGTTGATGCATAAAACTTTTGTGAAAACATTTTTTATAATTTCGAGTTTTGATACGTTTTTTTTAATGCACAAAAAATGAATTTTGATGCGCAAAATTTTCAACTTGTTTTAATTAGATGCGCAATGTTATTTTGATGAAAAAAGTCAAAAGAAGTTGGGTGCAAAAACCAATTTTTGATGCACAAAAAAAGGATTTAATGCACAAACGTATTTTTTAATAATTTTTTTTCGGAAAAAGTATTCACTTTTAGAAAAAAGTCCTTCACAACTTTTTCATGCACCATCATACCCGATCTTGTGGTTTTTTTTGGAATTTTTAGAACTTTTTGAAAAAATTTTTTTTTTTTCTTATTCTTCTTTTATTGATCTTTATCATATATATATATATATATATATATATATATATATATATATATATATATTGAAAAATGATATGGCTGTCTAATCAAATACGGTTAGTACTTTATCACCACTTGCCCATTACCACTTGCCCATTACGTGCATGCCATTGGCGGTGTTATTCGTACACTCCATCGTATTGTTTGCACCCGTGACATGATAAATACATTAGTTTTTTACTTTTGTATTTTCTTTTTTCTTTAAATAATACGGTTGTCTAATCAAATACGGTTCGTTAGTATACATGGGGCTACGGGCCTTTACGCTCATACTTTCTCTCTATATAAATGAACGAACAAATTAAGATAGATAAGTAGGTACAAGAGAAGAACCACCATGCATTCTATGATTATGTGTTCTTCACGTCACTTGGTGATATTGTTGCTGTTGTTATGTAATGTTAGTAGTTTGTATAGTAATGGATGCTATAGGTCCATTGTCAGCTTTGGTGCCTCACTTTCTGACACAGGTAACTTAAAACAACTTGCTTCCATTTCTGGTCGAGATATTTCGTTTTTTCATCCGCCGTATTGAGAATCCTTGCCTGATAAATCCACTGGTCGATTATCCAATGGCCGCCTAATAATCGATTTCCTAGGTAAGTTAATTATTTGATCTAGATTGGTCACTGTACATAATATTGTAGTATACATTAGTGAGTTTTGATGTAAGAGAGTAGAATGTTTAGTTTTCAAATTAGATACGTTGATAATTGATAACGATGACTGGCTTGTCCCTGCGAAAATAAGGAGTAGGTCTTTCTCGTAAAAGACTTCACCTTTATCTTGGTTTTTGTAGCTGAGTGTCTGGGATTGCCATTCGTACCACCATATTTGCGTGACATAGAGACTGACAATGATGTGGCATTTAGACGAGGAGTAAACTATGCGGTGGGAGGTGCAACAGCATTGAATTCACAAATTCTTGAAGCAAGAGGGATTGTGAATCCTGCGACAAATGCTTCTTTGGAAGTTCAGTTGGAATGGTTTAGACAATCATTGCCTTCTATTTGTGGCAATGTTTCAGGTAACTACGTGTTCGCATATACTTCCACAAGAATACAATTGCAGTTATTATAGTTTCATGCATAATTATGACGCTAACGCCTAACAGTATTTAGTGATTCTCGATTCTATTGTGGGCAGGTTGTAGAAAGTTTATTCGAAGTTCCTTGATCCTAATGGGTGAGATTGGAAGAAATGATTTCAATTACCCAATATTATTACAAGGAAAAAAAGCTGATGAATTAGAATCATTAGTTCCTCTTGTTATTGATACCATCGTCTCAGCAGTCAATGTAAGAAGCTACTCAAACCATAAACAATGCGTTTTAAACATCAAGTGTAAACTATCACTACCAAAATCTATATCATACATATTCTTTAGAATTGCATCAATCATCGCAAAAAGATGTCTCTTTCAGGACATCATACTTAAGCTTCACTATTTTATCTACAGGTGTTGATTGCAATGGGGGCTCAGACTCTAGTTGTTCCAGGAAACTTTCCAAGTGGATGCTTATCATCATTTTTGACAGTATATAATTCTGAGAATGAAGTGTATGATCCCACAACTGGTTGCCTTGTTCGGGTAAATGAGTTTGTTGAACATTTCAATGAACTCCTGATAACTAAACTAAACCGAATTCGAAAGCTTCATCCTAATGTCAACGTTATCTATGCGGACTACTACAATGCTGCCCTGCAGATCTACGGATCTCCTAATAAATTTGGTAGGTACCATGTTAAGATGTTATAATATGGTTTATTACGCTCAACTACTTTCTGATAAAGGGTCTTTATTACAATTGGGAATCTCAACTCATTTACCTAAAAAAATTCATATCTTTGACAGGTTTAATGAGTCATGCTAAAAGATTTAACTGAAAAGGGAACATGCCAAATGGGTTGAAACGATCAGTTTGGTTGAAATTCATCTAAATTGGTTTATTAGGTTCGAACATGAGACCTCTAGTAAGGACATCAAGACTCTTGACCACTAGGCCACCTTGGTGGCTGTTAACACTTGAAACTCTCCCTTTTGACCCTTAATTAATATGTAGTTTCATGTCATGTACATAATCAGTTCATGTTCCCGTTGGACTGGAATTCACATTTTGCAGGATTCACAAATGGGGCTCTAAAGGCGTGTTGTGGAGGAGGAGGGCCATATAATTTCAACTTATCGGCACAATGTGGACTTCCATCCGCAACTGTGTGTGATCAACCGGATACGTATGTTAGTTGGGATGGAATACACTTCACAGAAGCGGCTTACAAAATAATTTTCAAGAATTTATATAACGGGCCATATACTACACCCCAGTTTAATTCTGTGTGTCCTACATCACCATAAAACTTGGAAAGCGGTTTATCAAGTTCTCTTTAAGCAAATACAATCTTCATTATATAGTTTAATAATATTGTTCACAAATATAACATAACTGTTGTGATGTTTCTATATATTCAACTTATAAGCTCAAGTGCAATTTTTATAAATATTCTTCACATGCGTTGCGCATATTATGCTTCAACTACTTTACAACATAACACAATTTTAAATTTGCAAATGCATTGTCTTATCATCAGACCACTAGATCAATTTCTTATCAAGATCTCACTGAACTCAAAAGAATTGTATTTGGTTCTTCATTTCTAGCATGTCTATTAATTATGGAAGTGCTTCCTCATGGAAAAGATCGGAACTGTCTCTAAAATGGCTCAACCACAAATTCTGGGAATATTTATGTGATTCAGTTAACGAATAAACAGAAAAAATGCAGCAACATAACCATTCAACTTCAGTTTTATGTAAGATCATTTATTGATATAGATACAAACTGGATAGAACATTTCATGTCCAAGATCAATATGGGTTCTTATTGGTAATCAAAGGACCAAAACAAATAACAAACTCCACGAACGAAGCGGAAGCTTTATTCAAATTGCCAAACCAAATATAAAGGTACCAAATATTCAAAAGTGCAAAAAACTAATTTGCAAGTACCAAATTCAAATTACGAAGTACAAAAAAAATTAATGTCAACGATGCTTAATTATAAGAAACTAAATCCTAAAATAGTTTCTTGATTCTAAACAAACTCAAATACTAAAACGTGTAAGACACGTCCAACAAATTATTAAAGTTACCAAAAAAAACCCTTAGGTTGCGTTTTGTTGGAGAAAAAATTGTCTTGTTTTCTTTCTCTAATTTTATAGAAATTTGGAAGAGAATTTTATCTCCAAAAAACACTTGAAGATATAAGAAGCGTTTAGTTGATGTTACAGATTTTCTTTTTTGAAGAAGGGAACACGAGTCTCACGTTACAAAAGGAAAACAAGGAAATAACAAAACTTTGTTTTGTAATTTTCCTTGTTAAGTATATAAGGGATTTGTGTTTTGTGAAGGTTTTTTTGAATAAAAAGGATTTGAACGCCATCTATGTTTTCTTTGTCTGTACACAATATTTTGTAAAAAACATAGATGTTTTCCTGTAACTAAACGTAACCTTAGAGTCTAAGTTACTTTCTAACAATCTCAAACATTACTTTGATGACTTCAAAACGAACAATCAAGCGTTAACCAAACAATTCAAAACGGTTAACTAAACAAAACCAAAATGGCTCAAACGATCTTCAACACCGACAATCAAATTTAGGCAACAAATTCAAAAAGGAAAATTCCAACGTTCAAACAAAATCCATGCGACATGATTATAGCCATGTCTTCAAATACTAAATCGATCTACAAATTCCAAATATCAAACTCAAATTATAATGACCCAGTTATTGGATAAGTATTATGGTCCAGTTTTGTGTGTCCTTTCGATGATGGAGACAATTGACTTTTTTTTTTTTTTTTTTTTTTTTTCTTTTTTGTCTTTGGTATATTGTGAGGTATATTTGTGATTAATTTGGATATGTTTTGTTGGTGATTTTGGTTGTCTTATACTCTATTTCAGTGATAAAGAAAAAAAACTAATGTAACTTTAAATTAACGATTGTTATGTTGGATTATTAGTCAGCACTCCACACAGCATCCTCTGGTTATATAAGATTCGGTTGGACATACATGGCCAAAATAAAGATCGATGTTTTAAAAACCGGGTTTTTAATCGATCCGGTTGAGTCACCGGACACCGGTTCGACCGCCAGGTTAACCCGGCTTTTCATTTATTATTATTTTATTTTTTGGGCGAGTCAAACGGTTTTGATCAACTGGTCAACGGTTAGACCGCCAAGTCTACGGGTCAACAGTTTTTATTAAAAAATTAGAAAAGCCGGCCGTGGGTTTAAATGACCGGGTTGGCCGGCGAATCGCGGTCACCGGTTTAGAAACCGGGTTTTTGCCGTTTTGTGACGGACAAGTCCGTTGGGATGAACCGCGGATCATCTCGGGTTTCAAAACATGATCGGATTGCTTTTGCGCCAATTGTGTGGTATAATTCACACTCCACATTACCCCACACTAAATAAATTACGAAAAGCAAATAAAGTAGATACAATAAAACAAGCGAACCACCATTTCTAAGGTCCAACAACCACCACTGACTATAGGTACTATTTCCAAAGACCAAAGATGACGTGGCTCTTGGTGACATTGTTGTTACTATGTTGTGTTGGTAGATTGTATGGTAATAAAGGATGTTATACGTCCATCATAAGCTTTGGTGACTCACTTGCTAATACTGGTAACTTAAAACAGCTTGATAAAATTAGTAACCGAGAGATTTTTGTTCTTTTGCAGCCTTATGGTGAATCTTTTATTAATGGATCAACTGGAAGGTCTTCTAATGGTCGCCTTATTATCGATTTCTTAGGTAACTTACATAGTTACAATTGATCTATGTCTGTCATCTTTTAAGTTTGTTACATATGATACTGTTACTACATTTGTTTATTCTGAATGAGTGTTTGAGATCGTGCTTTCGAAACCGAAAAAAAAGTCAATATATACGTTGTAAGTGCAAAAGATGATACACATTATGATGAGCTTAGATTTAAACATCAACTATGTTAAGAACTTTGTTTTGCTGATGTAAAAGATGATGCCCATTCCCCCTTGATTTTTCGGACCGCCTACCTTGCTCCACGACACAATAACTGTAACAGTTGCCATGAAGTTTCTTTGTGCAGGTTTCTACTTTAGGAGCTAAAAACATGGGCATGGAATGAGTTGGTTATGCTTTATAAACAAACGGATTAGCAAACAAGTCGTCATCCTACGGACAAGCATCTCCTTTTCCAACCTGACAGCTTTCACGTGTTTTCTTGCTTTAATACATGAAGTACTTGGCCTTCATAAATGATTTTAGGTTTTTCTTGGTTTATATAGCTGAGAGTCTGGGACTGCCATTGGTACCACCATTTGTGCACGAGAAAGAGATTGACAATGCCGTAGCATTTGCAGAAGGAGTAAATTATGCAGTGGCGGGTGCAACGGCATTAAATTCATCATTTCTTGCAGCAAGAGGGATTCTGAATCCTTTGACAAATGCATCTTTGGAAATTCAGTTGGAGTGGTTTAAACGATCATTGCCTTCTATTTGTGGCAACGCATCAGGTAATCAACTGTACATTTGCTTGTACAAGTATACCATTTCAGTCATTAAAATTGATTGGTTATGGTTGTTGGCAGATTGTAAAAACTATATAGGACGATCTTTGATCCTGGTGGGCGAGATTGGAGGAAATGATTACAATTACCCAATATTATACGGAAGACCAGTTGATGAGCTCAATTCATTTGTTCCTCTTGTTATTGATACCATCATCTCGGTAGTCAATGTAAGAAGCTACTCAAATCATACATGATACATGGTATACAACATAGTGTAAACTATGACTCCCGAATCTATATCGTACAAAAACATTTTTGGACTGTATAGAATTATATTAGCTTTACTTTCATTACTAATTATTACAGGAGTTGATTGAGATGGGGGCTCAGACTCTAGTTGTTCCAGGAAACTTTCCAGTTGGATGCTTATCGGCATATTTGACAGCATGCGGTTCTGAGAAGGAAGAGTATGATCCAGCAACTGGTTGCCTTGTGCGGTTAAATGAGTTTGCTGAATATCACAATGATGTCCTGCAAACAAAACTAAATCAAATTCGAGAGGTTCATCCTAATGTCAACGTCATCTATGCTGACTACTACAACGCTGCCATGAAAATCTACCGATCTCCTGATAAATTTGGTACATGACATGTTAATATGTTATAATATGAATCACTATTATGCCCAACCACTTTCAATTTCCGCAGAAAGGTCTGCAATTTTGACCCATTTACCTTTAAAGGGATCAATATGGGTTATGTTTTTATCTTTAACGGGTCAAATGGGTCAAGATTAGTTTTACAACCAAAATCTGAACCATCCATAATTTTTAGAAATAAAAAATAAGCATATTATGGTCGCCCATCCTTACCAGTTCCACTCGCTCTGGAAGTTACTGTTTTTGTTCCTTTACACGTTATACCACCTGTGGTCTTCCTAGATTTAGTTTGATGCACATAATCAGCTGATGTTCGTGTTGGTTTGGAATTCAAAATTTGCAGGATTCACAAACGGGGCTCTAAAGGCATGTTGTGGAGGTGAAGGGCCTTATAATATGAACTTATCAGCGTTATGTGGAGATGAATCAACAACCGTGTGTGGTCAACCAGATACATATGTTAATTGGGATGGAATACACTTAACAGAAGCGGCTTACAAAATAATTGCTAAGAATTTATATCACGGGCCGTATACCACACCCGAGTTTGATTCATTGTGTCCTACATCTACATTTCAGTTGGAAGACGGTTTATCGAGTTATATTTAAGCCAACACAATCTTCAATATATACTTTAAGCTATCCAAGCAAGACCCAGTAAAATTACAAAACAAATAATGTGATTATTACTAGTTACAAGGGTACCAAAATAAAGTATATCAAATGTTAAATTTAAGCTTTAACAATATACGTGTATCTATACATTCAGGCATTCAGCTTACAAGCAATATCAATGAAGATATGTGAAGTCCCAAATCTGGTTTAGCAGTTTTATATTTAACTTGTTATATATAACTAAATAACAATAATAATTGATAATCTTTCTTCCTATATATAAGAATAAGAATATTCATTATAAGAGTCAAAACACATACTTATTTGGCAAGGATCAGCGGGTCATTGCAGGAGTAATATTGCTGAATGAATCCAGCACGGAACTTTAACGGATTCAAAGAAATCGCTGCTGGATAAACCTTAAACAACAACAACGACAACAAACCGTAATAATATAGTGTCGTTGCAAGGGAGAAACCCGTCCTTAAAGGAAATTACGTGCTCTATTTCGATGAGAGCCTTCCATCGTAAAACCTCCAGGATTTGATGCAGACACAACGTTGCATATTGGCAGCGATCCAAAGCAACGTAATGCCATTGGTGGTAGACAGAAAACATAAGAGAGTAGCCAATCACCATTCCATTGGGTAAATGAGAGACTTCATGATGTTTTGTGTGAATGTTTTGTGTGTTTGGTGATGAGTTTCTCCGCAACCAAGGACAAGCCAATAAAACCCTTTTATAGCTTAGCACAAGTAGTTTTAGATCGTGATCAAAGTGATGAGTTAAGATCACGTTCTTCCTCCAGATAATCAGCCATATGATCACGGAGGGCATCGGGTGAAATTTTAGATGACGGGAGGTCATTTTTTAACGTAATTTAAAACAAATCGGGCCGGGTTTAATATAAATGCAACAAAAGTACTCTACTACAATGCAGTTAACACTAATTATAAGTTTAGATGTCGAAAAAAAAATTGGTTGGTGTTTTCAACTATTTTCTTTTAGAAAAAAAATTAAATACCAAATCACGTAAAATTACGTATTAAAGCACTTAAGAATAGTTTAACCAAACAATGTATAATGGGGAGTGATTTGCACACTCTAATTTTTTATTAGGACACTCACGATACAAGTTGTTAAAGCAGTTTATACTAAAAGTACAACTATTTAATATATAGTGATGAGTGTCCCAATAAAAATTAGGAGTGTGCCAATCATTTCCATGTATAATATATATGTCAAAATTACAATAGTGATGCTAACAAAGTACCAAATTAAAATTAAAATACCCAAGATTTCATTTATACACTTTGAAAAGAAAAAAGAATATAGTATTATATATTCACCCATTGGCCCACTCCACACCCCACCCACTTTCGCAGTTCCTCATTTATTATCTCTTCTTCTCCATATTTTCGGACTGAAAATCACCGGACACAGCAACTAGAGATCGCTCAAGTTGTGGGCAAGCTGAGAGCAACGAGGGCACTTTGATTTGTTGGGTGAGGGCACTATACTTATTTCGCATCAATATTACCCCTTTTACTATACATTTTGTATATCCGCAAGAACTTGATTGGGGGCATCGCCTCCCGCTACTACTAAGGTGGCTCCGCCATGTCGGCAACATGAGAGACCGTTTCAATTATTATTGCTTACCAAGTCAACCATACGGGATTTTAATCACTTGGGCCTTTATCACCTCTCACACAGAAAAACAAGTACCACATTATAAGACATGTAGCTCGTAGCGTGAACCAAACACTTACATAAAACCCCCACCATTCTCTCAAACTCTTCAGTTGGATTTACATTAAGTTTAACAACTATAAACTTATAGAATTTTCACTCCTACATCAATGGGATCTGAAAACTTCAACCTCATCATTATTTCAACAATCCCTCACGAGTTGGAATGTTTTACGCCCTCTAATGAGTCATGTCACGAAGGTGTCATTACGATTAAACCTAGTTTACTTGAAGTATGCAAAGTGAAATCAATTCAATGGTGTCCAAAAGAAGTAAACCAAGATCTTTAAGATATAATGGTGTCCGAAGATTAAACCAAAACCTTATGACTGCACTTCTACACACTTCTCATTGTAACCAATGCATTCTCATTGAGCTCTAATATGGCCATGCGCTTAAATCTGTTTGGGACCCTTTAAGAAGAAAACCATAACTCTCCATTTGGTGGCACCACCTCTAGATCATATAGGCAAAGCTACTCTAACGTCTTCATTGCTAAGACGCCTCAAAAGCTTTGTTAAGAGAACAATCTCATCTTTTCTCGGCAACGACGTGCTATCTTAGCTACGCATGAGTTATTTGGTTGATAACACCTTCTATCAATTAGTAACTTCTTTATTACCCATTAAACTTGAGATGTAGGATCACAGTCGGGTTTCCATCACTAACCAATTCTCAATGGTTTTATACCCATGCCTAAGGTTCTAGATAGTGTGAGGCGTGGCGGCATGGTCAAGCCTCACGTCTTAGGAGTTATGGCGAAGCCTTAGCGTTTTCAAGGCGTGACTTAAAGCGGCAAAAAATATGAAAATATTTATAAATTTGTATATTATATATCATATTTCATATATATCGAGTTTACGAAAAATGTTATATATAAAGAACTAAGTCACTTAACTAGCCTTACATTTAATTTTCTTCTTTTCTTAAAAAAAACCTTTTTAATCATAGTTAAATTCAAAAAGGCGTCACGGCTCATACATTAGTGTGTGTTATCGCACATTTCCATGCCTCATCTCACGCCACACCTTGGTGTATCGCGTAGCGTGGAGGTCACGCCTCACGCCTTTGTGGTGCCTTTGCGCTGTCATGACACGCCTTATAGAACATTGCCCATGCTTCTAGCAACTCAAAATAAGCCTCTAGTCAGAAGCTTAAAGGAGATATTCAACAAGTATCTTCGTCGCTTGTCATTCACATCACAAACACTCACTAAGTCTTTCGTCAAAGGCGTAGTAGTATCAACATCAAGTTTCTAGATCACTTGACAAACATGTCGATAATGGTACCATTCTCGCTTTCTTTTCTAAATATTCCATAAAATTGGAATTTAAGGTATTGGATTTCTTATCCATTCAAGCACCTCAATTTCCACAACTTAGGCAATGAGATTAGCTTCCTTATTGAAGTGAGAACTACATGATTATTTCTCGTTAAAAAACAACTCATTGTGTTGGCATACTAATTCACCAACTTGTGAATTATAAACATCCCAAATGGTTAAAATATCTCATTGATTGAGACATTGATACTATCATTCTGTCTAAATGTTATGCATGAAAAGCTTTCACTGTCTTAGTTCGAACACTAAACTTTTGATCACCAAATCTTTAGTAACTAGTTTAGTTTCTTTGTGAGAACCAAAACAAAGAAACTAAACTATTTATGCAACAACATTTTGCATTACCAGGTGAACTTATAGAATAAGAAAAGATTTTATTACATAATATATCATTAATATTTAAAAAGCATAAACATATAACACTTTTCTTTTCTCCATGTTTTATCAAACAAGTATTTTTAGTTTGGCGACAACAAAGTCTAAGCTAATTCCACACAATATATGTGGCTTGTTACCTTATATTTTTTACATAACCAATATAATCAAATATTCCATTCACTATATATATTGTCAAAACTTTCTTCAAAACCAAAGCCAATAAACCATACAAACACTTGTTAACAGCTAACTCATCATCTACTATATATCCAACACTTCTGGAAGTTCCTCCTTGAATTCCAAATGATACAATCCACGTTGGATGTATCTATAACGAGAGAAATAGGTCTCATGATCGATTCGAAATTCAGATGCTTGGTTAGTCAAGTTCAACTAAGTTAACTCGGCACACTAGATTATGTATCACTAAAGGGAAAAACTCAGCGTTAGAAATCATACCCTTTAAGTGTATATGTGGTTCGCTTTCCGCGAGCGCTTTTAAGTAACCAAGCCTTCACATATTCCCGGTACTAGACTTCACTCTAAGTACTTCATAATTTCGCAAAATTAAGGAATAATGAACATCGTGAAATTATCAATCTCACTTTGATCTCTAGTTAGATGTCACATTAATCGAGTCCACATATTCTATTATTATGTAAGATTAAATCCTCATCCAATATAAAACTAAATTTGTATATCTCATATACAACACAATTTTTATAAAAGGTCTTATAAAATTTAGTTTCTAAACAACGTGTTTGCGATTTCGAACACATATATGGCTCCTTTAAAAGGTTTGGACTACCTACTCAAATTTTTTTTTTGACTCTTTAAATTCCTTTAAGATTATTAAACAAGCTTCTACATAGCCTTCTGCTACACACACACACACACACACACACACACATATATATATATATAGGGTAGAGTTAAAATAAAAAGACAAATATCCGTAAAAAGAATAAAAAGATTTATTTTTTTTAAAAAATTCTCCAAAAATTCCACAAGATCGGGTATGTTGATGCATAAAACTCTTGTGAAAACATTTTTTTTATAATTTTAAGTTTTGATCGTTTTTTTAATACAAAAATGAATTTTGATGCATAAAAAATTTTGATGCACAAAATTTTCAACTTGTTTTAGTTAGATGCACAATGTTATTTTGATGAAAAAAGTCAAAAGAAGTTGGGTGCAAAATTTTTGATGCACAAAAAGCGATTTTATAAGGTATTTTTCATAATTTTTTGGAAAAATATCCACTTTTAGAAAAATGTTTTTCACAACTTTTCATCGCGTCATCATACCGATCTTGTGGAATGTTTTGGGAATTTTTCGAGAACTTTTTGAAAAAATCTTTTTATCTTTTACGGATATTTGTCTTTTTATTTGATCTTTATCCTATATATATATATATATATATATATATATATATATATATATATATATATATATATATATATATATATATATATAGAGTTAGGATCAAATAAGAATATTACTTAAAATAAGAAGGAATAAGAAGAACTATAACCGTAAATTAGAGATGCACCGACCTAAATTAGATGTATCCTTATAATCTTAGATGCATTATAACGCACCATAGTGTGTTTTCTAGCTTTTAATCGGATGCATATCATATATATTAGATGCATTTCATGATTTCTCTTGTTTTTTGTTCCTCTGCACGTGCCGAAATCATGAAAATCAATTTGCACCATCTATACACCAAATTAACTTTCGAAACTCAAGATGTTGCATTTATATTAATAGAAATGCATCTAATGCAAGTCGTTGCATCTCAAATGCGTGATTTTGGTCACTTCTCACTACTTCTTATTTTAATTTACTTATCACTAGATCCCTACTCTCTCTCTCTCTCTCTCTCTATATATATATATATATATATATATATATATAAGAATATTCATTATAAGAGTCAAAACACATACTTATTTGTAAGGATGTTGGGTCATTGTTGGAGTAATATTTTTGAATGAATCCATCATGGAACTTTAACGGGTCCAAGGAAACTCTTTGGTAAACACGAAAAACAACAACAACGACAACAAACGTAATAAAGGAATTTACGTGCTATATTTGAGGAGCCTTCCATCGTTAAAACCTCAGGATTTTATGTAGACACAACGTTGCATATTGGCAGCGATCCAAAGAACCGTAATGCCATTGGTGGTAGACAGAAAACATATGAGAGTGGCCAATCACCATTCTCTTAGGTAAATGAGGGACTTCATGATGTTTTGTGTGTCTGGCGATGAGTTTCTGTATCTCCACAACCAATGACAAGCCAATAAAACCCTTTTATAGCTTAGCACAAGTAGTTTTAGATCGTGATCAGTTTAGATCACGATCCTTCTCCTGATAATCAGCAACATGGGAGACGGTTTCAATTATTATTGTTTACCAAGTCAACCATGTGGGCTTTAATCACTTGGACATTATCACCTCTCACACACAAAATCAAGGACCACATTATAACATAGCTCGTATTGTGAACCAAACACTTACATAGAACCCACCACTTTGGTTGGATTTACATTAAGTTTAACAACTATAAACTCATAAAATTTCTACTCCTACATCAATGTAGGATAATGAAAACTTCCAACCTCATCATTATTTCCAACACTTTTTTAGGTCAAGATATAACTTCCATGTCTAAGGTTTATATGGTTGGGTATTACGAAAAGCGGTTTGACTTTTAAGAAGAAAGTTACGGCTTTTAAAGTCCCAAGATCTAAGTGGGTTCTAAGAGCATGGGTGTGGAGCTCGCCATCCCTCACCACTCCACATGGCACCCTCACGCCTTCGCACGATACCACCTTCCCTTGCCCCTTAGCCACTTTACACCGCCCGTCGCACGTGAAGCAAATTTACGTCCTTTTGGTACTGTTTTGTCAGTGGACCATTTTTTTCCCTTCTTTTGCATAAACATAAAACTATATATTTGGTAATGTTTAGGAATTGAAAATTACATAAACTTTTAAAGTTTCATAAATTAGGAAATGAAAATATATTAAACGTTGAATTGAAAATACAAACTATGATTAATACAAACTACGATACGTAAATGATAATGAAAATACAGACTATGATACAATACGTAAATTACAATGAAAAGTCTGAGTTATAACCCGCGTCATAAGGAGACTCTGCAACCACAAACCTGCCCTCTTCATACTCTCTTTCCACATCCAAAAACTCCTCATCCATATCATCACTCCTCCCCTGTTTGGATGAATTCTCACCCAAAGTTTCTTCATCATCAGAAGATGCAATCCTAGCAGACAATCCAACCTTGTACAAATTTTGAGTTTATGAGTTCTTGACTTGTTCTTCCTTTCAAGCTTCTTGACCCTCCTATATAAACTGTCAATCTTAATTTGTTGTGAGGATGTGGTCTTCTTCAATTCAAGAACCTGTGACTGTAAGTTGGTACATAGTTTCATCAATTCATTAAGTTTAATTCTATCCTCATCACTTCGAAGTGTGTTACCTCTTGCGAGCAGAGTTTGAGCAGCTGAATCCCCCATGGTTTCTTGGCACCTGGGACCATCACCTGAATTAGTTCGTAGGGAACCAGATTCATTAGGTGTTGCCTTGTACTGGGTCTTAGTTATGTTACCACTTTCACCTTCTGCTGCTAAGCTAGAAGATAGTAACAACCCCACCATCACGTCACCTATCCTCATGGACAACCTCATCTATAAAAACTTTAGTAGGATCACCAGACTGAGGTATCTGTGTGCCCTTTCTCTTAGGCTTCCTAGATTTGTAGGTCTTTTGAGGTTATGAAGAGGATGATGGTAAAATGTTGGGTGTGTGGTGGGGATTAGTGGGAATTGTTGAACCTCCACCCTGAGGTTGGTTTAGTTCCACCATTGTTTTAAACAAAGGTGTCACCTTACCTGAAAAAACTTTACCAACCCTTTTCATATTTGAGAAAATCTTTTTAGTATGAAAGGGTGCAACATATATTCTTTTAAGATAGATTATTCAAGTTTCTTACCATACTATCAAAAAGTAATTTTGAAAAATTGAATTTTTTTTGTAGCCAAGCAGATAATGGAAGATGCCATAGTCTTTGCTAAAATCATTCCAGGAAGTTTTCTTTAGACTTAGACACTGTAAAACTGTATGGATTAGAAATTTCCATTGTGGGGAGAAAAATGCTTTATAAAAAGTTAGTTTTTCAGAAGGTTTTTCATACCCCATCAATGCAAGGTTTTCAAAAATTTAGAATTTGGAAAACAATCAACACTTCCATCATTTGCTATAGTAAGAGCTCTTCTAAGGATGTTTCAATGATGATTATCTCCCCGCCATCTACTACAACATGAATTTGTACTTCTTCGTTGATAGTTTTGGCCACGTGAACCCGAATTGTTCAATCAGGGAAACATATATGGTGGGATTAGGTGAGTGTATACCTTATAGGGTGTGCATTCAAAAAATCTATAATCTGTTCGAATCCCTCATTTTCAGTTGGTTTTGACAAAAACGCGACCATGTTATGTGAATCAGCAAATTTTAGGTTCGTCATTTGTGTTGGGTTTTGAGATTGAATGACTTAGTTGAGTTAGGGTTTGTTATCAGAGAGTATGCGTGAATAATGGATTTAAATTGAAGAATAAAAACCCTCGATACATTTACGAAAATGATCCTTAACAAACCAACCGTAGTAAGTTAAGCCTAGCAGCATTAATGTTGAGTTACCGGCATTAACTCCAATTCCAATCAAAGCGGCTTGTCCATCATCAATCTAACACTTTTATTTGCTTATTGATGCGTGGTTGAGGTGAAGAATTCCTTTTCCACGAGCAAGCTTTACAACCCACTAGGCAGTGTACCTAATCGTTGCAGTGTGGTAAGGGTAAGCCCAGTGGGTTGATCGTTCTCTAGGGGAATAGAGATGCTAGTCGAGATGTATGACGAAAAGGCAAGGGTGAGGGTGATTCTTTTTAGCCTTTTTCTATTTTTTTTAAAAAGCAATTAAAATCTCGGGGTTGTAGGAGTGGGGGTTGTCTTTTACCAATTAAACTAATAAAAAATTAAATTAAAATTAATTAAACTAATTAATTAAACTAAAGCTATGGATTTGTAGGAAAGTTCTTATAATAATTAAAATCGTGTTTACTTAGATTTACTTACTCCTGATGCGCGCGGAAGGCGCGTTCGGGGTCAAAGGAAACTTCCTTTTCTTTGAGAAAGTTTTTTAACTTCCAAGGAAGTGAACCTAATCGTTGTAGTGTAGTATGGGGTAAACCTCGGGGATTGATATCGTTCTCTAGGGGAATAAGAATGCTAGTAAGAAATATATAACGAGAAGGTGGGGTTGAGGATGATTCTTTTTTATCTTTTTTATGGTTTTTTAGAAAGCTAAGGTAAAATCTCGGGGCAATTGGTTTGGGGCTGGTACTTCTACCGATTACTCTACGTTATCTAATTAACTAATTATCTAATTGATAACATCAAATAGTCCTGAATATTAATTGTAAATTTCCCCCGTTAATGCTCGTTATTTATATCATTTATATGGATTTACGCTTGTTTTCCATTGTTTTACACTTTCAGGTAAATTGCGAGCATTGGAGCTAAAGAGACGCGAAAATGGAAACATTACTAAGGATTTATCACGGTATGCTTATTTTGAAGAGGTTCACAGTAACTTCGTCTCTCATTCGCCGTAACTATTGCGTGACCACGAAGTCCAACTCATCAAGAGGTTCTGACGTAACTCCTACCAAAGATTACGGCGTAACTCCATTAGGTCGAAGAGGTTCCCGCTTGATACTTACGTAACTCGCATCACTTATGGCGTAACCAGGTTTATTGAAGACTACGGTAGTAACCATAAGGTTATCTTTGTAACTAGCAGAATCTAGTGCTTTTCGGCGGAATAGAAGGTTGCGGCGTAACATATTACTCGCCAGTTCCATAACTTGGGCACAACCTATAAATACGAATTCCGCATTTCTATTCATTCAATTCCACACACAATACTCAAGCGTGGAAAAATACTCAAGGAAGGTCTAGGGGCATCAATTTGTTTCCAGGAGAAGTCACACCATTACGATAAGCTTTAGCATTTATTATTTCTTTTACTTTCAATTCATGTATTTAGTACCTTTGAATATTGAATTGATGTGCATGATTAATATGGCGGCTAAGCACCCTTTGGTGCTAGCCTAGTTATGATTCCTTAATTGTTTTGTTTGCGTTTACCTTTATTTCCGTATAATTATTTCTAAGTGTATGCATGCATAATTCTTTGGTAGTCACCCCGGTTGGTAGTTTTGAATGGCGGTAGAGGCCAATTGCCTAGGAGATATGACCAAGCTGACCCTAGGTGGGGTGAGGCGGGAAGGGTAAGATATGACCAATGAGACCCTTTCTACTTGTGCGATTTGACCAAGCTGATCACCTATCGTTTGGATGAACTTAGAATTGAGGGTGTAGTGTCTAAGTTCCCTACTGCCCAGGCACTCACTATTTAGAATCTAGCATGTAGCGGTATAATGGCTCGGCAGGGGACCGGGAACAACGGGACTTATGAGGTCTTTGATTTCTCTGTGGTGGCATCTTTCTTGAGATAGGTTAGGGCGAATTGACCAAATCTTTGTCCTCTCGAATTTGACCCACGAGTAATTGGAAGTAAGTAGGCGTAGACATAACTAGTTAGGAGGATTAACTAGGTTAGCACCACTATTCCTCTATTGATTTCCTTTCTACCATTTAATTGCTTTTATATTCGGCATTAGTAGTTTAATTAATTAAAACCCTATCAAACCATTTATATTACTTGACAATTAGACTTAGTAATTATCCGACACACATAGCTCTTGGGACGACCTCGGCTTTACCATTTACTACACTACACACGACCGGGTACACTTCCGTTAGTGCATTAGGGTAGACCATAGGTATAGCGAGACACTATAAATATTAAGACCTGGTCATTAAAACACGCATCAAGTTTTTGGCGCATTGCGAGGAGCTATATTAGGATTTCATATTAAGTCTTTTTTAATTTTCTTCGATAATGTTAGGATACAAGACTCGCAACTCTAGGCCCTTTTTGGCTACATTTATTATTACAGGAAGCAATTTAGGAAAAAGAGGATCTATTCTCGAGTTCCTATTCACAACATCTTCTCATTTCACAATCGAGACTAGTCGGACACAAAACCAAAAGTCATCAATGAAAATAATATCAATGACCTTACCATGGAGCGATATTTGGACCGACCTAACAATACTTGACCAACGAAGCTTCACTAAGGATTCTCACCTTCAAAAATACTCCATCCGAGATCATATTATTGGAGTTACATAAGCTTGAGTTCTCACGGAGACAAAGATGAGGCGTTGAGGATCACGTAGATGAAGTTCTTCACTTATCCTCCTTTTCAGCGTCGAGGTACTCCTAGTTACTCGATAGCTGCAGGATTTTTCCTATGACTCTCACTTTGGAACAGCTAAGAGATGGTATAACAAACTTCCTAGTGAAAGTAAAGAAGCATGTGGAAAACTAAGAAAGGAGTTAGATCGACAATTTTGCCCTCCTTCTAAAATGGCTAGGCTTCTTGGAGAATCTATCAATTAGTTGATTGGTGAAGAAGCGGTACCATGGGATAGATTCAATGAGCTTCTCTATCGTTGCCCTACTCATGATTTAAACAAACATCGGATCATTATCGTTCTTTCGGGGATTAATGCGCAAACCACGAGAACTCCTTGATTCACCAAGACCCATTCCTAGCATGACTCTGATCGGGCCTTGGAATGTATTCGAGGATTTGAACATTGCTACAAGTGGCACATGGATACGGATATGGACCGAGATAACTTCAATCATATAGTAATGAAGACTATAACAAAACAAGAATACAATTACGGGGAAATTTTCGAAAAACAGAGATTGGAAAGAAATTTGAAGCATGTAGGATTGAAAAAGTTAATAGTGTATTTGAGACCGATTTCGGAAGCAATATTGAAAAATATTCGACCACATCAAGGAATCAAGAGAGCACGACGATAGGATTGAAAAGATGATGAGAGCATTAGTGGATATCTGATCTCTTCTATTAAAATTCACGACGATAGGATAAAAGATTAGAGGAAAGTGTAGTTCATGTTGGAAGCCATCTCGACTACCTAGCATTTCGGGAGGAAGAAGTTGTCCTGCTTTGAAACTATCCTCGAAGAACCCTTGACCTTTTGAAAAGGTTAAGCGGCGGATCGGCATGGAGAAGCAATCACTTTTGGACCAAACTCTGGCGGTGAACCCTCCTGATACTCTGCGGGAATTAAATAGTGATAAGACTATTACGCCTCAACGAAAGAAAATCGTGATTTGAGAGCGAGTTACCACAAAGGAAAAAGATCCGGGATGTTTTACTCTCCCACTATATCGGGAGCTGAACTTGTAGCATACAGGCTGATCTTGGAGCTAGTATTAGTATAATGCCTCGTTCGATGTTTTTGCGTATGGGAATTGGCAACTTCAAACCGGCCAAGATGAAAATTGAAATGGCCGATCGATCCATGCAATCACCATTAGGAATTGTTGAAAATGTATTAGTGAAGATAAAGAGATTCCTTTTCCTAGTAGATTTTGTGATTCTTGATATCGAAAGACAAGGATACCCGTCATTTTAGGAAGACCAGTGCTTCTGCTCACACAAAAGAGATGTCTTTCGGTAAATTGACTCACGGAGGCTAATGGAGAGGTCGCCACATTCGGACCTAATGAACATTTATCCACCCCGGAGAAGGTGTGTGCTATTGACCAAGTGGGCGATTTTGGTGAAGCCCTTGAAAAGTTTCTTAGCGACCCCCCGGATCCTGGATAGATTGACTCAGGGAAAGATTTTGATGTTTTGTGAATTTTGAGGAAGAAGATAGCGTTAGGATTAAGTCTTTGAAGACCTCTGTAGTGATGTCGAGATGACCCATTGGCAAGACGAAGAAAGAATTCTTGCAATCGAACCAACCCTTTTTATAGAGATGGGGCACGAATCCATCATAGGAATCCCTATTATCTGAAGATCTCATGCAAAATTGGATTCATTGACTTTCACCCTTTTATCAACAGATTCCCAGTCAATATTATCTCTAAGGAATGCTACAACCAGGTTATGGAAATGGAGCTTGATTACAAAGGAAACAACTTCCTCGGGATAGCAACAAACATACGAGTTTTGTAGGAACACACGTTTCTAGTCGATAGTTTGACTGTGGTTTTGAAGATGTTAGCGAATTCATGGCGGATGGGTGGGTGATTTTAGGAAAACCCTTTAAAAATATTTGGGCTTGATAAAGCGTGAAGGAAGGACTGGTTTGGCTAAAGATTGGCGATGATAAAACTATCTTCAAAATGCCAAGGGTATCAAAAATTTAAAGTGGACTAAAAAGGTTGAGTTTGCTAGACCCTGCTTGGTATTAGTGAAGAAGATAAAGCCAAAGGTTTTGATCACCCCTACCAAAAGATCAAAATTTTTTACTTAGGGTGTTTAGAACTTGGAGATGGATACAAGCGGGATGAGAATTTGATCAGCTGGCTTCAACATGGAGTCGCGATCCAATATGATCAAACCTGGTAGCCCACGGCTCTGGAGTCTAACTTAAAGACTCATTAATAAAGAAAAGTGCTCTTCGGAGACAACCCAATTATCCCTTTCTTTTGTTTTATTTCCTTTACTTTGGGTTTTGTGTTTTCTAACCATTTTGCGAGACAATGGAGGGTTAACTGCTGCGCGATTCTTGCTGAAAGAGGAGTTACGAGCGTAACTCATCTTGGTGATTAGCGCCGTAACCAACATTTTAGCAGCGAATTCTTGGCATTACCACTCACGGTAATACCATCTCGGTGGTTACACGTAACTATTGCTTCTCGACTCATACGGGGTTTTGCAAGTTATGGTAACTCTCTTATAGGAGTTACGGTAACTCTCCTCTACTTTAATTCTTTCATTTTAAAACCGTAATATTGTATTAGTTTTTAAATATGAACTTTGTGGGTGTGTTCCTGTAAACCCTCGAGACTTCACTTTCGTCCACTTGGGACACCAAGTGGCTTAAAAGGCTTGTTGCATTAAGCTAAACGCCTTAGTGATTCCTCTGAAAGTGAGTTAGGTTTGTTTTCATTTTATTTTCTTTTTTAGAATTATGCTTGGTATGTGATTTGGGGATTGTATTTTGCTCATGGCGCTTTACGAAGGCACGATCCTTTCGTGGGCCTTCTTCTTTTTGGAGCAAATTTGAGGGAAGTTCTCGCTCTAATTCTACCTTTCTCTTCACCTTTATTTTAATGCCTAGTACAAAAGGGACTTTGTACAATTCAAGTGGGGGGACGGGAATAGAATTATCTCTTGAACGTTATTTAAGCCCTTATTTTTCTAGTTTATTTTGAAAAATTATGCCATTTTATATTTTGACATGTTTTCCGAACCTAACTAGATTAGACCTTAGCCGAGCACATACAACCCTTGATATTACATGGTGAGATTAGCCTTATCCGTTTCCTATATTTTACCCCAAATCCACCAAATATGAGTGTCTGGGTAGCTTGTAAACTTTAGAACTTGGCCTTTGCATCATTTGAGACCATAGACGAGGTATGTTGAGTTAGCTCGATGTATTTGGACTTTTCAGGTTTAGAAGGCAGTATTATAGGATTATCACCCAAGACCTACCATTGTGAGTCTATCGATTAGTCACCTCGACTTTTCGACCCCATGTGAAACCCTTTTGTTGCACTCCCCTTTAGTGCAAGATACCCCTAGACCACACCGGGCCATTTCATTTTTGTCACCCCAATATATTGTTTGAACACCCTTACACCTTAGCCTACCACGTAGTGTTTATTTGTATTTGGGAAGTCATCATTTGCCTAAGTTCAAGGTTCGAGTGGAAAGGTTTGGAAACCACACTTTCATCGACAACAATTATGAAGATCATTGAAGACCCCCCAAATTCCCATTGTTCATCTCAAGTGGGGGGATGTTATGTTCAAAAAAAAAAAAAAAAAAAAATCGTAAAAAAAGAAAAAAAATAATTGATTCAGTTATGATTTTGTAAAGTGCAATGTTATAAGCACTATAGTATGAGCTTTATTGTTTAGTATCGTGGAGGCCACCTCGGTCATATTTGAAGATTGGAGTTGGAGTAATACCAACTAAAGAAGGAAAGGTAGTGTGCCCATCACGACGTCCTCTAATGACACATCTACCTTGCATTTCATGATCCGGTCTCTAGACTTCTAAGCTTGAACTTTGGGCGGACGGTAAGTGGTGATGACTTAGTTATAGATATAGACTACCTGCTTGCTTTTCATTTTACACCAATTATATATCCCATGTCTTATCCTACCCTTTAGTCATGAAGCGTGTCTAGGTGATGCAGCGAGCAATCTTTGGTGTCTTGGCCATGGATTTGGTCATGTATCATTGATTTTGTCCACTTTTTCGTGACATGTTAGTAATGTGAGTCACCCCTTAACCTTTATGCGTGTCTACCAATATTGCCTTGAGAATTGTTTAGCCCTTAACTCGAGTGGTGGAGATTTGTGTAACCGAAACATGATAGAATACATGCTATGACTTTGCGATTGAGTGATCACCCTGAAATTGACACTTAGAATAGTTGAGAGATCTGAGTGTTTGTTCCCTTTAGGTGAGGTGTTGGCTTTGTTTTATTCTAGCATAAGGGATTTGTAAACTCATATTTTCTAGGTTTTGGGAGATATCTTTTTAGGAATCTATCTAATAAGGTCTACTTTAGGGCAAGTAGAGTTCAAGTGGGGGAATATTTGATAACATCAAATAGTCACGAATATTAAGTGTCAATTTCCCGTTAATGCTGTTATTTATATCATTTATATGGATTTACGCTTGTTTTCCATTGTTTTACACTTTCAGGCAAATTACGAGCATTGGAGCTAAAGAGACGCGGAAATGGAAACATTACTAAGGATTTATCACAATATGCTTATTTTGAAGAGGTTCGGCGTAACTTCGTCTCTCACATTCTGCCGTAACTATTGCGTGACCCTGAAGTCCAACTCATCAAGAGGTTCGGCGTAAATCCTAAAGATTACGGCGTAACTCCATTAGGTCAAAAGAGGTTCCACGCATGATACTTACGCCGTAACTAATGCATCACTTACGATGTAACGGGTTTATTGAAGACTATGGCGTAACCACTTATAAGGTTCTGTGTAACTAGCGAGATCTAGTGCTTTTCGGCGGAATAGAAGGTTCGGCGTAACTCATCTATTGGTTATGCGTAACCCAGGACACAGCCTATAAATACCCCACGAATTCTAGAATTTCTATTCATTCCATTCCATACACAATACTATGAGAACGTGGGAAAATACTCAAGGAAGGTCTAGGGAAGCATACGGAGGAGAAAGTCACACCATTACGATAAGCTTTAGCATTTATTATTTCTTTTACTTTCAATTCATGTATTTTGTACCTTTGAATATTGAATTGATGTGCATGATTAATATGAGCGGATAAGAACCCTTTAGTGCTAGCCTAGTTATGATTCCTTAATTGTTTTGTTTGCGTTTACCTTTACTTCCGTATAATTATTTCTAAGTGTATGCATGCATAGTTCTTGGGTAGTCACCCCTGGTTGGTAGTTTTGAATGGCGGTAGAGGCCAATTGCCTAGGAGATATGACCAATGACCCTAGTTTGACGGTTGCGGGAAGGGTAAGATATGACCAACTGACGACCCTTTCTACTTGTGCGATTTGACCAGCTGATCACCTATCGTTTGGATGAACTTAAGAATTGGGGGTTGTAGTGTCTAAGTTCTAGACGAGGCACTCACTATTTAGAATCTAGCATGTAGCAGTACTTAATGACTCGGCTTAGGGGACCGGGAACAAGGGACTTATGACGGTGCGCTGATTTCTCTCTGTGGTGGCATCTTTGATAGGTTAGGCGAATTGACCAAATCTTTGTCCTCTCGAATTTGACCCCACCTGAAGTAATTGGAAGTAGGTAGGCGTAGACATAACTAGTTAGGAGGATTAACTAGGTTAGCACCACTATTCCTCTATTGATTTCCTTTCTACCATTTAATTGCTTTTATATTCTGCATTAGTAGTTTAATTAATTAAAACCCTATCAAACCATTAATATACTGTGACAATTAGACTTAGTAATTATCCGACACACATAGCTCTTGGGACGACCTCGGCTTTACCATTCATTACACTACACACGACCGGGTACACTGCCCGTTAGTGCATTAGGGTAGACCATAGGTATAGCTAGACACTATAAATATTAAGACCTGGTCAGTAAAACCTGCATCACTAATTACTACGGATAGCTATATCTAATTGAAGGGTTCTCGTATGATGATTAAAGATGTGTTCACTTAGATACTATTTGTTAGGAATTAGAAAATTCAGTCATTAAAGAGACGGTCACCTCAAGTATATGTATTCAATAGAAAGCTCGTAGTCGTAGTCAAGTTATGTTAGTAAGTAGTTTGTTAAGTAACACCGTGGAGGGCGAGACGGATCTTTACCCATTGTATGCGATCCACGCCCGTAGGTGGCGTTTATTTGTAAGACACTATAAATACCCTCTACCTCCCAAGGTAGAGGTTGGAGGATTGAATACCATTTTCTTTGTTTCACATAGTTCTCAACTCTCTTCCCTTTCTCTCTAAACATACTTAGCGCCCCATTTTGATTATGGTTTAGTGTGTTTGTAAAATCCTATAACTTACAATTGGTATCAAGAGCCATGGTTTGATCACTCATCTTTCATGCTCTTTGTTTTGGTGGATTTCATAAGGGTTTTGGGGTATTAAGTGTTTAGGAGAGTTTGAATCATTTGGACAAATTCTAGTATTAAAGTTTGAATTTTGCTTGTACTTTTGTGCTTAGGATCATCATATGTGTTTATGTTTTGAATTGGAAGGCTTAAATCATTGTGGTTTGATTGATAAAGTGGTTATTTGTGAACTTTGGACTAAGCGAGTTGAGTCTCGGACTTTTGTTTCTTCGAAGCGAGTTGCTTTGTTCTGGATCTGAGTTGGTATATGCGACTTGGCAATTTAGTGAGTTGACTTTTTATGCGACTTGGGTTCTAAGCGAGTTGTTTCTTTAAGCAACTTGGACTTGGGTTCTAAGCGAGTTATTTCTTTAAGCGACTTGGGTTCTAAGCGAGTTGTTTCTTTAAGCGACTTGAGTTCTAAAGCGACTTGGCTATTAAGCGAGTTGTATAGCTAGCGAGTTAGTTTAAGTGACTTGGTTTAGCGGTTGTATACTGTTTGCGACTTGCATTAGCGAGTTGTCTCTATATGCGACTTGGCTATTAAGCGAGTTGATTCCTTAAGCGACTTATTTCTTTAAGCGAGTTGGTTGTTTAGCGAGTTGATAACTAAGCGAGTTGAGTGTTTAGCTAGTTGTCTATTGAGAGTTGTTACTTCTTAGGTGCTACATTCTTACGGTTGTTCTTTTGGTTTAGTAAAATCCGTGAAAAATCAATTTCGGTTGAATCAAAGAATAGTAAAATCCCGTAGAACTTCTAATCATGGCAAACATCGTTCCAACTATTGTTTCTTACATGGGCGGGCGTTCAAGCAGCGAGATCGGATACTCGTCCACCTATGCTTGCAGGCTGATTATGACATGGGCTCAAAGAATCCGATTGTGCTTTTTGGGAAAAGCGGAGTCAACATTCTCAAGTCAATGATGAAGGACCTTATCAGTTGAGACTACAAGAGACATAATTACTCTCTGCTGTGATGGAACAATGATCTTTGGATTGGACGGACCAAAGGCGTATGATGAGCTTAATGATAAGGAGAAAAGAGATTCGATCGACATCGGGCTTCCAACATTATACTTGAGGTCTTCCAAGGATATCTACAAGCTCATCAATCACACCTGAAGCTAAAGTGATGCGGGATAATGTCAAGATGCTTCTCTGGTTACAGGTTAACTAAGGAAAGTCATAAGCGTATGATGAGTTTGAGCACTTCAAGATGAAACGGATGAGAGTGTCTATGAGTACTAATTGAGATTCCATAAGCTTGTGAATGACATGAGGAACATCAAAATGACCATGCAGGTAATTTAAAGTTTGTTAACAACATGAATCAGTGACAAAAATTTGTCACCTCTGTGAAACTTACCAAAGGTCTAAGAATACAAACTATGAGCAATTGTATGCCTTCACCTTGAATGAGAGGCATGCTATGTTTGAAAAAAGGATTCGTGATCAATTCAAAACCAACCAGGGAGAAACAAGCTCACCAAATGATTCTCTGACTTTCTACACCAATGTTGGTATTACCACCAAAGCATCTCAAGTTATACCCATGGGTAATGGTAATTACAAGCTCATCCCTGATCCAGCATATAAGCCTCCCGACTCAAACACACTCATGGAAAACTTCATCAATCAACTGTCCCTCATGGTTAGTCAAAACATGAATTCTCCCCTTCAGAACTCTCTCCCACACACTAAACCATAATCACACAAAAAGACAAATTGTTTAAGATATATGATTTCACAAACACACTAAACCATAATCAAAATGGGATATAGGATTTTATGAAAAAAGATAAAATTTTATCAAAATGATAAAATCAAAAAATATTTTATTAAAACTACAATTAGAAAATATATTATCTGAATTAAAATAAAAAGTTTAAAAGAGGTACATAAGTGTGTGATGATTTTGATGTTATCACAATCATTAGGGGAGAGATATTGTGTACATTGGGGATGCTCAGTTGCTTCACTTGAGGGCTTAATCAGTGATTCAGAGATATAATCACTTTTTCGGTGGACATCCGCAGAGATTGTCATCCGCAGAGATAATCAGTGATTCGGCCTGTTTCTTCAATGTTATCGGTTATTCTCTCCTTAGGCATTCCGGTAGTATACATCGGGGTTATTCTTTGGCTATTGGACTTAATCTGCTACTTCGATGGTATAAGTTTCTTTGTCTTTGGGTTTGTGTATTTGGGTTCGTGAGCTCTAGTCTAAGCCACTGCATCAATTGATCTACTTGGGGAAGTGGTTTCGACAACTTTTGGTATGGATTGCTTTAGACTTGATTGGTTATGAAATTTGAGAAGATTATTTTATGTGTGGATGATCGGTCTTTGTTCTTCTTCTTGATGATATAACCCGAATGGAAACTTCGATTATCATTCTTAAAAGGGGATTTATGATAATGGTGTACTTCTCTACTTACTGGCTAAGGCAAGCTTGAAATAGAGCTTAGTCTGCTCATCTAATGGAATCTTAGGTTTGGAAGCTGCCAAAGTCTCTCTTTCTCAAAGGCTCATGTTCTATCTTCTATACGGAGCCTGAAAGCTTTGGTGGTGGAAGTTTAAGAGATGACGAATTCTATCTTCTCTGACGTGTTGCTGATATCCTTATCTAGGTACTCGTATTCATCTTCTTTTACTATATCATCTTCTCTATCTTTGTATATATTTATCAGAAAACCAAATACAAAAATATAAAACCAGCAAAACAAAATAGAAAAATATAAAATCATAAAAAACCCATAAAAATTAGAAAATTTGAAAAATACCAAAAATATTGTTTTCTCAAGACATGTCTTACGGTATCGATAAAATGCGGTCTTAGAAATGTCATTCAAGAATGGCGGGACCATAGATGAAGTTGACGAGAAGGTGTAAATATATTTTTCAAAACATGTCACAAATCAAATGGCTTCAGGTTATTTGGGACTATAACCCGATCTTTGAAACTATGACTTGCTATTATTTCGATAGCAACCCGCTCTTCAAGGAAGGAAAGTGTTCGCTAAACAAATTTTCAAATATTTAGTGCATATCCTAAAACAAAAACAAGGAAAGCACGTGTCAAAAAGATTGTTCCTACACAAATGTTTTCCGTCTAAAATTCTTGAGAAAAATATTTGGTGTTTTCTAAATTGTGGTGGAAAAGCGAGTTGCTTGAAAATCAATGGAGTTTGAGTTTTAGTTAAAATTGAAAACTCAATCAATGACTTCGGCGCTTTTAAACTTTTGAAGAGTCATTGATTGAGGGGATAAATGTTTTCAAATTTACATCATCTAACGGGCTTTCTTTATTATCCTAAATGCTAAGCAAAAATGATGTTAACCTATGTTGAAGGACTAGGTGCCTAGGATATGATTGTTAGGATTAGATGATTAGAGTTTGATAAACACATTAATCCCATACCTTATATGATCTGATTGACATGTTGAATTGACTTTTATTAGTCGATTGATGTTTGGGTGATGTCGACCACCATATATCTATTTGTGTTGTCTAACGTATGCAGGTATATTGGTATATAAGAATGTTCCCGATCTGGATCCCACAATAGAAGATGATTGGATGCCGAAAGGAAAGGGTAACTAAATCTTGGGTTGACAAATGAAGAAACAGAGCTTAATTGGACTTCTATGGAGTGTTGGCATGGAAAAATGCAATGTAAGAGGTCTCCTTTGCATGGCATATGGTTTTCTTCTAGGTGATTGAAAGCGGAGCTTAATTTGACCTCGGTTGGCATTAAAATGCAACGTCTGAGAAGTTTCACTGCATCATGAGCGGTTTTCTTCAAGCCCTAAACAACAACAAACATGATTCTCTCCACCTAGCGTATCTTTTGCGAGGATAACATTTTCAAATAATTTTGAATAATTTGATTAAATTGTTTTGAAAATGGAAAATATTGTTTTGAAAATAAATTGAACTAAATTTTGAAAATCATCGGACTTCATTTTATCAAAACTTAAGTCACTCAATCATAATTCTAGGTCATCGATTGAGAGTGATTTAAAATATAATATTTTCATACAATATTTCTTCATAAAAGTTCCGGTTTGTACATTAAAATTTGGTGATCTAAAGATTTAATGTTATGTCATGGTATGATTTTCTTTAAAACTCAATGATTTTACAAAATGAAATTCTTTACATTCTTGTTTGATTGTGAAATTGTTTTATTTTACCTAAAAGATCTCTTAAAACAATCATACCCGACACTAACAATCTTTAATGTCTTAAAATGGTCCTTATCTGTCATTTTTCAAAATCAAATCTTGCCACGTCTTTCCCCAAAATTTTCTAAATGATTTAAATCAGTTGAGATCACAAATCTCAAAAAAATTGAAATTTTTTGATCGGGGGAGAGATCGTGATTTAAATCTCAAATCTGTTTTAATGGAATCGGTTTTAGTCCTTTATAGGCACTCCCGCCTCCATGTGCCAAACGATTTCAAATACACAATGCACATGTTGAGGAGGAGGATTTATCCAAAAACAAGATGAGTATTTAAACCAAGGCACATATTCTCCCATGTTTTCTAAACCTAATTAAATCATTTGAGATCCAAAATCTCAAAGGGTTTGATATTTTTGATCGGGGGAGAATTTGTGATTTAATAATGAAATTTGATAAAAGGTGATCGTTTTGATTCAATTGTCTAGGCTTTGCTCTCTATGTGCTAAGCGGCTTTTGAATGGCACATATTGAGGGGAGCATTTCAAAAGAAAACAAACTTTCAAGGTACAAAGATTTCTATGTTTCAACATAAAGTACCTTGATTGATTTTCAAAATGGTTTCGTATGGCAATGCAATCGTGGAAGTTCTTCAAAAACCTCTTGCCTCTATGTGATAAAATGATTTCAAATATCCTATGCACATATTGAGGGGGAGAATTTACCAAGAAAATCAAATGGCTTTTTCTATAAAAATTGTGATCAAAGAAAATATTTCAAAGTCCTCTTGCCTCCATGTGCTAAAAATTTCTAAATCATATGCACATGTTGAGGGGAGGAGTTTCTAAATGATCAAAACTATTAAGGTACAAAATGCTTTGATCTCGTATCAAAAGTACCTTGATTGATTTTCCAAATGATTTTTCTATTGGTTTCAAGAAAGAATGAACTATACCAAAAGACCGACCATTTTACTTTATGCATGGAGTTATAAGGATTGTTAGGTTAGGTATTTTCCCCACGATCCGCTTGAAGCGGGAGGGATCTACCGAGGGGACAATCCACTAGATATTGTAGAGTCCTTTGGTATATTGAAAAAGGAGAAACATGAGAATATGAGAAGAGTGCAGTGAGAGGCAGAGCTAGTCTTTGGAACAAACCCAACAAGGTTCTAGTTATGAAGTCTCGGTAAGCACTGAAGGGGTTGAAGAATGAAAAAAAAAATGAATGTGAAAAAGGGTGAAAAGAAATAGCCCTCTAATAATTCAACCTTAGGGCAGAAACGGGTTCAATCATATACTCTTGGTGGTTACCAAGGTAACACGTATTGAAGACAAGGCGTCATGGACCCAGTGGCCTTGCTTGCACCTAACTTCCTAAGCTACTCAAGTTCCTCTTAAAGGGCTTGTTTCATTCTCACTGAGCCTACATAATCTATCGACTTTCACTTAGAGATTGTTGATATTGAAGAAGGAGACCCTCTCTTTAGTCTCCGGCATAGGAACCAAATGTGCACTATTGAGTCTAGAGCTAAGAGATCATCAACAATATCTAATAGAAAACCACAAATATTAGCAATAAACGGCTCTTTCTTGGTTATTTTGGGTCAGTTTTGATAATGAAAAGGTATGTGTTTTAGCACATACCACAGAACATCTGAGTGATATGTAAAAAATATTCACGATGAAGATGGAAATCCTTCTAGAGCCAACATCAAACAAGCTCTTGGTGGGTGACATGTGAGATCTTTTGTAAAGATCAAAATTTTGACAACTGGATAGAAACAATGGGGTGATTCACTCGTGAATCAACCTTGGTTCAGGTTATTAATTGACGGATACCTTTGAAAAACTGGTCGTTGTGCTTAAAAACCCTTTTCTTTAGCACATCGACTGTGTACTCATATTTCAAAATAAAAGGTGTTTATGATTGATAATTGATTTTCATTAAAACCTTCGTTGTATTGTTAAAAAAATTTCTTTTGAGCGATACACGATTTTTTTTCAAATCTCTTTTCATCAATAAGTGAATCTCAATTCGCTGGTTCACTCACTCCGGGTTGTCTTCTTTGAGACGTTCCGGTTTGAGAACGGCTAGAACAGCTGCGAAACCCTGTCAAGGAGATTCTTAGGAATCCTACCTGATCACAGGCAGTACTTGTACTGATCAACGGGGAACCGTGGGCGTGTACCTCAATTCAACGAAAGTGATCAAAGACACTTTCGTGTGTTTTATTGCTAATTGTTATTTGTAGGTACATTTGGACGATTCTTGGTGCACCGATCAATTGCGGAGTCAATCCAAAGCCGCATGCTCACAGCATCCACACTTAATTGAAGAAATCATGATTGGTGCATATCTACATAACCTGGCTCTGATATTTTTTATACTATGCTTCTGCTACGCTGCTGCAAATATCATGAACCAGTAAAGCTTCCGCTACTATTATGGAAAGATGTCATGATCCACAAGGTGTGAGCATGTCGGTCCAAAAGTCACAACATCACATGATGGAAACACTATAAAGGGTGATCCAGAGATTTACTGTGGCTGATGATCTCAATGTAAGCTCGAAGATCATCTAAGATGTGGATCAGTTCAAAGACCTCCACTGAAAGTACAAAATAATCAGACTTTGAAGAATCGCTACAAAAGCACAAAGAATGCGGACATTGAAGAATTGTAGTCTACGAGCTCATAACAGAAGACAAAATAGTATGCTAGGATTCGAAATGTAAAACATGGGGTGACCTCCCTTAGGGGGAGATTGTTAGGAATTAGAAAATTCCATGTTAAAGTGTCGGTCACCCCAATTATGATATAGCATATGTTAGCTCGTAGACGTGTAGTTATTTACGTTAATGAGTCGTTTATTAGTTAGTTTGTAGCGTAGAATAGTTTAGTGTAACACCGTGGAGGAAGGACGGGTCTTTACCCACTGTATACCTAATCCACAGGCCGTCAGGAGGTCGTTTAGTTTGTAACCTATATATACCCTCTACCTTCCAAGGTAGAGGGTTGGAAGTTCTAATCTAACCTTTTACACTTTTGTTTATCTCTCTAGAATTCCCTCTCTACTCTCTTCATCTCTCTAACCATGGCATTCATATGCTATCACCATCCTAGACCACCCGAATCATCTAACAACATAATATTCATGATCCTACAATTAGAAAATTTTATATCCCATTTTGATAAAATCTATTATCTGATTTAGCTATAAATTTCTTTTGAGAGATATATTGATTAGATATATTTGTCATTTTGATTATGGTTTAGTGTGTTTGTGAGATAGGTAAGATATATTTGTCTCTAAACCATAATCACACTAAACCATAATCACACAAGATTAGTGTGTTTGTGAAAAAAGATAGTGTAAGATATAGGATTTCATAAACACATTAAACCATAATCAAAATGGGGCGTTCAAGTATGTTTAGAGAGAGAAAGTTCTAGAGAGAGAAAGGGAAGAGAGTTGGGAACTATGTGAAACAAAGAAAAATGGTATTCAAGCTCCAACCCTCTACCTTGGGAGGTAGAGGGTATTTATAGTGTCTTACAAATAAACGCCACCTACGGGCTGTGGATCAGGCATACAGTGGGTAAAGACCCGTCCGTCCTCTGCGGTGTTACTTAACAAACTACTTACTAACATAACTTGACTACGACTACGAGCTTTCTATTGAATACATATACTTGAGGTGACCGACTCTTTAATGACTGAACTTTCTAATTCCTAAAAATCTCCCCCTAAGGGAGGTCACCTCAATTTTCAATGAATACAAACAGATATTACATTAGATTGTTCTAGGATGCTTGATTCAGTTCCTTGCTCAATAGCATGTAGTCATTGATTCTTCATGATCTGCATGTTTGGATAATTTTGAGTGGAGGTCTTTAACTGATCCACGTGATGATGAGTTTTGAGCCAACATTGAGATCATAAGCTAACATGAATCTCTGACTCTTCCATTGTGGTGTTGGTATTATGTGATGTTGTGACATTTGGACCGACATGCTCATATTCTGGATCATGATATATTCTCATTAGAGTAGCGGAAGCTTTTACTGGATCATGATATTTGCAGCAGCATAGCAGAAGCATGGAGTGAAAGTATCAGAGTCGTTGAAGCACCTATCATGATTTCTTTAGATATGAATGTGTAGTGTGAGCATGCGGCTATGGATTGACCGCTTCATTCTGACCAGCTACAAACGTCGGGCGTACCTGCATACAACAGTTAGAAAAAAAGTGCACGAAAGTGTCTTTGATCACTTTCGTTGAATTGAGGTACACGGACCACAGTTCCCCGTTGATCGAGCTACAAGTAATCTTACTGTGATCAGGTATAATTCGAAGAATCTCCTTGACAGGGTTTCGCAGCTGTTCTAGCCGTTCTCAAACCGGAACGTCTCAAAGAAGACAACACGGAGTGAGTGAACCAGCGAATTGAGATTCACTGATTGATGAAAAGAGATTTGAAAAACAATCTTGTATCGCTCAAAAGAAATTGTTTTAGCAATACAACAAAGGTTTTAATGAAAATCAATTATCAATCATGAACACCTTTTATTTTGAAATATGAGTACATAGTCGATGTGCTAAAGAAAAGGGTTTTTAAGCAAAACGACCACTTTTTCAAAGGTATCCGTCAATCCATAACCCGAACCAGGATTGATTCAAGAAATTGAATCTCCCCATTGTTTCTGTTCAGTTGTCACATGGTTGATCTATTGGATAGATCTCACATGCCACCCACCAGGAGCTTATTTGATGTTGGCTCCAGAAGGCTTTCCATTTTCATTGTGAATATGTTTGCATGTCACTCAGATGTTCTGGCAATACCACAAGGATAATACGTAGGACTCATAAGATATAATCTCTCTTTTCACATTGTGTGAAACAGAGAGTCTTCAATGACCGTGTCCTAAAGAGATTTATTTGATGATCTGGTGGCTCTAGACTCAATTGTGCACATTTGGTTCCTATGCCAGAGACTAGGGAGAGGGTCTCTTTCTTCAATATCAACAAACTCTAAGAGAAAGTCGATAGATAATGTCGGTTCCCCGTGAGAATGAAACAAGTCCTTTTAAGAGGAACTTGAGTAGCTTGGGAAGTTTAGTGTAGTGCGTCACTGGGTCCATGACGTCTTGTCTTCAATACCAGTGTTACCTTAGTAAACACTAGTAGCATATGTATTGAACCCGGTTTCTGCCCTAAGGTTGAATTATTGGAGGGCTATTTCTTTTCACCCTTTTTTCACATTCATTTCTTTTTCATTCTTCAACCCCTTCAGTGCTTACCGAGACTTCATAACTAGAAACTTGTTGGGTTTATTCCAGTACTAGCTCTGTCTCAGTCCACACTCTTCCCATATCTCACATTTTTCCTTTTTTCATCATACCTAAGGACTTCTACACTATCTTGTGGATTGTTCCTGGGTAGATCCCTCTGGTTCTGGCGGATCATGGGAACAAATACCTAACCTTATCATCCTTATATCACCATACATAAAGTAAAGTTGGTCGGTCTATTTGGTATTGTTCATCTGCCGTTTGAACCAATTGAAAACCATTTAAAAATCAATCCAGATACTTGTGATATATTATCAAAGCATTTTGTACCTGAATTGTTTTTGATATTTTTAGAACAAGAGCTCCCCTTCAACATGTGCATCATGCATCATTTTGTAATAGAAATAATTTTCATCTTTGAGCGGTTGGCTTGCATCTAAGAGTAGTTATATAATGAATGTGGTTTTCAAAATAGTTGCTCCCCCTCAATATGTGCATAGAAATTTGAAAATGTTTTGCACATATTAGGAAAAGATTGCACATTGAAATAAATTGATCACGTTTCACATCTTTGTGGTTTAAAATAGATGCTCCCCCTCAACATGTGCATGGAAAATTTGAAATCGTTTGGTACATGTGGGGAGGAAAGCATGCTAAACAATTATAAAACCAATTATCAAGTTATCAGTTTAAATCCAATTTAAATCACAAATTCTCCCCTGATCACACTTTCCAAATCCTTTGAGAGATGTGATATCTATTGATTTAAATTAAATTTTGAGAGCTTTTGAGGAGAATAGTGAATTGCTTTTTGAAAAAAAACTTTTTAACTGATAAGGATCAGATTTTCAGACTTTAAACTCCATTGTTTTAAACATGCAAGATTGTCTTTTGAAAACATTAATATTAGCAAAGGTTTTGAATCAATTGTATAAAACATTATTCTTTTTGATTGTTCAACAATAAACCTTGCTCATTTACATGCCAATTGTTTGAAAAATGACCTTTCAAAATAACCTTTTTAATTCGAATAAAATCATTCTCCCCCTCAATCAATGACACAAGTTGTTGATTGAGAGATAGAGATTTTGACAGATGATAAGCACAAATGATTTACACGAATAATAGAGTACAAGGTATTTTCAAAGCAATTAAGTTTTCATTAGATGGAAAATATTTTTCAGAAGAATCATTAGACGGAAAAATATTTGGAAAGAGAAACATTTGTCTTTTTGATGACAAACATTTTGAATATATAGGATTTCACAAACAATTTTAATGATCTTAAACATTTGTGAAAACATAATCAAAATGACACAAGTTGTTGATGGAGAGATATATTTTATGAAAAATTTTATCTCAAACACACTAAACCATAATCAAAATGGGGCGTTCAAGTATGTTTAGAGAGAGAAAGTTCTAGAGAGAGAAAAGGAAGAGAGTTGGGAACTATGTGAAACAAAGAAAAATGGTATTCAAGCTCCAACCCTCTACCTTGGGAGGTAGAGGGTATTTATAGTGTCTTACAAATAAACGCCACCTACGGGCTGTGGATCAGGCATACAATGGGTAAAGACGCGTCCGTCCTCCACGGTGTTACTTAACAAACTACTTACTAACATAACTTGACTACGACTATGAGCTTTCTATTGAATACATATACTTGAGGTGACCGACTCTTTAACGACTGAATTTTCTAATTCCTAAAAATCTCCCCCTAAGGGAGGTCACCTCAATTTTCAATGAATACAAACAGATATTACATTAGATTGTTCTATGATACTTGATTCAGTTCCTTGCTCAGTAGCACGTAGTCATTGATTCTTCATGATCTGCATGTTTGGATAATTTTGAGTGGAGGTCCTTAACTGATCCACGTGATGATGAGTTTTGAGCCAGCATTGAGATCATCAGCTAACATGAATCTCTGACTCTTCCATTGTGGTGTTGGTATTATGTGATGTTGTGACATTTGGACCGACATGCTCACATTCTAGATCATGATATATTCTCATTAGAGTAGCGGAAGCTTTTACTGGATCATTATATTTGCAGCAGCATAGCAGAAGCATGGAGTGAAAGTATCAGAGTCGTTGAAGCACCTATCATGATTTCTTTAGATATGAATGTGTAGTGTGAGCATGCGGCTATGGATTGACCGCTCCATTCTGATCGGTTGCAAACGTCGGCGTACTGCATACAACAGTTAGCAATAAAGTGCACGAAAGTGTCTTTGATCACATTCGTTGAATTGAGGTACACGGCCCACGGTTCCCTGTTGATCAGTACAAGTACTACTGTGATCAGTATAATTCGAAGAATCTCCTTGATAGGGTTTCGCATGTTTAGCCGTTCTCAAACCGGAACGTCTCAAAGAAGACAACACGGAGTGAGTGAACCAGCAAATTGAGAATCACTGATTGAGGAAAATAGATTTGAAAAACAATCGTGTATCGCTCAAAAGAAATTGTTTTAGCAATACAACGAAGGTTTTAATGAAAATCAATTATCAATCATAAACACCTTTTATTTTGAAATATGAGTACACAGTCGATGTGCTAAAGAAAAGGGTTTTTAAGCACAACGACCGCTTTTTCAAAGGTATCCGTCAATCCATAACCTGAACCAGGATTGATTCAAGAAATTGAATCTCCCCATTTTTTCTGTTCAGTTGTCACATGGTTGATCTATTGGATAGATCCCACATGCCACCCACCAGGAGCTTGTTTGATGTTGGCTCCAGAAGGATTTCCATCTTCATTGTGAAAATGTTTGCATATCACTCAGATGTTCTAGCAATACCACAAGGATAATGCGTAGGACTCATAAGATATAATCTCTCTTTTCACATTGTGTGAAACAGATAGTATTCAATGACCGTGTCCTAAAGATATTTATTTGCTGATCTCGTGGCTCTAGACTCAATGTGCACATTTGGTTCCTATGCCGGAGACTAGGGAGAGGGTCTCCTTCTTCAATATCAACAAACTCTAAGAGAAAGTCGATAGATAATGTCGGTTACCCGTGAGAATGAAACAAGTCCTTTTAAGAGGAACTTGAGTAGCTTGGGAAGTTTAGTGCAGTGCGTCATTGGGTTCATGACGTCTTGTCTTCAATACTAGTGTTACCTTATTAAACACTAGTAGCATATGTATTGAACCCGGTTTCTGCCCTAAGGTTGAATTATTGGAGGGCTATTTCTTTTCACTCTTTTTTCACATTCATTTCTTTTTCATTCTTCAACCCCTTCCGTGCTTACCAAGACTTCATAACTAGAACCTTGTTGGGTTTATTCCAGTACTAGCTCTGTCTCAGTCCGCAATCTTCCCATATCTCACATTTCTCCTTTTTTCATCATACCTAAGGACTTCTACACTATCTAGTGGATTGTCCTTGGGTAGATCCCTCCGATTCTGGCGGATCATGGGAACAAATACCTAACCTTATCATCCTTATATCACCATACATAAAGTAAAGTTGGTCGGTCTATTTGGTATTGTTCATCTGCCGTTGGAACCAATTGAAAACCATTTTAAAATCAATCCAGATACTTGTGATATATTATCAAAGCATTTTGTACCTGAATTGTTTTTGATATTTTTAGAACAAGAGCTCCCCCTCAACATGTGCATCATGTATCATTTTGTAATAGAAATAATTTTCATCTTTGAGGGGTTGGCTTGCATCTAAGAGTAGTTATATAAAGAATGTGGTTTTCAAAATAGTTGCTCCCCCTCAATATGTGTATAGAAATTTGAAAATGTTTTGCACATATTAGGAAAAGATTGCACATTGAAATAAATTGATCACGTTTCACATCTTTGTGGTTTAAAATAGATGCTCCCCCTCAACATGTGCATGGAAAATTTGAAATCGTTTGGCACATGTGGGGAGGAAAGCATGCTAAACACTTATAAAACCAATTATCAAGTTATCAGTTTAAATCCAATTTAAATCACAAATTCTCCCATGATCACACTTTCCAAATCCTTTGAGAGATGTGATCTCTATTGATTTAAATTAAATTTGGAGAGCTTTTGAGGAGAATAGTGACTTGCTTTTTGAAAAAAAACTTTTTAACTGATAAGGATCAGATTTTCAGACTTTAAACTCCATTGTTTTAAACATGCAAGATTGTCTTTTGAAAACATTAATATTAGCAAAGGTTTTGAATCAATTGTATAAAACATTATTCTTTTTGATTGTTCAACAATAAACCTTGCTCATTTACATGCCAATTGTTTGAAAAATGACCTTTCAAAATAACCTTTTTAATTCGAATAAAATCATTCTCTCCCTCAATCAATGACACAAGTTGTTGATTGAGAGATAGAGATTTTGACAGATGATAAGCACAAATGATTTACACGAATAATAGAGTACAAGGTATTTTCAAAGCAATTTAGTTTTCATTAGATGGCAAATATTTTTCAGAAGAATCATTAGACGGAAAAATATTTGGAAAAAAAAACATTTGTCTTTTTGATGACAAACATTTTTAAGAATCAGAGCATAAGATTTGAAAAATAAGATAAAGCATGGCTCTGTTCTTTACTTTTTAAACGGGATACCGCCTGAAATGACAATAAACCACCATTTTTCTCCGCCTCATTTTTTTTGTAAAAAAAACTATGTACATTCGAAGAACATCTAAAGACCCGTGACATTCTTTGAATGTCAACACAAAGTTCGTAGATGATATCGAATAAGGAAAAGCATGACAAAATAACAATATTTTTTTTTTCAAGATTTTCTAATTTTTATGGATTTTGGTTTTTGAATAAATATATATACAAAGATATATGAAGGAAAACCTTTTACTCCTCTTCTTCCTCTTGAAGACGTTTGAGTGTTTCCGGTTGTAGGCTCTTAAGACCAAGTCGTGGAAGGATAAACTCAAAACGTTCTCTAGGAAGGGCTTTGGTGAAGACGTCTACTAACTGGTATTTAGTCCTCACAAAGTATAGTTCCACCACACCGTTTTCTACTTGCTCCCTGATGAAATGATGTCGAATGTCAATGTGCTTTGCTCTTGAGTGTTGTACGTTGTTGCATGAGAGAGCAATAGCACTTTTATTATCACAGTACAGAGGGATTTTGTTGAATTCAAAGCCATAGTCAGATAATTGGGATCTCATCCAAAGGATTTGAGCACAACAAGATGACATAGCTATGTATTTAGCCTCTGTATAGGAAATAGAAGTACTCATTTGCTTCGACGGGTATCTTGACATCCTGCATGATCAGCATCTGCATAGGCTGTTAGTGACATACCGGTGTCCTTCGGGTACCAAAGTCCCATATTGATGGTTCCTTGGAGATACCGAAAGACCCGTTTAAACGCTTCAAGGTGCTTTTTGGTAGGCTTAGCATGATATCTAGCACACATGCAAACAACGAACAAGATGTCTGGTCTACTAGCTGTGAGGTACATCAGGGAACCAATCATACTACGATATTTTGCTTGGTCTACCATGATCCCTGAGTGGTCCTCATCTAGTTTAGTACGCTCTATCATGGGAGTGTCAACAGGGTCACTAGAATCAAATCCAAATTTCTTTAAAATCTCATTTGCATATTTAGATTGATTTATAAAAATGCTTCCGGGACTTTGTGAAATTTGTAATCCCAAGAAAAATGACATTTGTCCCATCATTGACATTTGAAATTTGGAACCCATTTCTTTTGAAAAATGATCACATTTATTGGGGTCGGTCGAGGCAAAAATAATATCATCAACATATATTTGAACGTGAATTAAATGTTTGCCTGACTTTCTGGTGAACAATGTCGGATCAACTGCTCCTTTGCTGAATCCAGTGGATAGAAGAAACTTTGATAGCCTATCATACCATGCCCTTGGAGCTTGCTTTAAGCCATAAAGAGCCTTCTTCAAACGATAGACGTGAGTAGGATGTTCTGGATTCACAAAGCCTTCAGGTTGGCTGACGTATACGACTTCTTTCAGATCTCCATTAAGAAAAGCCGTCTTTACATCCATCTGATAGACTACCATGTTCTTACTTGTAGCTTTAGCCAAAAATATTCTGATTACCTCGGTGCGAGCAACTGGAGCAAATGATTCTTCAAAGTCAATACCCTCTTTTTGACGGTATCCTTTTGCAACCAATCGAGACTTGTTCTTTAAAACATCACCATGCTCATCAAGTTTTACTTTGAAGATCTACTTTAGAGCAATGATCATGGCACAGTCAGGAGCAGGTACTAATTCCCATACATCTAGTCGATCAAACTCAGGAATTTCTTCTTGCATGGCATTGAACCAGTTGTCTTCATTCATGGCGGTTTTAACATCTTTTGGATCGATCTTAGAGAGTACGGAGTTGAAGAAGCACCATAAGGCATCGGTTGCAAGTTGTTTCCGAGTGGATACTGGACGAGAGAGGTTTCCAATGATGTTGTCCAATGGATGATCATGTGTCCATTTCCTAAGGTGGTCATGTGGTTGTTGTTGAGGAACTGAAGTAGCAGAATCGATTTCTCCTGATGAAGATGGTTTTGATGATGATTCCGGAAAAATATGTTTTCAAATGGAGCATCTTCGGGAGTAGCAAAGGGATTAACTTCATCATTGATACCAGAAACAATTCCATGATGTACATTTGATGATTGATGATTTGTTGATGAGACAGAGTGATCAGTAGCAGGCGCTTCTTAGCTTAATGATATTGAAACAGAAGGGTTGACTTCATTCACAGGGATAGGAGCAGCCTCTATTGTTGGAATTGACATTTCATCAGCATTTGGTTCATAGTGTTCATCAAACAATTTCTTTAAATCATCTTCTGAAGGAGGTACATAAGGAGTTCTTTGGAGTGGGATTAGAAACAAGAGTAGAACTGATAGGACTACTTGATGAAAATTGAGTTTCGGGTCCAGCACTGGTTTGTCCTGGAGCCATTTGACCGGTCAGCTCATCGAACGTAATGTGAATTGTTTCCATGATATTTCGGGTTCTCTTGTTGTAGATTCGGTAACCCTTCTTATTTGGTTCATAACCAACAAAAACTCCAATATCTGCCTTTGCTCTTAATTTACCTAAATCTTGATAGTCATTCGTCGGATAGCACAAAGCACCAAACACACGAAGATAGGATAAATCAGGTTTTCGTTTATGGACAAGTTCATTTGGAGTTTTTCCATGAGAGGTGTGTATAAGGGAACGATTTTGGGTGTAGCAAGCAGTGGCAATGGCTTCAGCCCATAGAAACATTGGAACCTTTGAATAAATTAGCATTGTTCTTGCGGCTTCCACAAGAGTTCGATATCGTCTTTCAACTACACCGCATTTGAGGAGTTCGTGGAACACTTCTTTGATGACTGATTCCAACACTTTCATAAAACTGAATTAAGTCTTTGTTAACAAACTCTGTGCCATTGTCGGTTCGAAAAATTCGACGTATTGTTGAGTCGAACTTGAAGTCGTTTGATTAGTTTAATGATGACATCGGAGTTTCATCCTTTGTCCTCAAAAACTTTACCCAAGTAAATCGAGAGTAGTCATCAACAACTACTAGAATGTATTTCTTCCCATTTATTGTTTGCACTCTCATTGGTCCGCACAGATCTATATGAAGGGTATGAAGAACTTCCATTACCGAGTTTGTGGGTTTTGGTTTGTGGGCATATTTCGTGCTTTTACCCAATTGGCAAGCTGAACAAAGATGATCTTTTTTCATATTTTAATCTGGGTAAGCCTCTGACAAGATCCTTTCTGGAAAGGTTATTAATGGTGCCGAAGTTCAAATGATTGAGACGAAGATGCCATAACCATGACTTTGTTTTAGAAGCCTTTGACTGCAAGCAGATTGGAGAAGACTTCATCATGTCTTCGATAGAGATGGTGTATAGGTTAGAACCACGAGTACCTCTTAATAATTCCACACCATCAAGTTCTCTAACGAAGCAAGTATGTTTTCTAAAGGAAACTTCTAGATCGGAATCACAGAATTGACCAATTGAGAACAAATTATGACCAAGACCTTCCACATAATATACCCTGGAAATTACACTTTTGCCAACTACATAATCACCATAACCCATAATTGCTCCAAAATGGCCGTTCCCGAATCTAACAGTCCCGATGAATTTACTCACAAAGTTCATGAGCTGCGACCGGTCTCCAGTCATATGCTTGGAACAGCCTGAGTCCAGGTACCACAAAACGATTTGAACGATTTGCAGTTGAACACAGACAAGAATGGATAACTGGAAAATTGGGATCCCCATGCAAGAATGGGTTCCACTTCGTTAGTAACAGTAATAGGAGCACCCACATCAGAGGTAGAGACAATGGACTCATTAGAAATAGATGCAGTGCTAGTATCTGTATTTGAGCTATTCAAAGTATGTTTGCTTCTTAAGGGAATAGTTCTACCAGTAGGCATCCATTTTCTAGTGGGCATTGATTTAGCAACTTTAGGCCAAAACTCATTAATCTTACAGCTAGTAGGTATCCATTGATAACATATATTACTAAATTTCCTTCCTGTGGGTTTTCACTGTTTTCTAACTTTCTTTCGCCTTTGCCTTTTAGCCTTCTTAGCTTGAATTTTAACATTAACAGTTTTATCAGGGCGTTTAACAGCATTAGATAAATCATTCACACGACATTCAAGATTAGTAACGTAAAACCACGTAATCATTTTATGAAAAAAGACAAATGTTTTCACAAACACAGTAAACCATGGTACCTATCACTATCTCTCAATCAACAACTTGTGTCATTGATTAGATATAGTAAATTATGAAAAAAGAGAAATATATCTTACCTATCTCATGAACTCTCTCCTACACACCAACAATAGCCTCAGAACAGCCTCTAATCCACACAATCAAGCTACTGTCAAAGATGGGAAGGTTGTGGTGCAACCAGTTCAAGAAAGGCAGTATGAACAGGGAAGAGGTGGAGTTGGTAGAGGATATGTAGCAAATCAGAATCGTGGAAGGAATCCAACTCAAGGACAAGCAAAGCCAGTCAAATGCTACAACTGTGGTGGTGAGGGACACATTGCTAGAAACTGCACATCTCTAAAACGCCCACGAAGCGAATACTTCGAGACAAGATGTTGCTCGTACAAGCTCAGGATAATGGTGCAGCTTTGGATGAAGAGGAGTTGTTGTTTCTTGCTGAGGGCAATGACAAGACATATGATGCGATGTGGATGAGCGATTTAGGAGATAGGTCACAATCATCAGAATGCCTTTCAAGTCGCTGACTGTGATGCATACGACTCTGACGTCGATGATGAACCTACTGCACAAACAATTTTCATGGCTAGCATTTCTCCAATGGTCTCTCCTAAGGTCTCATCATCACAGTAAGCTAGTCCATCTAAAGAATCAATCATCTCAGAGGTATTAAAACTATATGATGAGGTTGATGAGCAAAAGATGCATAATAAAGTACAATCTCTTGAAACTTATGAATCAAATATTGATAATGAGGATAATAGCAATACTGTCCCATATGATCAATATGTGAAGCAAAGTGAAAGTGAGGTTGTGCCTAGTAATGCATCTTCTGCAGTCAATGATGATTGTACTTTTAATGAATACACCGCATGTTCCCCGATGATTCTTTTATCTCTCGAATGAATGCCTATAAAGAACAAGTTACTATTTATGAACAACGTGCTAAGTTTGAGTTAACCACCGTGAGCAGGAAATGGATGACCAAATGCGTACAATTATTAGAAAAAGTAATTTTAGAGAAGAAGTATTAAAACAAGAGTTAAACTCCTTACAAGAAAAGCTTTCTAAAACTGCTAAGCAAAAACAAGAACTTCAAGAAAATGTTTAAATGCTTAAGCAAGAATTCAATGCTAAGGAATCAAAACTTTTGAATGATTTTTCCAATCTAAAAACTTTGAAAAAAAAGATTGAAAATAAGTTGTACATACAAGGGAACACCATTCAGACTGCTCACTTGATCACTAAGCATAGAGTCTTAAGCGATAAGCATAGCATTCCCCTTGTTGTGGAACCTAATTATGAGGTTGTTAAAAAGGATAGAGCTGTCATAATGTAATCTATGATGGCAATGAGATTCTTAAACCTAGACAGAAACCTAGTTGCGTTAATTGCACTTAGGAAGATAGAAAATTAGATGATGCATCTAGGGAGAAAATGAATAACAAGCTTGAAGATTCTGAATGTAAAAAGAATCACATACCGATCAAACCCCATGATTACAAAAAGGAAAATTGGATTTCCTTGAACAAGTTTAAGCCTCAAACGTTGTTAACACCCGAACAAGTGTTTTGGAAAAAGGATTTTGATAAGCAAAAAGCAGAGAATCTTGTTGTAACAAACCCTCCCATTAGGAAAATTCCTTCAGCGACTGTGTTTCCTCCGAATACACCAATGCATTTAGTTCCTAGAACTATTGCCACTAAAAGCAAGACCTTAATCAGTCAATATGTTATTTTTCAATTGTTTGTGGATTTTGAGAAAACTTGTAAGAAAAGGATCACACCCACTGGGATAACTGAAGGGGAAAGGGGTTTTGAGCAAACTAAAGAATGCTATTTAACTGAGGTCATGCCTTTCTTTAAACAACTAAAAGATCAATTTGAGAGTCTTAAAAAGGGGATGGATTCAAATATTAAAGAAATGGAAAAGGAATTTGATGCAATGATAGTTGAGGTTAGTGACTATGAGCGAGAATTAAAATATAATGAGACTGAGAGGAAGAACTTGCATACCTTGAATGACAATCTTATTTCTGAATGTATTACTCAAGATGTGTTTTACACTACTATGAATTGTTCAATTAATGCTTCTCAATTTCATGAATTATCTATTGCTCTGAAAGTCTCCCATGATCTTGTCATTGTGCTTGAAAAAACTAACTCTAAACTGCATGATAAAGTTGAACAGGATGATCATGATAACCTGGTGAAATAGTTTTCTAAATTGGAAGTTGAGCATCTTGCATTGCAATTAAAATATCAACATCAAAGAAAAGTTAAAACCTCAAATATCAAGACATCCTTGGATGCTCCTGAATTTGATGCAGTTTTTGAAATCAGCAAACGTGATGAACAGATTCGAGCTCATTGTAACACGATCAGAAAGTTGAAAGCCTAAATATCTCAATTAAAGGGTGAAAAGAACAATGTGGCTGGATCCCAAATGGCTCCTCCTTTAGATTCTCAGTATTCTCAAACTTTTCATCTTCAAAACTTAGTTAATGTCTTACAAAAGGAAAACAAGAGTTTTCTAGAAGAAAATGAAAAAGTTAAACGACACTTTAAAGAGTTATATGATTCAATGAAAGTCACTCGTGACCAAAACAACGAAAAAATAACTTTTTTACAAAAAGAAATTGAGAATCTGAGGAGTCAGGAAAAAGGGAAACTGCCACTTGTCTTTAATGAGAATGTTGCATCAAAGTCATCCTTAGACTACAAATATACTGTGACTATTAAATACATTCCTCCTCACCTTAGGAACAATGAACCTGTGTTTCATGACTATTGTGCTCACCTTAAGGATAGTCTAGAATGTCTCCGTGAGATTGTAGAAGAGGATTTCATTAACAAACCTCTTGATAGAGAAATTAGGTTTGCTTGCATTCAGGCCAAACGATCTCAAGATGTTGGAATCACTCCTAAACCTTTATTCAAGTGTTAGTTACTCATATGTAATAGTTAGCTTAATTATGGCCTTTATGTTTGTTATTAGCCTTAAGCTTATGTAGAAGGCCCATGAGCTTAGGCCCAAGCCCATAGGAGAAAGGAAGGGACTAGGAGTGTTGCCCTAGCTTCCCTCCTATAAATACCCCTTGTAAACCTTCACATATACGTGTGTGTGTGTTTGGATAATTGTTCAATCGCCTTTCTATTTTTCTATTAAGCTTGTATGGTAAATCTAGTGACCTAACAGTGGTATCAATCGCCAAATAGTTGGGTTAACACTTTAGTTTTTGAAGTTTTTTTGTTTCGGTCTTACGCGTAAACGTGGTTACCACTTTGGTTCGCTTAAAAATTCGTTTTTACACTTTTTAATCCAATATTATTGTACTTTCAACGTTTTAAGGTGTTAAAATACTTGTTTTTGGCAAAAAGTTTCAACCTTTACGCGTGGATCTAAGTTTTTAAGCGTGTTTTTGTTCGTGGGTGTCGTTCTACGCGTAACCCGTTTAGCCGTTTTGATTCATCAAGTTTCACACTTTTGTGTTATTTTGGTGATATTGAAGCTATTCCATAACAAAAATCTGGTTTAGAAACAACTTTGGGCAAAATCATTTTTACGAGTAAGCTACGCGTAAGTGAAACCCTAATCTTACGCGTAACTTTATCCGTGGTTTAATCTTCAGGTTTTACTCCGTGGTTTCTTGCTTGGATAAGCCTGAAAACACGTCGACTTTGGATATCTTTTGCACCGTGATAGTGTAAAAGATCATTTGGGATAAAACCCTAAACTTACGCATAAGCATAAAGCTTACGCGCAGAAATCCTACGCATAAGATTCATCTTACGCATAAGCCTAGTCTTGCGCATAAGATAATCCTACGCCTAAGTTTTCTACGCATAACTTACTGTTTACGCATAACTTTAGTCTTTTTTCCCTGCTTACGCGTAAGCTAAAACTACGCGTAACTCTCATTTTTACGCGTAACTTTGGTGTTTTTACGCATAAGTTCTACTTGGTTTCTTGTGATTTCTACGCCTAAGGACACTTCATCAACAAAGGTTCATTCGACTACAAAGATCCATTTTTACCAACACAAGTTTTCAACATGTCACAACCACCATACTCTAATTATTTCCCATACACTTATTCTCAACGTCAACAACAACTAACTCCACAACATCAACAATGGAATCAACAACAAGCAATTTATCAACAATAATTTAATCAACAACATACTCCACAACTTGCTGCAATCCCACAACCTCAAATGATTCAACCACCACCAAGTCTTCAAGTTCAACCCTACACAAATGATTTCAATCAACATCCATCAAGGAACACTATGAAGGAACCCACTTGGTTTGCAAAGATGTGTGAAGCTTTAAGTAGCCAACAATCAATTCATGAGGCTGGATCACTAGATAGACCTCCAATGCTCACTCCAGGAAACTACGATCAATGGGTGATAAGGTTCTTTCGATTTTGTGATCTGAAGAAGCCACATGGAAAGTTCTTAAAGAAGGTTATCTTGGAAGGTCCATTTCAGATGCCTACTGTTATCGCACCCGCCGATCCAAATGCTAATCCACCAAGAGATGAACAATCCAACATTGCTACTTTTGTTGACCTGAATGCAGAGGAACTTCTACACTATGAAGCTGATGAACTTGCAATGAAATATATCCTCTTAGGATTACCTAACCCAATTCTTCGAAGTGTTGATGCTCAAAAGACTGCAAAGGAAATGTGGGATCATATTCATCTTTCTTATGGAAGGATCGTACTCAATCGAGGATTTGGAATCCAAAATTTACTTGGCTTATGAACACTTCATGATTGAACACGAGAGACACTAGAGTCGTATCATCATCATTTTTCAGACATCATCAATGATTTGGATAAACACAACATCATCATGCCAAGAATTGCAGTGAATACTAAGTTCCTGAGTAGTCTTGGTCCTGAATGGGAGAAGTATGTCATTTTTCTCTGTCAAGCGAAGAATTTGCATAATTCTACATATGGATTGTTGTAAGATTACTTGAAGCCTCATGAAAAGGAAGTTGATAGGGAAAGGATTCTCCGTGCTCAAATTGCTCCACCGATACATCCGAAAAATCAACAACTTGCCTTATATGCTCAAAACAGTTATTCTCCTCAACCAACAACTCAACCAACTGCTACAATCACACCATATGATCCTTCACAATCTCAATCTCAACAAACTCAATTGGTTCCATACAACAACAACAATGCTCAAGCACTTGTCGCTGAAGCTAATGAGGAATCTGATCCGTTCGAAGTACCGCAACAAGGATTTGCTATGATTGCTAATGCCTTTAGCCGTTATACCAACAAATCCAACAACCGTATTCGTTCCTCATCAAACACAAGGAATCAAGGTGTTGTGAACAATGGACGAGTTGAAGTTCAGAATCGTGGTTATGGTCGTCAGATGGGCGGTGGCAAGGGTTTAATGATGTGGGTAGGAATAACAATAGAGCTCAAGAGGTGGAACAAGGGAATGCTCAGAATGGGTTGAATGGTCTTCGATGTTACAACTGCAATGAGAAGGGGCATCTGGCTAATGCATGCCCAAAGCCTAGGACTCGGGGCAGTGCTTATCACAAAGAGGCTCTTTTTTTGGCTCTTAAGGATGAAGCTGGTGGAACTCTCACGCAGACAAGAACAGAGCTTTATGGCGAATGCTGACTCAGATGATGATATGGAGGACTTGCAGGCCAATGCACTGTTATGTTGATGGCTAATATGCATGAGTTACACATGAGTGACACAGGCCCAGTGTATGCAACTGATGGCTTGTCTCAGCACCCGAACAAACCATATTTATCTCTCGATCTCATATCTCCGCCAACATCCGGCAAGCCTCGGGAATGTTCAAAATGAGTCGTCCACATCTCATTTCGACGATTTTCAACTAGACCCCGTCGTTATATTTGACGATCAAGATGACCAAACGGTCTCCCTTGATAATCAAATTGACTCCGTGGTTATACTTGAGGATCTCAGTAATGATCATGTTGTGACTCATGTTGAACACGCCGAACTTTTGCCTCATCCAGATTTTGCTCGTTTAATACAAGACCATCAGACCATAGTGGAAAAATGTCATGCCATTAATCAGGACTTGAAAAGCAAAAATGCACTGTTAACCAAGGACTTTGAATGTTTACAAAAGCAACTCAACTTTTTCAAAACTCAAGAAAAACGTGAAAACGGTTTTGAAGCAGCCTTTGCCAAATCTCATCAAAACGAAAAATATTTAGAGAGACAGATGCGTGATCTAGCCGCTTCATAGAATGCTTTGTTGTCTGAAATAGAACAACTGAAACATGAACATAAAAAGCAAATTAACGCTCTCACCTTGGAAAATCAAAAAGCTAAGGCTGAGTTGTTAACTTGTCAAAAACATTTCTTTGCATACAAAAAGCATTCAACGAAACGAATAGATGATCATCTTGAAGAAATCATCGTCTTGCAAAACAAACTTAAAGAGTTTAAAACTGTTGTTTACAAACATGGCGAGTCGGTCTCAGCCATTGAAAAGTTTACTTTAAAACCCAATCCAAATGGATATGGACCGAATCTTGCTGATTACAAACCTAAGCTTTCAACCAAAGAAATTCAAACCAAATCCGAAGTTTCCAAGAATATAAAATTGATAATTCTGTTATGAGTGTTGTTGAATATCATCGTCAAGAGGAATTAGATGTAAAAGACGAGAGTCGATCAAAATTAGAAAAAGTTGTTTACAACAAACCTTTTAACTATTCAAAAGCGATCACTTTCGTCACACCAACGGATTCTTCTAACACACCAAGGATTATCATAAAAACGTCCGAGTCTTCTAATGACAATCCCAAACCAGATTATGCACAAACTTATGGTCCTTTACCTTCCATCAGTGAAGTAAACTCAAAACCCGAAAATCGCAAAATTCTTCGATATTTTGACCTTTTCATGGCTGACCTCAAAACTTTACAACATGAGATAGAATATCATTCCGAAATCAAAGTTCAACATTTTCAATCGCCTCTGGCGCGAGAACAAAGAGATATTTTTCAGAAAAATCTTTTACCAAATGTTAAAAATTTGAAAAGTTGTGCATTGTCTTGGGAAAGGGACTTTCATAAGGAACTTGGATTGATGAAGGTCATTTTCGAGAAAACAGAAACATCTATTTCTAATACTAAACGTAAAAAGAAACTGTTGAGAAAAGATGTTGATCGACTCTTGGAAGATGTCATCCGTGCTTTGATATCCATAATGTTGTGCTATTGAATTCTTTGTCATATGCATTTGATTATATCTCTGTTGATCTGTTGATTACGTGGTAAATGTTGAGAACACCGATAATGTGCTTCAGATCGAGTCCTTAAAAGTTGAAAACAAACGATTGTCAAACGAACTTTCAAATGCAATACATCATCTTAATTGGTGTCAAAAAGATATTCACAATCAACAACTTGATTTTCAAGACAAAATCGCCCTTGCGTGCAAAATCTTACGATCCTAAAATTGAGCAACTGGATGATCAAACGTGTCTTTTAAGTGTCAAATCTCAAAATATGAACAAGAACTTGTAAAAGTTAAAAGGAATATGGTGTCATATTTGATTAACTCAAACAGACTCGTGATGAAGCATCAAATGAACTTGATCATTATCTTGCACACACTAAAGAAGTTATGCATTTTTTTGGAAATATTCGGTCTGAAAATCAAGATCCGATTCACACTATCTTCAAGTTAAGAGAAATGTTAGGAAAGTATGAACAACTTCCGCCTACCGTGATTAAGAGAATAGCCCCAGTAACACTTAGTAATCGTGAACCTAGAATCACTACTGCCAAATCACAAGTTGATAATGTGCTTCATTCTACTGAAACAGGAATAGTTGCGTCTTTTCTAAACGTCCGCACTTCACAGCCTAAGAGCACTACATCGAAGAATAGGAAGTTGCAACCTAAGAAAAGATCAATAAAGAGTGCTAAAGTAGATGAACACCCTAGGACTATGAATAAGACTCACGTTGCCTCCACTATAGATATTATGGGAATTAGTACCTGATCCTGACTGTGCCATGATCATTGCTCTAAAGTGGATCTTCAAAGTAAAACTTGATGAGCATGGTGATGTTTTAAAGAACAAGGCTCGATTGGTTGCAAAAGGATACCGTCAAGAAGAGGGTATTGACTTTGAAGAATCATTTTCTCCAGTTGCTTGCATCGAGGCAATCAGAATCTTTTTGGCTAATGCTGCAAGTAAGAACATGGTAGTCTATCAGATGGATGTAAAGACGGCTTTTCTTAACGGAGATCTGAAAGAAGTCGTATACGTCAGCCAACCTGAAGGCTTTGTGAATCCAGAACATCCTACTCACGTCTATTGTTTGAAGAAGGCTCTTTATGGTTTAAAGCAAGCTCCAAGGGCATGGTATGATACGCTATCAAAGTTTCTTCTATCCAATGGATTCAACAAAGGAGTAGTTGATCCGACATTGTTCACCAGAAAGTCAGGCAAACATTTAATTCACGTTTAAATATATATTGATGATATTATTTTTGCCTCGACCGACCCCAATGAATGTGATCATTTTTCAAAAGAAATGGGTTCCAAATTTCAAATGTCAATGATGGGACAAATGTCATTTTTCTTGGGATTACGAATTTCACAAAGTCTCGGAGGCATTTTTATAAATCAATCTAAATATGCAAATGAGATTTTAAAGAAATTTGGATTTGATTCTAGTGACCCTGTTGACACTCCCATGATAGAGCGTACTAAACTAGATGAGGACCACTTAGGGATCATGGTAGACCAAACAAAATATCGTAGTATGATTGGTTCCCTGATGTACCTCACAGCTAGTAGACCAGACATCTTGTTCGCTGTTTGCATGTGTACTAGATATCAGGCTAAGCCTACCAAAAAGCACCTTGAAGCAGTTAAACGGGTCCTTCGGTATCTCCAAGGAACCATCAATATGGGACTTTGGTACCCGAAGGACACCAGTATGTCACTAACAGCCTATGTAGATGCTGATCATGCAGGATGTCAAGATACTCGTCGAAGTAAGTCTGGAGGTGCTCATTTTTTGGGTGATAAGCTTGTGAGCTAGTCTTCAAAGAAGCAAATGAGTACTTCTATTTTCTCTACAGAGGCTGAATACATAGCCATGTCATCTTGTTGTGCTCAAATCCTTTGGATGAGATCCCAATTATCTGACTATGGCTTTGAATTCAACAAAATCCCTCTGTACTGTGATAATAAAAGTGCTATTGCTCTCTCATGCAACAACGTACAACACTCAAGAGCAAAGCACATCGACATTCGACATCATTTCATCAGGGAGCAAGTAGAAAATGGTGTGGTGGAACTATACTTTGTGAGGACTGAATACAAGTTAGCAGACATCTTCACCAAAGCCCTTCCTAGAGAACGTTTTGAGTTTATCCTTCCACGACTTGGTCTTAAGAGCCTACAACCGGAAACACTTAAGCGTCTTCAAGAGGAAGAAGAGGAGTAAAAGGTTTTCCTTCATATATCTTTGTATATATTTATTCAAAAACCAAAATACAAAATTATAAAACCAACAAAAAGCAAAAAAAAAAAAAAAAAAAAAACTCCAAAAATATTGTTATTTTGTCATGCTTTTCCTTATTCGATATCATCTACGAACTTTGTGTTGACATTCAAAGAATGTCACGGTTCTTTAGATGTTCTTCGAATGTACATAGTTTTGTTTAAAAAAAAATGAGGCGGAGAAAAATGGTGGTTTATTGTCATTTCAGGCAGTAACCCGTTTTAAAAGTAAAGAACAGAGCCATGCTTTATCTTATTTTTCAAATCTTATGCTCTGATTCTTAAAAATGTTTGTCATAAAAAAGACAAATGTTTCTCTTTCCAAATATTTTTCCATCTAATGATTCTTCTAAAAAATATTTGCCATCTAATGAAAACTAAATTTCTTTGAAAATACCTTGTACTCTATTATTCGTGTAAATCATTTGTGCTTATCATCTGTCAAAATCTCTATCTCTCAATCAACAACTTGTGTCATTGATTGAGGGGGAGAATGATTTTATTTGAATTAAAAAGGTTATTTTGAAAGGTCATTTTTCAAACAATTAGCACGTAAATGAGCAAGGTTTATTGTTGAACAATCAAAAAGAATAATGTTTTATTCAGTTGATTCAAAACCTTTGCTAATATTGATGTTTTCAAAAGACAATCTTGCATGTTTAAAACAATGGAGTTTAAATTACGAAAATCGATCCTTATCAGTTAAAATTTTTTTCAAAAAGCAAGTCACTATTCTCCTCAAAAGCTCTCAAAATTTAATTTAAATCAATAGAGATCACATCTCTCAAAGGATCTGGAAAGTGTGATCAGGGGAGAATTTGTGATTTAAATTGGATTTAAACTGATAACTTGATAATTGGTTTTATAAGTGTTTAGCATGCTTTCCTCCCCACATGTGCCAAACGTTTTCAAATTTTCCATGCACATGTTGAGGGGGAGCATCTATTTTAAACCACAAAGATGTGAAACGTGATCAATTTATTTCAATGTGCAGTCTTTTCCTAATATGTGCAAAACATTTTCAAATTTCTATGCACATATTGAGGGGGAGAAACTATTTTGAAAACCACATTCTTTATACAACTACTCTTAGATGCAAGCCAACCCCTCAAAGATGAAAATTATTTCTATTAGAAAATGATGCATGATGCACATGTTGAGGGGGAGCTCTTGTTCTAAAAATATCAAAACCAATTCAGGTACAAAATGCTTTGATAATATATCACAAGTATCTGGATTGATTTTAAAATGGTTTTCAATTGGTTCCAACGGCAGATGAACAATACCAAATAGACCGACCAACTTTACTTTATGTATGGTGATATCAGGATGATAAGGTTAGGTATTTGTTCCCATGATCCGCCAGAACCGAAGGGATCTACCTAGGGACAATCCACTAGATAGTGTAGAAGTCCTTAGGTATGATGAAAAAAGGAGAAATGTGAGATATGGGAAGAGTGCGGACTGAGACAGAGCTAGTACTGGAATAAACCCAACAAGGTTCTATTTATGAAGTCTCGGTAAGCACTGAAGGGGTTGAAGAATGAAAAAGAAATGAATGTGAAAAAAGGGTGAAAAGAAATAGCCCTCCAATAATTCAACCTTAGGGCAGAAACTGGGTTCAATACATATGCAACCAGCGTTTACTAAGGTAACACTGGTATTGAAGACAAGACGTCATGGACCAAGTGACGAACTGCACTAAACTTCCTAGCTACTCAAGTTCCTCTTAAAAGGACTTGTTTCATTCTCACGGGGAACCGACATTATCTATCGACTTTCTCTTAGAGTTTGTTGATATTGAAGAAGGAGACCATCTCCCTAGTCTCTGGCATAGGAACCAAATGTGCACAATTGAGTCTAGAGCCACGAGATCATCAAATAAATCTCTTTAGGATACGGTCATTGAAGACTCTCTGTTTCACACAATGTGAAAAGAGGGATTATATCTTATGAGTCCTACACATTATCCTTTTGGTGTTGCCAGAACATCTGAGTGATATGCTAACATATTCACAATGAAGATGGAAAGCCTTCTAGAGCCAACATCAAACAAGCTCCTGGTGGGTGGCATGTGAGATCTATCCAATAGATCAACCATGTCACAACTGAACAGAAACAATAGGGAGATTCAATTTCTTGAATCAATCCTAGTTCAGGTTATGGATTGACGGATACCTTTGAAAAACCGGTCGTTGTGCTTAAAAACCCTTTTCTTTAGCACATCGACTGTGTACTCATATTTCAAAATAAAAGGTGTTTATGATTGATAATTGATTTTCATTAAAACCTTCATTGTATTGCTAAAACAATTTCTATTGAGCGATACATGATTGTTTTTCAAATCTCTTTTCATCAATCAGTGAATCTCAATTCGCTGGTTCACTCACTCCGTGTCATCTTCTTTGAGACGTTTGGTTTGAGCGGCTAGAACAGTGCGAAACCCTCGTCAAGGAGATTCTTGAATTATACCGATCACGGTACTTGTACTGATCAACGGGAACCGTGGGCCGTGTACCTCAATTCAACGAAAGTGATCAAAGACACTTTCGTGTGCTTTATTGCTAACTGTTGTATGCGTGACGCCCGACGCTTGCAAATGATCGTAATGAAGCGGTGTCACACCCCCAAATTACCTGTTTTGCAGCGGAATGGAATTCCTGGGGATTGACTGTCATAGCATCACAATCACAGTTATATTGAACGACCTAATGTGTCGTTTGGAAAGAACATCGTTTGATTTAATAAAACAATCAGAGTTTACAAAGTATAGGTCCCAAATGTAAATCAACTTGTGCGGAAATAAGTTTGTTACAATTCCAACGATGTTTTAATGTGCGAAAAAACCAAGTGAGACGAGTCGTCATCGCGACTCCATGATGTTTCCAAATGCATGCCATGAAGTGAATGTCTTAGTTACCTGAAAATACATTGCTAAAAGTGTCAACACAACGGTTGAGTGAGTTCATAGAGTTTATGTAAATGTTAATACGACTACCACAAGTATAAATTATGTATGACAATAATGTCACAAAATGATGTTACAATTGCTTAAGCACATTACACTCGGCTCGACTGTTCATGATGTTCGCCTAACAGAGTGTCTTGCCAAAACAACTCAAATAATGTTTATGAAATGAAATGAATCCATATGACTAGTTGGGATCCACCAACCCGGATGGAGGCGTCACCCTCGATAGATCTATCCACTCACCCACGCTTCTAGGAAATTAACGGTTCATGCTTATGAAATGGGGACATTTAATCGCAATGCGTAACTTAAGCAATACAATGAATTTGACATACTTGGTAGCGTAATAAAAATGGTGTGCAATGTATTCTCCCTCGTAGGTTTGAAATAAAGTAAAAACTTGAATAAATCGGGGCTATGAAACTCACCTTGCAATGATTATGATGATATAATGGCAATACTTAAATGAGAGCAACCTCCGACCGTGACCTATTGTGAATGTTATGATACGCAATGAGTTATGATGTAATGTTATGCATGCAATTCGGATGATATTTATACCACTTGTGAATTTTGAAATTAATACTCTTTCGCCGAAAAATACTCTTTTAACGTCTTGACCATTCTTAAATTACTTTGCAAGTATTTACGTCAAAATGTCATCCTACAATGGTTTCTTAATGATTTATTTCAAAATTTTAACTTTTCGTCAGTAAAATAATGTCGTTGGAAATTTCATGAAAGTGACAAAAATGGCCTCGAAAAGCTAGTCAAAATGGTGTATGCGCCGAACGTTAGGAAACGAACTCAACGGTTTTGGAAAGCTTGTATCAAAATCTCGAAGTTTTGGCATTTAAGTTTTTATCCTAGAGGTCTCGTTCATAAAGAAAAACATAGGTTAAGTAGGGTGATTTTGTCCAAAATGTAGTTTAAAAGTGAATTTCGGCAAAGTTTAAGCAACCGTAAATAATTCATTACAACTCCGCTATACAAACGGTTGGTCGTTTTGGAGAATATGCTTGATGATCTCAATTTTATTAGCGACATCTCTTTACAAAAGTTCTACGTCAATGTTAAAAATAGCCTTCAATATGGTCACTTGTTTATCCGTAACACTTGTCTAATAAAAATAATATAGTTTTCTTAAATAATAAAGTTACGGCAATTTTGTGAAAAGCGTGTATATTTTAGTAGTCGTTACAAATCCGTTTTCTACGTATTATACGCCCTTAGCTTCGTATCAAAGTATACTAATATATTTTTGATAAGTCGAAATAATTTATAACGCTTAAGACTCGTTTTGACTCGTACAAAACAAAAACAGTTTGCTGAAATTTTCAGGATTAATATATTTCGCGTCAAACTTGAAAAATTCATAACTTCTTCGTTATAGCTCCGTTTTAATCCGTTCAAGCAGCCACGGTTTCGTTTTAAAGTATATTTTCTAAATATCTAGGCCAAAAATTTATGTCTACTGTCGTATTTTCCAGAATTACAAAATAAGATCAGACCCTTTTTGTGACTTGTCAAAAAGTGTTTTTCTCGCTAAACCTATTCCAATCCCTTCAAAACAACTCCAAAGCTATTCTAATCCTACCATACACCTTCTTAGGGTGTCATGGGTTCCTAGACATCACCAAAACTAATATATAACAAGGGGTAAATTATAGGATGACTTATATTTGTATAACTCTAAAAACAATGTAAAAATGGTATAAATATCCATAAGTCTTGCATGCTTTGCTCAAAAATGATGAAATAGATATGAAATGATAATGAAAGATGTAAAAATGAAAATGATAAGCTTACTAGTTACTTGATGAGGTGACAAGAACAAGGGATAAAACCTAAACACCCTAGGTTTTTATTTCAAAACCTTGATTAAGAGTGTAACTAGATTGTTTAACACTTGATTTGGAAAAACTTTGATGATTTCTTCTCTACCCTTATGGTTGCCGGTTTGAAGAGGAAGAAAAACAAGAGAGAAAACTAGACTTGACTAACTTTGCATTATTGTGGTGAATGAAATGAGTAAAATTAAGGTTGTGTATAAATCTCAAATTGTAAGGTAGAAGTTTTACCAACTAATTAATCACATCCCTGGTAAAATTGCCAGGGGGTAAGTATTTGTAAAAATAATTTTTTTTTTCTTTTATTGTATATGTATAAATGTGTAAGTAATATGTAGTTAAGTAAAGGATAACTTGTAAAATTGTATATACATTAGTGTATTTAAGGTAGTTTTAGCTAAAAGTAATTTTTAATAGATCAAAGTAAAGTGTAATGAGATCATAAAAATTGTAAAAATATAATTCTTGTAAAATTTGAGTGATATAGTAATTATCGTGTAGTTTTTAAGAAAAGCGTCGTAATAATATAAATTTAACGATTTATATACAAAATAAATTTAAAACACTAGGTAAACTCAAAATATTATTTTTATAAACTAAAAGTAAGTATAAAAATATATCGGGATAATTTTTGGAAGTATTGGATTAAATGTTCAAAATAATAACTTACGCGATAACGTTTATTTAATATGAAATTTACGCGTTTAATGTGAAATGCAACATCATGAATGAACTAACATGATGAAAATGATGATAATGAAGTGTAGACTAAACTTAGTCTATATGAAATGTCCGTGATGATATGATCATGAATCGCCGCTAAACCATTAAGGTTACGCGAATTTGGAACACGCAAACCTAGTTTACGATAAATGATGAAATGGTGAAGCATGAATTGTTTTGAGAAATGACCTGAAATTACGAGTTGTCACATTCACCATCTAAAAGGAATTGATTCCCCCGAATTCAGTCGTTGTTAGGTCCTACGGTGTTATCGGTGAAAGGTGAGGATATTTGGGTCGTATTGGTTAGTCCAAAGGTTTTTCTGGAATCGCACCACGCCTTTCCAAGGCAAGATTTCAACATAAATTCCATTTGCCAACTTGAGATTCTAATGGTTTGCGGCTTATGGGACATATTTCCAAAATTCAAGATCGTATAACGATGTAGCTTATCTAGCTATATGTTGTTACTTGTAACCGATTCTTGATTTGTATGACTTCTTTGTTTGTTTCATGAATAAGTTATGGACTAATGAATTGGACTTTCCTGATTTTAACCCGTGAATAAGTGATTGATACCTCAGTCCTTAAAGTGCCTCAAATGGTGTAGTCAATATGTTCAGGTGTTAACTATTGTTGTAAGGCAACTTGTTCGATGAAGAATGATTTACCTAATCATTTCTAGAAAACTATTCATGCCTTGAGTATATCTTGTAATGTCGAATTTTTCTCGCTTCTAACCATTGAGCTGAGGATAATAGGCGGTAATCATGTCCTAATAGGTTTCATGGAAATCTTGAAATGACTGCCGCCATCCAAGGTGATTCAAATAACTTATAATAGGTACAACTGGAATTGATACCACGTGTCTCGTGCCAAATATCAAAATATTAAAGTCCTTAAATAAAAAGGACCTTATTGAAAAGAATAGATTATGGGTAACAGTTGTGATTCCTCACGTTTCTCGTTCTAGCGAATGTCATGACTAGAGTCTTCCTTGCCTAAGATGCTTAGTTTCCATTACTAAGATGTTTATTGTTTCTATGGTGTCCCTCTTAATTTCTCTTATCGAAATGTTTCCACGCTCTATGTTGTCAAGTCACAAAACTCTAAATATTTAAGTGATGTGGTGTGGTGGTTGATTTTCAAGATTTATTCCGATATTGAGTGTTTTGGTTGAAATCCTTTTTTAAATGAATGAATTTACAATTTTGAACAAACGACTTTCTAAGTAATATTTTTCTTGATGATTCAAAATTTAGTAGTTATGCAAAATAAATTTGTTTATCAAAGATTGATGTTTATACGTTTCTTAACGTACCATGGTTTTGTTAAAGGTTGACCAAAAAGAACTTACTTGTTAAAACATGTACTTCAGAAAGAAAAGAAAGGAAAAATATTTCCTTCAAGGTATATGATTTGCATAAATACATTTTTAATAGGATCCATTTAAAATGAAAGCACTATAAAAGATGAAGTAGTCAGGTAGGTATGTCTGCATAAATGTTTAGTTTCTAATGTTGGATAATGTCTATAAGTCGATGTTAGGCAAAATCTACAGGCATAGGTATTCAATCTTACTTGGGTGTTTCTAAAATAGTTCATCATTGGAGATTGTTATCATGCCAAAGAAACGTAGATTTCACTCATATTATGTCGAAGAATGTATGTTCTAATTTCACTTGTAGATGGAGAGTCATTGATTTTTCCGATATGTTCAAACCTGTTGCATCTCTTGATATAGAAGTGAGGTTACTTGGAATTTCTAGAGACCACAATGCCTTAGGGAAGTTTATATTGATAACCTTAATTTAACCAAATCTTCCTTTGAGGGAAACTCATTGTAGGGAAGTTCACATATTGTTGAGGCCATGTTTAAGCAGAATGTTCTCGATCTCATTATAAGACTTGGTATATCCCTATAGTGTTGCTTGGGTATTCGCTTTGTTATTAAATCTCAGTATTTCGGTCTAGCTAGTACTTTTGGAATGATAGAGTTTGGATTCTAATCCAAAATAGTGGTTCGGAATGTCTCGTGATGTCTTAAGATTTTTGTTGAGTTTTGAATCATCCTACTACCTAGTTCTAGTCCTTGTTGGTAGTTCTGAAATCTTTTCATTGTTTTCTTGTATTGAGGAATCCTCCTCGTAGATGGTATACAAAGTCTTTCCTAAAAAGATCACTCGTCAAATTCTAACTTATCGGTTGAGTGAGGGATGAATGGCGTAGGCATCTATAGAGTGTTAATAAAAGAAATGTTTACGAACAATTTATCTGATTACAAAGTTTTGTTTTTGAGTGAAGATTGTTTTAAGAGATTTGAAATGATGTTTGTTTCTTTCATGACATAATTCTTCCTAAATTATACATAGGTGATCAGGCTATGTTTAATCGAGGACAAATGATGTGATGCTTGGTTTTGTTGAAATGGTATTATATTTCTCCGAAGTTTTAGATGGTATTCAACGTTTTGTTTTGTAAGACAATGGTTTTAAACAATTTTTGAGTAACATGAAAATCGTTTCGCATGATGGTATTAAATAATTGATAAAATGACTAAAAGCCAATTGATAGGGTGGTAACAAAACAACTTGTTTTAAAACTTTATAAAACAATGTTTCTAAGATGGTGTAAAATGGCTTGAAATAAAATTAAGTAAAATAATTTTATAAGGTAATAGCCAAATAACATGAAATAAGATTTGTTGGATGGTTGTGATTATCGTGGAGATAATAAATGATAAAGATTACATTAACTAGAAAGGTACTTATTATCTGTTCCTGTTGGTAGTCTAATCATGTCTCAAGTGTAGGAGTAGAGAACTGTTTAGTAGCAACAACTTTGAAATTTTCGCAGTCCTCAATCCTATAAGATGGTGTAGTGTCTATAGTCTTAGTGATAGGTGGTAGTAGTGTGTCGAATCATGCACGCTTCTCTGGCGGTAAATCAAATGTATGACTAATAGGTCCACTAGGACTAAGTTTGTAAGTCCTACCAAATGGTATGATCTGTCTCAACAGAATGATAAAAATTGTCCTGATCCTATAGTGAATCAACGATGATCGTGATGGTGCAGGTGCAACTTCGTCCTCCTAAAAGGGGTTCGGCCTCATTATCGATGTTATCGGTGTTGAGTCAACTGATGTTAAAATTGTGATAGGGAATGACAGGGCATTCTCCATGTCAAAGTGATGTGAGTATGTTGGGATGGGTATTTGAAGGCATCTATGTGACAATCGATTTTGAAATGAAAGTGAATAACTCGTAAAATGTGCGTATGAAACCGCATGTATAGTGACTATGCACTTATGATGGAATGATGAGATGCTATGATGATGTAGTTATAGTCTAGGGTCAATGATGCAACCTAGTTCTCTATAACCGAAGCTCTGATGCCAATCGGTCACACCCCAAATTACCGTTTTTGCAGGAATGGAATTCACGGGGATTGGACTGTCATAGCATCACAATCACAGTTATATTGAACGACCTAATGTGTCGTTTGGAAAGAACATCGTTTGATTTAATAAAACAATCAGAGTTTACAAAGTATAGGTCCCAAATGTAAATCAACTTGTGCGGAAATAAGTTTGTTACAATTCAAACGATGTTTTAATGTGCTTGAAAAACCAAGTGAGGACGAAGTCGTCATCGCGACTCCATGATGTTTCCAAATGCATGCCATGAAGTGAATGTCTTAGTTACACGAAAATACATTGCTAAAAGTGTCAACACAACGGTTGAGTGAGTTCATAGAGTTTATGTAAATGTTAATACGACTACCACAAGTATAAATTATGTATGACAATAATGTCACAAAATGATGTTACAATTGCTTAAGCACATGACACGAAGCTCGACTGTTCATGATGTTACGCCCAACATGGAGTGTCTTGCCAAAACAACTCAAATAATGTTTATGAAATGAAATGCATCCGTATGACTAGTTGGGATCCACCAACCTGGATGGAGGCGTCACCCTCGATAGATCTATCCACTCACCCACGCTTCTAGGAAATTAACGGTTCATGCTTATGAAATGGGGACATTTAACTGGCAATGCGGTAACTTAAGCAATACAATGAATTTGACATACTTGGTAGCGTAACAAAAATGGTATGCAATGTATTCTCCCCCGTAGGTTTGAAATAAAGTAAAAACTTGAATAAAATCGAGGCTATGAAACTCACTGTTTGCAATGATTATGATGATATAATGGCAATACTTAAATGAGTAAACCTCTGACCGTGGCCTATTGTGAATGTTATGATCATAATGAGTTATGATGTAATGTTATGCATGCAATTCGAATGATATTTATACCACTTGTGAATTTTGAAATTAATACTCTTCGTCGAAAAATACTCTTTTAACGTCTTGACCATTCTTAAATTACTTTGCAAGTATTTACGTCAAAATGTCATCCTACAATGGTTTCTTAATGATTTATTGCAAAATTTTAACTTTTAGGTCGTAAAATAATGTCGTTGGAAATTCCATGAAAGTGACAAAAATGGCCTCGAAAAGCTAGTCGTAAAATGGTGTACGTCGAACGTTAGGAAATGAACTCAACGGTTTTGGAAAGCTTGTATCAAAATCTCGAAGTTTTGGCATTTAAGTTTTTATCCTAGAGGTCTCGTTCATAAAGAAAAATATAGGTTAAGTAGGGTGATTTTGTCCAAAATGTAGTTTAAAAGTGAATTTCGGCAAAGTTTAAGCAACCGTAAATAATTCATTACAACTCCGCTATACAAACGGTTGGTCGTTTTGGAAAATATGCTTGATGATCTCAATTTTATTAGAAGACATCTCTTTACAAAAAGTTCTACGTCAATGTTAAAAATAGCCTTCAATATGGTCACTTGTTTATCCGTAACACTTGTCTAATAAAAATAATATAGTTTTCTTAAATAATAAAGTTACGGCAATTTTGTGTAAACGTGTATATTTTAGTCGTTACAAATCCGTTTTCTACATATTATACGTCCTTAGCATTATCAAAGTATACTAATATATTTTTGATAAGTCGAAATAATTTATAACGCTTAAGACTCGTTTTTGACTCGTACAAAACAAAAACAGCTTGCTGAAATTTTCAGGATTAATATATTTCGTCGTCAAACTTGAAAAATTCATAACTTCTTCGTTATAGCTCCGTTTTAATCCGTTCAAGCGGCCACGGTTTCGTTTTAAAGTATATTTTCTAAATATCTAGGCCAAAAATTTATGTCTACTGTCGTATTTTCCAGAATTACAAAATAAGATCAGACCCTTTTTGTGACTTGTCAAAAAGTGTTTTTCTCGCGCTAAACCTATTCCAATCCCTTCAAAACAACTCCAAAGCTATTCTAATCCTACCATACACCTTCTTAGGGTGTCATGGGTTCCTAGACATCACCAAAACTAATATATAACAAGGGGTAAATTATAGGATGACTTATATTTGTATAACTCTAAAAACAATGTAAAAATGGTATAAATATCCATAAGTCTTGCATGCTTTGCTCAAAAATGATGAAATAGATATGAAATGATAATGAAAGATGTAAAAATGAAAATGATAAGCTTACTAGTTACTTGATGAGGTGACAAGAACAAGGGATAAAACCTAAACACCCTAGGTTTTTATTTCAAAACCTTGATTAAGAGTGTAACTAGATTGTTTAACACTTGATTTGGAAAAACTTTGATGATTTCTTCTCTACCCTTATGGTTGCCGGTTTGAAGAGGAAGAAAAACAAGAGAGAAAACTAGACTTGACTAACTTTGCATTATTGTGGTGAATGAAATGAGTAAAGGTAAGGTTGTGTATAAATCTCAAATTGTAAGGTAGAAGTTTTACCAACTAATTAATGCACATCCCCCCTTGGTCGGCCAAGGGGGTAAGTATTTGTAAATTTTTTTTTTCTTTTATTGTATATGTATAAATGTGTAAGTAATATGTAGTTAAGTAAAGGATAACTTGTAAAATTGTATATACATTAGTGTATTTAAGGTAGTTTTAGGTAAAAGTAATTTTTAATAGATCAAAGTAAAGTGTAATGAGATCATAAAAATTGTAAAAATATAATTCTTGTAAAATTTGAGTGATATAGTAATTATCGTGTAGTTTTTAAGAAAAGCGTCGTAATAATATAAATTTAACGATTTATATACAAAATAAATTTAAAACACTAGGTAAACTCAAAATATTATTTTTATAAACTAAATGTAAGTATAAAAATATATCGGGATCATTTTTGGAAGTATTGAATTAAATGTTCAAAATAATAACTTACGCGATAACGTTTATTTAATATGAAATTTACGCGTTTAATGTGAAATGCAACATCATGAATGAACTAACATGATGAAAATGATGCTAATGAAGTGTAGACTAAACTTAGTCTATATGAAATGTCCGTGATGATATGATCATGAATTCGCCGCTAAACCATTAAGGTTACGCGAATTTGGAACACGCAAACCTAGTTTACGATAAATGATGAAATGGTGAAGCATGAATTGTTTTGAGAAATGACCTGAAAGTACGAGTTGTCACAAGCGGTCAATCCATAGCCGCATGCTCACACTACACATTCATATCTAAAGAAATCATGATAGGTGCTTCAACGACTCTGATACTTTCACTCCATGCTTCTGCTATGCTGCTGCAAATATCGTGATCCAGTAAACGCTTCCGCTACTCTGATGAGAATATATCATGATCCAGAATGTGAGCATGTCAGTCCAAATGTCACAACATCACATAATACCAACACCACAATGGAAGAGTCAGAGATTTATGTTAGCTGATGATCTCAATACTGGCTCAAAACTCATCATCATGTGGATCAGTTAAAGACCTCCACTCGAAATTATCCAAACGTGCAGATCATGAAGAATCAATGACTACGTGCTACTGAGCAAGGAACTAAATCAAGTATTCTAAAACAATCTAATGTAATATCTGTTTGTATTCATTGAAAATTGAGGTGACCTCCCTTAGGGGGAGATTGTTAGGAATTAGAAAATTCAGTCGTTAAAGAGTCGGCCACCTCAACTATATGTATTCAATAGAAAGCTCGTAGTCGTAGTCAAGTTATGTTAGTAAGTAGTTTGTTAAGTAACACGTGGAGGGACGGACGGTCTTTACCCACTGTATGCCTGATCCACAGCCCGTCGGTGGCGTTTATTTGTAAGACACTATAAATACCCTCTACCTCCCAAGGTAGAGGGTTGGAGCTTGAATACCATTTTTATTTGTTTCACATAGTTCCCAACTCTCTTCCCTTTCTCTCTCTAGAACTTTCTCTCTCTAAACATACTTGAACGCCCCATTTTGATTATGGTTTAGTGTGTTTGTGAAACGCTGTATCTTACACTATTACTTCCTAGTTATCTTTTATTGGTCGGTTGAGTTGTCACGTCCTTTATCTTAACGCGTTGTATTCCTAAAGGTTGTAGGGTATGCGTGGTCCCTAGTACTTTGAGGTTATCTCTCATATATGATCTACGGAGTCGGCAAGCCTAAGCTATTTCACCTATAAACCATATGATCATAAAACATACTCAAGCATTAAATATAACGAAGATGCCTAGCTGTATTCCTAAGCCAATTTCAATTAAGACAAGAAACAACCTAACAATAATCAATAACTAGGTTTCATAGATCTAAGCAAACACAAAAGTAATTTAGCTAGACATGATAGATAAGCAAGCATACACACAATCAATCGAATATGAGATAGACATAATGATAATTTGGATTAATAAACTTATCTCGATGTGTAAAATAGGGTAAGGGATCCTAAAATACTGTCAAAGTCGGACTACAAACGAATTAGGGTTTTTCCTCGAAAAGTCTACCTCTTAAAATACAGAAAAATTGAATTCTATATATAGATTTACAATCGCGACGACATCACCTTTTGCATGGGACGCCGTCAGCTCACCGTCATTAGGGTTTCGTTTTGGCCAAGTCATTGATGGGACGACGTCACCTTAGAGTTGTGACGCCGTCGGTCTTTAGTTGAGACGTCGTCTTGATTCTAGATCTGGGCCGTCTGAGGTGAAAACTGTGAGTGACGCCCTCCATATTTAAAGCGTGACGCCGTCAGGTTATACGACCAGAATTTTCACTGAGCCGCCGCGTGCATGTTTTGATCAACTCTTCATAGAGGGACGGCGTCGCCCTTTGGATGGGGTGCCGTTAGGTTCTGCTGATCAGTCTTGAGTGGCTTCGATCTTGACTTTGCTATTTTCTTCGTGTATTTGCTCCTTTTCGTCCAAATGTGCTTCATTCCAGCATTTTGCTTCCAAAAGACCTAAAAAGTAAAAAGGAACGAAATTAAGAGTAACGGATATAAAATGTGTCGAAATAGGGCTTAAATGACACCCTAAAAGCATATGTTTTAAATCCTTATCAAATATCCCTACACTTGGTGTTTGCTTGTCCTCAAGCAAATGTGAATTTGACCAATCATATTAAAATAGTTTACAACAAGTAAAAGCGCCACAATAGTCATAACAAGCACGGAAATTATATACTAGCACCTCACAAGTGGTGTTTTGATTCTCTCATCTCTCGGGTTTATATGAAATATAATATTAATGGAAATGGAAGATAAACACTCATTACCTGGCAGAGTACATAGATTACCATAAGCTTGAGAATAGATCAAACCTCCACCGCTTTGGCGTAAGCACCTAGGAACAACTATCTAAGAGGTCTTCACAAGGGTTGTAACGTTAGGCTTAGGGTAGGGAAACAAAGGGTTTTGTTGGATAGGGGATATTTAGTGGTGGCAAGTCAAATATCTTATGTTACAAGCATGTAAAAAGTGGCGTTTCTAAGCCAAGACTCGACTCACTAGACTAGATAACTTGACACAAAACAAACATAAATTTAAAAACATAAACATAAAGATAGATGTAGGATGGTAGCCCGTATGTTTTTTTCTTCATTTTTTTTCACATACCTTTTTACTCTACCATCCTCTATGATAAAATCAAAATATAAGGGATTTATAGGAGCATCCCTACACTTGAGTTTTTATTTCTCTAACAATAATTGACCCGATTTAAAAAGATCAAAACACTTGGAGTATTTAATTACGTAGACAAAGGGAATTTTAATTTATCGTTCTTTCCCGTTACTCCATAAAATATTACTTTTACCCATGAGTCCCAATCGTCCCAAAACTGTGTACAAAAGATATGACTCGACTTAGCAACCATGAAAGTAACTAGATATTTGAACTAAGGGTTTAGTAATGATAAAAATAATGCACTAAATATGAGTGCATACAAGGTAGGCTAAGGCGATTTGGGTGTACATTTGGGGGTGGATTATAAACAATGCTCTTCATTGATATATCGGAAAACCGAAACATCACGAGAACCGCCAAAAGGATAGGCTTTGAGGGGTTAACTAGGGGTATCATGTACTAAAGATGAGTACATCGCAAGGGTGTTGGGTAATTACTCAACCGATGTGGAAGAAGTAATTATAGTACATGTTTCAAACAAGGGTTATCCTAATGCCTCTTATCATTTAGTTATTCCTAACTACACAAATGTAGTATCACTGGCGATCTAGGAATGCATCACAAAACATGTTCTAGAATCTATTATACTACCGGTACACTCTCTAAGCATTAAAGGTGAATGCTTTTATTCCTAAAGATCTAGGGGCGAACCTCACATTTTTTGGGTGGAATTTGAGTGGTAAATGGTTTTTGTGCTAGTCATATAATTCCTATCCATGAGACGATTTATTAAGACTAAAGTTTAGCTCGTAAATGTCATAATTTTTTTTTTTAATTTGGTGCTAAAATTTCCCTAACGAATATTTCTCATAGTTTATTACACAAATTACCAAGGACAAGACAAATGATCAAGTGAGTGAATAGTTTCTAAGTTCCCGTTTTATTCTCCCTCCTCACACTTAAACTGGACATTGTCCCCAATGTTCCCCGAAAGCGTCAAAGTTATGATAAAGGAAGGTAAGTAAGAAAAAGAAACTAGTACTCCCCTGATTAGCTCGGTAGGATGCGTGTGAAGTTGTGGTTAAATTCTTTTCCAAGAAGAATGCATGAGTAATAAGCGTCATCCAATTTGTATTTCTTCTTCTTGCCAAGTATAACCTGCACACTTATAAGAAAACAAACGAAACCTTCGCGTAAAATCAGCGGTAAAACTATATATGACACACAACTACACTAGAAAGCAAGTAAGATATAATGCTTGTGAAATGGATGTTTGCAGTTTTTCTGGAAAATTAAGACCTGGGAATTTCTAAAAATTTATAAGTTGCACAAAAAACGAAAACTGGGTAATCTGTTTCTACATAGCCTGATGTCGTTAGGCTTTAATCTTGACGCCTTCAGGTTGTCGTGACAAAAATTGATCTGCTGCGTTTTTCTGGAAAAATTACCTCATTAAAACCTTGAAAAATTCCTGCAAAACATCCATTATGACTCGATACAAGCATTTGACTCTAACAAACACACACATATATATATATATACAATTTCAATTATTGTTAATCTCATGTTCATGTTCTTAAAAATATATGTGATCTTCCCTACACTTATCTTTTTGTAAAATACCTTTATATGCAATTAAGACGAAGTTAAAAACAAAATAAAGCATTTTCACAAAGTCTAACATGAGAATAAACAATAATGAAAAAGATATATAAACACACAAATAAAAATTAAAACAAACATTCAAACAAATAAACATGGGCTGCCTCCCAAGAAGCGTTTGTTTTTGTTTGAGTCACGAGCTTGACTCTACCCTTATTTAACAGATAAAGGGAAAGTTTTCCCTACACTTAAGCTTAAGTGCGGGTGATAGTAGCGATACACACTCTTAGGATGGAGATTTGCTACGTGAGGAGAGGATGATAGGTGATTTATATGCTCAAAGGGGTGTGCTCCATTCATTGTAACCTTACCTAATTCTATTGGTGTAGCGGGTGAATCAAATCTTTCTCCTAGAAATGGATCATCTTCTATCAACTTCAAAAGATTCTTAGTTAAGGATCCATCTTTACCTAATAAACCCGGTTTAAACCCATAATGTTTCTTGTTATCAACCATGAATGGGTGATGTAAGTGTGTAAGGTCATGGGTTACTCCTATATCAGCTTCCACTCTACATGGCCTAGAGTCTACTACCTTTATCAAGCAACTACCCGGACTATTTATTTTGATGGGTGAATTGGGGCCTAATTAAATTCCTAGATTCACATCTAAAGATGGAAAATTGGGTAAGGTTTTTGGTTGAGGCTCCGGTTCATCAAAATTAGGGACTTCCCTAGGACTAAGAGAGAGGTCATGACAATAAGCATCTAAACCTAGATTCTCTAGTGGTGTTTGGTCCAAAGGTTCTATATCAATCGGGGTTCCTATAGTCTCTTCTACTTCTTTCGAGTAAGTTATAGGCGGTATGTGTTCCTCAAGTGATGGTAGGGCTCGTGGGCTTGGAGTTTCCACCTCATTCTCCATTATATCTAGATCTCCTATATGTTCATCATGTGTTTTAGTATGATCTAACCCAAATACACTCCTAAGCATCTCAAATCCTTCTTTGGCCATATCAAATTCTTGGTCTGATTCATAAGAATCGTTCTCTAAAACTTGATTACTATGTTCTATTTTCCTAAAGGATTCCTCCTTATCTATTTCCTCAAATTGTGACGTAGACAAGCCTATGGTTTCATTCAAACTATGGGTTATGCTTAGGAAGCTTTTCTCAAATTTTTTCCAAATGGTCTCACTAAAAGGAGTTGATCCTAACCATGATTGTTGAATAGAAGTCAGACATGCACAAAATTCATCAAAGCCATTTAACTTTATCCCATCTCCTCTTGTATATCTCTAAGATAACTTACAAATTCATTAGAACAATAAGAAGCAATTCTATATACGAAATATAATTGTTCCTCATTTGTTAATGATTCAAATGCAACTTCACTTGCCATAGCGACAAATGAAAAGGAGCACAAACACAAAGAAAGGGGATAGACTATGATTCGTTGTAAAGTGAGTGTGAGAAAAACACAAATATCAACAATATCAAATTAACCGTAAAACTCGACAAATCAACCTTTTAGGAAAAGGGTTAACGTGCCAAATCTCACGAATGTGATAAAAGTGATACCGGGAAAGTGACTTCCCCGGGTCGTGTCCCAACGAGGTGTGAAATTGACGGAATCGTTGAGTTTTGTGATTAAGGACTTGAATTGGTTAAACGAATTTTTGAAATTGCGATTACGTATTCTACAAAATAAAGCACGGAATAGAAAACAAAGCAAGTAAAATAATGTAAACACTAAAAAAACTATTACTAAGCCTAAGGAATGATAAAACGAAGCTACACTAAGTCCTAAGGTGCAAAAACGCAAAAACGTAAAAACCGGCAAACAACCCGAGCCATAAACGTAAAAGTTTTGCAATTTAAGGGCTACGGGTGTGAAACCAATTTTCCTACGATCTATTTGACTAAAAATAATTTTAGGAAAAAGCGGAATATTTTTTTGACTTTTAAATTAATTATTACGAATTAAAATCTATTAAATACTAATTAAATGATTAAAAATACTAAACTAATTAAGAAAAATCTGAAAAATTCTCAAAAAGTACTTCAAGTTATGCTAGTCCTAAGAAAATTGAGAAACGTGGTGGTCGTTTGAGAAAATAAGCTACAAATAAGCTGAGTTTGCTTAAAAACCTAAACTGCCAACCACCCTTAAGGATTAAATTATGAAAAACATGCTTGAGACAAGTCCCAAGGGCGCCTGGTAAGAGTGTTGGTTGTGAGCTGAGTGGCGTGGGTTCAAGTCCCACCCATGTCAGTTTTTTGCAAACATTTTTTTTTTGGATCTTTTCTTTTTGCACCTTGTTTATAAGACTAAGATAAGACTTTTTTTTGTAAAAGTTCTTTTTGTCAAACACTAGTAATAAGCAGTTGGGACTGCTTATTTGTAACAGACCTTAATAAGAACAAAACAAACACCCTTTTTGAACCTCAGATTTCGTTCAACCAAACACCCTTGAAGAATCTTAATATTTCACCAAACAAACAGTACAACTAACACGCTAACTGTGGGAACAAACAAGCTAAACCAAGTTCCTAAATCTAAATAAGCTAACCACCTAACTATGGGAAAAGCGGTTGGCATTGGCTAAACTATTGGGAATTCTAAAACTAAACTAAATTCGAATTAATCAATAGGAGTGTGCTGATAAGCACAAAGGCACCTATTAAGCTAAGGTCTAAACTCTATAATCTATAGTACCTAAAAATAAAAAGTTTAAGGATCACTAACTAAGCTGAGACCAAGAATAAGCCAAGAAAGAGATGGAATTAATACCCGTCTTTCTGCACTGCGTAGCCTGAACGATCCTAATGGGGCTTCTTTGAGCTTATTTTTAAGCTCTGCAACAAGCTTCCACACCAAAACCAAACTTCAACAACAAAGTTAGTACAGATGAGATGCAATGAAGCCTAATTAAATGGCGGAAAAGCACTTGGATGCTTATAAACAAGCATTGTGAGATGCAGGCTTGGATATGAAAATGATGGAACAAAAAAGACAGTCAAATGCAAGATTTCAAAGCTGATTTATTCTCTACTAGGGACAATAGAGATGCAATTAAATTAAACATATGCTGAGTTGGGGATACAAAGGCTTAATAAAAACCAACTCTGCCAATTTAGACCACCAAATGAGCGAGGAAAATGGCACAAGATCAGCAGCTAATGCTGCAGACCTGTGCAGTTTTCAAAGACAGAGAACAAAAAAAAAACACTTTTTGTTTTGAAAATTCAACTTGACTCTTATGAAACCATTTCAAGCAACACTCAGGTTTGTAAGGTCTTATACATAAGCTGAAAGAGACTTTGACTCAGAAAAGTCAAACGGTTAAGAAAATGGATTTGACCAGTTTAATAGCAATATCCAAACACCCCTTTTGCAAAAACTAAAACTACCATTTTTCTGTGAAGGAGCTAAAAACTTCTAACAAGTTTTTCAATGAGCTAAGATAAATATTTAACAAAACATAAAACTGAGAAAAGGACTTTCATTGATTAAAAAAGAAATTACAATAATACTAAGATACAAGAAAACTAAAGTTGTTTTTAAAGAAAAACTAGGGGTGCCAATGAATGGCTACAAAGTTTCCTATTTATACTACTCTACTAGGGTCTTCAATGTCTTCAGGTCTTTGTGTTTCTTCAGTGAGTGCAGAGAGACCAAAAGCTCACCCTTGTGCTTGTTTTGAAGTCAATCCAAACCATCCAATTGGTAGGTACCAAACAGATATAATCAGAGCCATTGGTTTGGTCTTTTTGAACATGGATTGCCGCTTGCGGTTGGAATGAGGGGAATATGTGAGTGGGTTTGGGATTTGGGTGTATCCGGTTAAAGGAGATTAAGGTGGGTTTGGGTAAAGGTGAAGCTGGGTAAAAGGGGCAATGGAGGTGGAGTGTTCTTGGTTGTGGAGAAAGAAGAGAGTAGGGATTAGGGTTCTTGGGCGTTGGGTTTTGGAGGGAAAAGAAAAAGTGAAGAAGGCGAGAGCGGGAGGGGTTGGGTTGTGTTATCATTTTGACCGGGTATGGGTATTGGGTTTACCGGGTCAAAGGGTTGGACTGGATTGGGTGATATTTGGGCCAGAGAAGTATATTGGACTAATGGTTAAACTTGGATCCAAATTGTAGTTTAGGGGCCAAAAGTGTAAAATCCAAATTCCAGGGGATCACTCATGTAAATTCTGAAAATGTAATCCAAGGTCCATACTTGTGAATCTCAAATAGTGTAAGGACTGAATTTGCCAATTTGTGAAATTCCAATGACTAAACTTGACACTTTTAAAAAAAATCCAAGGATCAAAACTGTAATTTCTCAAACTTTTGAAATTTTTCACCAAAGGACTAATTATGACAACTTATGATTTCAAAAGAACCTTTGGTGACTTTTCTTTTTAAAATTCGTGCTCGGGACTATTTCGTCAATTTTTGAAACGGAGGAAAACGCCAATTATGCAAACTTTGTTCGTTTTTCATTTGTTTTCGATAATTTTGCATCTGAAACATATAAAACACAATTTTGAGATATTTTCAGTATTTTGATGCATTTCGGAGTGTTTTTAGATGTTTTGCAGTTCAGATTTGACCAAAAATGATGAGTGAATAAGCACTCATCAGACTACAAGGAAGCTAATAAAAATGAGAAAAAATCTTACTTGATAGGACTCAAGCAAGGGAACCTAAACGAGATAGAGATCTAACTAGCTATTCTATTCCCCAGCAGCGGCGCCAAAAACTTGATGCGCGCGGAAGGCGCGTTCGGGGTCAAATAAAACTTCCTTTTCTTCGAGCAAGTTTTTCAACCTCCTAGGCAGTGAACCTAATCGTTGTAGTGTAATATGGGGTAAGCCTCGGGGATTGATATCATTCTCTAGGGGAATAGGAATGCTAGTAAGAAATATATGATGAGAAGTTGGGGTTGAGGATGATTTTTTTTTATCTTTTTTATGGTTTTTTAGAAAGCTAAGGTAAAATCTCGGGGCAATTGGTTTGGGGGTGGTACTTCTACCGATTACTCTACTTTATCTAATTAACTAATTATCTAATTACTACGGATAGCTATATCTAATTGAAGTGTGCTAGTATAATGATTAAAGATGTGTTCACTTAGATACTATTACTCCATAGTTATCTTTTAATGGTCGGTTGAGTTGTCACGTCCTTTATCTTAACGCGTTGTATTCCTAAAGGTCGTAGGGTATGCGTGGTCCCTAGTTCTTTGAGGTTATCTCTCGTATATGATCTACGGAGTCGGCAAGCCTAAGTTATTTCATCCATAAACCATATCATCATAAAGCATACTCAAGCATTAAATACAACGAAGATGCCTAGTTGCACTCCTAAGCCAATTTCAATTAAGACAAGAAACAACCTAACAATAATCAATAACTAGGTTTCATAGATTTAAGCAAACACACAAGTAATTTCTCTAGACATGATAGACAAGCAAGCATACACACAATCAATCGAATATGAGATATACATAATGATAATTTGGATTAACAAACTTATCTCGATGTGTAAAATAGGGTATGGGACCCTAAAATACTGTCCAAGTCGGACTACAAACGAATTAGGGTTTTTCCTCCAAAAGTCTATCTCTTAAAATACATAAAAATTGAATTCTATATATAGATTTACAATCGCGGTGGCGTTACCTTTTGCATGGGACATCGTCAGCTCGCCGTCATTAGGGTTTCGTTTTGGCTAAGTCATCGATGGGACGACATCACCTTAGAGTTGTGACACCGTCGGTCTTTAGTTTACACGTCGTCTTGATTCTAGATCTGGGCCTTCTGTGGTGAAAAATGTGAGTGACGCCTTCCATCTTTAAAGTGTGACGATGTCAGGCTATAAGACCAGAATTTTCAGTGAGCCGTCGTGTGCATGTTTTGATCAACTCTTCATATAGGGACGGCTTCGCCCTTTGGATGGGACATCGTCAGGTTCTTCTGATCAGTCTTGAGTAGCTTCGATCTTGACTTTGCCATTTTCTTCGTGTATTTGCTCCTTATCGTCCAAATGTGCTTCATTCCAGCATTTTGCTTCCAAAAGACCTAAAAAGTAAGCAGTAACAGATATAAAATGTGTCGAAATAGGCCTTAAATGACCCCCTAAAAGTGTACGTCTTAAATCCTTATCAACTCTCTAGTTATCTTTTATTGGTCGGTTGAATGGTCACATCCTTGTTTAATTAGTGCGTTGTATTCCATGTTTTGATCATAGGGCGGTGCAAAATTCCCTAATTCTATGTGTGTATAAGTCTCCTCTATAACACCCGAGATCGCGAAGTACCGAGGTATCTCCCCCGAATATCCTAGTATCTACAAGCCGGAACTCACGCAATAAATACAACAGGAGCCTACTAGTGCTCGAGGGCTAATAATCGCTCTTTAGGACGTTCAAGCTCGCAACAATGAAAGAAGAAGCCAGTTTTCCTTAATCTAGCGTAACAACCAATTAAACAATAGACAACCTAACAATAACTAATAACTAGGATTCATTGGATCTAAGCAAACACTATAAAGATCTAGCTATGCATGCTATAGATGCAAGAACACAAGCAATAAATGATAGAAGAATTAAACATAATGATAATTTGGATAAACAAACTTATCTCGAATTAAAATGGAGGGTTTAGAACCCTAAAAGACTGCCCAAGTCGGACTACAACCGACTTAGGGTTTTCTCCCTAGAGTAGCACTTCAAAATTACACACAAAATACAGAAAATTCGATGTCTATATATAGTTTTTACATCTGCGACGGCGTTGCCTTTTTCTGGTGACGCCGTCTAATTGCTGCCATTAGGGTTTCATCTTTTCCAAGCATCATCGGGACGGTGTCACGTTGGATCTTGTGACGCCGTCTGGGTTGATAGTGGACGTCATCTTGAGAAAGAACTGGCCGTTTGGTGTAGAAAGTAAGCATGACGGGTACGTTGAAATGCAAGTGACGCCGTCACTTGTTAGGGTCTCAAAGTGAACTGAGCCGTCGCTATGGAGAATCTGGTCCAAGAGAAGGCGACAGTGTAGCCCATGGTTTTTGTACGCCGTCCTGAAGGCTGTTTGCACAATGTTTTCTTGACTTAGTCTTTTTCTTCATGTTTCCGTCCCTTTTCGTCCAAAAATGCTTCATTCTAGCATTTTGCTTCCAAATGACCTAAAGTGTGAAAAGGAACTATTTTAAGCAGTAACGGATATAAAATGTAACGATTTAGGGCTTAGATGACCCCCTAAAACGTATGTTTTAAATCCTTATCAAATATCCCTACACTTGGGATTTGCTTTTCCTCAAGCAAATGTGTTTTTTGCTAATCAATTTATAAGTTAGGGGTCATTTAACATTGTTTAAAATAATCTACAACAAATACAAGTGCCACAATATTCAAAATAAGCACGAAGATTATATACTAGCACCTCACAATTGGTGTTTGGATTCTCTCATCTCTTGGTTGTATATGAAATATAACATATGGAAATGTGAAACTGAAAACAATCTCTACCTGTCATAGTACATAGATTACCATAGGCTTGAGACAAGATCAACCCTCCACCGCTTTGGCGTAAGCACCTAGGAATAACTATCAAAGAGGTCTTTACAAAGGGTTGTAATGGTAGGTGTAAGGGTATGATAAAAACGGTTTGTGGATATAGGGAATGTTACTAGGGGCAAGTCAAAAATCTAAGTTAAATGCATGTACAACGTGGTGTTGCTAAGCCAAGACTCGACTCAATAACACTAACTTATTATGACTTAACACAAAATGAAACAAACATAAACATAAAGATAGATGTAGGATGGTAGTCCGTATTTTCTTTTTTTCTCTTTTTTCATTTTTTTACTTTTTTCTCGATTTTCTTTTCATACACTTTTACCCTACCATCCTCTAAGATAACATTAATGTGGAGGGATTTATATGAGTATCCCTACACTTGAGTTTTTATTTCTCTAACAATATTGACCCGAATTGAAAAGATCAAAACACTTGGAGTAATTAATTACGTAGACAAAGAGAATTTGAATTTAACGTTCCTTCCCGTTACTCTATAAAATACTACTTAAACCATGAGTCCCAATCGTCCCAAAACTATGTACAAAGGATATGAATCGACTTAGCAACCATGCAAGTAACTAGATAATTGAACTAAGGGTTAAAAAATAGTTACAATAATACACTAAAGATGAGTGCATACAAAGTGGGCTAAGGCAATTTGGGTGTAATATTTGGGGGTGGATTATAAACAATGCTCTTCATTAATATTTCGGAAACTGGAACATCACGAGAACCACGAAAAGATAGGCTCGGAGGGGTTAACTAGGGGTATTGTGTACTAAAGATGAGTACATCGCAAGGGTGTGGGGAAAATTACTCAACCAATGTGGTCGATGTAATTAAATTACAGGTTTCAAACAGGGGTTATCCTAATGCCTCATATCATTTAGTTAAACCTAACTACACGAATGTAGTCTCACTAGCGATCTCGGAATGCATTACAAAAACAAGTTCTAGAATCTATTGTACTACTGGTACACTCAATAAGCATTAAAGATGAATGCTTTATTCCTAAAGATCTAGGGGTGAACCTCACATTTTTTGGGTGGAATTTGAGTATTATACGGTTTTTGTGATAGTCATATAACTCCTATCCATGAGACGCTTTATTAAGACTAAAGTTTTACTCGTAAGTGTCATAAAAAATTAAAAATTTGGTGCTAAAATTATCCTAACAAATATTTCTCATAGATTACACAAATTACTAAAGACAAGGAAAAAATCAAGTGAGTAATAGTTTGTAAGTTCCCATTTTATATCTCATATATATATACAATTTCAATTATTGTCAATCTCATGTTCATATTAGCCCTAAAAACACATGTGATCTTTCCTACACTTATCTTTTTGTAAAATACCTTTATATGTGATTAAGACGAAGTTAAAATCAAAATAAAGAATTTTCACAAAATAATGAAAGCATGAGAAAAAACAATAATGAAAAAGATATATAGAACACACAAAAAACAAAAAATAAACATTCAAACAATTAAACATAGGTTGCCTCCCAAGAAGCGCTTTTCCTTATTTATGAGTCTTGTAGCTAGACTCGAAGCCATACTACTACGTATTCTTATTTTTCCTCATCATGGCATACCTCATCATGTTGACAAAGTCCACATCGACCCTATACCTAGGTCATAAGGTCAAGCAATCCTTATAGTAGAGGCTCCTTTTCTCCCATATATATTCCATGCCTTTCTCCATATCCACCTCGCTACATCTTCTAGGATCATAAAATCTACTATGTAGGTAAAGTTCCCAACAAAGATGTGTACATCCTTGACCCTTTCAAAAAAATTGCAAATTCCACCGGGATACTTAGGGTCTCTTCTAGGTTCAAGCTGTGTGTTCATTATGTTGTTGTAAACAACCGAGGGCATCACGTTGATCGGAGAGTCTACATCTATGCAAGCATGCTCAACATATCTATATCCAATCATACATGGGATCTTAATTTTCCAAGGACTACCTATCTTAACTTTAGGATCGATTCTAATAAAGGGTGGTTGAGGGTTGTCAATTATGTAATTGTGGTATGCTATTTCTTCCTTAGTGGGATAAAGGTTAAAATATTCATTAGTTTCCTCATCCTCACTCTCTTCTATTATCTCAGTAACCTCAATGTCACCTTCTCCTAATTCATCATCTGGATTATCACTAATCATAGAATTGTTATCAGGTGCGTTAGTCGCATCCTCAAGTGCATTTTCAAGTAACCTATGTAGTTCTATAAGCTCATCGATTTCACTAGATATTTGGTCGCGAAGTAGGTTAAAAGAGTGTTGGTCAAGCGGTTGGCTCAGAATGGGTGGGCCATGTGGTGGTGGTTGATGTTGTAGTGGTGGATCATTGTTGATGGGTGGATTGTCACCATTCATGATGATAATTGACAAGGTTACGAACAAAAACATGAAGAAGGGGGATAGACTAAGAGAAAGCTAATAAAAACAAAAAAAAACTCACTTGATAAGAATCAAGCGAGTGAACCTAATCAAGATACAAACCGAACTAGCTATTCTATTCCCCGGTAGTGGCGCCAAAAACTTGATGCGTAGTTCGGAGTCGAAAGACTTCCTTTTCCGTGAGAAAGCTTTACAACCCACTAGGCACTGTGCCTAATCATTGCAGTGTAGTATGGGTAAGCCCTGGGGGTTGATCGTTCTCTAGGGGAATAGAGATGCTAGTCGAGATGTATGACGAAAAGGCAAGAGTGAGGGTGATTCTTTTTAGTCTTTTTGTATTTTTTTTAGTAAGCAATTAAAATCTCAGGGTTGAAGGAATGGGGTTGTCTTTTACCAATTAAACTAATAAACAAATTAAATTAAAACTAATTAAACTAATTAATTAAACTAAAGCTATGGATTTGTAGGAAAGTTCTTATATTAATTAAAAGCGTGTTTACTTAGATTTACTTACTCCCTAGTTATCTTTTATTGGTCGGTTGAATTGTCACATCCTTGTTTAATTGGTGCGTTGTATTCCATGTTTTTATCATAGGGCGGTGCCAAATTACCTAATTCTATGAGTGTATAAGTCTCCTCTAGAACACCTGAGATCGCTAAGTACCGAGGTATCTCCCCCGAATATCATAGTATCTACAAGCCGCAACTCACGTAATAAATACAGCGGGAGCCTACTAGTGCACTTTAGGGCTAATAATCGCTATTTAGGATGTTCAAGCTCGCAACAATGAAAGAAGAAGTCTGTTTTCCTTAATCTAGCGTGATAACCAATTAAATAAAAGACAACCTAACGATAATTAATAACTAGGTTTCATTGGATCTAAGAAAACACTATAAAGATCTAGCTACGCATGATAGAGATTCAAGAACACAAGTAAACAATGATAGGAGAATTAAACATAATGATGAATTGGATAAACAAACTTATCTCAAATTAAAAAAGAGGGTTTAGAACCCTAAAAGACTGACCAAGTTAGACTACAAATGACTTAGAGTTTTCTCCCTAAAGTAGCACTTTAAAATTACACATAAAATACAGAAAATTCGATGTCTATATATAGTGTTTACAACTGCGACGACATCGCCTTTTGCTGGTGACGCCGTCTGATCGCCGCCATTAGGGTTTCGTCTTTGCCAAGTCATCATCGGAACGGCGTCACGTTGGATCTTGTGACGCCATCTGGGTGGTTAATAGTGGACGTCGTCATGAGAAAGAACTGGCTGTCTGGTGTAGAAAATAAGCGTGATGGGCATGTTGAAATGCAAGTGACGCCATCACTTGTCAGGGTCTCAAATTGAACTGAGTTGTCGCAAAGGAGAATCTAGTCCAAGTAGAAGGCGACGACATCACCCATGGTTTTGGAACGCCGTCCTGAAGGCTGTTTGCACCATTTTTTCTTGACTTAGCCGTTTTCTTCATTCTATCATTTTGCTTCCAAATGACCTAAAATGTGAAAAGGAACGATTTTAAGCAGTAATGGATATAAAATGTAACAATTTAGGGCTTAAATGACCCCCTAAAAATGGATGTTTTAAATCCTTATCACTTATCATGCAAAATATTAGTCCCAAAACCAAGAAAAACGCAAGCCATAACAGTTTTCACAATGATCACCATATGGATTATACTTAGCAGTAGTAAGTATAACCAACATTATAAACTTTTAAACTAATAGCAGAAACTCTTAATGACTTGAATAACATCACTAATCCATACAAAACTCTATAAAAACATAAAGAGATAACATACTTTAAAGATTTAACATTCCAATACTAACAATCAAATGTTGAAATCTACTTACATCAAAAGCTTTTGTACGCAAATCTGCAACATTCTTGTTAGTATGGATTTTAACCATTTGAATCAATTTCGTTTCATTGCAATCTCTTATAAAATGATGTTTGATCTCTATATGCTTTGTTTTTTAATGAAAAACTAGATTTTTAATTATGCAAATAGTACTATTATTGTCAATAAAGATTTTGGTTTGTATAAAATTGTACCCATAATCAAGTAGTTGATTCTGAATCCAAAGCACTTGTCTGCAGCAACTTGAAGCAGCCACATATTCAGCTTATGTTGTGGAATTTGCAACCACAATCTGTTTCTTGCACTGCCATGATATCAATCTACATCCAAGGAACTAACAACCTCCTGTTGTAGACTTCCTATCCAAGCTTGCTCCAACATAGTCACTATCAGTGTATGCTACCAAATCAAAAGGTGAATCTTTTGGATACCAAAAGCCTAATTTTTGCTGACCTTTTAAGTACCTAAAAATCCTTTTCACAGCATGAAGATGTGAAACTTTAGGACTGACTTGGTATCTAGCATAGGCACACACTGCAAACATGATTTCAGGTCTTGAAGATGTTAGGTGCATCAATGAACCAATAATTGATCTATACATATGAACATATACTTTTTCACCATCTTCATCCTTGAGCAAAGGCTTTTGAGTTTCCATTGGTGTGCTTGCAGTCTTGACTTCTGTAAACCCAAACTTCTTTAAAATTTTAGCAACATATTTATCTTGACTGATAAATATCCCATCCTTCTTCTGCTTCACTTGTAATCCAAAGAAGAATGTAAGTTCTCCCATAGAACTCATCTAAAAATTCTCATGCATCAACTTCTCAAATGCAATGCATAGCTCCTTCTTTGTTGAACCAAAGATGATATCATCCACATAAACTTGAACTAGAAAAATATCACCTTTGTGCCTTTTGATGAATAAGGTCTTGTTAATTTTCCCTCTTTGAAATCCATTGTCCAACAAATATGTTGACAAGTTTTAATACCAAGCTCTAGGAGCTTGATGTAGACCATACAATGCCTTTTCAACTTTGTACACTCTATTTGGAAAGTATGGATCTTCAAATCCTGGTGGTTGACATACATACATCTCTTTTTCAATCTTTCTATAGAGAAAAGCACTCTTTATATCCATCTGATACACCACAAAATCTTTAAATGAAGCATAAGCTAGAAACAGCCTAATTGCTTCAATTCTTGCAACAGGGTGTACCCTTGAGCTACCAATATTGCTTTATTTCTTACCACAATTCCTCTTTCATCCTTTTTATTCTGAGAACTCATTTAGTACCTATAGCCCTTTTTTCCATTAGGTAACTCCACCAAAGTCCAAACTTCTTGTAACATGCATTGTAGAAGCTCTTCCTGCATAGTCTCTATCAAGGGTTGGATTCTTCAATGCTTGAATTACCTTCTTTGGTTCTTCTTGTGATAAAAAGAAAGTAAACAAATAGTTTTAAAGGTCTTTATGGGTTGTTCTTTGTTTATGAGTACTAATAAACCCATGTTCTTTCAAATTCTTTGACACGTTTCTTGTTTGTGTAGCTGATTGCATATCTCTATTCACTTGATCAAGAGGATGATCTTTATGAATTCTTGTAGTTGGATTAGGACTGACTGGGATAGTTGTATCCAAAATTGTCATGTCAGCCACTTCAGCATCATCTTCATCACTATATGAGTAGTCAAATATTCTAGAATCTTCCAAATCAGGCATTTCTAGATCAAATGGAAGTTCTTTTTTACCAACATTATTAACTTCTATGCCAGCAGCATTAACATTTGAACTAACAATATTAATATTGTTAGTGTTGTTTCCAAAACTAGCAGTATTAGCATTGTTAGAGTTGTTAACATTATCATCATGCTCTTGATCATCACTGTCACTTTCTGTTCTTGCATCTTCATGAACCTTCTTTCTATGATCACTTGAAGGTTTGGATCCATCTTCTTGAGAACTCTTTGGATCTCTAGAAAATGGTGGATCAGCAGTCCACAAAGGTAGCAATATGTAATCTTTACCGGGTCTTGTCTCCTTTCTAGCTTGGCTTGCATTATTACTTGCTTTTGTACCTGTAAAACCATTATACCGTGTGCTTGCAACAACTGGCTCATAATTTATTGTTCTATTAGTGCATCAATATCAAATAGTCAATCTGGTCCACTACCTACTGCATTAGGTATACTTTCACTAAACCTAATATGCAAGTTCTCTTCCACTATCCTTGTTCTACTATTGAATACTCTAAAGGATTTACTATTCAAAGAGTATCCAACAAAGAATCCTTCATCAGCCTTACCATCAAATTTTCCTAAGTGATCTATAGTATTGAGAATGGCAACGGGACACCCAAAAGGTCTCATAAAACTTAAAGTTGGTTTTCTACCATGTAAAAGTTCATATATGGTCTTGTTATGAGGCTTAAAAACTAACACTCTATTTTGAACATAGCAAGCAGTATTAACTGCTTCTGCCTCAATTAGTGTCCTATTTCTCCTCTCAGCAACTCCATTTTGTTGAGGAGTTCTAGCTACACTATATTGTCTCAAAAAACCCTTCATATCATAAAACTGATTCATCTCTCTATTTTTGAATTCAGTCCCATTGTCACATCTAATAACCTTAACCTTGTGTTAATACAAATAAGCCGTAAAAACGTTTATTTATATTTTACGATCTACTAATGTTTTGTTGATAACAAAGGTAAAATCATTTTAACGAAACAAATAAAATACGTAAATGGTTTGAGCCAATAGTTTACTAACACACTTACATTTTCAGATAAATCACTAAACAAGTAATAGTGTTTCATGTTATAGTAATGCATAATGTATAACAACTAGTGTTTACATATTGGGTAGATATATACATACTTAGTATGTATTATAATGGGTAATAGAATGGGTAGAAATCTAAGTATTTGACCCATTGACTAAATACATTGAATGTAGTTGGGTAAAACTCAAAGTCCATAACCCATACCAATGGAGCATGATCCATAACCCATGACCCATTGCATGACATCATACATAAGTCATAATGGATATTATCCATGACCCATGGAGCTAACCCATGACCCATTGACTAGATGCATTGCATCTTCTAGATACATTGTATCTATTTGGATACTCATGGTTCAAAGCCTACAACCCATGATCTATGATCCATGACCCACGACCCATTTAGGGAGAGCGTCCTACGGATCCCTAGGAATACACTAGACGGATCCGTCAAGCAAGGGATCCATGGGATCCGTGGAACAATAGCATGTTTTTGTCTATAAATAGTGAGCCATTTCTTCACTGCAAGTTGCCACTCCTACACATACTTTCTCCTAGTATTATAAACTCTCTAACCTCAAATCCAAAGGATCTTTCTATATAGTTTGTGTTTGTTTTTGTGTGATTTTCTAGGTTCCTTTTAAAGGCGAGTTCACCACCTCTTGAAGTCGAGCAAGCTCAAGTCCATGATTTGCCATGCTTCATCATCATCAAGACTACTGAAGTTCTCTTGTTGATAGTTCTTTCTTCCTCTCTAGAAGTGTTGTGTTGAAGACATTAGTGAAAGATGCCAAAAGGGTCAAGACGAAGGCATTAGTGAAAGGTGCCGAATGTCCGTGTCAAAGGCATTAGTGAAGGATGTCTAAAGGGTCAAGTCAAAGGCATCAGTGAAGGATGCCAAAAGGGTCAAGTCGAAGGCATTAGTGAAAGGTGCCAAAATATCGTGTCAAGGGCATTAATGAAAGATGCCAAGGGTGTACAATCGATATGATGCATCGATGTACAAATATAGATAGGTTGTGTCCAAGGATATTGATATCCTTGATGATGTTGTAATAAGGAGTGGTTCTCCTTTGGGATAGGTATTGTGTAGTGTTGGGTAGTAGTTCCTCCTTTGTAATGGAACTAGGTATCTTGCCTTTTACCTGATAAAGTGTAGGCGACGTTGTGATAGGTTTGGTTCTACCTCGTGGAAGAACCTGGTGTCTAGCCTTTTACCGGAAAAAGAGTAGGCGGCGTTGTGAAGGCTTCTCCGCGATAAGGAGTTTTTGTCGTTTAGTGCTAACGAACACTCGAGTAGGTGACTCAAGGAGTGGAGTAGGGCAATGAAGGTATCCTTGTAGCCGAACCACTATAAACACTCGTGTCGTGGTTTTGTGTTTCTTACTCTTTACCTTTACATTACATCTTTACATACATATCTATCAATATCCAACATAGACATATAAATAAATTGACATAAGTCGATCTAAATATTTTAAAACAAAGTTTTAATCGGTAAAACTATTCAACCCCCCTTATAGTTTTCCACAATTGGTACCAGAGATTCGTTACCAAGTTTCTTAGAGTATGTTGTACTTTAAAAACTTTTAAAATAAATTGTTTTAAAATAAATTGTTTCTTTTATGTTGGATAGTGATAGATTATTCTAACTATTTCTCTTTAAGAAATCTCCTTGCTAGGACTCTTCACAATCTACTTATACTAAGCACAATGGATTACTTTAAAAGCTCATGAAGTATTTCAGATATATGGTCTCTATAAACCATATCAAGAGTTTAGAGGTATGTTCACTTATCCACAAATTAGCTAATTTTATCTATAGTACGCTTATATGGATATGGTGATAATATTTTTTTTAACACATGAATTAGGACGTTAATAGTTGCAAGTCTCTAAAAAAGTCTCTCTTCACCACTTTCCCTACTTACTCATCATCGGGAATATTATTTGTTAGCCTTGCTTTCTTATAAAGATAACATCACTTACGTGAATTGGACTAGATGCGTAGTATACTTTGCCCGCAGGGACTAGTATCATTTAAGTGGAAAAGTTGTAATGTGTAGAGCCTATAAATACCCCTCATGACTCTCCATGAGGGGTGTGGTTGTTCATTAGGTTTCTTGTATTGTTTGGTTTATCAATAAAGTTTCCTTTGTATCTCCTCCCTCTCACAACTTTCTCTCTCTAAAAAGATGAAGCTTTTCATCTTCTTCCACCAACCAATACCTCCTAAAACCACATAAATATTATGTATTTACGGTCCTACAAGTGGTATAACGAGCCAAGGTTGTTGTGTTTTGATGATTTATTGTGGTTTTGTATCATCTTTTAAATCTGTTTTTACCCATATTTTAGATCCGGAATTTTTTCCCCCTATTATCTTGGTACTCAGTTTTAAAAGTTGGTGTATCCTTAGTGGTCAAAACAGTCTTGTGGTATTAAAGTTACAAAATATGTCTTGTCTCAATCTTTTTTCCAAGTCAGTATTTTTTATCATCTTTATATGACTTTTTGTACCAATCTATATCCGTGAAGTATATGTGGTCTAGTCAGATTCTTGAGGTCAAAACAGGTAAAAAAGAAGCAGTTTTTATGCTTTTTCTTGGTAAATATGAATCTGGTCGGAATTTTGGTCGGAATACTCGCCGGAAAAAGGACAACTGGGTCAAAACCCTAATCTTACGCCTAAGGACATTTTTACGCGTATGAAATACGCGTAAGAACAAGGTTACTGGTAAAAACCTCTCTTTACGCGTAAGAACATGTTTACGAGTAAAAAGGCTTTACGCCTAAGTAAGGTTACGCGTAAGACTGTTTTACGCATAAGACTCTGATGTTTACGCATAAGGAATACTTTACACATAAGAAAGGAAAGAGGTTGCGCGTAAGTTTTTTTTCGAAGAAAGACTTATGCGTAAATCTGTAAAATACAAAAGTGCCTTATGCGTAAATGATTAAAATGACCAAAGACTCGACCACTAAATCAACAACCAAATACCAATCAAAACATCAATCTACTTCAGGAAACCATCATCAGTCCATTTTCAGTACAGAAACGATGCAGCAACTGATTCGACTTAATCCAACATCTATCCTAGACCTAGACTCAACCCAAGACCCTCACATCTCTCCCCAACTCCCATCATTCAAACAACAAACAATTTAACCAAAACAACTCTAATCTCAGATTGGATTCAATATTTTTTGCAATCTTTTCAAGATAGTTCTAATTGAACCATAATCATCATTGACCCTTTAGAAGACTTAGCTTCCTTAAAATATCCGAATCAATAGATAAGAAAGTTAACAAATTATGTTATTTTATTCTCTTGATTCGTTCATAACTCAAACGACAACATTACAAAACATTCAATCTTACCCGAGACCATTTCTTGATCTTGAAGACTTTTTCCTGATGATGAGATGTTGTTTGAAGATGGATTTGAGATAAGTTGAGACGGAATTTTAGAAGAAACGTTTGATATAGCAAGATAAGGGAGATGTGATTTGTGATTAGATGAGATGAGAACATGATCTGTGTTAGATGATGAGATTTGCAAAGTTAGGTGAGAGTAAAAGGATGTATGGTAGGCGTACTTATCAACTAAGCGTGTTTAGGTTAATATAATATGAGAAATCTAGGGTATGATTTTTCTTATACGGTTTACTTAGGCCTTGAGCTATTTGGTTTATGGACTGGGCCCATTACTCTAATCGAATATTTGGACTGATTTGTTGGTTTGTTCATCGAGCAGTGGCGAAGTTTTTATATGGACGTGTTTTCATTCCGGGCTAAATGATACATGGATTGGGTTTGGTCAGGATGCACATTAAAGTCACAAAAACTTGCTATTCGAATTTGTCTTTACAAAATTTGGATACAAGTCTTAATATTTGGTATATATTGAGTGGTATTTTTGGTATGGTAAAATTTCACGGAGGATACACAATTCACGGCTTGAGCGAAAATTTGGAAAAATGATTATGGGGTTTTTGTACAATATTATTGATGCGGAATTGAAGTAACATTTCACGGATGATCTTCTTTATCATTGAGACGTTGGTTGGTTGGATGCATATCTCAAGGTAACTTGTTGGGGCATAACTATCACTTCATAAGTGATTATGAATTGACAATCTGGTTATAACTGATGTAAGGAGTTACGTTGTAGTGCTCACAGTGTATAACTATCACTTTAAAGAGTTATGTTGTAGTGCTCAGTGTCACACGGCGTTGTGGATTGTTCAAGAATATAGAACAAGCAGTAAGTCACAAAGTTGGGATGTTTTCTTCCTTTTTAAGTTAGTCGTATCGGGTTATCTCCATATGTGGTCATTACAATTAGTCGGTGAATTCAAAGGAGGTTCGTTTTAAGGTTGGTTTGAGAAAATTATTGAGAGTAATTTTGCGACATATACTCACGGACTTGTGTACTCAAACTAAGGTTCTAATATTGCATCAAGAAAAAGGTAATACGGCATGTACGCGACATTATAATGATTCCGATAGCTCGCAACCACCAGGAGGGAGAAGTTGGTATTTCATCTTTCGTGATTGGATTGATGAAGGGATTTGTACTTAATATCGAAGAAAGAGAAGTAGTGTGTGTACATCGGGGCTTTTTACCAACTTGGATGCAATACTAAGTGAGTTATATTGTTATGATGTTCCCAGAACGACAACCATTGTGCTTTTATCAAGAGTCTATCTTCTCCGCTGCGTGTTTGAAGACTAAAGAGATGTTAAGAAAGAGTGCTGTCGGTTCAGGAGGGAGCAGTAAAAGAAAAAGGATCACTAGTTAGGAGGTAGTAATAACCTAACTAGACCGTTACAGTTGAAGTTCAAAGCTACAAGGATTTCTGCCGTCAGCGCCAAAGTTCAAATGCCGAGATCGTCGGAAGAGAGAAGTTCAAGTTTGCCTCAGTATTTAGACTACAGAGACTCTGCGCTTCAACAAAGTTACCATTGTTTATATTTATTGTAATTTACTTTTTTTATGTATTTATAGGTCTCATTGTAACCATTCACGTGTGACGATATCTTGGAGGGAGATTGTTAGCCTCGCTTTTTTATAAAGATAACGTCACTTATGTGAATTGGACTAGATGCGTAGTACAATTTGCCCGCAGGGACTAGTATCGTTTAAGTGGCAAAGTTGCAATGTGTAGAACCTATAAATACCCCTCATGACTCTCCATGAGGGGTGTGGTTGTTCATTAGGTTTCTTGTATTGTTTGGTTTATCAATAAAGTTTCCTTTGTATCTCCTCCCTCTCACTACTTTCTCTCTCCAAAAAGATGAAGCTTTTCATCTTCTTCCACCAACCAAGACCTCCCAAAACCACATAAATCTTATGTATTTACAGTCCTACATTATTCCTCTTTGATTTTCTAAAGATCGTCAAACCAACGCCGCCGTCATAAATAGATCCTTGATAGTTAACCTATCAAAACACGTTGACCAAAACGTCTATTCAATTAGGAACCCCATATGACAAATCGTAATTTCAGGCCATTTTACAAACTTTAAAAATTTTACTATTCATCTCGGTAATTTACTATTCACTGGTTACTATTCATCATTTTACTATTCATCAATTTTGAATCCGATTTGATATTTTGAAGGGTTATTTCAAAATTTTACTATTCACAAAACACTATTCATTCCCGGAGAAAAATCACTATTCATGATTCACTATTCATCATGTTTTGTAAACTAGGTTTACGAGTATCAAATACGCGTAACCGTAAGGGTTTAGCTGCGTATTCATGAAACATCATTGAGGACATTTCATATAGACTAGATTTAGTCTACATATCATCAGTAACATCATCATCATATTAGTTTATGCGTGGGTTTGCATATTTCATAAACGTATATTTTTCCTATTAAATAAACGCTATCGCATAATCATTTATTTTAAATATTTGATCCGACACTTCCAAAAATTATCTTGATATATTTTTATACTCATTTTAAGACTATAAAAATTATATTATTAGTTTACCCAATGTTTTAAATTTATTTTGTATATAAATTGTTATATATATATATATATATATATATATATATATATATATATATATATATATATATATATATATATATATATATATATATATATATATATATTTACGACGGTTTTCGTAAATTCAACTCGAAAATTATTTATTCACTCAATACTTGCGAGAAATGTATTTTTATAATTTTTATGACTTTGATATATTTTATTTTGTTCCGTTAAAATTGATTTCTAGCTAACACTACACTTAATAATTAATTTTATGTATAAACTACACATGATACTTAACTAAAAATACATTTAAATATCAAAACTTATCCAACGCTCCCCATATACCCCTTTTGCCCCCCCCCCCATGACTCATCATTTTTATTTTGTAAAAATCTTACTAGTGTACACCTACACATATCTTGCTAGATATTTGCAAAGTATTATATATTATACACTTAAACACATAGTTACACATAGCTCAAGGTGAAAAGTAAATCAAAACTCTCCCATTCCATCTCTAAAATTCGGGCAAGATCAAGAAACAAGTGGAAACATAAAATTTTCAAGATCAAGTGATTAACAACACTAGTATACTTCTCTTTTAAGGTTTTGCAATAAAAACCTAGGAGTATTTAGGAAACCTAGTTACTTAAACCTCATCATTTAACTAGTAAGCTTTTCATGATCTTTATAATTTTTCATAATCATTCTTGAGTTATCTTATGATTTTAGTAAGAAAACATGCAAGTATCATATGTATTTATACCACTTTTAATTGTTTTTATTACTTATCGTAAGTTTTAATTATCCTATAATTAATCCCTTGAAACATATCATTGTTGATGAATTTTAGGAACCCATGACACCCTAATAAGGTGTATGGTAGGTTTAGAATAGAGTTGGTGTTGATTTGAAGTGATTGAAACAAGTATTACGCAAGAAAAATCATTTTCGACAACTTAATATTGAGGTCTGATCGTTTTTGTAAAAACTGGAAATTTTGACAGGTCATGGATTATTTTGGGCTAGATATTCAGAAAATATACTTTAAAACAAAACCGTGGTCGCTTGAACGGGTTAAAACGTGTTTATAACGAAGAAGTTACGCTATTTTCAAGTTTAACGACGAAAACTAATTTTCTGAAAATATGTAAGCTGTCAAGAGTTGTTTATAGGGCAAAAATGAGTTTTAAACCTTATCTAAATGAGTCGATTTGTCAAAAATATATTAGTATATATTAACACGAAACTAAGGATATATAAAACGTAGAAAACGGAGTTATAACGACTAAATTACACGCGTTTTAAATAAGGATATCGTAACTATTCTATACAAGTAATAACACTTATATATTTTCTAATAGACCAAGATGGTTATCGCAAGTGACCATGTTTGGAGCCATTTTTCATATTGATAGAATACTTTTGAGAAAACGATGTCTTCAAGTAAAGGTGAGTTCGCCTATTCTACTTTCCAAAATGTTCAACCGTTTGTCAAACGAAGGTATAACGAATAATATACGATCACTCAAAATTAGTCATTTTCATGAATTGTCAAAGTTTATTATTTTACGACGAAAAACTATAATTTCTTAATTTATCACTAAACGATTATCGTAGTATATTGTTTCAACATGAATACGCGTAAAGTATTTTATAACTTGACGAGATGTTATAAGTGTATATTTCGACGATAAACTTCATTTTAAAAAATGTACAAGTGGTATGGATATCATATGAGTTGCATGCATAACATAACATCATGACTTATATTAGATCATATCATTCATAATAGGTCGCGGTTAGAGAGTTGCGCCTCATTTCAGTGTATCCACTTTTGTCATCATAATCATTGCATCAGGTGAGTTCATAGCCCCACTTTCTATTACTTAATTGTTTTACAAATTCTTGGGGGAGATACATGCTATATTTTTAATCGAACACAAATGCTTTGAACTGTACGTATATCCAAATGCTTTATTGTCACTAAGTATTCTATTGCCATGTTCGAAGTCCCTACATCATGCACCATTAGTCACTTGCGGGTGAGCGCGAATATTGAAAATAGGCCTATTGGAATTAACACTCCTGTTCTTATTGACCCAGTTAGGGGAAATCGAACGCACTATATTTGAATCAATAAGGTAAATTGGCAAGTTTACCTTCTAGGGCTGCGATGAAACAATTTTACCAATTTCTATTGGTATGAGATTTACGCTTTGGTTGTCATGAACTTAGTGAAATAAATGTTGTTTTGTTTTTAACGATGAGTGTGAAACAACGTAACTCACACTACGAATATTGTGTTCAAACGAATTAATTAAATCTATGGATTTCAATCAACCTTTGTGTTGACTGTTTTAAGCATGTTTTATCTCAGGTATTAGCACATCATCATGGCTTGCATGGAGTCGCTGAGTTGACGTGTCTCACATATATTTCATGCACTTAACTATCGTTTGATTGTAACAAACTCATTTTGGCACTTTGGAAATCTTTTGGGACCTATGCTTTGTAAAACTCTGATTATTTTACTAAATCAAACGATGTATTTTCCAAACGACACTTTAGGTGGTCAATATAACTATAACTGTGATGCTATGGCAGTCATCCCCCAGGAATTCCATTCCGCTGCAAAATAGGTATTTTGGGGGTGTGACACCCCATTCTTCAAAGTTATTTTTTATCTATAAGCTATTGTATAACTTATTTCAAAAATAACACCAAACACCCCTTTTTATGTCCACAGTAGCCGGATCCCACGAGTTGTACTAGCCGGATCCCTATTACAAGGGATCCGGGGGAACCGTGTGACAGAAAACAATTATACGCTTTTCAAAACCAGTTCAATTCTTTTCCCTCTCCTCACAAACACAAAAAAATGACCCAAATTCTGCTTCCATCTCCATAGGGCTTCATATCCTCAAGCATCTCCTTCTTGAACATCATTGTAAGTAATTACACTCATATGTTCTACTCATCATCATCTTCATCCTAGGGTTTATGGTTTTTAAAATTTTCAATTAAATTGATGAAATTAGGTATTGCAAAATTAATCACTAAAAAGGATGTTTCATATAATTAAAATTCTATTGTGTTTACAACATTGTTAATACAAATCAAAACCATAAACCATCTCGGAAAATTTTACCTAATTGGAATATTTGTTTTTCTAGAATAAACCATACCCAAAGCTACCCAACAAGACCACCACGACACCGTCCACTACCTCTCTAGATACTATCGAAAAGAGGAGCTTTCAAAAACCAATCGCAACATTTTCAAAAAGCTTGAAAAACGACTTATCCATGAAGGTCGTGTTTTTAAGTAATGTTTCCTTGAAAACACTGACATTCGTCAAGTCTTCTCGGCAATTAACTTTGATTGTCTCCTAGATATTGATGAGTAAATTTGTCCGTTTTTATCTTTGAATTTTACAAAAGCGTTAGGATCATTCGTAACAATGATGAAAGCATCTCAATCACTTTCATCGTCAACAATCAAACCATCACCTTACCCCTCAACACCTTTGCACAAATTCTTCACATTCCATGTAAAGGTATTTGCATGTACTCCCAAGATTGGGCAATATCCACTCAATCTTTTGCACTAGATCCCAAACCAATCTACCTCACTCCTCTCGATGACCCCGCAATTGTTCGAGACACCATCTTCAAAATTAGAGCCGACCAATCTCGCTTCAACCGCAACAAAGAGCTCATTCACTGTGATCCCTTTCAAATGGAACTCTTTGAAATGAATCGCATCTATCCAAATGCATGTCTTGTCCAAATGATCTATTGCCTCATTCACCAAAGACCATTTAACCTTGCCTATTACATGGTGAAGAGAATGGTAGGTGTATTCAAAGTCAACAATATGGTACTTCCCTATGGTATGCTCCTAACACGACTCCGTGAGTATGTTAGTGCAATGCAACCTTCTCCTATCAACGATGATCATTTTCTTGCCGACCACGTCATGGTACCACTAACCAAACAACCTTCTAAATAGTTCATGATCAATGGAAAACGGCCTCATGCTCTCTCAGACTCCTCGGACAATGAAAAAGAAAAAGTCAACCCCGATGCCAACATGGACCCCATAACCTACTTTGAACAACTTCCAACTCTTCCAAACAAGTCCGAAGAATTCAAACAATTGAAGGGTATGATCCAATGCCTAACTAACTACCTCATGACGCCGGGATAGAGGAAGAGAAAATATTGACAAAAGAGACATTAGGATTATGGTTGTTTTTAGACATTTCTTTTATCATTTTGCAATGGATGCTTATGTTTGTGGATGTTTTACCTTGTTTGTTTGGATATTATCAATACTACTCATATTTATGTTATGGATTATGTAGAAACTCGTAGCAATTAGTATGCATAATATAGTGCAAAAACTGCACATCTTCTGTAATGCTACTGATCTGCAGGAGTCGGATCCCTCACTTTATACTAGACGGATCCCTCCACTTAGGGATCCGTGGGATCCTGGCAGACGGAAATGCAGTTACAGACCTCCATACATCAAACCATTACCTTAGACCACTTCATGATAGCTAAACATAATATCTTAGGACCACTTAAGCCTTCCTCAAGCTCAGTAGGTATCACACTCACTTATAGCCAACTTAAGATCACATTTAAAAAGTGCTTTATGATTTATCATCTCATGAAAACTCATCATCCTTCTGCTCCAATGAAAACACATAATTTCTCACATGTCAACACATATAGTTTTATAATTCTCTCAATTTTAGCAAATTGATTTGAGTCATCCTTACCTCAAAATGGGTCAAAAACTAGTTTTTCATTTCTTATAATTTTTAAGAAATTTTCCAAAATTATCTTAAGTTACCATCTGACCTCTATGATCATTTAAGCACCACTTGACACTCTCAAATTTCCTAGTGTCATCTTTGATCATTCATTGGTACTCATAAAGTCCCATTTTCTTCCATAAAAGGCAATCATTAGCTGCCATCACTCATTGCCCTTGATCATTTAAGTCCCCTTTCATTTAAGACACTTCGGAAGACTGAAACTCTCAAGATTTATAGGTACTAGACCTTAAAAGAGCATAATCACTTCACCACTTTGCTGTCTGTCAGACGGTTCCCTGGTTTATAACTAGACGGATCCCTAGTGAAAGGTCACCGTGGGATTCGTGTCTACAGAACAGCTTGTGATCAGCTTTTCTTCCAAATTTAAACCCTCTTAGGTAATCTAAACACTTTTGCTTACCATTTAATGACTTCCTAGAGTAGAACAACACCATAGTTGACCTTGGTGCATGCCAAATTTGTTGGTGGTCAAGAATTTAATTCATTAACTCAACTTCATCCCTTATAAACCAAGCACTCTTAGCAGCTTAAGCTACTATTCATACCACAATCCAAAAATCAGTAGTTAAGACTTCTTCTACACCCTCTCCTTCACTATGACTAAAGCATCTAGCAAGAACTCTTCAACCAAAGGTTCATCCAAAAAGAATGCTCATATGGTCCATGAGATATCATCCACCGAGTCATTACCCGTAAGAAGTCCAAATGCTAGAATTCCCCCTCAACAAACTCAATCAACAATAGCTAAAAGAGCTGCTAGAATTAGCATTCGACCTTTTGAGTTGGAAAAATCTTCATCAAGCACTAAACCAAACACACCTAGCTCTAGTAAAATACCCAAGCCTTCATTTCTAGAACCTAGATTACATTCCTTTACCGAACCACTTTCCCATCCAAATCTCTACTCGTTAGAGCACTCACCACCAAGGACTTCCCACTCACCAACCTTCTTGCTAAATAGGGAACCACCTTCATCACCAAATGGTCCATCTTTGGAGACAAGGAATCACCAAAGATCTAACCATATAGAGGACTTTCCATTACCACCACCAAATCATGCATCATCACCCTCATTTTTAGTGGAACCACATCCTACATTGCTCAACACACCTCCACCATCTTTTGTGGAGCCTCCTCAAAACATCCCACCTCCTTCGGTTCCTAGTCATGACAATTATTGCTGTAATTGTCAAATCACCCAAATACTTGTTCAAGAAGTACGAAATAAGTTGCATTTCATGTTTAATCATATCCTTGAACGATTGGACCAAATCAACAAATCTACTCGTCCTTAGATTCAAGCACATTGATGCTTCTTAGGTTTTCGTCACTTTTTAGAATTAGTAGAAAATGTATTACACGTTTGAGTCATTCTCTTAGTTTTAGAGATATGTAGACCATTTCTCGTATTTTTATTGAATGAAATTATATGTAATATACCATATTGTCTTGAGAATATGTTTGGTGACTTAATACATATCTCATTTTTTATGTTAACTTCACATTTTACATCAACATTGTTGTCTTGAGTTTACAGGGAGACGGATCCCTCCAAAGGAGGAACCGTGGGATCCGTGCAACAGAAGACTTGTTTATTACTAACTTGAGTCTTATTTGCAGGAAATTATGCATTATATACTTATTTTCTAACCTTTGTTTTGTAGATTTTCAATATACACATGAAGACTTTGACACCCATAGCTAGGGGGAGTCTCTTGTCAAAGCAAAACAATTGGAAAATCATTTGCAATACTTTCACATAGGATTACAATTACTACATGACGTCCTCCTTGCAAAGGAGCACTCGTCAAGGGGGAGCATGTTCGTCAAAAAGGATGAAATCATTTGCAAACATAATTGCAATGCACTCGCTTAGTATTCCTACTTACTTAACGCCCTCACAAAGGGATGGACTCATCAAGGGAGAGATAAGACGAGAATACTTCTCTTCCCTTACTCTCTATTTTTCATATTTTTCTCTTTTCACATGTTTTTCTTAAAACAATGTGTAAGTTTCGTTTCGATGCTCTTTTTGTTTCGACAAAAAGGGGGAGAAGAGAGTAAAAATTCCAATTCAAACTCTTACGAATTTTTAGTTTTTCCTTGAAATAATTTTATGTTTTGCATCAACAAAAAGGGGGATATTGTTAATACAAATAAGCCGTAAAAACGTTTATTTATATTTTACGATCTTCTAATGTTTTGTTGATAACAAACGTAAAATCATTTTAAGGAAGCAAATAAAATATGTAAATGGTTTGAGCCAATAGTTACTAACACACTTACATTTTCATATAAATCACTAAACAAGTAATAGTGTTTTCATGTTATAGTAATGCATATGTATAACAACTAGTGTTTACATATTGGGTAGATTTATACATACTTAGTATGTATTATAATGGGTAGAAATCTAAGTATTTGACCCATTGACTAAATACATTGAATGTAATTAGGTAAAATCCAAAGTCCATAACCCATACCCATGGAGCATGATCCATAACCCATGACCCATTGCATGACATCATACATAAGTCATAATGGATATTATCCATGACCCATGGAGCTAACCCATGACCCATTGACTAGATGCATTGCATCTTCTAGATACATTGTATCTATTTGGATACCCATGGTTCAAAGCCTACAACCCATGATCCATGATCCATGACCCACGGCTCATTTAGGGGGAGCGTCCTACGGATCCATTGGAATACACTAGACGGATCCCTCAAAAAATGGATCTGTGGGATCCATGGAACAGTAGCATGTTTTTGTCTATAAATAGTGAGCCATTTCTTCATTGCAAGTTGCCACTCCTACACATACTTTCTCCTAGTATTGTAAACTCTCTAACCTCAGATCCGAAGGATCTTTCTATGTGTGTTTGTTTTTGTGTGATTCTCTAGATTCCTCTTAAAGGCGAGATCACCACCTCTTGAAGTCGAGCAAGCTCAAGTCCATGAGTTACCATGCTTTGTCATCATCAAGACTATTGAAGTTCTCTTGTTGATAGTTCTTTCTTCCACTCTAGAAGTGTTGTGTTGAAGATGTGGAAAACTAGAAGAGGGGTTGAATAGTTTTACCGATTAAAACTTTGTTTTGAAATATTTAGATCGACTTATGTCAATCTATTTAGATGTGTATGTTAGATATTGATAGATATGTATGTAATGACATAATGCAAAGGTAAAGAGTAAGAAACACTAAACCACGACATGAGTGTTTATAATGGTTCGGCTACAAGGACACCTTCCTTGCCCTACTCCACTCCCCGAGTCACCTACTCGAGAATTCGTAATCACTACACAACACAAACTCCTTGTGGTGGAGAAGCCTTCACAACGTCTCCTACTCTTTATCTGGTACCAGGCTAGACATCGGGTTCTTCTACAAGGTAGAACCAAACATATCACAATGTCGCCTATACTTTATCTGGTACATGGCTATATATCGAGTTCTATTACTAAGGAGGAACTACTACCCAAAACCTATTTCAAAGGGGACACCCTCCTTATTACAACATCATCAACACTATCAATATCCTTTGACCCAAACTATCTATCTTGTACATCGATGCACCATATCGATTGTACACCCTAGGCACCTTTCACTAATGCCTTTGACACGACTCCTTGGCACCTTTCACTAATGCCTCTTGTCTTTGACTCTTCGGCACCTTTCACTAATGCCTTTGACTCGATCCTTTGGCACCTTTCACTAATGCCTTTGACTCGATCCTTCGGCACCTTTCACTAATGCCTTTGACTCGATCCTTCGGCACCTTTCACTAATGCCTTTATCACAATACTTCTAGGAGGAAGAAAGAATTATCAACAAGATGACTTTAGTAGTCTTGATGATGACGAAGCATGGCAACTCATGGACTTGAGCTTGCTCAACTTCAAGAGGTGGTGATCTTGTCTTTAGGAGGAACCTAGAGAATCACATAAAAATAAACAAACTACATAGAAAGATCCTTTGGATCTGAGGTTAGAGAGTTCACAATACTAGGAGAAAGTATTTGTATAAGTGACAAGTTGCAATGAAGAAATGGCACACTATTTATAGACAAAAACATGCTACTGTTCCACGGATCCCTTGATTGAGGGATCCGTCCAGTGTATTTATGGGGATCTGTAGGACACTCCTCCTTACTTGGGTTATGGGTCTCCCTAGTTGAGTTATGGGTCATGGATCATGGGTATGGATCATGGATATGAGCTTTGAGTGCCCTCTAAGGTGCAATGTACCTAGACATTGGGTTATGGGTATGGTTCACGGGTTATGGATAATACCCATCATGACTTATGCATGATGTCATGCAATGGGTCATGGATCATGCTCCATTGTTATGGGTTATGGACTTTGGGTTTTACTCAACTACATTCAATGTATTTAGTCAATGGGTCAAATACTTAGACTTCTACCCATTCTATTACCATTATAATAGATACTAAGTATGTATATATCTACCCATTATGTAAACACTAGTTGTTGTACATATGAATTACTATAACATGAAAACACTATTGCTTGTTTAGTGTTTTATATGAAAACGTAAGTGTGTTAGTAAACTATTGGCTCAAATCATTTACGTATTTTATTTGTTTCGTTAAAATGATTTTACGTTTGTTATCGACAAAACATTAGAAGATCGTAAAATATAAATAAACGATTTTACGGCTTATCTGTATTAACAATCTCTCCCTTTTTGTTGATGACAAAACATAAAATTATTTTGAGGAAAGAAACTAAAATTCCTAAAAGTTTGAATTAGAGTTTTTACTCCCTTCTCCCCCTTTTTGTCAAAACAAAAAGAGCGTTGAAAAGAAACTAACACATTGTTTAAGAAAAACATGTGAAAAGAAAAAAAATATGAAAAATAGAGAGTAAGGGAAGAGATGAAATCTCGTCTTAGCTCCCCCTTGACTGGTCCATCCCTTTGTGAGGGCATCAAGTAATTAGAGATACTAAGCGAGTGCTTTTGCAATTATGTTTGCAAATGGTTTCTTCTTTGTGACGAATATGCTCCCCCTTGACGATTTCACCTTTGCAAGGAGGACGTCATGTAGTAATTGTAATCCTATGTGAAAGTATTGCAAATGATTTTGCAATTGTTTTGCTTTGACAAGAGACTCCCCCTAGCTATGGGTGTCAAAGTCTTCATGTGTATATTGAAAATCTACAAAACAAAGGTTTGAAAAACAAGTATATAAAGCATAATTTCCTGCAAATAAGACTCAAGTTAGTAATAAAAAAGTCTTCTATTGCACGGGTCCTACGGTTCCTCCCTTGGATGGATCCGTCTAGGCTAAAGTGAGGGATCCGTCCTCCTATAAACTCAAGACAACAATGTTGATGTAAAATGTGAAGTTAACATCAAAATGAGATATGTATTAAGGCACCAAACACAATCTCAGGACAATATGGCATATAACATGTTATTTCATTCAATAAAAACACGAGAAATGATACACATATCTCTAAAACTAAGAGAATGACTAAAACATGTAATATATTTTCTACTAATTCTTAAGAAGTGACGAAACCTAAAAAGCATCAATGTGCTTGAAATATAAGGATGAGTAGACTTGTTGATTTGGTCCAATCGCTCAAGGAGATGATTAAACATGAAATGCAACTCATTTCGTACTTCTTGAACAAGTCTTTGGGTGAGTTGACAATTAGAGCAATTATTGTCATGAGTAGGAAGCAGAGGTGGTGGAATGTTTTGAGGAGGTTCCACAAAAGATGGTAGGTTTTGTGGAGGTGAGTTGAGCGACGTATGGTGTGGTTCAACTAAAAGTGAGGGTGATGATGTATGAGTTTGTGGTGGAGACTCGAAGTGGTTGGGTCTTTGGTACTCTCTTGTCTCCAAAGATGGACTATTTGATGGTGAAGGTGGTTCCCTATTTAATGAGAAGGTTGGTGAATGAGAAGTACTTGGTGGTGAGTCTTTTACCGAGTAGAGATTTGGATGGGAGAGAGGTGCGGTAAAGGAATGTAATCTAGGTTCTAGAAATGAGGGCTTAGGTTTTTTACTAGAGCTAGGTGTGTTTGGTTTGGTGCTTGATGAAGGAATTTCCAACTCAAATGGTCGAATGCTAATCCTAGCGGTTCTTTTAGCTTTGGTTGGTTGATTTTGTTGAGGAGGGATTCTAGTATTTGGACTTCTAACGGGAGATGATTCGGTAGAAGATATCTCATGAACCATATGAGCATTCTTTTTAGATGAACCTTTGGTTGAAGAGTTCTTGCTAAATGTTTTTGTCATAGTGAGTGAGAGGAAGGGTGTAATATAAGTCTTAACTACTGATTTTTGGATTGTGGTATGAATAGTGGCATAAGCTCCTAAGAGTGCTTGGTTTATAAAGGATGAAGTTGAGTTAATGAATTAAATTCTTGACCACTAAGAAATTTGGCATGCACTAAGGTCAACTAAGGTGTTGTTCTACTCTAGGGAGTCATTAAATGGTAAGCAAAAGTGTTTAGATTATCAAAGAGAGTTTGAATTTGGAAGAAAAGTTGATCATAAGCTGTTCTGTAGACACGGATCCCACGGTTCCCTCTCACTAGGGATCCGTCTAGTTATAACCCAGGGATCCGTCTGTCAGATGGCATAGTGGTGAGGTGATTATGCTCTTTTAAGGTCTAGTACCTAAAAATATCAAGGGTTTGACTTCTCTCAAGTGTCTTAAATAGTATGTGACTTTAAATGTCCAACTACAAGGAGTGGGTATACCTAATGATGGTTTTTGGTAGGAAAGTGGACTTTTTGAGAGTGAAATCAATTATCTAAGGATGATACTATTGATTTGAGGATGAAAAATGAGGACAATTGATCCTAGGGATCAGATGGTGGCTTAAGAAAAATTTGGAAAATTTCTAAAAAATAAAAAGAAACGAAAAACTAGTTTTAAGCCTACTTTGAGGTAAGGATGACTAAAATCCAATGTTGCAAAAATCGGTCAACTCGGCCGATTAATCGCCGATTAATCGTTAATCGGCCGAGTACCTTGTCGATTTTTGAAAATCGGTCAAAAAATCGGCCTAGGATAAAAATCGACACTAAGCAGTCAAAAAATCGGCCGAATCGGGCAAATCGGTCATTTTAAAAATAATAATAATTTAGGCATTATACTTAATTTGGGGATCGTATATTTCACTTATAACGCACAATGGGCATCATAATCAGAATTGGAGCCTTTTATTGAGGTTTGGAAACATAGCAGGCTTGGAATCGGTTAAGATTTTTAGTTTGGTCTCCAGAAATACCAAAAAACTGCAGGAAATGCCAATCCGATTAATCATCGATTAATCCCGACTTGACCGGTTACTCGCTGCAGGGTGGTCGACCGCCCGACTACCGATTCACGATTTTTGCAACATTGCTAAAATCAATTTGCGAAAATTGAGAGAAATATCAAACTAAGTGTTGTGAGATGTGAGGAACAATGTGTGAGCATTGGAGCGGAAATATGGTGAGTTTAGATGATTTGATAAATCAAAAGTACCTTGAATGTGATCCTAAGTTAGCTATGAGTGAGTGTGAGACCTACGGAGCTTGAGGAGGACTTAAATGATCCTAAAGAATCATGTTTAGCTAGTATGATGTGATCTATAGAAATGGTTTGATGTATAAAGGTCTGCAATTGCATTTCTGTTTGCCCGGATCCCACGGTTCCCTCATCTGAGGGATCCGGCTAGTTATAGCTCAGGGATCCTGCTACTGCTGACCAGTAGCTTCTCAGCAAATGTGCAGTTTTTGCACTCTTTAGCAAATACTCATCTCAATCATTTCTACATTCAATAAACATCTGCAAACAATGAATATAACGCATAGTAAGTATGGGTGACTAAAATGTAAGCAAAATGAGTGGCATCGACTTCTTGATGGTGATCAAGTTGTCATAAAATTATCATTTTTCAGGTTCCTAAGTTAGAGAGTTTTAGCTTATACCATGCCATCTACTACTAGCTATGTCCTAAACTACAGAAGTATTGTTTAGATTGTTTACAGACCATTGTTCATAAATTGTTCACAAATTAAGGTCTACGACCTTACCTTCCTTCCATTCATCCTCCTACTTCACCTCCATCTTCATCTCCATCTCTATCGCCTTCACTCTTAACCCCTCCACCCCTACTTCTTCTTCTTCATGAGGAAGTTAGCAAAACACTTGAATATGCCCCTAGTTTGTTGGAATTCTTGCGAAGGGCTTGGGACATCAAGAAGTTGGTTGATGTATGCTAGGGGGTCGAGATGGACGTTGCCAAGGGGGTACTTCATTCTCCTTCTCTTTCTCTTTCATCCGAGGATTCTGTTGGTGGGTGAGGTCTCATCCCATCCACCATAATCCTTCTAGTCTTTCCATCGGATAGAGGCACCATAACCTTGTTGCAAAAAATGTGATCATAGGAATAAGGAGAAGGATCTAGAGCAAAGACGAAGGTTGCTAGGCGAGTCAAGAGCATGGCATAAGGGAGTACCATCTTGTCCATACTTTTCACACTTGCCATTCTTTTTACCATGTAATAGGTGAGATTGAAGTGAGTGCCGGTTACAAGGCAATAGGTCATGAAGCTTGGGCAAGAATTGGGATGATCCTTATTTCCTCCCAAGCAAAGTACGTTCTCCCTTAGCACGAGTTCCCAATTCTTGTATAATGGGAACATTTCCGAAAGCTCTATTTGAAACGGATCCCTATAGATCACCTTGGAGTTTCTCGTGATTCTTGATGGAGATGCTCTTTCCATGAATATGGTATCCCTTATCGTAGTTGCTTTCGGGATGGCTGTGAAGTATACCTCGTGATGATCCACCATGTCATGAAGCTCCGCCAACGACCATTCATTAGATTACATACACACTCCTTGACATGGGAAACGGAGTATACTTGCAAACTCTACAAGAGTGAAGGTGAACTCGTGCTCATTGATGATGAAGGCTATCGAAATGGTTTCATCTTCATTTCAAATGATTCTCATGGTCTTGTAAAACTCTAGCACAAACACCGGACAACTTTGCTCATTAATTTCCAAGAGACAATTGAAGTTGATTGCCCCAAAGAATTGGCGAATATCGGTGTTGTTGATGAATGATGGTTCAACTACTCATCCTTCGTGGAATAATCTCTTTTCCAACATCTTGAAGGCTTTTCTATCATCCAGGCTCAAGCCATCCTTACGATGATACATGGGAATGTAGTGAGCGGTGTCTTGGTAATCTTGTTGTCGATTGCTAGGCATGATCGGTCCTAAACATCAAAACCACAATGTGGTGTTAATTGTGTGAATAGTAACCTAATGGGATTCATCAAAATTTTGCTCAATACATCTTCATTGAATTCAAAAAAACGAGTTTAATTTTTATTAACAATGTTGATTCTTTGATTTAGTTTATCTTAGAAAACAATGTCGTAACAAATTGTGACAAACCCATTTGAGCTCAATTTCTAAAGATGAAAATTTGTAAAACTAGGAATTGAAGAATGGAAATAACAATGTAGTGAAGATTTAAACTTACACAAGAGATTGTTTCCTTGGATAAGATGATGAATTAAGTCCTGTGAATAGTAAATTAGGATTTATGTTCGTGAGTTTTGAGAGAGTAAAGTGAAGAGTGAAACTTCCACAGTGATCATTTCTTTCTTATTCTATCTTCTGTTGCACGGATCCCACGGATCCCTTGTATGAGGGATCTGGCTAGTTCAAGCACAGGGATCCGGCATATCAGCAAATTGACAGCTTAAGTGATCTTGATAATTTTGGTTTGGGAGTTCTAATTCTTGGCTAGGGTGGATGTTTATGCTCTATAACTTATGGTTTGGGGTTTTGACGTGTTTTACTAGTCATATTTGACGAGGTTCCCTTTTTATGAATAAATCATAATTCTTTGGGAAGTTTTTAAAGATTATGATAAAATCCCAGTTTATCATAATATGAGAAGTCTCACATAGATACTTATTGACATAGATGAAATGTCAATAATGCTATTGTGAGGAGTGATGATCAAGGCTCTCGAATAGCCGAGATATCATTATCACTAGTTTGTAGTTTTGTCTATAGAGATTAACGAAGAGTACCATTCTTGATGATGAGTTCAATATACATAACCACTTTAGTGATTTAAGAGAGTGTAATGATACTACTAAACTTAATCATGTTTAAACAGAAATGACATTATTAATTCATCTAGAAAATATATGAAAATAATTTATTTGTAAGTAATTTATTAAAGATCATGCTATATATTCCTTTTTGAGAAAAGAAGTATTAGAGAGAAATTCTTCATGATCCTTTTAGGATGCCCAAATCCTAGTATGGAGAATTCTTAACAAGGAAAATATTAGAAAGATCTATCATTATCCAACATTATAAAATATGATGATTTTAAAACGTGACATTTTTTAAGAAATTTCCTTCCTTGTAGTTTTCAATCATACATGGATCGTATCAAGTTTTAAAAAGTACAATATACTCTTAAGAGACTTGGTAACGAAGCTCTGATGCCAATTGTCGAAAACTAGAAGGGGGTTGAATAGTTTTATCGATTAAAACTTTGTTTTGAAATATTTAGATCGACTTATGTCAATCTATTTAGATGTGTATGTTGGATATTGATAGATATATATGTAAAGACATAATACAAAGGTAAAGAGTAAGAAACACAAAACCACGACACGAGTGTTTATAGTGGTTCGGCTACAAGGACACCTTCCTTGCCCTACTCCACTCCCCGAGTCACCTACTCGAGAGTTCGTAATCACTGTACTACACAAACTCCTTGTGGCGGAGAAGCCTTCACAACGTCGCCTACTCTTTATCCGGTACAAGGTTAGACATCGGGTTCTTCCACGAGGTAGAACCAAACCTATCACAACGTCGCCTATACTTTATATGGTACAAGGATAGATACCGAGTTCCATTACTAAGGAGGAACTACTACCCAAAACTACACAACACCTATTTCAAAGGAGACACCCTCCTTATTACAAGATCATCAAGGATATCAATATCCTTGGACCCAAACTATCTATCTTGTTGATCCCAGTTGAGCAAACGATCTAATATAGAAACTGACATAAACAAAGACTTATTAAGTATCACGCGAAATTTAATACTTAATCTTAAGAAGAACAATAAACATTCAACACCTCAATATTATTATTAATACGGATACTCTAACCAGTATTAGGGTTTTACAACCTTGAAGTATATCGACCTTAGATATAAAACATACGTATATCTAATCTACCCTAGGACCTCCTTTTATAGACTAAGGAGTCCTTTACATAATACAATACGTAACCTACAAGATATATATCTTTTCCATATTTATCTAATACAGAATACTAAACCGACTATACAAGACTAGCAGTGGTTAGATTACATTATCCGTGGTTACACAATACTACTAGCCGCGGTTTGTCTTCAGCAGTGGATCCATTCCTCTGTCTGTGGTTTCATCAAGACTGTCCGTGGTTCCAACACTTAGAATAATTCTTGATCCAAGGAACCAAAAACCCAACAATCCTCCCCTAAACTTGATACATTCAAATAGAATTCTCAAGTTTCCTTTAAGCTCAAAACATCTGAATTGGAGGATGTAGCCAAACACTTACTGGATTTAAGAATTTTCTCATACTTCAACAACAAATTGTAAGCTTGACCATCATAGGGCATCAACATCTTGATAATACCAGGCTTCATCATCTGAGTAATAACTTCTGGATACTTATTCAGTTGAGGATAATCACCTTCTACAAGCATATGAATAACTTCTCCAGAAACAGTTAAAACATAAACTCCACAAGTTTGATATAGAAACCAGCTTGTAACTTGTCCATTGCAGAGTCCTTTCCATTCAGGTTCATCATGAGTAGGCTCAAACAGAATCTTCAAGTGATGATAAACCATCCTCTCATGATAATCATCTGGTTGCACATCACCATATTTATTCCTATAAAGCTCCCAAAGATTCAACAAATCATCTCTATCAAAATACTGAAGCATCTGTGAAAATTTATTATACTCTGAAACTTCATTATTTAGTCTTTGAATTTTCCAGCATCCTTCACTCCCTTTAAGCTCATACTCATAAAAGATAATTTGATTACTATCTTCACTTTCTTTCAATCTTTTAGAACCAGATGCATCCTGAACCTCAGATTTTCTCTTTAGATTACCCTTAATCCACTCTTCTTCTTTTTCAGAATTCATTGGACAGAAACTATCATTATTAATCCTCATACACATCAAATAAAGCTCATGAATTCTTTCAAAGGAACATTTATTAAGATTTTCAGGAATATGTATGCCTGAATTCTTAATAATCTTCATCAGTACATTCCTCATCTGTGCAATTGTAGGAGGTTTCTTTCTTATAACTTGCTTTCTTTCTTTATTAATCCTCCTTGCCCATTCACCAAAGAGTCTAGCTCTTTCCTCATCATCTAACAATGCCCATTCTTATGGAGTATACTCATCATGTATTTGATTAGAAGCTTGAAGATAATTTTGTGATTTATACCATTTAGCTAACCATTTCTGACTAGCCTCCTCCTCTTCTTGCTTTTGTTTCATTGCAGCTTCTTCCTCTGCAGCTTCTATACTTCTTGAAAACTCATTATCATAAGCAATATGTTCTTCTCTAGTTTTAAACTTCAACTCTGGTTTTGCAATTCCTTTACCTTTACCAATGTCTGGTTTAGCCACCTTCTTCTTCAAAGGCCCACCAATAACTAAACTTTTACCTTTGGATTTGTTTGCAGTAGATTTAAGATATGAAACAGGTGCAATGATGGGTGTAGAATTAGATGAGGTTTTACTTAGATTGATCAGTGTACTTGCAGCTTCTTTCTCAAGCTCTTTTGATTTGGGTGGTGATACAGAGATGGTTGCAACAATTGTGGAAGTAGTTATGATATCAGTGGGTAAAATTACCATGTCTGAAACTGTAGTAGTGGTTTCAAAAGTACTATCCGTGGTTGCAGACACACTATCAGTGGTTATGTCCTGCATCACTTCATCTTCTACCACAATCTTCAATCTTTCAAGAACAGCTTCATTCCCATCTTTATCATATACCACAAATTGTGCTGCTTGATCTCCATTATCCACATCAGTCTCTATATGTTCATCATTAACCTCCCCTGAATGCATGCCTTCACTCCTCCCCTGTTTGGGTACATTCTCCACATTCAGATTTGGAGAGGAGTCCACCTTCTTTTTCATCTTCCTCATTTTCCTCAAAACAGCAACCCCAGGTTTTCTTACTTTCTCCAAAACAAACATCCTATGCTTCAGCCTCCGAATTTCTTTACCCTGAAACACAGCCACCTCTTGAAGACTTGAGATTGTATCATCCATTTTAGCACATTTAGCCGTCAATTCATTAAAAAGTTTAAGAATATCCTCCCCACTTCGACCTGTGTTAACTGGTCCGAGAGGTGGTTCATTGGAAAAGTCATCATGTACCGTAGTAGGATCCATCAATTCATGTTCATGTTCCAACCTATCCTCATCACTTCGAGCTGTGTTAACTGCTCCGAGAGGTGAATCCTTGGATATAGAAAACATAGCATCGGACCTAGCCTGAACATCTATGCACCTGGAGAAAGCCAGTTGGCTAGGGATTCCTCCACCTGTGTTGAGTTCCTAGGAACTCTCCACATTAGAAGTTTCCAAAGGTTGGGTCTTAATGATGTTTCCACTAGCCTGGTCAGCATCTAAGCATGAATCAGTAGTGGAAGCCCGTCCAATCATGTCACCTCCACCACCTGTGACAGCCTCATGAGCAACACCACTAGCACTAGCCTGAGGTAGCTAAGTGCCCTTCCTCCTCCTAGTCCACACAATAGAGTTAACAGTTGTTGCAAGTGTACTGACAGTGGTTTGGGATATACTAGCAGTGGTTTGAGATTCACTAGCAGTGGATTCAGGTACTAAGGGTGGGGCTTCAAGACCTTCATCAAGCTTAGGAACAGCAGGCACAGAGATCATATGTGGAAACAAAGGAACATCTCTGATTTGAACATTTGGCTTTTGATTCCTCATATGTGCAAACACCTTAGGAAGCATATAATGTACTTCATATTCTCTATAATGCTCAATAGGTTCTTCAATTTGACTCTCAACAATCAATTGCACAAACCTAGGATATAAATATTATTTTCCTTTCTTCCTAATGTTCTGCATTAATCCTTCATAAATCATCCTAGACCAATTAAACCTCCTTCCCTCAGAAAAACATATAATAGCTGTAGCAATTTTAGAAGGAAAGTCATCAAAACCAGTGGTCTTATTACTCATACACAACAACAAGGTGTGTATCAAAAACTTCCATTGAGATGAAAACATGCTCTTAAAATTTTTTACCTTTTCACCCCTATGAGTATATCCTAACCTTTCCAAACCAGCAAAAATCTCAAAGATCTGAAAGATTAACAACACCATCAGCATCATCAAACTTCAAAACCCCTCTAATGATCTCCTCATCAACCAAAATTTCATTCTCATCCACAATAGAACTAAACACCTCTACTCCATCTACCTCCTCAAGCTTAGCATTCCCCCAGAACTGATGTATGTAGGCTTTAAGGATGGTTGGTGTGACAGTTAAGGCAAAGTGAATAGGACTATGAATAAGGAAATCAATCATTTGATGAAAACCTTCAGATCTATTGTTTTTGACCAGGTTAGCAACAAGGTTATGGGTTTGGGAGTACTGGTTCGCCATTGTGATTGATGATGTAAGTGTTGTGGGATTTGTGAATTAAGCAAATTAAAGTGATTAGGGTTTATGGAGAGCTCCAAGTTGAAATAGTTTGAAGATCAATGAAATGATCTGTCCGTGATTTGGGGGGATAAATATACTTTCACCAAAGGTACCAAACAGCCCCTGAATTATCCAAAAATAAGCAGCATTCTATCAGTGGTTTGAAGACCACTATCCGTGGTTTGCAAACAGCTATCCGTGGATACAAAATTGCACTCCAACCAGTTGACCATTAGATATAGCAAGCAAATCTGTGTAAAAATTAGTGATATCATACAAAAATATGAAGGATTACACAATCTTTTTTTTAAACACTAGTAGCTATCAACATTGCAAGCTCCAATGTACACAAACCTTCATACCTGCACATTACCAACATAAACCAAACACAGAGAAGAGAGTTAATGTTAGCAGTGGTTAGAAAAAGGTAGAAGTGGTTCCATAGACTTATCAGTGGTTAGCCAAAGAGCTAATGTCTAAGTCAATATAGTCAACTTCCGGGATTAATATATTCCAAAATCCAATATCCTCATTAACTCCTCAACCACCTTAACCTTCCTCCCATTTATTCACTAATACCATGCGCTCGCCTATAAAATAAGCCCAACACCCAAATAACACACATATCAATCAAACCAAAACCCTAATTTCTCAAAAATCACAATCAACAACCAGCATCATGTGGAATCAACCAGAAGTCATTGATCTAGCATCCTCTTCCTCCTCCTCCTCATCATCATCATCAAGTGATGATTCTAACCCATGGCGTCTGTACCTTCCTCCACAAGAACCACGACCAAGAAAATCCCCTTTTCTTCCATCATCTGAAGATGACAGTGTGGTTGATCCTAGTGAGTCATCAAGAGGATCAGATGATTCCACTGAGCGCCTAGAGCCAACCTTCAATAGGTTGGTGAATGAGGTAGCAAAGAAATCACAACCTTCACCATCTCAACCCCAACCAAGGCCACAGGCCAGAAATCCACCACTCCTAAAGAACAGAGAGGTGGTTCTTGGTATTCCTGCACCAAGTTTTGGTGCTTCATCACATATCGGTAAGGGAAAGGGTAAAAGGAAGATGGAGTGATGCTTTATGGTGGAATGAGTAGATGGGTCAACAGAAGTCTTTGCATATCACAAACCCATCTGCTGTATTCATCTTCATCATCTTCATTTTCATCAATCCATCCTTTTCAGCTTCTTCGTCGTACTGGTCATGCTTAGTACCAGCTTTTGGAATAGATGATATGGGCTAGTGTAGGTGTAGGAAATTTTGTATAGAACTAATCTTTTATTTGCACTTGAAGTTAATTGTAAGCTGTAAGCTGTAAACTGTTTCTTGAAAGAATGAACAATTGAACTTCAGTACTTCTTTTGTATCAGTAGTTAGCTTTCTTTTGTCTGCAAAATGGTTAGTGGGAACAAAAAGCAACAAGTAGTGGTTTGAACATAACTATCAGTGGTTAGAAACAAGAATAGCAATACTAAGATCATATAATAACAGTCCAATACTTCTACAAAATTTTACAAAACAAGTTGAGAACTTAGAGATTAATCATTCCAATACTAACAACAAGGTACTGAAACCTCCCCACAACAAAAGCTTTAGTGAGAAGATCAGCAACATTGAAATCAGTATGGATTTTTACCATTTGAATCAACCTTTTCTCATTACAATCTCTAATAAAATGATGCCTTATCTCAATATGTTTAGTTCTAGAATGTAAAACAGGATTTGATGCAAAATGTACTGTTATTATCAATGTAAATCTTAGTATGCATAAAATTGTACCCAAAATCCAGCAATTGATTCTGAATCCAAAGAACTTGACCACAGCAACTAGCAGCAGCCACATATTCAGCTTTAGTTGTAGAATTTGCCACAATAGTTTGCTTTTTACACTGCCATGAAATTAGTCTGCTTCCCAAAAACTGACATCCTCTAGTTGTAGATTTCCTATCCAAACTTGCACCAGCATAATCACTATCTGTATAGGCCACCAAATCAAAAGGAGAATCCTTAGAATACCAAAGGCCCAGTTTAGGATGACCTTTAAGGTATCTAAAGATTCTCTTAACAGCATTCATGTGTGTTGAATTAGGTGTGACTTGAAATCTTGCACACACACATACTGAGAATATTATATCTGGCCTAGATGCAGTGAGATACATCAAAAATCCAATCATGGATCTGTACAACTTCTAATCAACTGTGGGACTTCCATCATCTGGTAGCAGTGGTTTCTGAGTCTCCATAGGTGTACTAGCACTCTTCACATCCTGAAACCCAAACTTCTTCAAAACATCTGCTACATACTTGTCTTGACTAATAAAAATACCATCAGTCCTTTGTTGAACCTGCAGCCCCAAAAAGAAAGTGAGTTCTCCCATAGAACTCATCTAAAACTTATCATGCATAAGCTTCTCAAAATCCTTGCAGAGCTCCTTATTGGTTGAGCCAAAGATGATGTTATCTACATAAACCTGAACCAGTAAAATATCATCCTTGTGCTTCCTATTGAACAAAGTCTTATCAATCAACCCTCTTTTGAAGTCATTGTCCATTAAATAAGTAGACAGGCATTCATACCATGCCCTAGGAGCTTGATGCAATCCATACATAGCCTTCCTCACCCTGTAAACCTTGTCAGGATGATCAGGATCTTCAAAACTAGGAGGTTGACAAACATAAACCTCCTCATCAATTGTGCCATACAAGAAGGCACTTTTAACATCCATCTGATACACCATAAAATTCTTAAATGAGGCATATGCAAGAAATAACCTTATTTCCTTAATTCTTGCAACTGGAGCAAAGACTTCATCATAATCCAAGCCTTCAGTTTGTGTGTATCCTTGAGCCACCAACCTTGACTTGTTCCTCACAACAATACCTCTTTCATCTCTCTTGTTTCTGAACACCCATTTTGTCCCAATTGACCTCTTACCATTAGGAAAATCAACCAATGTCCAAACGTCTTGAAGTTTGAACTGAAGAAGCTCCTCTTGCATTGATTCTACCCAACCTTCTTCAGATAAAGCTTCTTCCACTCTCTTGGGCTCCTTTTGAGATAGAAAACAAGCAAATAAACAATTTTGCAGATCTTTATGACTATTTCTTTTGTGAAGTGATCTTGCAAAGAAACCTTGCTCAGGAAAGGTTTTTGTGTTCTTAACCTTGCTTCTTGTTTGAACAGGGGTGTTCAAATTTCCAAGTATTTGTTCCTTAGGATGAATCTTATGTATCCTTGTATAGGTAACAAGACTTTCATGAATGACATGTTCCAAATTAGTAAAATCAGCATTGAAGAAATCATCCATGTCTTCATCATCAGTAGGAATATCAATTTCTATCAAAGCAGGCATATTAGGATCATGTGGATACTCCTCTTCACCAAATAATGGCTTTGCAGTTGGTCCAAATAAAGTACTATCATCAGTACTTACAACCGTGGTTTCACTTGTACTGGCAGTGGTAGAAGTTGGCTTAGCAGTGCTTTCATTATTTCTATCCGTGCTTTCATCTGGCTTAGCAGTGCTTTCAGAGTGCCTTTTCTTCTACCGACACTGAGTTATCTTTCAACAACTCATCCTTATCTTGATGATGATCAACATTGCCTCCAGTATTCAGGACATCATCATCAGTGGGACCTTGCTTATCAATGATGGGTGAGACAGAACTAGCTTTCCACTTTTCAAACGAATAGAACTCATGTGGAGAATCAGCTTCCTTAGAAATTGTTTATGCATCTGAATCCTTTTGTGTACCTGCATTAACATTAGTGGAAGTTCCTGCAATGATAGGCTCATAATTCATAGATTTGGTTAGCATATCAATGTTAAAAAGCCAGTCTGGTCCTTTGGTCTCAACACTAGGAGTCTTTTCACTAAATTATATCTAGGAACACATAATAATGAAAGCGGAATATTCAAACATAGAATCAACATCATTATGAACAAGGTTTTTTTATTATCATCTCTAACATACAAACATCTACAGCCCCAATTCTACTTGATCAAGGTAGAACATGTTACACACCTTGTAACAGGGATCAAGGACTTGACCTTGAGGCTGACTAACCAACTAAACAACTAAACCACTAAACCCTAGGTGTTTTCCAAATCCCTACGCCTAGGTTCCCACACACACACCCCTTTGGTTTACATCTTGTACGTACAATAAAACTAATGACCCTATGTCTCTTTATATACTAGAGACATCTAGGAAACATAAATATTCTTTTAAGCATATCTTCTAGAATCTTCCAAATCCTCCATCTTTTTTTAGTTTCCCTTCTTGTCACTTTTAGTCCTTCATGTTTCATTCTTCTTGTTTTGTATCATCAAATCTATAATAGACCCAACAATCTTCCCCTATTTGATGATGGCAAAACAAACATGATTCTTGTACGAACTTCCCTAGACGAAGTAGCAGAAGTTGAGATAATTAAATCTCACCATGAATGAAACAATCTTGTCTTCCAAGCTTCCCCTTGACTTGAACATGTCACTCAAACATCTCTTCCCCTTTTTGTTATCAACAAATAGGGAACGTATGCAAATAATGATCATGACCACCACGAACCAATATCATACTTCCAATCTAAGACTTCCAATGCTTCAAATCGCCCATCATTACGCACCATAAGAAAAATGGATCCAAAACAGTAGAAAACTCCAACTAGCAGGAGTAATAATGATCAACAGTAGTAAAAATCAAACACTTCCCCTTGAGTGATGCATGTAGATAGTTAAACATTTAACAATAAGCTTCCCCTAAAACCCATATGTTAACCATCTTCTTGATTCTTCAAATCGGTAAGCTCCTTGTAATGATCACTTGTGAAGAAAACCAAATATGACGAATTTGATGAAGAAGTAGAATTTCCCAAACTTGTGCCTTAAATCTTGTACTATCCACGGAACTCCATACTTATACGAATCACCAAATATAAGTAGACCGCAATCCCTTGACAAAATCCTCAACTAATATGAGACACTGAGCACTACAATGTAACTCCTTTAAGTGATAGCCAAAGTGTGCATAGAGCATCATAAGAAAAATCACACATTGCTAGATTCATCAAGCTATATGATAAGAACACAAACCAAGTAATTCCACTTCACCTTCAAATAAGTGATAAATAATACTCTTCATAATCAATTCTTCAATAAATCTCCAAAACGAGCTTTTTAAATCCTTTTAAGAACAAAACACCAACCTCCTTGTGTGTGTGAAAAATAACCTGTGTGTGTCGTCCAAAAACCATAACAATTATTATGCTCGACTTCCCCTTAATTCCAAATCTCCTCGTAATAAACCATTATATATCATCTTCGAACATAGCAGTACAAACGTCCAAGCAGTACTTTCATCTAGCAGTTCTTTCATCAAACAGCAGTACTTTCGTCAAATAGCAGTACTTTAAAAACTCCAAGCAGTACTTTGCGTCCAATGAGCAGTACTTTAATTCAAGAGCAATACTTTCATCCTAATGAGCAGTACTTTCGTGTCCAAGAGCAGTACTTTCGAACTCAGAGTAGTACTTTGTAAAAACCTAAAGACTTTGAAAAGGGTAGCAGATTACTTTGCGTGTTCCAAGAAGTACTTTCACAGCAGCCAACTTCGACAGCATATATATTTCACATAAAAGCTCAGATCGAAGATCCCTTCAGTGGAAAGTTAGATTGATATATAGAGAACATCCACCCAAAATTTCGTTACGATCCAACGATTAACGAAAAAGTTATGATCGTTTCAAAACAGTCCTGCAGAAGCCTTATGGAATTTTCTGCGGCAGACTTCGACTGCTTATATCTTTTGATTGAGAGCTCTGATCAACAATCCCTTCGGTGAAAATTTAGATAGATATACTGAGATGCACCAGCCAAAATATTAGCTTGATCCAATGGTTCAATAAAAAGTTATGGCCTCTTGAAAATAGTGCTGCAGAAGTAAAACGAAAATTTCAGACTCGAATTTTTTTTCTTCTTTTCTCTTCGAAAAACCTTGTAGATCCTAGATATCACGAGCCCCAGGCTCTGATACCACATGTAAAGATCGTTGTAAGCTCTTAGACTATGTCTAATATTATATCTAGGAACACATAATAATGAAAGCGGAATATTCAAACATAGAATCAACATCATTATGAACAAGGTTTTTTTATTATCATCTCTAACGTACAAACATCTACAGCCCCAATTCTACTTTATCAAGGTAGAACATGTTACACACCTTGTAACAGGGATCAAGGACTTGACCTTGAGGCTGACTAACCAGCTAAACAACTAAACCACTAAACCCTAGGCGTTTTCCAAATCCCTACACCTAGGTTCCCACACACACACACCTTTGGTTTACATCTTATACGTACAATAAAACTAATGACCTTATGTCTCTTTATATACTAGAGACATATAGGGTTTACAAGAGGAATCATAATACAATTAGGAAACTTAAATATTCTTTTAAGCATATCTTCTAGAATCTTCCAAATCTTCCATCTTTTTGTAGTTTTCCTTCTTGTCACTTTTAGTCCTTCATGTTTCATTCTTCTTGTTTTGTATCATCAAATCTATAATAGACCCAACATATCTTGTACATCGACACACCATATCGATTGTACACCTTAGGCACCTTTCACTAATGCGTTTGACACGACTCCTTGGCACCTTTCACTAATGCCTCTTGTCTTTGACTCTTCGGCACCTTTCACTAGTGCCTTTGACTCGATGCTTCGGCACCTTTCACTAATGACTTTGACTCGATCCTTCGGCACTTTTCACGAATACCTTTGACTCGATCCTTCGGCACCTTTTACTAATTCCTTCAACACAACACTTCTAGGGAGGTAGAAAGAACTATCAACAAGATCACTTTAGTAGTCTTGATGATGACGAAGCATGGCAACTCATGGACTTGAGCTTGCTCGACTTTAAGAGGTTGTGATCTCGCCTTTAAGAGGAACCTAGAGAATCACACAAAAACAAACAAACTACATAGAAAGATCCTTTGGATATGAGGTTAGAGAGTTTACAATACTAGGAGAAAGTATGTGTAGAAGTGGCAAGTTGCAATGAAGAAATGGCTCACTATTTATAGACAAAAACATGCTACTGTTCCACAGATCCCACGGATCCCTTGCTTGAGGGATCCGTCCAGTGTATTTCTGGGGATTCGTAGGACGCTCCTCCCTACTTGGGTTATGGGTCTCCCTAGTTGAGTTATGGGTCATGGATCATGGGTATGGATCATGGATATGAGCTTTGAGTGCCGTCCAAGGTGCAATGTACCTAGACATTGGGTTATGGGTATTGTTCATGGGTTATGAATAATACCCATCATGACTTATGCATGATGTCATGCAATGGGTCATGGATCATGCTCCATGGGTATGAGTTATGGACTTTGGGTTTTACTCAACTACATTCAATGTATTTAGTCAATGGGTCAAATACTTAGACTTCTACCCATTATAACAGATACTAAGTATGTATATATCTACCCATTATGTAAACACTAGTTGTTGTACATATGCATTACTATAACATGAAAACACTATTGCTTGTTTAGTGTTTTATATGAAAACGTAAGTGTGTTAGTAAACTATTGGCTCAAACCATTTACGTATTTTATTTGTTTCTTTAAAATGATTTTACGTTTTTTATCGACAAAACATTAGAAGATCGTAAAACATAAATAAACGTTTTTACGGCGTATTCGTATTAAAAAAAGACATTAGTGTAAGATGCCAAAAGGGTCAAGACGAAGGCATTAGTGAAAGGTTCCAAACGTCCGTGTCAAAGGCATTAGTGAAGGATGTCAAAAGGGTCAAGTCGAAGGCATTAGTGAAGGATGCCAAAAGGGTCAAGTCGAAGGCATTAGTGAAAGGTGCCAAAATATTGTGTCAAGGGCATTAGTGAAAGATTCCAAGGGTTTACAATCGATATGATGCATTGATGTACAAATATAGATAGGATGTGTCCAAGGATATTGATATCCTTGATGATGTTGTAATAAGGAGTGGGTCTCCTTTGGGATAGGTCTTGTGTAGTGTTGGGTAGTAGTTCCTCCTTTGTAATGGAACTCGGTATCTAGCCTTGTACCGGATAAAGTGTAGGCGACGTTGTGATAGGTTTGTTTCTACCTCGTGGAAGAACTCGGTGTCTAGACTTGTACCGGAAAAAGAGTAGGCGACGTTGTGAAGGATTCTCCGCCAAAAGGAGTTTGTGTCGTGTAGTGCTAACGAACTCTCAAGTAGGTGACTCGGGGAGTGGAGTAGGGCAAGGAAGGTATCCTTGTAGCCGAACCACTATAAACACTCATGTCGTGGTTTTGTGCTTCTTACTCTTTATCTTTACCTTACATATTTAAATACATATCTATCAATATCCAACATACATATCTAAATAGATTAACATAAGTCGATCTTAATATTTTAAAACAAAGTTTTAATCGGTAAAACTATTCAACCCCCTTCTAGTTTTCCACACCTTGTGATCTACTAGATTTTCTATCCTAGTTATAGAGGACTTGAGAATGCCACTAGTCTCATCCTTAGTAGCTAGAAAGAAAACCCAAGTAAACCTAATGAAATCATCTGTGACAACTAGGCAATACATTTTCTTCATTAAGCTTTTTACAAATTTTGGACCAAACAAATCTAAATGCAACATATGTAAGGGTAAACTGCTTGAGTTCTCTGTTTTGGACTTACAAGAGGCTCTGTGCTGCTTTCCCTTATGACAAACAACACAATTTTAATCATTTTCAAAAAGTTTGGAAGGTAAACATCTTAAAAGATTTCCCTTAACCAGTTTATCATAGTTTTAAAATTTAAGTGTCTTAGCCTTCTATGCCAAAGTTTAGATTCATATAATGTGGCTTTTTCAAAAAGGCAAGTTAAACCTCCTTTAAGAACTATGTTCTTTATATCAGCACTATACATATTATTCTTTCTAGGAAATCTAAGTAAAACTTGACTTTCATTACTTAACTTAAAGTTTGGAGATAAATTAATACATTCAGTGTCATTATAAAGAACACTATTTTTTTGTCACACATTCGTGAGACACTAAAGAGATTTGTAACACCCCCAAAATTATCGCAGCGGAAGATTGTGTCACTGGGTATTACTTTATAGTTCACAGCACAAGTTATAGAAAATGACTCTAAGTGAGACGTTTTGAAATAAATTATCATTCAATTAAAATATCAGAGTTTACAAACTGGTCCTACAAGTTTGTGTAATCATAAAAAGTACAACATAAAAGTTGTAATATTTTTCGAATGATAATATATGCATTGTCTTCAAAATGTTTTTCCGTGCGCCTTCACATGCCATGCCAGCTAATTCCTTTCGAACCTGAGATAACATGCTAAAAGTGTCAACACAAAGGTTGAGTGAGTTCATAGGTTTGTAAGCAAAACAGTTGATCACAAGATATCAAGTTTAGGAAAGCAGTGGGCTACGTTGTTATATGCCCATAGTGCGTTTGATTGCCTGACCGGTCAATAAAAACGATAGAAACCGTATAGGTTTGAAAACAGTAGTGGACAATATAGTTTGTAGTATAATTGCAATGTGTACAATTATCTTCTTGATAGTTATTATTGCTCTAAGCTCATGGCACTCACGACTGACTGTTGTATATATACCATCGGACGATATATATATAAATAACTTGCCCCGGGTAGGTATTTTGCCATATACCTAGGTAATTCAAATAAAGTGCGTTTGGTTACCGATCCGGCTAATACAAACGGGATTCGTCAATCCCGATAGGCCTATCCACAATATTTGTGCTCACTCCCAGTGATTAGTGGTCCATGATGTTGGGGACTTTTGGCAAAAACAACTTAGGCATGCAATAATACAGTCAAGGCATTCATTTTGCAAGTAATTGTCCATAATAAAGCATTTTAGCATGTAGTAAAAGCAGTAGCATGTAACTCCCCCAAAAGAGTTTATAAAACAGTTAAACAAAAGCTGGGGCTATGAAACTCACTGTAGTGATCAGCAGCGGAGTGTAACGATATAATGTTTATCAACGGTAGAGTATGACAAGATCACGGTCTTTACCGATTACCTACGAAAGCATAGTAATCGCGTTTTAGTATAGTGTAAGATATAAGTGTACAAGTATATGTAGTATGTTGGCTTTCAATATGATGTTGTACATGAATCTTAAGTTGATGTATCCCTTAAGTGTTGTTTGGCTTATAGCCCTTTTATAAATAATCCCGTACCATCGTTCGGGCTATCAAAATCAAGAGGTTGTGTAGTGAACGTATGAGGAGCCAGGACACTTTAAATCATAAATCCAGAACTCGTCAATACGACACTCCAAAGAGGCCTCTTTATGATAATGAAATACCCTACTATTGTAGTACTTATCATTTATAAGTAAGTATTTGACAAGAAAAATGTTGTAAAACACATGTGTCGTGTTTCGTCAAAGACTATTGATTGACTTGTGTGACGATATGATGATATAATTTGTGTGTAGTGAAGTAGTTTAACATGACCTATGGTGATTACTTAGTTTGCCAAAGTCTAGCAAAGTCCAATCCAATGAACAAGTTTTATAAACAAGTTTCGGGTCATTAAACTTATATTAGCCGTGCGGCTAAGTCAAACATTAATCAAGGACATTCTTGAGGATGTATCTAAGTTAAAATAACTTGAAACAACACCTTGGCTTAACCTTGGCTTTGTTTTGGCCTCAAAGAATCAAAATACACTAAGGTTTCTTAACCATGGCTATTTTCTAGTCAACAACAGGTCCGTTTAGTTTTTGCTATTTTTAAGACTTTTTGTTCACTTTCTGCTTATGTGCACCTGCATTTTTGTAGAAAATTTCATTCCGAGCAACTTTCGTGCTTTACACTTTTTCTAATTCGGACCAGAAAAGGGTTTAAATCGCGTTTTAAAATAGTTTCAGAAGACTTTTAACTCAATATCAAGTTTTCATCTAGCCATCTTCTTTTAACCATAACTTTTTATCTATAAGTCCATTTTAAGTGATTCAAAAGCCCAAGTGTTAGTTTTTACTTCCTCTAACAGATTCTCAAGCTTAATCAAGTCTAAAGTAAAAAGTTTACTTATATCAATAGTCTAATTACTAGTATATACTTATATTTCATTGCAGAAAGTTTGGTTGCACATTTAGCCCTGCCAAAATGACCATAAGTTGAGTTCTACAACTTGTTTGGACACGCAGCTTTCGTCAAACTTCAATTTTATGTCTTAGCTACATTTCATAAAACTGAGTCGACTTCCAAAAATGTCCAGAACCATGGGCTTTTCCCAAATTAAATCTGGTGTGCAGATTTTGACATGTTTCGCCATTTTGGCTCTCATTTACTCATCGGGATAGGTTATGAAGTGCGCCACCCGGCGAAACGACCATAAGACATGGATCTACAAGCCTATCATACTGAATTAACATCAAAGTTTACTGAGATGATCAGTTTAATCAAAATTTAGGACTGTTGCAGAATTCAAACTCATAAACCCCACCTAAGGCTTGTTTTAGCTTATTTTCATGATCACAACCTCATGTACAACATAAATTAAGCCATATTACATATACTACTTATATCAAATTACATACAATGAATAGAAATTATTACAACCATATTGAATGAATATGAAAATATACTCAAAACTTACAAAGGATAGGATGAAAAGTTACTAATAATCTAGCCTAACTTCCTTCAATCTTCAACCCTTGTCTTGAATCTTTTCACCCAACCTTGTTTAACCTTAGAAAACCTTGGTTATAACCCTTGTAAAAACCTTCTTATCTCAGCCCATAAACCCCTAGATCAAATCTTTATAACCTTCCATTTTACTAAAGAGATGAAGAACTATCACATGGACCTAACAAGAACACTAATACCTTCAAGTAGAACACAAGATTAACCAATAAAAATCAAATGAGAGGCTGGTTTGGGGTCTTAAGCTCATGCCAAAGATGGAGAGGGAGAGAAGGATTTGGTGAGTTTGCATGTATGAGGAAATAAGTGATAAGTGTTGTTAATAGGATATGTAGACACATGTATTAAGATGTAAGAAAGGGTGACACCACAAGGACACATGTCCTGGTGGTTTAAACGTATATAAAGAGTAAAAAATGTGTAGGATAAGTATTGGTAAAACTTTTGTACAATACTTAAGCTACGGGGTGTAGTTTGGTCCCGGTAATTACTAATGTTAAGCCCTTAAGTCACGAAACTTAAGACCGGGCAACATAAAAGTATAATACTTATGAAAATGTCCAAACTTATCAATATACTCCAACTAAGTATATTAAAGGTGTGATAAGTCTATTTGAGTGCGTCTATGTTGTTAAAACCAAATAACGTAGGTTCGAGCACGCGTATTACGTAAAGAGTAAAGTATTTACGTAAAAATAACAAAGTGCTAATAGTTCGTATAAAATATGACTATTGGTGAAAGTAGAGTATTTTGAACACCTAGACTTATCGTAGTCTTGTGTTGACCGCAAGGAAAGTTTACACGATTAAACTTTCGTAATTATTAAAGTCACAACTTTAAATAATTATTTATAGCCAAAGGTGAACAAAAATGTTCAGAGTGTAATAATCCAAAATAGAGTGAATTATTTAACTTGGGAAATTACTGGTTACTACTACATGATTTGCTTTACGTTACGGTAAAAGTCAAATAGTAAAAAGTCAAAGTCAACTTTTAAGAAGTCAAAGGGTAAAATAGTCATTTTACCTTATGAAAATTTACAAGTGGCTACAGCCTCCACCAGTTATAGGAATCATGTCCTCATGATTTAGTTTGTGTTATGAGTTAATGATGTTCCCGAGAAGAGGTGGGGGTACTTCTATAATGGAACTTCGTCACGGTTCGTGAGTGTTATGTGCTAACAAAGATATTTGAGTTCATCTTCACATTCCTACGTGAATTCATGACCTCATCTAGAGTTCCATCGAACCTTGAGAATATGAATGCGACTTTGCTTAAGTCATTTGACCTCATGGTCCATGATCTTAGTAGATTTTCTGATAAGATCAAACGTAAATCAATCTGGATCCCTTCCAGAGAAATAGGGAGTGTCTCATAAGTATGACACTTCTTTCGAATGCACACAAAAGGCGGCGTGTACACCGCCAAGTTCGGTAGTAGCTCGAGTCTGAAAGCTACCAGGCCAATTCTTGCTAACATCGTATAAAGTCCAATATATCTTAAGTTTGGTTTTTCTAATTTCCCCAAACGAATCATACCTTACCGCAATGAGGTTTTCAACAAAACCTTAATCCTAGTATGATATTTTGAAAGTTAATGCTTACATCTGTATAACCTTTCTGGTGATAATGTGTGGCCTAATATTGCGGGGCCTGGAAGTAAACATTGTACTAATCCTTACAAGGATTTCGTAAGCGGCAAGTTCAAAAATTCTAATCCGCAATTGTGCTAAAGATCGCAAAGTCAAATATGCTGCAAGCATGCTCCTGGACAATGCTTTGTCAGGGTAAAATGTTGTCGCTCAATCTATTAGTATTGAGGATACTCACTAGATTGCTTGGACTGAGTTGAAGAAATTGTAATCAAGAAGTATTGACTTCGAATGAGCTGTAAGAAATGAAGGTGAAAGTTTCCTTCCTGTCAGTGGTGTTGATATCACAACTTATATTCGTCGCTTTCAAGAGTTGGCAATAGTGTGCCCAGTAATGGTCTCAACCAATGAGAACTTATAGGAAAAGTTCATCCGAGAACTTCTACTCAGTTTTCAAGAGAAAGTAACTTCGTTTGATCACTCACAATGGATGAAACAATTCAGATGTCTCGTAACCTAGGGATCAAGTTGTGCGAGCTTAGACTGCTCAAGGATCCAACAATAGCAAAAATAACAACAAAGAAAAGCAATAGTAACAAATGGTTATGGGATGTGGAAAGTGAGAACCTTTCAAGAAATTATGTTCTCAAAATAATGGGCAACCAATCGGAGAAGCTCGTGGGAAAGCTTATGTGATGGATAATGGGACATCGCACCCAGTTTGTTAGTTCGAGATTGAACTAAGTCCATTAGCTCAAGAGTGTAACAAGCTCGTTAGCTCAATAATATGGGATACTTTGACTTATGCGACTCGTGCATAATCAAATTTGTGGCAACCGAATTCTGTCCTTGAAAAATCTGATTCTATCAGGTCGGGTTTCAATTATGTTCCTGAAACATCTGATTCAATCAGGTCGGGTTTCAATTATGTTCTTGAAACATCTGATTCTATCAGGTCGGGTTTCAATTGAATTTAACCAATTTTGTTAGTTCAACAAACGGTTCATATTTGTAAGGATTTGTAACAAAGAAAAGTGATAACTTAAGAATGAAATTAGGGTGTTCGAATGAGGTCTTAAGATTTTTGCTGAGTGGTAAAACACTATCGTGTTTTCTAGATCTTTTCAAAGAATACTTGTGATTCTCGAGTTCGAGTTCATACTCATGTCATATCGGATACAAATAAGCCCACTCATTAATAACTCATTACTTACATAAAGAAGCGTCCCAATTTATGTAAGTAAGAAATCATAAACTTATGGTTCGGCGATTTACAATTTCTTTATTTAAATGAAAAGGCGTCCCAGTCCATTTAAATAAGGACATTCCAAATCGTCCTACTTACGAGTTTCCGACACAACACTCATAATTAATCGATGAGTTACAAGGTGGTGTATTATGAGACGACGTAGGTGTTCCAAGAGTATGGAATGAATGTTCACACTCATCTTTGAAGACGCGGAGTTAAATAATCAAAGAGAATCAACATAGAGTTCAAAAGAGTCGGTGAGTTCATACTTATGAAGTAGTTTTCTCACAATGTTTGAGAAATACCAGTGAGACCATTGTGCAACAAACAATGTCTGAGAAATAGATAAAACTATTGTGTGTCTCTTAATGTCTGAGATATATTTAGGCCAATTGTGTATCTCACGATGTCTGAGATATATCTAAGTCAACTGTGTATCTCACGATGTTTGAGATATATCTAAGTCAATTGTGTATCTCACGATGTTTGAGATATATCTAAGTCAACTGTGTATCTCGCGATGTTTGAGATATATCTAAGTCAATTTTGTATCTCACGATGTTTGAGATATAAGGAAGACCATTGCATACTTACAATGTCTTAATAGTAATGAGACCATTGTATCAACTACAATGTCTGAGAAAGTTTCGTAGATCACAAAAATGTATATGATCGGGGATATCTGGTTGTGCCATAATGCTTTGGGATAGGCATATGCAGTTGTGTTTAGTCAATCGTTTATATAAACAGTCTTTATATAAATAACATAGTATTGTGTTAAGGAGTAGGCATGGCACACGAAATGTTGAACACAGTAATGAGTGATATGAGTTTAATGTAAGATGTAGTTATAGCCTAGGTTCATATGCAACCTGGTTCTCTATAACTGAAGCTCTGATACCAATCTGTAACACCCCAAAAATTATCGCAGCGGAAGATTGTGTAACTGGAGTATTACTTCATAGTTCACAGCACAAGTTACAGAAAACGACTCTAAATGAGACATTTTTAAATAAATTATCATTCGATTAAAATATCAGAGTTTACAAATTGGTCCCACAAGTTTGTGCAATCATAAAAAGTACAACATAAAATTTGTATTGTTTTTCGAATGATAATATATGCATTGTCTTCAAAATGTTTTTCCGTGCGCCTACACATGCCATGCCAGCTAATTCCTTTCGAACCTGAGATAACATGCTAAAAAGTGTCAACACAAAGGTTGAGTGAGTTCATAGGTTTGTAAGCAAAACAGTTGATCACAAGATATCAAGTTTAGGAAAGCAGTGGGCTACGTTGTTATATGCCCATAGTGTGTTTGATTGCCTGACCGGTCAATAAAAATGATAGAAACCGCATAGGTTTGAAAACAGTAGTGGAAAATATAGTTTGTAGTATAATTGCAATGTGTACAATTATCTTCTTGATAGTTATTATTGCTCTAAGCTCATGGAACTCATGATTGACTGTTGTATATATATCATTGGACGATATATATATAAATAACTTGCCCCGGGTAGGTATTTTGCCATATACCTAGGTAATTCAAATAAAGTGCGTTTGGTTACCAATCCGGCTAACACAAACGGGATTCGTCAATCCCGATAGGCCTATCCACAATATTTGTGCTCACTCCCAGTGATTAGTGGTCCATGATGTTGGGGTCTTTTGGCAAAAACAACTTAGGCATGCTATAATACAGTCAAGGCATTCATTTTGCAAGTAATTGTCCATAATAAAGCATTTTAGCATGTAGTAAAAGCAGTAGCATGTATCTCCCCAAAAGAATTTATAAAACAGTTAAACAAAAGTCGGGCTATGAAACTCACCGGTAGTGATCGCAAATGAGTGTAACGATATAATGTTTATCAACGGTAGAGTATGACAAGATCACAGTCTTTAACGATTACCTACGAAAGCATAGTAATCGCGTTTTAGTATAGTGTACGATATAAGTGTACAAGTATATGTAGCATGTTGGCTTTCAATATGATGTTGTACATGAATCTTAAGTTGATGTATCCCTTAAGTATTGTTTGGCTTATAGCCTTTTTATAAATAATCCCGTACCATCGTTCGGGCTATCGAAATCAAGAGGTCCTGTAGTGAACGTATGAGGAGCCAGGACACTTTAAATCATAAATCCACAACTCGTCAATACGACACTCCGAAGAGGCCTCTTTATGATAATGAAATTCCCTACTATTGTAGTACTTATCATTTATGTTGGGATATGAAAGTGCTGAAGATATCAAAGTACTGAAGATATGAAAGTACTTGTAGTCGCGAAAGTAATGGAAGAAGTCAAAAACTCAAAGTACTGTTAAAGACAAAGTCAAAGTACTGCAATATGAAGTCAAAGTACCGCAAGAACAAAAGAACTGTTATATTCGTTTATGGAAAGAATTGTATTCTATGTTTAGATTACTTGTCGTATAAGGTTATCAATTGTAAACCGACTAGGATATCCTTAAGCCTATAAAAGGACTCCTAGATTGGCATTAGAGGTACGATTTCAGAAAAAGAGTTTTAGAGTTTACGAATTAGTGTTTTGGAGAAAAGTTTGATTATCTTAGAGTTGTATTAGAGTATCTGCATAATAAGCAGATTTAGAGTTTATAATAAAGGTTATTCTTCTTATCTTTGTTAAGTAAATTCAGCACTTAATAAAGATTACTAAGTGTTTCTTTGTTAATAACTTAGGATTTATCCGAGGTTATTAAACCTTAACAAGCTAGTTAAGATAGTTTGATTAAAGTATATCGATCCAACAATTGGTATCGTGAGCTTGTGTGAAACTCGACTAGGAAGAAACCCTACTTCAACTATATTCAAGATGTCGAATTAAAGCTTCGCATCAACTCCTATCACAGAGGTATGTTCTAAGTGTCATGATTTTTATCATAAATTACTTCGTAGTTATGTGATTGAGAGAGATAATTGTGTTAAGGCTAGGTCTGAGGTAGCATGTTATCAAATAACCTTAGAATCTATGGAAGCCAAAATTTTAGCACATGAAACTAATGAAGTAGCTTGGGCTGAAAAATATGCACAACAGATTATCATTAAAGCTTAGTGAATGGAAATTAAACCCAAAAATTCTTTGAAATTAAGAAATTAACTAAGGAAAGAGATGATTTGTTAGCTAAGTTTGTCTTGCTTGGGGTGAAGTCCATTACATGTTTCTTATGTTCAAAAAACAGAAAGAGCCTATCTTAAAACCTGGATTAGGTTTTGGAATGGATTTTAGTAAGATAGAAGAAAACCAATCTAGTAATCGGGATGAAGGTGAGTATGAGGATATAACCACTAGTGATGAAGAACTCATTAATTATGTAGATACATCTAGTAATGATGGTTCAATAAGTGACTCACCTCCTGCATATAAGAAAGCTAATGATTATCATGTTGTTCCACATCCCACTGGCATTCATCAACCCCTTAGGCCGATGTTTCTCGCTTTTGGAGTAGACAATTAGAGTTTAGGAAAAGCTAGTTGCTAAATCTAGGTCCGAAAACCCAAAGAATCTTGAAAACGGTGTTCAAAATCAAGCAAAGATTTTTAAATCAAAGTATCTTGCTCTACAAGCAAAGACCTTCTTCAAAACCTTTCAAAAAAAGATCGCTAAACCTTTTGGGATAATTTTGGTCAAAACAGGTTTAATCACTCACCAAGAAGGCAAAATAATTTTGGGCATAGACAGAGAAAATGTCACTTTGACAAGATGGGTCGAAAGCGTGTTTTGTGTGTTTCACCTACTCATCTTATTAAGGATTGTGAACATCACTCAGAATACCTAAGCAAATTTCCAAAGAACAGGACTCGCCAACCGTAAACCTAGAGAGTACAAACCAGTTTGGAATAATTCAAATAGGGTCAATCACAGAAATTTCTCACCAGATCATAAATACCCACACCAAATAAAAACCTTTTTCAAAACCTTCAAGATCTCGCAGATTCTTTCCAGTATCTGTTAACTTATCCTGGCCCAAAGATTTCACAAAGTAATTTCGACAAAACAAGGTACCGATCACAATACTTGTATAGAAATTCTAGGCAATCTCACTATCAACCTAGAAGGTATTCCAATTCACATAGGAGATTTAGATCAGAGGAACCAACTGTTAAAAAAGAATGGGTTAAAAGGGAAAGTACCGCTGAGAGGGACATGTACTTTCAACTAAAAGTGAATCGATGTTTTGTGATGACAGAAAAAGAGATTTGTGTTAAAACCGAAAGTTTTGAAAATCCACATGTTTTGAATAACAAGATATAGGTCGATCATGCTTTAGAAAACAGTGGAGATTATGTACTCAAAGAATGTGAGTATGTCACTCCACTAGGGGAACACAAGTCAAGAATGGCTTGGGTTCCTCAAAGCCACTAACTTTTCATCTTATTAGACAGGCAACCCGTAAGAGGAGCTTAAAGATCATTTTTTATAGTGGTTGTTCTGTGAGTATGACAGGAGACAAGGAGTTTCGTCAAGTGTTTTGAGTATATTTAGCTACTAAGCTATGTTTGAGGGGAGGACTATAAGGTATTAGTATAGTCCTGTGTATTGCTTGAGGGGAGGATGCTTGTTTATACTTAGTTTATATGTAGAAATTTGGCAAAGTAACGTTTTTCCTAAAAGTACCGCTTGTAACGCATCACTTGGGAAAGTATCGCTTATGTGGAAAGTAATCGCTTGTCATATTAAAGTACTGTTCCAACGGTAATATTGATGGGTAATTGATAGTAACGGTAACTTTGTTATTATAGGTTGTGATTTTTCAAATCCTACCTATAAATAACTACTCCTCGATTTTCCTCTCATATAATTCCTTTACATCTTTTCCATACTTATCTCCCAATCACCATCTCTTTATTCTTCGATAAAATCTTTATTGTGCTCACTTATTCAACAATGGCTAATCGTTTAACTGTTTCTAAGCACAATATGGTGGCTAATTTGGACAAGATCGAGGCTGAATATGGCTTTTATGATATTGTTGATTATCTTACTGGGTCGCCTATTAGTTATGCTCTTTTAGTTGAACCGGATGTTATTGAACCATGGATTCAAGAATTTTGGGCTAATGCTAGAGATAACATGGAGGAGGTATTTGGTTGAGGAATTTTATTAAACCATATATTCAAGGTTTCAACTTATGGGTTAAAGAGGAAAACAAACGTCGTAAACAACTTCGAAAGGAATTAAAACAAAAGAAGGTTCCTAAATCATCTTCATCAACTTGGGAGGAATTTAGAAAAGGAAAATTTGAAAGAAGATGTTATAAGAAGAAAGAATCGTAGAATCTTTGCGAGAAAAGATTATTTCAGATTCGAGGAAGAAGTGTAAGTTCAAGTGTACCGATGATCAAGGTACTGAACATCAAAGTAATGTTTTTCATGATACATCTAGGCAAGAAGTGATACCACCAAGGGTATTGAATTTTGAAGAAGATGGTGGTCCTTCTACAATTGTTATAGAAGAAGAGGAGGAAGCTACATTCAAACCTATTCATTCTGCAAGTGATGATGAATTAATTGCTACAATGTTAGATTTGTCACAACCAAGAGGAGGAGTTACTATTAGAGATGTACAAGAGGAAGAACAACCAAGAACATCTCAACCTGCAATTGATCCAAAAGATAAAGGGAAAGGTATTCTGGTTGAAACAAAGAAGGAGAAACTCACTTTGGAGTAACTTAGAGCAATTGAAGTTGCTAGGAATGAAGCTGCAGCCAGAAAAGTTCAAGAAGAGTTAGATGCTAAAGATAGAGAAGAACGTAAAGCTCAAGAAGCTCAATAGAGAAGCGACTCAAAAGATGCAAGATAAATTAGATGTCAAGCTAACAACCTTTACAAGCCCCTACACATGTTAGATATATGCCAAGAAGACCTAATTTAGCTAAGGACAGAAATGCTATGATGGCTTATTTAAAAAGTCGAGGATATAAGGGGGTTTGAAGTTAAACTATGTTGATATGAAAAGACTCTATGATTGAAATGAAGCTTATAAGAAGAGTGTTGCTGATATTAAAGACTTTAGAGAAGAAGCTCATTGGACTGAATCTTAAAGGAAGAAGAGCTTAAAGAGAAAAAAAGAAAACTAAAGTTACAGATGTTCAGTTTTCAAAGAAAGAAAAGGTTGAATTAAGATCTGAGACTAGAGATGAATTGAAGAATTATCTTAGAGTGGTAGATTTTGATTATACAAAGGAAGATGATGACATGAAGATGAACAGATCAAAGATCAGTGTTTTAAAGTTGTGAAATCCAAGAATGGAGATTACATGATTTTTCATAAAGAAGATGAAAGCTTCAAAGTTTTTAAAAGGCTATGGGATTTCATTGATATTATAGATAGAGTAGACCTATTCTACTTATATCATGTTGTGAAGGCTTACATTGAAAATAATCCATTGGAAGGGATTGGTTTGGTTTTACATGGTGATCTCATAACTATATGGGAAACGGAAGAAGAGAGCATAGCGATGATATCCGGAAGAATCAAGAAAGTGGGAAATAGTTTTGCCGGAGATTCTTTGAAGAACTGAGTTCATGTTTTGAGTGCCGAAAATGGAACAATGATACACATGTTTGCGTAAAGAAGATATCCTCTCACACTTGAGCTCATGAGAAGAATGCTAGAGCATGGATTGGAAGTAGAAGAGGATAATGAAACCGCTTGCATGGTTATCAACTTGTTTATAAAATGGACTACCATTAGAATGATCAATAATCGGTATGAATTTTACTTGAATAAATACTTTTTGATATATCAAGATTACTTTTATTCAAAGTAATCACTGACGAAGACTTTCATCAAATCTTTTTTGTAAATAAACCAGTTAAATGAATTTTAGAAGAAACCTTTTGTTAATTAATAAATATTTTGAAATAAAGGTTCAATAAATGGTTTTTGTGATGATAACATCAATAGGTTATCAATCCACCATGGTTACAAAAGGATTGACTAATCCATGAGCAAACGGCTCTCGTAAAGATATATCAAATCCGTTTTTAGTTGACAACTTGCTAATAAGTTGGATGGTATTCAACTCACCATATCGGTAATGTGAAGAGTTGGCTAGCCCACAAGAAAATGGCTTGTGTAAAGGTGGAAAACCATTATTGGTAATTAGTTCACCATTAGATAGAAGAACTAACTAGTCCGTAAGGGTACAAATTTTGGTAAAGACAAATCAAATCTGTTGATATGGTGGTTTGCTAAAAATCATATGGTTATCAATGTACCATGGTCTTACACACCAAAACATTTGGCTACTCCAGAGATAATGGCTTTGGTAAAGAGATCTAAATCCATTAATTTTTCAATGATTCACTTGAAAGTGATGAGTATAGTATGCAACTTAAACTGAATTAAATGTACAAATTGTCATGTTGCTGTGTTCTTTGAAAAAAGATGGAGCTTGCGGATGTCACAAAGAGAACAATTCTAAGAGATACTTTGACAAGAACAGATGTTACAGAGATAAAAGCTTAAAGACTAAGAAACAATCCTTCTTTAAAAGATGAAGTCGTTAAAGATATATTCACAAAGGAACTTGAAGTCAAGCAAGTAGAATTCAAGTTAGGGAGGATTGTTGGGATATGAAAGTGCTTGAAGATATCAAAGTACGAAGATATGAAAACTGTAAGTACAGTAATCTTGGAAGAAGTCAAAAACTCAAAGTACTGTTAAAGAGAAAGTCAAAGTACTGCAATATGAAGTCAAAGTACTGCAAGAACAAAAGAACTGTTATATTCGTTTATGGAAAGAATTGTATTCTATGTTTAGATTACTTGTCGTACAAGGTTATCAATTGTAAACCGACTAGGATATCCTTGAGCCTATAAAAGGACTCCAAGATTGGCATTAGAGGCAATGATTTCGAAAAAGAATTTTAGAGTTTACTTAATTAGTGTTTTAGAGAAAGTTGATTATCTTAGAGTTGTATTAGAGTATCTCATAATAAGTGATTTAGAGTTTATAATAAAAGGTTATTCTTCTTAGCTTTGTTAAGTAAATTCCGCATACTTGATAAAGATTACTCAAAGGTTTCTTTGTTAATAACTTAGGATTTATCCGAGGTTATTAAACCTTAACAAGCTAGTTAAGATAGTTTGATTAAAGTATATCGATCCAACAATTTATAAGTAAGTATTTGATGAGACAAATGTTGTAAAACACATGTGTCGTGTTTCGTCAAAGACTATTGATTGACTTGTGTGACGATATGATGATATAATTTGTGTGTCGTGAAGTAGTTTAACATGACCTATTGTGATTACTTAGTTTTCCAAAGTCTAGCAAAGTCCAATCCAATGAACAAGTTTTATAAAAAAGTTTCGGGTCATTAAACTTATATTAGCCGTGCGGCTAAGTCAAACATTAATCAAGGACATTCTTGAGGATGTATCTAAGTTACAATAACTTGAAACAACACCTTGGCTTAACCTTGGCTTTGTTTTGGCCTCAAAGAATCAAAATACACTAAGGTTTCTTAACCATGGTTGTTTTCTGGTCAACAACAGGTCCGTTTAGTTTTTGCTATTTTTAAGACTTTTTGTTCACTTTCTGCTTATGTGCACTTAGGTTTTTGTAGAAAATTTCATTCCGAGCAACTTTCGTGCTTTACACTTTTTCTAATTCGGACCAGAAAAGGGTTTAAATCGCGTTTTAAAATCGTTTCAGAAGACTTTTAACTCAATATCAAGTTTTCATCTAGCCATCTTCTTTTAACCATAAGTTTTTATCTATAAGTCCATTTTAAGTGATTCAAAAGCCCAAGTTTTTGTTTTTACTTCCTCTAACAGATTCACAAGCTTAATCAAGTCTAAAGTCCAAAGTTTACTTATATCAATAGTCTAATTACTAGTATTTACTTATATTTCATTGCAGAAAGTTTGGTTGCACATTTAGTCCTGCTAAAACGACCATAAGTTGAGTTCTACAACTTTTTTTGACACGCAGATTTTGCCAAACTTCAATTTTATGTCTTAGATACATTTCATAAAACTGAGTCGACTTCCAAAAATGTCCAGAACCATGGGCTTTTCCCAAATTAAATTTGGTGTGCATATTTTGACATGTTTCGCCATTTTGGCTCTCATTTACTCATCGGGATGAGTTATGAGGTGCGCCACCCGGCTAAACGACCATAAGACATAGATATACAAGCCTATATTACTGAATTAACCTCAAAGTATACTGAGATGATCATTTTAATCAAACTTTGGGACTGTTGCAGAATTCAAACTCATAAAACCCACCTAAGGCTTGTTTTAGCTTATTTTCATGGTCACAACCTTATGTACAACATAAATTAAGCCATATTACATATACTACTTATATCAAATTACATCCAATGAATAGAAATTATTACAACCATATTGAATGAATTTAAAAATATACTCAAACCTTACAAAGGATAGGATGAAAAGTTACTAATAATCAAGCCTAACTTCCTTCAATCTTCAACCCTTGTCTTGAATCTTTTTACCCAACCTTTTTTAGCCTTAGAAAACCTTGGTTATAACCCTTGTAAAAACCTTCTTATCTCAGCCCATAAACCTCTAGATCAAATCTTTATAACCTTCCATTTTACAAAAGAGATGAAGAACTATCACATGGACCTAACAAGAACACTAATACCTTCAAGTAGAACACAAGATTAACCAATAAAAATCAAAGGAGAGGCTGGTTTGGGGTCTTAAGCTCATGCCAAAGATGGAGAGGGAGAGAAGGATTTGGTGAGTTTGCATGTATGAGGAAATAAGTGATAAGTGTTGTTAATAGGATATGTAGACACATGTATTAAGATGTAAGAAAGGGTGACACCACAAGGACACATGTCCTGGTGGTTTAAATGTATATAAGAGTCCACAATGTGTAGGATAAGTATTGGTGAAAGTTTTGTACAATACTTAACCTACGGGGTGTAGTTTGGTCCCGGTAATTACTAATGTTAAGCCCTTAAGTCACGAAACTTCAGACCAGGAAACATAAAAGTATAATACTTATGAAAATGTCCAAACTTATCAATATACTCCAACTAAGTATATTAAAGGTGTGATAAGTCTATTTGAGTGCGTCTATGTTGTTAAAACCTAATAACGTAGGTGCGAGCACGCGTATTACGTAAAGAGTAAAATATTTACGTAAAAATAACAAAGTGCTAATAGTTCATATAAACTATGACTACTGGTGAAAGTAGAGTATTTTGAACACCTAGACTTATCGTAGTCTTGTGTTGACCGCGAGGAAAGTTTACACGATTAAACTTTCGTAATTATTAAAGTCACAACTTTAAATAATTATTTATAGCCAAAGGTGAACAAAAATGTTCAGAGTGTAATAATCTAAAATAGAGTGAATTATTTAACTTGGGAAATTACTGGTTACTACCAGTTGCAGTATTTGCTTTTACGTTACGGTAAAAGTCAAATAGTAAAAAGTCAAAGTCAACTTTTAAGATGTCAAAGGGTAAAATAGTCATTTTACCTTATGAAAATTTATGAGTTGCTTCAAGATTAAACTTTAACTCTCTCACCGAATACACATTTTTAAAATCTAATTTACCAGTTTTAATGGTACCTTTCCCTGTGATTTTCCCTCCTTTGGGGTTCCCTCCAAAAGCAACATATCCTTCATATATCTCCACATAGTCAGTAAGATAGGACATGTTCCCTGTCATGTGCCTTGATCATCCACTGTCAATAACTCCTTGATCCTGTAAATTCAATTGTGGATTGCCCTGCACATAAGGTAAGAAAATCAGTCTCTTTTGATACTAAGCCAGAATTCATTAGTAATGCTCTTGGAACCATGTTTTTATTAGCACAGGGGTGAGTCTTTTTACCAAAATTTTTATGATTCACCCTTTGAACATTGTTCCAAACAGGTTTTACCATCCTTTGATTTTTAAAATATTTTTTATGGTAATTGCAATCAACCTGCAAATGATCAAAACTTCCACACACATAACTAGCTTTATTAAACATCTCAAAATTACTTCCTAATCTTTAAGACATCATATTATTCCAATTTCTTTGGTTGCCTCTAGGACTGTGAGAGTTTTGCCTATGTTGCTCAACTATAATAGTTTTCCTAGCAGTTTTGACAAACTTTTTCTTAGCAATACTAGGCCTAACTGTTTTCTTTTTAGTTTTAGTTTGTGACTCAACCTGTTCCTCATCATCTAACACCCATTTATCAATACTTGGGGCATCATTATTCTTCCTATTGGTCTTAGACTCTGCTTCACTAGACTTAGTGATCAGCGTACAACGAGCGTTCGGGGTCAAAGGAAACTTCCTTTTCTTCGAGCAAGTTTTTCCACCACCTAGGCAGTGAACCTAATCGTTGTAGTGTAGTATTAGGGTAAGCCTCGGGATTGAAATCGTTCTCTAGAGGAATAGGAATGCTAGAGAGAAATTACTACGCTAAGGTTGGGATTGAGGAAGATTATTTTTTATCTTTTTTATATTTTTTTAGAAAATTGAAAGGTACGAATCTCGGGGTATTGGATTTGGGGGGGTGGTATTTCTACCGATTACTCTACTATTATCTAGTCTAATTAACTAAGCTAAGGGGTAGTCTATGTCTAATTGATGTGTGCTCGTATGATGATTAAAAATGTGTCTACCAAGATAATATTACTCCCTAGTTATATTTTTATTGATGGTTGAATTGTCACGTCCTTATTCTTAACGTGTTGTGTCTTCTAAGGTCGTAGGGTATGCTTTTTTCCCTAACTCTTTGATGATACCTTAAGGTTATTGCCTACAAAATCTCTAGGATTCATAAACTAACTCTAAGGTTATCTTTGGATTTTTAGACTACAATAACTTTAGGCGATTATAAACTAATATTCACAAAGATTACTCAAGCATTAAAAACACAACGATGGCCTATTGCAATCCTAAGCCAATTACAATTAAGATAAAAGATAACCAATCAATATTCAATAACTAGGTTTCATAGATCTAAACAAACACACAAGTAAATTAGCCGGACATGGTAAACATGCAAGCATACACACATACAATTGAAGACATAATGAAATCAATGAAGTAAATTACTTATCTTGATGTAAAATAGGGTATGAGAACCCTAAGATACTGCCCAAGACAAACCAAAATCATTTTAGGGTTTTACTCCACAATTCTACTTCCCTAAAAGTCTGAAAATTCGAATTCTATATATAGAGTTACAACTGCGACGGCGTCACTCTTTAATTGTGACGCCGTCGGATCGCCGCCATTAGGGTTTCATCTTGACCAAGTCAATTTTGTGACGGCATCACGTTGTGGTTGTGACGCCGTCGGTTTAATCTTCTGACGTCGTCTGAATCTGGATCTAGGTCGTCCGAGTTGGCGCCTACTCTTTAAAGCCTGACGCCGTCAGGTACAAAATAGCAATTTCACTCCTGAGCCCTCGCAATTAGAGGGACGGCGTCGCCCTTTATTTGTGACGCCGCCGGGTGCACTTCCAGCAACTTGAGTGTCTTGATCTTGACTTTAGCTATTTTCTTCACATATTCACGCCTTTTCGTCCAAATAAGCATCATTCCAGCATTTTGCCTTCAAGAGACCTAAAAAGTGAAAAGGAACGAAATTAAGCAGTAACGAATATAAAAGTGGTCGATTAAGGGTTTAAATGACCCCTCAAAAGTGTACCTTTTAAATCCTTATCAAATATCCCTACACTTGGTATTTGCTTGTCCTCAAGCAAATATGCTTTTGGCCAATTAATTTATAAGTTAGGGGGCATGAAGCACTTGTTTAGAATAAGTCACAACAAGTATAAGCCCCGCAAAAGTCATAACAAGCACGAAAATTACATACTAGCACCTCACAAGTGGTGTTTGGATACTCTCATCTCTTGGGTGTATATGAAATATATCAAATTAGAAATGGAAGATAAACACTCATTAACCGGTCCTAGTACATAGATTACCATATGCTTGAGACTAGATCAAACCTCCATCGCTTTGGCGTAAGCACCTAGGAAAAAACTATCTAAGAGGTCTTTTAAAGGGTTGTAATGTTAGGCTTACGGTAGGGAAAAAAGGTTTGGTTGGATAGGCAATTTAGTAGTGGCAAGTCAAAAATCTTTATGTTACAAGCATGAGAAGAATGGCTCGACTTAGAAACTTATGCAAGTAACTAGATAATTCAACTAAGGATTTAGTATGAGAACAATAATGCACTAAAAGTGAGTGCATACAAGGTAGGCTAAGGCGATTTGGGTGTACTAGGGGTATCGTGTACTAAAGATAAGTACATCGCAAGGGTGTGGGGGAATTACTCAACCGATGTGGAAGAAGTAATTATAATACGGGTATCAAACAAGGGTTATCCTAATGCCTCTTATCATTTAGTTATTCCTAACTACACAAGTGTAGTATCACTAGCGATCTCGGAATGCATCACAAAACAAGTTCTAGAATCTATTATACTACCGGTACACTCTCGAAGCATTAAAGGTGAATGCTTTAATTCCTACAAATCTGGTGGCAAGTCAAAAATCTTATGTTACAAGCATGTAAAAAGTGGCGTTTCTAAGCCAAGACTCGACTCACTAGACTAGATAACTTGAAACAAAACAAACAAAAATTTAAAAACATAAACATAAAGATAGATGTAGGATGGTAGCCCGTATGTTTTTTTCTTCATTTTTTTTCACATACCTTTTTACTCTACCATCCTCTATGATAAAATCAAAATATAAGGGATTTATAGGAGCATCCCTACACTTGAGTTTTTATTTCTCTAACAATAGTTGACCCGATTTGAAAAGATCAAAACACTTGGAGTATTTAATTACGTAGACAAAGGGAATTTGAAATTATCGTTCTTTCCCGTTACTCCATAAAATATTACTGCTACCCATGAGTCCCAATCGTCCCAAAACTGTGTACAAAAGATATGACTCGACTTAGTAACCATGCAAGTAACTAGATATTTGAACTAAGGGTTTAGTAATAATAAAAATAATGCACTAAATATGAGTGCATACAAGGTAGGCTAAGGCGATTTGGGTGTACATTTGGGGGTGGATTATAAACAATGCTCCTCATTGATATTTCAGAAAACCGAAACATCACGAGAATCGCGAAAAGGATAGGCTTTGAGGGGTTAACTAGGGGTATCGTGTACTAAAGATGAGTACATCGCAAGGGTGTTGGGTAATTACTCAACCGATGTGGAAGAAATAATTATAGTACATGTTTCAAACAAGGGTTATCCTAATGCCTCTTATCATTTAGTTATTCCTAACTACACAAATGTAGTATCACTGGCGATCTAGGAATGCATCACAAAACATGTTCTAGAATCTATTATACTACCGGTACACTCTCTAGGCATTAAAGGTGAATGCTTTTATTCCTAAAGATCTAGGGGCGAACCTCACATTTTTTTGGTGGAATTTGAGTGGTAAATTGTTTTGTGCTAGTCATATAACTTCCTATCCATGAGACACTTTATTAAGACTAATGGCCCACTCCTAAAAGTCATGAAAAATTTAAAATTTGGTGCCAAAATTACCCTAACCGATATTTCTCATGGTTTATTACACAAATGAAATTGGACAAGACAAATAATCAAGGATAAGCATAGTTTCAAAGTTCCCTTTTTATTTTCCCTCCCTACACTTAAACTGAACATTGTCCCCAATGTTCCCTGAAAGTATCAAAGTTTTGATAATGGAAGGTAATTAAAAGCGAAAGAAACTAATACTCCCCTGATTAGCTCGGTAGGATCCGTGTGAAGTAGTGGTTAAATTCTTATTCAAGAAGAATGTATGCGTGAAAAGCTCCATCCAATCTTATGTATCTTCTTCTTGATAAATAAAACCTGCACACTTTAAGAAAATAGACGAAACATTCGCGTAAAATTGGCGGTAAAACTATATATGACTCTACTAAACTAGGATATAATGCTTGTGGAATGGATGTTTACAGATTTTCTGGAAAATTAAGACCTGTGAAATTCAAAAAATTTATAAGTAGCACAGAAAATGAGAGGAAGTTAAATAAGTGGTTTTTGCTCCTCCTGACGCCGTCAGGTTGCAATCCTGACGCCGTCAGGTTATCCTGACAGAAACTGGTCTGCTGCGTTTTTCTAGAAAAATTACATCTTTGGAATCTTGAAAAATTTCTGCAAAGCGTCCATTATGACTCCATACAAGCATTTGACTCTAACAAACACACATATATATCTTTTCAATAATCGTAATTCTCATGTTCACATTCTTTTAAAAACGTGTGTAATCTTCCCTACACTTATTCTTTTTGAAATACCTTTATATGTAATTAAGATGAGGTTAAAGACAAAATAAAGCATTTCCACAAATTCAAACATGAGAATAAACAATCAATGAAAATATATATGACACACAAACAAATAATCCAACCAAACAAATATTGGATAAACCACACCACAAACAAATATATACACATCAAATTGTTCTAGATTCACCACATCATTACCAAGTCCAGATAGTCTAAATTATTACAAGCCCAAATTAAATTGTTTCAATCCACAACCAACCATAATTATCCATAAAAAATCCACAAATAAACACATGAGTCACTAGGGAGGGGGTCCATAACGGTAGTCATAACCAGGAGGGAGGTGGCCCAAGTATCCATAAGGTGGGTAATCCTCCTCCTGCCGGGGGAATGGGTCAATCTGTAGGCATGGGTCGAGCTGATCGCGCATGGAAAAATGTTACATCTGTCTGAAGGTATGATCATATCTCCACTGGACATGTTCCTGTAGGCGTTAGCGGAGCCTCCTGCTCCATCCCCTGCTGGTATGCTGGCATCGGCTGCTCGTCATCATCGTCATCATCATCATCCTGAACTGCGGGTTGAGCACGGAGCCATGCGTAGCCCCTACCATAATCCATGATGACCTCCATAGCCTTTAGGGACTTAGCTTTGACGACCTTCGGCTCTGCGACAACTTGGAGGTACGTGGGTACCTCCCCGACCAGGATGTCAAAAGACTGAGCCAATCAGGTGACAAACATACCACCATACACCCTATCCTCATATCTCACACCGCTAGCAGTCCTCAAGTATTCGGCCAACTAGAATCGGATGTTACAGTGCACACCCTCGACCAACATGCAGTAGAGATAGAATAGATCTGGTAAAGTAACACGATGACCCGTGCCCTGGCGCCCCGTTATGGTGAAAGTGATGCAATGGTGCACGAGCCTTATTTGTGGATCCCGGATCCGTGAGGCAAGGGTACTCCCAGTAACATACTCCCCGTTGGCTATTGTGTTCCAAAATTGAATCCCCCATATGTCCTCCCTATTGACAAACCCAGCTCTCAAGTTAGCTCTAAAGACATCACTCTCAGTATCCCCCGCTGAATATAATCCCACTCTCCAACCAAACTCTAGTATAGACATAGCCCTCCATTCTCCACCCAGCCTAAAACGAATCCCCCGAAACCCAATGTTATTCTGACACGAAATAATATCCATTGAATAAGATGTGTGAAACTCACGCACCAACTCGCCATACACGGGCTCACGTATCCTAAAAACCTTTACCACTGGGGATCAGTGAACTTATCTTTCCTAAAACTGTTCCAAAATTCCCTAGCCAGATCATGCTGCTCAAGAAATCCCCAATCCACAACAGCCCCTGAGTCAATGGATTGATGAAGCAAATCATTGTAACGAGTTTGGCACTCTTCCTCAACAAACACTCCCCATCCAGCAACAGTTTCAGCAATGTTCTCCTGGGTACCAGAAGATTGTCCCTTTGTTCTTCTTGTCCTCTTGCTCATTTTCTTGTGGAGATTGACGCAGCAAAATGGTGAATTTGATGTGGAGAAAACGTAGTAGTGTGGTGTGGGGCGGATAGAATGTGTAGGGTAGAGAATGAAAGAGATGGTTGGTATTTTTATTCGTTTGATCTGGATTAGTGACGGCATCACCCTTTGCGTGTGACGGCGTCACGCCCAAATTTTTGCAAAAGAGGCTGTTTTTATTAATCCGCCCAGATCAAAAATCTTGTTACTATTTTGACAAAGATTTTGGTTTTTATTTTAAAATTCATTTTGTCAATCCAACTGCAATCTCCATAAAGGTGAGCAACGCACATGTCAAATTGTCTTTCAACTGGGATTCTAGAAATATCGAAATATCGAGGATGAGGATTCTTCGACCCTGGTTTAAAACCAAAAGAACGTTTCCTTATGTTAGGAAAGTCGGGAAGTGATACGTGCACCCTTCCAATAAATATGTCCTTAGGAAGCATGCAGGGAGCGTTGAGGCAAGAATTCAAACAATGATGCGATTCCTTGAGGGGGGTTGCCCTGCTTAATGTAATTGGAGAGGGTTCGGGAGTCATTCTAACGAGCTCCATTATCGCATATACCTTTTCTATCTTTTTAGGTACATTATTCTTTGCGTTTCAGCAAGAAGTTGTCAGCCAGCCCCAAGAAAGTGTCGTGAGTTTTCCTCATTTGAGGTTCGAGGCGTTTTACTTCCTTTTCTTGTTCATTGACAAATGTCAACATTATGTCCTCGAATTCATCTTGCCGGGATTTTCTTGGGAGCAAAAATTCCTTGACCGCGTTCACATGCTCATAATCAAGGGTGGTTACTTCCATTAACTCATTCACGTGTGCCTCCATACTCATAAACATTTGTGCTCGGGAATCTAACCCATTTTCTTGGATTATTGGAATTTTCCATCCTTCTTCTTCGTATTGTGCTAAGTCTTCGATGACTTCCCAACAGGCTTCAACATTGAGGTTACTTAGCCTTCCACTGGCGACGTAATCAATGGTTTATCCGATGGAGGAACTTACATGATCGTAAAAGATTTGGACTTAAAGCCAAAGATCAATGCCGTGATGAGAGACTTTGTGGACCAAGTCCTTGAATCGAGTCCATGCTTCATAGATAGATTCACCTTGACGTCGTCGAAACATCAAGATTTCATTCCTAAGCTTAGTAGTTCTCCCCGGAGGGAAAAATTAGGCAAGGAAAAGAATGGTGAGATCATCCCAACTTGAGATGGAGCCGGCGGGAAGTCGCTCAAGCCAATTACTAGCTTGGTCCTGCAGAGAGAATTGGAAGAGACGCAAGCGCGTGGTCTCCCGAGTAGTAGCATCAAGGTCGATGGAATCGACCTTGATGTTAAGGAAATCCTTAAGATACTGATTAGGATCTTCGGAATGAATTCCATGGAATGCACATCCATTTTGCACCAACCGGATGGTGTCAGATCACAGGGCCGTAGTTTAAGCTTGATCGGGAAGCTCAATGGTGTTCCTATAGCCTAGGTGGCTTGGTCTTGAGTATTCACCAAGAGTACGGCCTCTTGGCGGGTCATTTGGTGGTGGGTTGATGAGTGGTGGTTGATTATCACCTTCCATGATGAAAAGTGATGGGATTACGAACAAGATAGACTCCTAACTAGCTATTCTATTCCCCGGCAGCGGCGCCAAAAACTTGATACGCGTACAACGCGCGTTCGGGGTAAAAGGAAACTTCCTTTTCTTTGAGCAAGTTTTTCAACCACCTAGGCAGTGAACCTAATCGTTGTAGTGTAGTATAAGGGTAAGCCTGGATTGATATCGTTCTCTAGGGGAATAGGAATGCTAGTGAGAAATTACTACGCTAAGGTTGGGGTTGAGGAAGATTATTTTTTATCTTTTTTATATTTTTTTTAGAAAATTGAAAGGTACGAATCTCGGGGTATTGGATTTGGGGGGTGGTATTTCTACTGATTACTCTACTATTATCGAGTCTAATTAGCTAAGTTAAGAGGTAGTCTATGTCTAATTGATGTGTGCTCATATGATGATTAAAAATGTGTCTACCTAGATACTATTACTCCCTAGTTATCTTTTTATTGATGGTTGAATTGTCACGTCCTTATTCTTAACGCGTTGTTTCTTCTAAGGTCGTAGGGTATGCTTTTTTCCCTAATTCTTTGAGGATACCTTAAGGTTATTGCCTACAAAATCTCTAGGATTCATAAACTAACTCTAAGGTTTTTACTCCACAATTCTACCTCCTTAAAAGTCTGAAAATTTGAATTCTATATATAGAGTTACAACTGCGACGGCGTCACTCTTTAATTGTGATGTCGTCGGATCACCGCCATTAAGGTTTCGTCTTGACCAAGTCAATTTTGTGACAGCGTCACGTTGTGGTTGTGACGACGTCGGCTTCATCTTCTGACACCGTCTGAATCTGGATCTAGGCCGTCTGAGTTGTGACGCCCTACTCTTTAAAGCCTGACGCCGTCAGGTACAAAATAGCAATTTCACTCCTGAGCCCTCGCAATTAGAGGGACGGCGTCGCCCTTTATTTGTGACGCCGTCGGGTGCACTTCCAGCAGCTTGAGTGTCTTGATCTTGACTTTAGCCATTTTCTTCACATATTCACGCCTTTTCGTCCAAATAAGCATCATTCCAGCATTTTGCCTTCCAGAAACCCTAAAAAGTAAAAAGGAACGAAATTAAGCAGTAACGGATATAAAAGTGGTTGATTAAGGGCTTAAATAACCCCTCAAAAGTGTACCTTTTAAATCCTTATCACTTAGTTTTACTATTCTCTACAACAGGCTCATTAGCAAATTCATCTAAGCAAGTAAAAGAAAAATCAGGTGTAGGAGGCATAAACTTTCCTTTGTAGGGATGTGGAACTGCATTAAAGCCTAAACCTCTCAAGAAATTATCAACTATCTGAGTCTCTATGATATTGTTTACACTTTTAGATGCATATTCAAATTTTTCTACATTCAGTTGAATGCCATCTTTATCCTTTTGAACTATATTAAGCTTCTTCCTAAGCTCTCTAATAGTTATCTCTCCTACATGAATTTCAAACTCTAAGCCCTTAATCTTTTCAGCATAAATAGACTCATCAGTTTTATAAAATTCAAGCTTTTCTTCTACTGACTCTAAACCTGCCTTATAACCTATAACCATTAACTTAGATTTCTTAAAATCTTTTAACATTTTATCATATTGAGATTTAAGAGTTTCAAGAGTTTGTAAGAAAGATTTTGAACAAGTAGAATCATTGGATACCTCAGAGTCAGAGCTTGAATATGATTAAGCCATGAGTGCATAATTTGGTTCTTCCTCTTTCTGATCACTCCAGTCATACCCACCAAGACCATCACGTGACACCAAGGCTGTGGAATTAGATATTTCCACAAGCACACTCCTTCTTGAGCTTTCCTTGTTCTTGTAGTCTTAAGTTCTTGGAGCTCTGCACTCTTCAGTAAAATGTCCCCTCTTGTGCCAGTTATAGCATTCCACTTTGGAATTATCAAAAGCTAATGTTCTCATTGCCATTTATATTATGCTTCCTCCCAGTATTCTTAAAAAATCGTTTGGCCCTCATATTCAACATGGCCATTTGTCATCTCAAATCCATCTCTTCTAAGTCATATGGATGAATTTGTTGCAAGTCCTCATGTGCAAGTTGAGGACTATTTGGTTGATTAGAAAATAATGAACAAATAACAACATCACTCAAGTTATCAATATTAGCAACATTAACTTAAGTACTAGCAATAGAAACTCCATGAGCAATATTAACTGCTCTTTCAGTGTTGTTATTTGAAGAGGACACAAAAGCCATGTTATGTGTGCTTGAACTTGAGCTAGACTTCCCTTTAACTTCTGGTTCATAAACCTCGAGGTTGTTATAGAGATCATCCATGCTCATAGTATCCAAATCAGCTTTGTTCCTCCACACAACAGCATGTGTGTTCCATTCTGGTGACAAAATTCTTAATAGCTTCTGATTAACATCTTTTAGTGATAGCTTTTCTCCCAAAATCACCAACTGACTCACAAGCTTTTGAAGCCTATCAAAAGTTTCATCAAGCATCTCTGAGCTTGAAGCAGTAAAGTTCTCATATTGCTTTCTTCTTGTGGCATCATTCCCACCAAATCTCTTTTCAACAGCTTCGAGCAATGACTTGGCATCTTTAATAGAGTTAAACTTTAACTTATGTTCATTAGGAATGCCCATCATTAAAGTACTTTTAGCCTTCACCTCCAGTCTTCTATGTGCCTTACCTTCAGCAGATGTAATAGGCAAGGGAGTCTCAACACCTTCCTCAACCTTTGTTTTTGGCAAGGTGTTACCAGTCACTATGACTTCCCAAAGAGAATAGTCTATCATCTGGATGTACTGTTCAATTCTCATCCTCCATATGTTAGGTCACCATGTTTGTAACACAAGCATGAATAAGTAAGAAAGAAAGATAAGATGATTGGTTGAACAATAGCAAACACACACGTATTGATAATAAGAAGAGTTATGCGTAGAGCATGAAAGCAAATGAACAACCAACCCTCAAGTGAGGGTTTACAAGGATTATTTATAGGGCAAGGAGCTAGGGTAACACTACTAGCATCCTTCCCTTCTTATTGGCTTGGGCCAAGGCTCATGGGCCTTCTACACAAGCCTTAGCTTAATAACAAACATAAAGGCCATAATTAAGGTAACTATTACATATTAATCACTAACACTTGTAATATGGTTTAGGAGTGATTCCAACAATCTTCCCCTAAGTGTTGGTGATGAATGAAGGAGTGATAAACGTTGTAGGTGCTGATGTAATAGTAGCTTTGATGTCTTCTAACAATCTTCTTTCTTGTGAGAAGAAGTGCTATAATTCGAACAATCTCCCCAGTGTAGGGATCTTGTATCTTTTGAAGTATTCTGCTTTGACGTCTTCTGATTTCTTTGTTCTTAAGTTCTTTTTTCTTTGTGGTGAAAGTGATAGTATGTTGTGGTTGTCTGCATCAGGTCCGCTTCGTTGCTCCAGTGTCTCCACATCTTTCTCCAACATGCTCACACGCTCTTTAACGTTGGATTATAGCTTTGATGAATTTCTTTTAGTCTTTAAACTTTGTAGATTCTTTGTTGATGAAGAATCATTATGACTTTGTGTTGCCTTTGAATATGAGAGAACTTCAATTAGTGTTGCAGTTGGTATGAGCATGTGGAGAATCTGCACGATCTTTTCTACCCGCAAGCATCCATAAGAAGAAAACATAAAACATGGGTTAGAAATAATCCAGCGCTTATAAGTTTGAACTTCTAGAGTGTTAACAACATAGTGTGAAAACACAACTCTAATTCTCACAAAGGCTGTTCCTGAACTGGAGTCCCACAAGTGAGATAACGTTATGTACCGAAGTACGTCTACAGTTCAAATGAGCCGCTAAGGTACACAGAAGCATCACCTCACGACTGTAGACCGTTTGAGACACACTAAGCGTAATCCACGAGGAGTTACCGAAGTGACCTGCTGTCAGGGCTGTTTAATGTTGACCCTGGCAGGAGTTTCTATTCAATCATTGAGGATCACAATTGTGAACCTCTCATAAATATTCTCGACAAATTGCTAAGATCCGTGAAGGACTCGATAATGTAACACTTGCATCCTTATTGTTGAACGACAAGCGATGAATTGTCAAGTTTACCTAAGAGATATTTTGATGAATCTCGTAGCTCTAGACTCAATAGTGCGCTTTGGTTTTCCTGAGCGGAGACTATGGAGAGGGTCTCCTTCTTCAATACCAGCAATCTCTAAGAGAAAGCCGGTTGTTTACGTAGGGTTCCCTGTGAGAATGAAACAAGCTTCTGTTGAGAGAAAGATGATTGGCTAGATCCCTCCGGCTCTGGGTAGATCCCTCCGGCTCTGGCGGATCATAGGACGGTTATTCCTAAGGACTTCTAAATTCTAAATATTGGTGGTGTCCTTGGGTAGATCCCTCCGGCTCTGGCGGATCATAGGACGGTTATTCCTAACCTTAATCACCTTATAAGTCCATTGTCATAAAACCAATTTGCATGAAAAATCTCTCAAAGTATTTATAAGTAAGAAACATTTTGTAATACTTCGAGAGTTTTATATTTTGCAGAAATACTCCCCCTCCACACGTGCTTAAGAGTTTTGACAGAAATCTGCACGGTGAGTGAAGAGCGCGCACTTTTGAATTGATCAACTCATGATACACAATCCCCCACGAGACACGGTTACGTTGCATAGTTAAAGAGTAACATTGTTAGCTTTTAGGTGACAACTAGCTCTAATAACTACCTTGAAGGTGTGGACAACCTCGAAAGGTTGTCAAACCCGTCAAAGTTCATGTCTACCAAGAGTTTCTCGAATGGTACATTTTACTCGGAAAAATCCTTTGACACGTTTACATCACTAGCGAACTAGCTTGAAATTATTACCCTTCCCGGACAAGTCTTTTCGAGTTACTAACATTTAAGATCTCGTCAATTCATTGGTTAAGTCTGTAGCACAATGATTTATTTGCAATTTCACAACATATTTCTTATCGCATAATTTTTCTCCCTCTCAAAAATGGCATATAAATGTTATTTTTGACGAAAATTTGATATCGAATATGTCCATTTCGAGTTTTGCGGGTACCACGAAGAACAATTTTGTGAAAAAAGATTTTGGTTGACAAATACTCCCACTCAAAAAGTGATATAAACTTTTGAGGTTTTGAAAAAAAAAATCATAAGGGGAAGTACTTGTTCTTTTGAGCAAAACTTTGAAAAATGAAAGTTTTGAAAAGTTTTACTCAAAAGTAAGAAGCTTTCGCTCTTTTTATAGGATTGTGGCACTGCAGAGTACCACAGGGTCCTTTCATTACAAGAACGGGTTGTACACTGTAATGTGTGCACAAGCCATAGATAAATCTAAATCACACAACCAGGTAATGAGAAAGAAACAAATCAAGGGTTACCAGGAGTATCTAGTAGTCCAGCAATAACTCCAGGAATGCGTTCTGGTCATGAGATTTGGATAGAGCTGTCTGGTGAACATCTCTCTTGTAACTCCAGGAACAGTGTCTAGAAGAAACTTGTGAGTATATTCTCTTGCCGTCTTCTCCATTTCCTTTTGGAAATCTCCTTTGATAAACTTATGGGTATGCTCCATTTCTTTCAACAACTCGTTTATCCCGCCTTGAAGAAAGTTGATTCTGTCAGCGAGTTGATTTAGCTTTTTGTTGGTCACGTCTTTCTTCCTAACTTGCTTGACAGCATTGACAATCTTTGTTTTAGCTCGGGATATCCAAGAGTCGGTTGGTTTCTTCACCGACTTGGATGTGGATCTGGTTGTGCCTTTGGATGGTGGAGGTGAAGAGTGAGATGACGAGTCTGATGATGATGAGACATGAGGAGACTCGGGGTCTTTGGTGGCTCGAAGTTTGTTCCTTGGAACGTGTTGGGTCTCTAGAAGAAAGTCATCATAATCAACTTTGTCATCTTTTCCAGACTTAGCCATTTCTTCAGCCTTAATCCTGGCTTCTTCATCTTCTTTTTCTTTATCTCCTTTTTCTTTAGCTGTAACCTCAGAATCTTTATCAGAAATATTCTCCGTATCTTCCTTTTCTGGCTCCTCAAATTCATAGGTGATGGTGTCCTCCAGTCTCCGTTGTTGTAGATCGTGGGTGGTGGTACCAGTTCCCTTATCGGGTCGATTAACTGCATCAGGAACTGGTATAGATAGCGCACCACCACTTGACCCTCCAGGGCCACGAGTTTGTTCCTTTACGAACTCTTTCGCAACATGTTGGAGTCTGATACTCTTCACCTTTTTCCTGTAGTCTCTGTCCAGTTGTTCTTCATTCGAGCTGTCCTCTTCTTCAGGCTCAGCAACTGGAGTTTTACCTTTTCCTTTATCAGCTTTTATACTAGGAGGTTTTACAACTGTTTGAGTGACATCAATTGGTGTTTCAGAGTAGAGGACCTCTTCGTCTGATTTAGTGTCCTCTGAGTCCTCGTCTGCTAGCTTTTGATGCGGTTCTGGTTTGGGAATAGGTATTGCTTCTTTCAGTGGAACTTTCCTTTTGCGAGAAGGACTCCTCTTCGGATACTTCCTAACACTCTCAGTGCTTGTAACACTTCCTGCACTGCCTCTCCTGGTTTTCCTTGTAGGTGTACCAGAGGACTTTTCATCAAGGAAACCTACTTTGCCAGCTTCAACTGCTACCAGATATCGTTTGTACGAATACAATTGTTTGATATCTTCAGTGATAAGATAATCTGGCAGCACTGCACCCTGTTTCTTTGTTGTAGAGTCCTTAAATCTGACGGTGAGTGTGGGCTCATACAATACGGAGTGTTGTTTGGGGTCATCAAGTCTCAAGGGAATATCAGGATTATACCCTAGAGCTCGTTGGATCAACAGTTTGGTGTATCTGATATACGGGATCTTGGTGCCAAGATTTTTAAGGAAAGTCATCATGTCGTCCCATATCAGAGCTTCAACTTCTATGTCTTTCTTGTTGACCAAAGCCCAAAATATTTGTAGTTCCATGAGCTTTGGATGCTCATGACCACTATCACGACCAGAAACGGATTTTGCAATCATAATGTAGAGGGTTCTCCATGGCTGGGGAATGTTCTTGAGGTCAACCGATGAGTGCTTTGTAATTACCCCGGTAGCTTCATCATAGTCGATGTCGACCATGAACCGGAGAACGACCTCTTCAGTTGGAGTGGCATTGAATTGAGCAGGTTTGATGACAGGAATGAGAAGAATGGCCCTCAAATCTGCTAGTGTAATGGTGACTTGTTTGTTGTTAAGTGTCACCGTCACAGCATTTTGACCTTTGATCTTTTGCATTGTACGCCAGAATTTGGTGAATGTAAATCTCCGGTACAGTAGCAAAGTTTGTGAGCATGTTCTGATAAGGGTGAGACTTCAGAATATCCACAGCAATCTGGAATGAAGACTTAGAATAAGAGAAGGTATCAAAATCAACTTTGAGGTTGTTCTTTCCGATCTTCATTGGGTAACCATGAGGGAAGATATCTTCAACAGTGAGTACATTTGGTGCTTCCACATTTTGAATTTGAGCGTCCATGTCGTGATCTGAAAGATATTTAGCCAAAAGAACCAACATATCGAAAGACATTACATTAGTCAACTGTTGATTTTATTCTCTATTTATTGAATGTGATATGTCAATGATTGTTACGAGTCCAATGTCACTTGTTAGTCCAATAGTCCAAAGACGTCGTGATAAGTTTTGTGAATTGATTAACTTTGAGTTTTAAAGTCCAAGTTTTCACTTATTTTTCACAACTTATTAAACATTTAAGCTTATTAGTGACAATTTAGTTTCGTGGCGTTATGATTTATTTATTTACAAGTTTGCACGCGTAACAATTCATAATTTTGGTTAAAACTAGGCTTAGGCGTAGGTTTTGCAAGCTTATGCGTAAACAGGAGTGGTTATACGCGTAAGCATAAGCTTATGCTTAGGATCTTGACTTACGCGTAAGAAATATTACGCATAGGAAAAGAGGGCCTTAGGCGTAAAGCTTACGCGTAAGCGTATATGGAACCTTACGCGTAAGGCTTACTCGTAAGAGTGAACCTTATACGTAGAGGTTACTGTTTACGCATATCCTTCACAGGATACACGTAGTCCTCATTGTAGAACCTTACGCGTAAAGGTTATACGTTAGATTTCTCTTACGCATAACATTCTACGCGTAAGGTGATCCTTATGCGTAGATGTTCAGGTAACATTGATTCTAAATTATTTACGCGTAGAAACCTGAAATAAATTCACCATATCACCAATATTAACACATTCATTCAATCCTTTTCAGATTAAATCATGAAATCACAATTAAACAGTTACGCATAAAGTGACTTATGTGTAAAACTTAAACCCTAATTATTCAAGAATTACGACTAAGAGAATTAGCAATAGGATATGCACCAAACTTTTTCTGGGAAGTCTAAGATGCTTAGTGAGTTGTTTTATGCAAGTTTTAACATCAAAACCAAAGCGGATCAAAAATACCCAAATGCGAAGAACATAAACCCTAATTTTTAATTTTAGCATGATTGGTGTTTTTGGGTAAGTTCTAAGCCTGGATAAGATCAATTCAACATGTAAACAACATCACATAACTATCTTTTTAACCAGAAACACTCATATTCGAAAACACCCAAATCACGCATAAACCCTAATCTTTCAAAATCAATCAATTTGTGTTTCTGGGTGAGTATTAATGATAGAAATGGAATCATTGTGATAAAATCAACGTTTTGACACTGCCATTTTAAACAAAAACACACAACCTTGATTATGTGTTCATACGCTTATGCGTAGAACACAAAATAGCTTCTAGATTAAAATCTAGCCGTTGGATTTCAAAATGATTTAAAACCAATGTTTAGATAATTACAAGGAACGATTTTATACTTACAAATTTATGATCAAAAGCACGGATTTGTGAAACGATTATTAGCCGTAGGTTTGGGTAGTTGGAATGTAAATGAGTGAAGTTAATGTGTTTAATAAAGTTAGGTGGGGAGTTTTGTAAAAAAAATACTTTGAACTTTTGGCATAATCAGTCCCTCCACCTAGAACATTTACATCCAATGCCCATAATTTCCATTTTGGTTACCAAACGAGAGATATTTGGAAAGAAACTTGAAGACACTCCCCCTCGACTTAAGAAACAATGAAATTTTATAAATTTGAGTCCGAGGAGTGTTAGTAAACCAGAAATGTGACCACCTTCAAAGATACAACCGGGAAGAGGTAACATGCAAGTACAAGGTTTTATGAAATCGAAAAATATTTACTTTCTCCCCCTCAACACTTGTTCGAGAGAATTGAGAAAAGTTTGATAGAACAAAGTGTTGACTGAAGTTTTGTACTTGCTATGTTTGAAAGAAATTAGATAGAAGAATATTTTTGAATTTTATTAGTTTTGTACTATCACAGTGTAAACGATATCCAAAGTCGAAGTGCTTTCAGGCTTATCCTAGCAAGAAAATACTGAGTAAACCAAGAAAACTGACGATCAAACCAAGGATTTCTTACGCATAACTCTAGGGTTTTGTTACGCGTAAAAACTTAACCAAAACTGATTTTTTCAGCAAAGTGATTCTAAACCAGATTTTTGTGATGAAACAGCTTCAATATCACCAAAATAACACAAAAGTCTGAAACTTGATGATCCAAAACTTATACACACGTTACGCGTAGAAATGAACACGCGTTTGAAATCAAGCTTAAAACCAATGAAATACACGTAAAGTTTAAAACTTTTTGCCAAAAACTGAAATTTTAACACCTAAAAACCTTGAAAGTACAAGAATTTTGGATTGGAAAGTGTAAAAAATGAGTTTTTATGCGTGACAAAGTTTGTAAACCGTAACTTACGCGTAAAACCAAAAACTTCAAAAAACAAAAAACCTTTTCACCCAACTATTTGGCGATTGATACCACTGTTAGGTCACCATGTTTGTAACACAAGCATCAATAAGTGAGAAAGAAATATAAGATGATCGGTTGAACAATAGCAAACACACACGTATTGATAATAAGAAGAGTTATGCATAGAGCATGAAAGCAAATGAACAACCAACCTTCAAGTGAGGGTTTACAAGGATTATTTATAGCGCAAGGAGCTAGGGCAACACTACTAGCATCCTTCCCTTCTTATGGGCTTGGGCCAAGGCTCATGGGCCTTCTACACAAGCCTTAGCTTAATAACAAACATAAAGGCCATAATTAAGCTAACTATTACATATTAATCACTAACACTTGTAATATGGTTTAGGAGTGATTCCAACACCATATCTCAAACTCACCAGGTTTGAGCATGGGAACCTTGGATGCAGCCATCATATGTGCAGAATCTTGATCCATCTCTTCTTCTAGATTATAGTTTTTAGATCATAAGCTCTGATACCACTTGTTAATCCCAGTAACACCATATCCTCTTCCTTAGCTTGTATAAAGAACTAGTTATATTAGATAAATCTAACATAACTAATGATAGAAATCAGTATATGAGTGAATTAAAGATTATGCGGAATTTAATCTTTAATATTAAGAAGAATTCTTTAATAAAACAGTAAACACAATGAACACAATTCAACAAATAAGTCTCAATATTATTAATGATAATAATACGAATACTCTAACAGTATTAGGGTTACAAAAACCATGAAGCTAAATGACCGTGTGTTTCTGTATGTTTTTCTATACGTATTCAGTGTTTCAATGTATCTAACTCTACGCACTAGGACCTCCTTTTATACACCAAGAAGTCCTAACCGGCTTATGATAAGGATTTAAAATGTACCTTTTTAAGGGGTCGTTTAAGCCCTTATTTGATCACTTTTGTATCCGTTATTGCTTAATATCGTTCCTTTTCACTTTTAGGTCTCTTGAAGGCAAACTGCTGTAATGGCACTTATTTGGACGAAAAGGCGCGGATTTATGAAGAAAATGGCCAAAGTCAAGAATCGGGACACCTGCTGATAAATTACAAGCGGACGGCATCCTATCATGAACTGCTGGCCGGAGGAAGTTGTGACGACTCGAAGAGAAATTGCTAGTTTTTGGAGGACAAGGCCGCTTTAAAAGAGTAGGCCGTCGTAACCTCGACGCCTAGATTCAATCCGCACGACGCCGAAGCAAAGAGGACGCGTCACAAGCATATGACGCCGTCCGCAAGATTAACTTGGCCAAGATGAAACCCTAATGACGGTGACACGACGGCGTCACAAATCATAAGGTGACGCCGTCGCACATGTAATCTTATATATAGAATCCGAATTTTTCAGTTTTAGAGAGGAGTCTTTTGGGTAAACTTTTGGAGTAAAACCTAAACCGAACCAAGGTCGTATTTTAGGGTTTTAAACCCTATCTTACACCAAGATAAGTTGTTTACTTCATTAATTTAATTATGTCTTCAATTATTTGTGTGTATGCTTGCATGTTCTCCATGTCCGGCTAATTTACTTGTGTTTGCTTAGGGAATATGAAACTTAATTATTGAATATTGATTTGTTGTTTCTTATCTTAGTTGATTAATGATCTAGTAATGCGATAGGTCATTCGTTGTGTACTTAATGCTTGATTAATCTTTGTGAACCTTAGGTTATAGCACTATGAGTTGTTGTAAGCTAAACTATACAAAGAGGCCTTAGAGTTAGAGTTTATCATCCCTAGTGGGTTTTGTAGACGAGACCCTTTGGTAACTTCAAAGAGTAGGGAGAAACGCATACCCTACAACTTTAGACACACAACGCAACTAGGAATAAGGACGTGACAATTCAACCACCAATAGGAGATAATTAAGGAGTAGTAAAACCTAAGTAAACACATCTTTAAACTATCATACGAGCACACAATAATTAGACATAGACTACCACCACCTTACTTTAGATAATTAGATAATAGTAGAGTAATCGGTAGAAATACCAACCCCCAAATCCAAACCCCGAGATTCGTACTTTTCCTTTTCTAAAAACATAAAAAGATAAAAAATAATCTTCCTCAACCCCAACCTTAGCGTAGTAACTTCTCACTAGCATTCCTATTCCCCTAGAGAACGATATCAATTCCTGTCGCTTACCCTAATACTACACTACAACGATTAGGTTCACTGCCTAGGGTGTTGAAAAACTTGCTTGACGAAAAGGAAGTTCCTTTGACCCCGAACGCGCTGTGTAAGCGTATCAAGTTTTTGGCGCCACTGCCGGGGAATAGAATAGCTAGTTAGCAGTCCACCTCGTTTAGGTTTCTTTGCTTGATTCCTATCAAGTAAACTTTTTTTTCTCATTTTTAGCTTCCTTTTAGTCTATCCCCCTTCTTCGTGACCTTTGTTCGTAACCTCATCACTTTTCATCATGGAAGGTGAAAACCCTCAAATAATCATTGTCCCGCCAAGAGACCGTACTCTTGGTGAATACTCGAGACCTAGCCACCTAGGCTATAGGAACACCATTTAGCTTCCCGACCAAGCCCAAATTACAGCTTTGCGATCCGACACCATCCGGTTGGTGCAAAATGGATGTGCATTCCATGGACTTCTAAGATCCTAATCAACATCTTAAGGACTTCCTTAAAATTGTCGATTCTATTGACCTTGATGCTACTACTCGGGAGACCACGCGTCGTCTCTTCCAATTTTCTCTACGGGACCAAGCTAGTAATTGGCTTGAGCGACTTCCCGGCGGCTCCATCTCAAGTTGGGATGATCTCACCACTCGTTTCCTTGCTCAATTTTTCCCACCGGGGAGAACCACAAAACTTAGGAATGACATCTTGAAGTTCCAACAACGTCAAGGTGAATCTCTCTACGCGGCATGGACTCGATTCAAGGACTTACTCCATAAAGTCCCTCATCACGGCATTGATCTTTGGCTCCAAGTCCAAATCTTTTATGATCATGCCGACTTCCCCACCAAGCGATCCATTGACCAAGCGGGCGGTGGAAAACTTAGTGATCTCACCACGGAAGAATCATGGGGTATAATAGAGGACCTTGCTCTCTATGACAACGAAAGTTGGAATGACCCCCGTGAGTTGCCCAAAACCGTTAAGGCAATCTCCTTTCCTCGAATTGACTCACAACCTTCCGACCGTAGGATGCTTGAACTTGAAGATCAAGTAAAATTCCTTATGAGCTTCTACAAAAATCCTAAGTCTTCACGCCATGTGAACAAAGTTTCCTCATCGTGTGAGCCGTGTAATGATCCTCATAACACGCACACTTACACCCGATCCCGAACATGCGCACTACGCATCCTCGCTTGTTAATGGAACGGGAGGAAGATTCCCTGCAACACCCGGACCTAGGACTTTTAATGACAACCGAGAAGCATGGAAGGACAAGCCCGACTTCTATTGGAGACAAACCAAAGAATTCACTTCTAATGATTTCTCATTACCCCTATCTCATGGCCCTAGCCAAAACATTGTAGGAATGTTGCAACAACTTGTCGCATCCCAAGAAGCCCAAATAGCTAAGCTCTCGGACCGTTTCAACCAACAACAAGCCGATATGGATAGGAAGATAGATAACCTTTTGAAACCCATAACCAATAGTGACAGGAAGGTTAGTGCTATCTCAACTCCCGAGCCTCCCGGTGTAGAGATTAAGGACCCAAGTAAGCTAGCTAAGCACGTTCAATTTGTCAATACCATCGCCTTAGTGAAACCTAATGACGAAGAAGACCATACACTTGAGAATAATGAAACAACCAAGGAAGTAGATGAAGTAGCAATGACTATTTCAATAAGTTTCCTACAGAAGAAGAATTATCTCGCCACCCTCACTTAGTACGTGACCTCCGTCACATGTATGTTAGGAAAAGCCCTAGAATCAAGTTTGGGAACCCTTGGAATCTTAACATACCATGTTGCATAGGACACCTTTTTATGGCAAAGGCCTACATTGATCGCAAGTCTCCAATCAACATAATGACTAGCACTTACTACAATTGGGTGATGAAGAAGCCTATCCCAACTAGGCAAGATCCAGAAAACCCTAAGGTTGGTTGCGATTTTCTTGGTAGAATCAAGGATTGCCCTTTATGTAGGTAGTTTCACATTTCCTACGGACTTCATAATTGTGGATGATATTAGCACGGCCATAGGACCCTAGCTTGTCCCACGTTATTCTAGGAAAACCCTTCATAGAAAGCACCGGGATGACCTATGATCCCTCGTTAGGAGTAGTGCGATTCAAGGATGAGACCGATGACATAGCTTACCAAATGCCGTTTAAGATTGAGAAGTTTTCATCACTCTCTAATGATGAAAAGGAACTTAAAATGTCACTATTATAGGAAATGATGAGGATAAGGAAAGGGAGTAGATTATGTTATGGCTAAGATTTTCGGATTCTATAAGGATTGTTTGGACTTAGGACCGAAATATAGGACAGAGTGGGGAGAAGACGAACTTTTAGAGAAGTGCATCATGGGGCATCTCTACAACATGGACCCACCCACTGGAAACCGTCATGATGAAGGAGGTCGCGGTAATGAAGTAACGTAGGACACGACTACGAGTCTAGCTACAAGACTCTTAAATAAAGAAAAGCGCTTCGTGGGAGGCAACCCATGCTTAATTGTTTGCTTGTTAGTGTCATATATATTTTATTGATTGTTTATTCTCATGTTTAAATTTGTAAAAATTCTTTATTTTGTTTTTAACCTCGTCTTAACTGCATATAAAGGTATTTTACATAAAGGATAAGTGTAGGGAGGATTACACACGTTTTCATAAGAAACGTGAACATGAGAATAACAATTGATTAAAAGATATATCTGCGTGTTTGTTCGAGTCAAATGCTTGTATCGAGTCATAATGGATGTTTTGTAGAAATTTTTCCAGATTCTAAAGATATAAATTTTCCAGAATTTTTTCCCGAAAATCGCAGACCAGTTTTTGTCAGGATAACTGACGGCCAGATTTCAACTGACGCGTCAGAAGGAATAAAAACATCGATCACTTTTTCTCGTTTCTCGAGCTACTTAAAATTTTTGGAAATTTCCAGGTCTTAATTTTCTTAGAAATTCCGTAAACATCCATTCCACAAGCATTATATCCTAGTTTAAATCGAGTCTTATATATTATTACCACCGATTTTACGCGAAGGTTTCGTTTGTTTTCTTCAAGTGTGCAAGTTTTGTTTATCAAGAAGAAGATACATAAAGTTGGAGGAGTTTTTCACGATACATTCTTCTTGGAAAGGATTTAACCACTACTTCACACACGGATCCTACCGAGCTAATCAGGGGAGTACTAGTTTATTTCGTTTTTAATTACCTTATTTTATCATAACCTTGATACTTTCGGGGAACATTGGGGACAATGTTCAGTTTAAGTGTAGGGAAGGAAAATAAAACGGGAACTTTGAAACTATGCTTATCCTTGATTATTTTCTTTGTCCAATTGCATTTGTGTAATAAACCATGAGAAAATGTTGGTTAGGGTAATTTTGGCACCAAATTTAAAATTTTTCATAATATATAGGAGTAGGCCATTAGTCTTAACAAAAGCGTCTCACGGATAGGAAGTTATATGACTAGCACAAAACCCTTTACCACTTAAATTCCACCAAAAATGTGAGGATCGCCCTTAGATTATTAGGAATTGAAGCATTCATCTTTAATGCTTAGAGTGTGAACCGCTAGTATATTAGATTCTAGAACTTGTTTTGTGATGCATTCCGAGATCGCTAGTAAGACTACACTTGTGTAGTTAGGAATAACTAAATGATAAGAGGCATTAGGATAACCCTTGTTTGATACCCGTAATATAATTACTTCTTCCACATTGGTTGAGTAATTCCCCACACCTTTGCGTTGTACTCATCTTTAGTACACGATACCCCTAGTTAAACCCTCGAGCCTATCCTTTTCGCGGTTCTCATGATGTTTCGGTTTTCCGGAATATAAATGAAGAACATTGTCTACACCCCACTCCCAAATATACACCCAAATCGCCTTAGCCTACCCTATATGCACTCACTTTTAGTGCATTATTGTTATCACCCTAAACCCTTAGTTCAATTATCTAGTTGCTTGCATGAGTTGCTAAGTCAAGTCATATCCTTTGTATACAGTTTTGGGACGATTGGGATTCATGGGAAAAGTTAAAGTTTTAAATGACTAAAAGGGAATGCCAATTTCCTTATTTGCGTAATAACGTACTCCAAGTGTTTTGATCTTTTCAATTCGGGTCATATTAGTGTTAGAGTAATAAAAACTCAAGTGTAGGGATGTGCTATAAACCCCTATCATTTTGATGTTATCGTAGAGGATGGTAGAGTAAAAGTGTAAAAAAAAAAAAAAAAAAAAAGAAAAAAAAATAATAGAAAAAGAGAAAAGAAAAAAAAATACGGGCTACCATCCTACATCTATCTTTAAATTTATGTTTGTTTATTTCAGTTATCTAGAGTTTAGAGTGTCGAGTCTTGGCTTAGCAACGCCATTCTTCGTATGCATGTAACATTGAGATTTTTGACTTGCCACCACTAAAAAGCCTATCCCACCAAACCCTTTGTTTCCCTACCGTAAGCCTAACGTTACAATTCTTTAAAGACCTCTTTGATAGTCTTTCCTAGGTGCTTACGCCCAAGCGACGGAGGTTTGATCTATTCTCAAGCCTATGGTAATCTATGTACTAGGACCGGTTAATGAGTGTTTATCTTCCATTTCCAATTTGCTATATTTCATATACACCCGAGAGAGATGTGAGTATCCAAACACCCTATGTGAGGTGCTAGTAGGTAATTTCCGTGCTTGTTATGACTTTTGTGGGGCTTATATGTGTTGTGGAATGTTTTAAACCAATGCTTCATGACCCCTAACTTATAAATTAATTGGCTAAAAGCACATTTGCTTGAGGACAAGCAAATACCAAGTGTAGGGATATTTGATAAGGATTTAAAATGTACCTTTTTGAGGGGTTGTTTAAGCCCTTATTTGATCACTTTTGTATCCGTTATTGCTTAATATCGTTCCTTTTCACTTTTTAGGTCTCTTGAAGGCAAACCGCTGTAATGGCACTTATTTGGACTAAAAGGCGGATTTATGAAGAAAATGGCCAAAGTCAAGAATCGGGACACCAAGCCGATAAATTACAAGGGGACGGCGTCACGCTTAATCTGCGACGCCGCCGAGGAAGTTGTGACGACTAAGAGAAATTGCTAGTTTTGGAGGACGGCGTCGGGCTTTAAAAGAGTAGGTCGTCGCAACTCGCACGCCTAGATTCAATCCGCACGTCGCAGAAGCTAAAGAGGACGCGTCACAAGCATAATGTGACGCCGCCGCATTAACTTGGCCAAGACGAAACCCTAATGACGGCGCACGACGCGGCCACAAATCATAAGGTGACGCTGTCGCACATGTAATCTTATATATAGAATCCGAATTTTTCAGTTTTAGAGAGGAGTCTTTGGGTAAACTTTGGAGTAAAACCTAAACCGAACCAAGGTTGTATTTTAGGGTTTTAAACCCTATCTTACACCAAGATAAGTTGTTTACTTCATTAATTTAATTATGTCTTCAATTATTTGTGTGTATGCTTGCATGTTCTCCATGTCCGGCTAATTTACTTGTGTGTTTGCTTAGGGAATATGAAACTTAATTATTGAATATTGATTTGTTGTTTCTTATCTTAGTTGATTAATGATCTAGTAATGCGATAGGTCATTCGTTGTGTACTTAATGCTTGATTAATCTTTGTGAACCTTAGGTTATAGCACTATGAGTTGTTGTAAGCTAAACTATACAAAGAGGCCTTAGAGTTAGAGTTTATCATCCCTAGTGGGTTTTGTAGACAAGACCCTTTGGTAACTTCAAAGAGTAGGGAGAAACGCATACCCTACAACTTTAGACACACAACGCAACTAGGAATAAGGACGTGACAATTCAACCACCAATAGGAGATAATTAAGGAGTAGTAAAACCTAAGTAAACACATCTTTAAACTATCATACGAGCACACAATAATTAGACATAGACTACCACCACCTTAGTTTAGATAATTAGATAATAGTAGAGTAATCGGTAGAAATACCAACCCCCAAATCCAAACCCCGAGATTCATACTTTTCCTTTCTAAAAACATAAAAGATAAAAAATAATCTTCCTCAACCCCAACCTTAGCGTAGTAACTTCTCACTAGCATTCCTATTCCCCTAGAGAACGATATCAATTCCCGTGGCTTACCCTAATACTACACTACAACGATTAGGTTCACTGCCTAGGGTGTTGAAAAACTTGCTCGACGAAAAGGAAGTACTTTTGACCCCGAACGCTACTGTAAGCTGCATCACTACAATAATTTCCTAAGTATATCATATCTTTTCTATAATTATCTAATGCATATCTTGTATCAAAAGTTATCTCATACATATCACATAAGCAGTACTAACTAAAACGTCTAACTGTACTAACTTAACTCTAGCAGCAGTAACTTCATCAGCAGTCTTAACTTTGTTCTAGCAGAAGTAGTAACTTTGCCTCGACAGTCTTAACCATTACACCAGCGGTTGTAAACACTTAAAATATTTTCCTTGAAGTTCTTTAGCGTGCAGATTTTTTGTCTCGAGCAAAGAAGATATTAACATGAACAAAGCACTAACAAAAAACAAAATAAGAAGAAGACTTTTAATCCCAACAAATTGTGACATAAGTACAACTAATACATATGCATGAGTTTTTCATTATATATTAATATCTATTAATATTTTATAAAAAAAATTATTGAATGAAAGATTTAACTTTGTTTAATTCATATAGATGTTGAGGTTGAGGTTGATGCTGATGTTGATGTTTAACTTTGACTTTAACTATTGATATCATGTTGTAAAAAATGTGTGAGTTTAGTAGCACATAATGAGCGTTGATGAAGTTAAAATATACTCTGTAAAGTTTTTTTAAAATGTTTTTCTGGATATCTGTATATAAACTTTAAATAATATTATAAAGTTTAGGGGGTATAAAGTGTAAGAGGTTATTTGTTTATTTTTTTAAGTTATTAAAAAACATGAAAACTTATAATTTTACACTTAACTCTATATAATATATTTAAAATTCAACCACTAGAATTTTATTAATTATCTCTTTTCTTTTTGAAGTTTTTGTTTTCATAAATTTGACACCTATATTTTTATGGGTTTTTTTTTAACCAAATTCTTCACCAAATTTATTAATGTTTGACTAAAATTAATTCAATTTTGACATTTTATTGGTCAATTATATTACTTGATTTCGCCTATGTGTCAAAATCAAGTTCTTCTGTCAGTCCAATTTTTTTTAATAAAAATGTTTTTGCAAAATCACATGTAATAAAGATATAGTAATAAAATTATACGTGCATTATTGTAGACGCTCCGAATTACCCCTTAATAAATAAATAATTAAAAAACAAAATGCTCACCAACTAATCTAAAAACAAATAAGTTGGTAGAGTAAAACAAACAAAGCACCATTTTAAGGTCTAACTACAATCACTGTACTATACTATCTTCCAAAGACCAAAGATGGTGTGTTTTTCACCTATGTTGATGACATTGTTGTTAATATGTTGTTTTGGGAGGTTGTATGGTAATGGATGTTATATCGTCAATTATAAACTTTGGCGACTCACTTGAATAATGGTAACTTAAAACAACTTGCTAAATTTAGTAACCGAGAGATTCGGTTTTTTGTCAGCCTTTATGTTGAATCTTTTATTAATGAATCAACTGGAAGGTGTTCTAATGGTCGCCTTATTATCGATTTCTTAGGTAACTTACATAGTTACAGTTGATCTTTGTTTGTCATCTTTTATGTTTGTTACACATGCATGTTACTGTTACTACCTTTGTTTATTATTCTAAGTGGGTGTTTGAGATCGTGTATTCGAAACAGAAAGGAAAAAAAAGTCAATATCTACGTTGTCCTAGAGTTTTATCCAAAGTTTTGCAAAATCGTAAGATTGGATCGGGATTTTAAGACCCTAATATAATATCAAATTCCTAACAGCCTTTTTAATATCAAACAAATCTACGAATTAGTATATATCATAAACATAAAATTAGAGGAATGTTTTATGAAAATGTTGTCGTAATTTATGATTATAGAATGTTTAAAAGATTAACACGTTTATTTTTTTTATTTTTTTTTTATTTTTTTTTTAATAATTTGTAGTTTTTTAGTTTGTTGTTAGAGAAAAGTAAGATCGGACCAAATTAAATCTTAAGATCTTATGGTTAAGGTTAGAATCCTATAAGGTATTAAGCTTGCAAGATCCTACGCAGGATCCGGATTGTTTTTGCTATGTAGTATCGTAAACTCGTAAGTTCCTAATATCATGACCGGGATGTTAACAACCATGGTTTTATCACTAAGATTAGGACAACATAGATACTGACTTTTTATTTTTATTATTTGTGAAACACTATTTTATGATTAATTGCGATTTGCAAGTGCAATGATTTTAATTTCTCTAGTCGCGCGGATGTAGACTCACCCCAAAAAGCTAGCTTAAAAGAGGAGGGGACACCTAGACTTTATAACCCACCGACCTATCTCATACTTGGCTGATCTGGGATCGCAACAGTGTACTATTGAGTGTGTAGTAAAATTCAGACAAACGCTAGTTATTGTTGCAAGTTTAAGGTTCATAATAATTTTTTCCCCTAAATGATCGTTCCAATATATTGGTACCTTTGGACCTACTAAAAATATGTTAGTATAAATTAAGTTTATGATTTGAATTCACATTTCCAACAGATGATACTAGTACATTATTTTTTTGGCATTGTAATAACCTTCAACAATGTTAAAGATGAATAATACACATCATGATGGGCTTAGATCCAAACATCAACTATGTTAAGAACTTTGTTTTGCTGATGTAAAAGATGACACCCAACAGTTACCATGAAGTTGCTTTGTATAGATTTCTACTTTAGGAGCTAAAAACATGGGCTTCGAATGAGTTGGTATGCTTTATAAACGAACGGATTAGCAAACAATTTATCGTCTTACGGACAAGCATCTCCTTTCCAACCATACAGCTTTCTAGTGTTTTCTTGCTTCAATACAGTACTTCGCCTTCATAAATGATTTTTGGTTTTTCTTGGTTTATGTAGCTGAGAGTCTGGGACTGCCGTTGGTTCCACCATATGTGCACGAGAAAGAGATTGACAATGCTGTAGCATTTGCACAAGGAGTAAGTTATGCGGTGGCGGGTGCAACAACATTAAATTCATCCGTTCTTGCAGCAAGAGGGATTCTGAATCTTTTGACAAATGCATCCTTGGAAGTTCAATTGGAATGGTTTAAACAATCATTCCCTTCTATTTGTGGCAACGCATCAGGTAACCAAGTGTGTGCATTTGCTTCTTCAAGTATACCAATGCTGTTATACAGGTGCAATGCAAGCTATTGATTCAAACAGTCTTTAATGAAATCTCACAAGTATTGATTGGTCATGATTGTTGGCAGATTGTAAAAACTTTATTGGACGTTCTTTGATCCTAGTGGGAGAGATTGGAGGAAATGATTACAATTACCCAATATTAGAAGGAAAACCAGTTGATGAGCTCAATTCATTTGTTCCTCTTGTTATTGATCGCATTATCTCTGTAGTCAATGTAAGAAGCTACTCAAATCTTAGACGATACATTCTAATAACATAGTGTAAACTATAACTACCAAAATCTATATCACGCATACCTTTTAAAATTGCATAAATCATCACAAATAGATGCTTAGTTTAGGACTGTGTATAATATTATATTAGCTTTAATTTCATTATTTATTATTACAGGAATGATTGAGATGGGGCTCGGACACTAGTTATTCCAGGAAACTTTCCAGTTGGATGCTTATCATCGTATTTGACAATATGCGGTTCCGAGAAAGAAGAGTACGATTCAAAGAACTGGTTACCTTGTCGGTTAAATGAGTTTGCTGAATATCACAATGAACTTCTGCAAACAAGACTAAATCAGATTCGAGAGCTTCATCCTAATGTCAACGTCATCTACGCTGACTACTACAATGCTGCTATGAAAATCTACCGATCTCCTGAAAAATTTGGTATATAACATGTTATTTTGTTATAATATAATCACTATTGCCAACTACTTTATAGTTCCGCAGAAAGGTCTGCATTTTTGACCCATTTACCTATAAATGGATCAATGTGGGCTATGTTTTTATCTTTAACGGGTTAAATGGGTCAAGCTAATTTAAGTAAAAAGGGAATGGGTCAAAGTGGTCAAACGGTCTTGAAATGTAAACTCATTAATTGGTTAATTGGGATTGCATTATGGGTGAGTTTACATGATTATAGTGTTTGTAATATAGTCAAAAAAGGGTTTGGGAAAGCATGTTGGGACCTGTTTTGCTATTTGATACGGCGTCTGCACGTAATCCCAAACACTTCCTTAAATAACTCTCCGATTAGTTCCATAATGTTATAGTCTTACAACCTTGAATTAAAGCATCAATAATTTTTAGAAATCCAAAAAGTAGCATATTATGGCCGGCGCTATTAGAGTTTGTAATTCCCTTGACTTTATTAATTAATATAGATCGGTATATATAATGCATATACCGAAACTTACAAGAAACCCTTAATGCATATACGGACTTGTCCTGAAGCCACATAATCACGAACGAAATGAATGTCGATCTCGATGTGTTTCGTACGTTGATACTTAATAGGATTCGTCGATAAATATACGGCACTAACATTATCACAATAAACAATAGTAGCCGTAGTCAAAGGTGCATGAAGCTCGCGCAGCAAATTACGAATCCAAGCTGTTTTGGCCACCACATTAGCAACACCATGATATTCGGCCTCAGCACTAGATCAAGACAACGTCGCCTGTCGTTTAGCAGACAAAGATAACAGATTGTCACCAAGAAAGACACAATATTCGGAGGTGGACCGACGAGTAACTGGGCAACCGGCCCAATCCGCGTCCGTGTAAGCAATAAGTTGTGTCATAGAAGAAACATGTAACTGAAGACCATGATCAAGTGTACCACGAACATAGCATAAAATACTCTTTAAAGCTGTGAAATGTGGTTCACGAGGGTCATGCATATACAAACAAACCTGCTAAACCGCATAGGAAATGTCTGGGCGTGTGAAGGTAAGATACTGAAGTGCCCCAGCTAAACTACGATAAAGAGTAGGATCATCAAACACGTACCCATCGGTCCTAGTTTGGAATCTGTTTCAACAGGAGTGCGGCGCAGAGTTTAATCTTGCATATTGGCTCTCTCAAGAATCTCTTCAGAAATTTTGTGAGATAAAAACATGCCGGAGATGTTGTGTGGGTAGCGGAGATACCAAGAAAATAATAAAGAGAGCAAGGTCCGTCATTGCAAACTTACCATGAAGAAAGCGATAACAACATTTGTAAAATGCATGAAGAAGCAGTCAATATAATATCATCCACATACAACAAGTAGGCTATGTCAGACCCCGATGAAACACAAAAGCGACGCATCAGTTTTACTATGCTAAAACCAATCCGTGTGACAAATCCGCAAACCATTGAAACCAAGCTCTGGGGGAGCTTAAGCCCATACAATGATCGTTGTAGATGGCAAACATAATCCGGGTGAGCATAATCTACGAATCCAGGTGGCTGATGCATATAAACAGTCTCGATAAGTGACCGTGAAAGCATTTTTCACGTCAAGCATGAATGAAGGCCAACACGAGACAGCGCTAGACTAAGTACAGTGCATATAGTAGCTGGTTTGACCGGACTAAAAGTCTCATCACAATCAATCCCTGCTATTGCGACCATTTGCAACAAGTCGCATACTGCTTAATGACAATCTGCATGAAACATGCCTGAAAAGCCATAGAACGAACAACATTCACATTGAGGACGGGGCACAAGTACCCACGTACCATTAGTAATTAAAGAATTGTATTCATCTAACATAGCTTGTTTCCATTGAGGATCACGAAATGAACATGAAAGCGTGGAAGCGAAGAAATAGTGGTAACATGACAATTCATACGCGCAAGAGGTTTAGAAATACCGGCTTTAGCACGTGTGACCATCATCGGTAATGAATATTAACAGGGAGCGTATAGTAGCTTGTACGGTTTGTGGATTTGCGATTTGAGTTGTAGGAGGCTGAGGTGTAGCTCATGGAGGTGTATGGGGTCGCTAGGAAGAGTTAAAACTCATAGGTGGTGGAGAAGGTTGGTGAAAGATTGAAAGGAAAAATATCCTCATCAAATCTAACATGGTGGGAGATAATTATTTTATTGGTAGATAAGTCAAGGCATCAATATCCACGGTGGTTAGCGGGGTAGCCAAGGAACACAGGAAGTAGATGTGGTCAGAGTTTATGGTATGTATGTAGGGATAACATAGGCACCCAAAAACACATAAGTTGTCATAAGGGGGTGGTTTGTTGTAAATCTTGGTAAAGGGTACCTCGTTTTGTATGGCGGTTGATGGAAGAATATTTAATACGTGCAGCCATGTTAAGAGGTTGACCAATAAGAGGGTGGTATGTATGCTTGAAAGAGCAAAGTACGGATAATATTATTAATAGTGCGCAACATACGTTCTGATTTTCCATTTTGTTGTGAAGTTTTGGGGCAAGAAAAACGAAATTGAATGCCATTTTGTAGAAAAAGCATGGAAAGCGGGTGTTGTCATATTCACCCGCATGGTCACATTGTAAACCTTTATGTCGACACCAAGTTGAACAACATAAGCACGAAAATTAACAAACGTATCATACAAATCAGATTTTTTGTGCAAAGGATAAACCAAACAAAATAGAGAAATGATCCAAAAATAGCATAATATTTAATACCACTCTCACTCGGAATAGGAGATGTCCATAAATATGAGTGGACAATGTCAAAAATAGATGCAACCTGCGACTCCAAAGTATAAAAGGGAAGCTTTATTTGTTTTCCTAATTGACACGCATGACACAAAGGGGACAACTTTCATTTATTACATGAAATGAAATTACTAGACTCCAAACGACGATGAAGCACATCTTCACGGGGTGTGTATGCGTCCTGTGCCTATAGTACTGAACGAAAGCAAAGCAAAAGGAGGATGCGTGGATGACTATTGCGTAACCGGGTAAAGATCGCCCGTGCTATCACAATGAGGAGAAGTCCGCCACCGGTAATCCTTCACAGAAAACCATAAGCGTCACCTCAACGGAAACATCATTATCACGTGTAAATTTGAACGAAAATAAGATTTTTAATTACGATGGGGGTGACAAGTATTTGATTGAGTTGTAATGGTTTAGAAGAAGTGTACAATAAGCTATGTCCGTATGTGTGTGACCGATATAGTGTCGCGTTTCCCACATACCATAGACGGATAAATGCTAGAACTACTAATGGTAAGGATACGTGTTGTACGCTAAATGAGAGGATGCACCAGTATCCATGTTCCAAGCCGGATCTTGGAAAGTCATCGTCTGAAATGTCTGAGGAAACGGTGGCTGCGTGAAAGAACTAGGAACCAAATATGTATAGTTGCTTGGATAACAAAACTGACCACCTGGTTGCATAGGCTGACTTCCGTAAATTGGTTGACCCATTGGTTGGGCCTGTTGGGCTGAAGAAACACTATTGGTGGCTAAATGGGCTTGTGGCAATTGTTGGGCCAAACCATGCGTACCATGATTAACATTAGGAGAACCTGTATTAGTAAAACCATGTGGGGTCGAATGAACAAAAGGCATGACCATGTTGGGCTGTGACACACCAACGTTACCAATACCATGCATACTAGGTTATGAATAAAAAAATGGATTAACATATTGCATGCCATTAATTCCAAAAAGTGAGGTACAACGGTGAGGTTGCGAGAGTCGGTGTTGCACCTTGGAAGGTTGTGTCGAAGTAGTGGATTGAGATGTACACTGTTAAGCTTGACCGGACGTACTATTCAAGCTTGACCGGTGGTGCTTGACCGACGAGAATCATGCGAACCATGAAGAAACTTACAACGGGATCCATAGGTACACGAGCCCCGCTGAAAATTACGACATAAGTCCGTACCTACAGTTTGCGTAGTACCAGCCTTTGAGGTGTTCGTGTTGGTAGCCATAAGAACAGTCGGCGATGAAGATGTAATATGAGCCGACGAGAGAGCATGAGTGAGTTGTGCCATATCACTCTCTTCCAAAAGTACCATGGACCGTACCTTATCAAAGGTGGGAAGGTCATCCCTATGGCGAATGATGCGTGCGATATCCGGGAATTTAGTCCGTAGTCCGTTAATAGCATACGTTACAAGGCTCGAGTCACTTACCGGGGAGCCAAGATTAGCAAGGCGATCGGCCTTCGACTTGATCTCCTGAAAATAGTCATTAACAGATAAGTTGCCAATTGACATATTGCGTATCTCATTGTCAAGTTGAATGACACGAGTCGCTTTCTTGTCATTAAAGAGACCTTGAAGCTTTGTCCATAAATCATGAGCTGACGTGCTATCATCACTGACCATATCGACTAATTTAGGAGATATGGTGGCATACATCCACATGACGATAAGAGAGTCGTTAGTATCAAACAAAGGATCTAGTGGAGCAGTACTTGAAGAGGCAGGTTCTTCAAGATGTTTATAGACATCATACGTTTTGCAAAAACGTACAAAAAGGTTTTTCTAGGAATTATAATTGAGTTTTTCTAGGTCAAGGGGTGAGGGAATACACGCCTTGATACTAGCGATTGAGTAGGCTTTATCAATCGGTTGTTTGGGTGGTATAGTATTGCCCGTCATGATGCTATGACAAGGGGAAAGCAAAGCAAAGCAACAAGTAAAAGCAAATTATGACCAAGGCTGCTTGGCCAAAAAAACAGCAGCAGATGAGCAGTGGGATGGGCGGAAAAAAAATTAGGGTTTAGGATCATAAGGCTCTGATACCATATTAGAGTTTGTAATTCCCTTGACTTTATTAATTAATATATATCGGTATATATAATGCATATACCGAAACTTACAAGAAACCCTTAATGGGTTGAAACCGATTACAAACATAAGACATTAAATGGGCCTAATACTAAAGTCGGCTAATAGGCGCATCCTGACCAGTTTCACTCGCAATAGAAGTTGCTGTTTGTTATCCATTACACATTATGCCACCGGAGGTATTTAATCCTCTTTCATGATCTTGTTAGTTTGGAATACAAATTTTGCAGGATTTACAAATGGGGCTCTAAAGGCGTGCTGCGGAGGAGGAGGGCTATATCATTTCAGCTTATTAGAATAATGTGGACTTCCATCCGCAAATGGCGTGTGTGATCAACCGGATACATATGTTAGTTGGGATGGAATACACTTAACGTAAGCTGACTTACAAAATAATTTCCAAGAATTTATATTACGGGCCATATACCACACCCGAGTTTAATTCATTGTGTCCTACATCAACATTTCAATTGGAAGGCGGTTTATCGATTTCAATTTAAGCTAACACAACCTTCAATATATAATTTAAGCTATCAGAGCAGAAGGTAAAAATATTATTTGTTCACATATTTGATCAGTAGTTGATATTCATATCAACCGCTAATTTAACATAATTGTTGTGATGTTGTAATTTTAATGGACGCAATACACCTGTTGTAGATAATTTGAGATTACATTATAATTTGTGAGAACTGGGATCTTACTTGTTAATCATTGTGTTTAATATTCTTGTTTGGGGATACTGATGGTGGCGCATCTAGTAGATGAGCACGTATGGCAAATCAGGTGGATGTAATAGTTTAATATGTAACTTCATAGCCTTATCATCGGACCACTATAAATTCATTACAAAATCTCATTAAATCAAAAAGAGTTGTACTCGTTTCCTCGTTTCTAAGCAACGGTATTATTCTATCTATTACTCGTAAAAGTGTTTCCTTATGGAAGTTCTATATGATTTGGTTCTAGGAAGACATATTAAACAGGAAAAAGCAGCAGGATAACCATAACCATCCTGTTTCTGTGTTATACAAAAACAGGTTGAAATGCTTTGACTTTTTAGGTCAAAGATATAACTTTTCATTTCATATGGGTTCGGGTAAATTTAAAAAAAAAAGAGTTTGACTTTTAGGGTCACTACTGTGAACAAATTTCAGACAAATACCATTAATGAGTATGGGATTTCTCAATTTCCCATAAATATATAAAAATAATTAAAAAAAAATATCAGAAAAAAACAGAATGATCTGTTAGAAGTTAAAAATAAAGAAGACAAACCACCATTTTTTAACTCAACAAATAAATATCTTCCAATGATGTGTTCTTCAAGTTACTTGGTGATATTGATGTTATCATGTAGTGTTAGCAGTATGTATGCTAATGGATGTTATAAGTCTATCATAAGCTTTGGTGACTCACTTGCTGATACTGGTAACTTAAAACAACTTGCTTCCATTTCTGGTCGAGTTATTTCGTTTGTTTTGCCGCCGTATGATGAATCCCTTCGACGATCAGTCCCCTGGCCGTTGCTCCAGTGGACGCCTTATTATCGATTTCTTAGGTGACTTGTCCCATAAGATCATTACTTTGTATTATGAACATTTGAACCTAGTAACTTTTAGAATGTTATGTTAACTTTAGGAAAATATATTCTTTTGTAAAATACTTAAGGTTTTGTCTTGGTTTATGTAGCTGAGAGCCTAGGGTTGCCATTGGTACCACCATATGTGCACGAAAAAGTGACTGAAAATGCTGTGGTATTCAAACAAGGAGTAAATTATGCGGTGGCAGGTGCAAAAGCACTGAATTCACAAATTCTTGAAGCAAGAGGGATTGTGAATCCTATGACAAGTGCGTCTTTAGAAGTTTAGTTGGAATGGTTTAAAGGATCATTGCCTTCTATTTATGGCAACGTTTCAGGTTAGCAAGTGTGCTTATTTACCTCAAGTATACCGTTGCAGCTATATGGGTATGTGTTACTTACTATTGGGATTACGAGGATCTAAAAAGTTTAAGGATTTTGGTTATACATGTATAAAACAAGTGATTCACATTGCCAAACTGTCAAGTTATCTCACACATGCTAGCCACTTGTGAATGACTAACCGTAAGAAACTTAAAATAGTTCAGAACCAATATTAGAAGAAGTGTAGTATAACGGGTAACTCAAGCGTGTTAGGTTTGAGCAAGATCGTTCGAACGGGGTTGAATGGAAATTTCAACTCACGTCGCGATTATCGGGATTTGAATGAGAAAAGGGGATAATTTGAAGTTTTCTAAACTACGGGATAAGGAAAGTAAATGGGACTAAAATCTATGGGGAAAACCTAAGAATTATGGCAAACTACGCAATTCTGCACTAAAATGCAAATACGGGATTAAAACGAAACGCGAATAAAATGCAACTACGTCTAAATTATATCCTAAAAATTCCTAAGATTACTTTCTAACTAAAAATGATATTAGAAAATTATAAATGAATTAAAACTAATTTTTAGGATTTTTCTTGATTTTATTAAAATTAAAAACTAATTTTTAACTTTTAAATCTAATTTAAAATACTAGAAATTATGAAAATCAAAGGGAAAAATATGAAACTATTTTTATAAAATCTAAAATATCCTAAGAGAATTTTCAAAACTATTTTTTGTATTTTTCTGATTATTTTTCTATTTTCTACTAATTTAAAACTATTTTAATCTAATTTAAATTGTGAAAAATACCAAATAAAAGGGGAAAAATAAGGAAAATATTTTATGCTTTTATATTTTTCTTAAACTGTGAAAATTGAAAATTATTTTTGAACTTTTTCTTAATTATTTGCAATAAAAGCTAATTAAAAGTACCTAAAAACTATTTTAAATAGAGAAAAATAGCAAATAGTGACCAAAAAATTATGAAAAACTCAGGAAAATTCTAAAATCTTATTCTAAATCTATGAAAAATAAGAAATCTATAGCTTATGTGAAAGATATAAGAGCTGTAGTACAAACTGAATTGAAATAAGCACTTTGAAATAAGCTAAACGACAAAATAAGCCACCAAACTTCTACAGAAGCTAAGTTATACTAAAATAAGCTAAAATCAACTAATTACTTCTACTCTTAACCTCAAATAAGCATTTTACTAGTGATTTAAGCTAACTGATCTATTATCCAAAACAGCAACCTGGCCCTAAGTTTGAGCTTATTCACAAGCTTATTAGAAGGACTTAAGTCAAAAACAGATATGTGGAACTCAAGACCACCTAGCAAACTGCAAATGAGCCATATATGAGACCATAACAAGCTGTATTGAACCTTGTGCATTGTGCAGAAGTTCTGCAAAAAGCGGTTTTGACACAGTTTTGACTTTTAAGAACAGTTAAGAAGGTTTGACTTATTTGAGATTTGTTCCTCAAGAACAGATTTATAGTGATGATTTAAGAAGAAATGAGATCAAATAATGTTATCCCATATGGATCTACACCTAATATGCAAACTCTCTTATTCAAACATTTGGATATGCAAATGAGAAACGGAAAATGGTGATTTTGACTATAGATGAATGAAAGCTCAAATTAATAGCCTAAGTCTACTGAGTAAACCTAAATGCAAATATCTAAACCACTCCTATCCCATTTAGTAGCACAACTTTCAGATATGTAAGCTAATCCAAGCAGTCATACAGAGCAGTTTTCACTAATTTTCAAAGTATCCTACAAATCCAAGCTTAAACAACCTTCAAACCAGATTCAACTAACCATCTTACACCTATATGAAGCATTATCAACAACACTTTATGATAAAACCTATCTGATCTATGTATGCATATTATATCGACTTATGCGGAAGCGATTATAGACTAATAACAATGATGAAAAAGATTAAACTAACAAATAAACTATCCGATTTGAAACTAAATCATGCTATAATGAACACTATTTAAGCTAAACTAACCAATATCATGGAATTTATGATTATAAAAGAGATATGGTACTCACATGGAGGTCCGTAAAACAAATGATGACTGAGAATCATACTCTACTATTCTATACCCATTAAACATCCAAATTAACCCAATATCAATACAATTTCATCATTACTTCAGTAATCCAGATCCAAAGTAGTAAAGTCTTTAGCAGTTTGACCAAGTTTGACTTGTGAAGAAAAAAAAGTTGAAAACTAAGAATAAGCCCGTGGAAAAGCTAAGATAAGCTTTCCTAAGCTTATACAAACAAATATTAAAACTTCTAAATGATAACTAAGATCAAGACTAAGATTAAGGCAACTGAATTCAAAATGAAAAGTGAGAGCAGAATTTAACTTTATAAAACTTGAATTTAAAATCCAAAACTGAGATTACAATTATTAAGAAACTTAATTAGCTATAGAAAACTTAAATTGACAGGAATTAAAATGGTTACAATCTCTTAAATACATAGAAATTGGACAAAATAACATTGTGACTGAAATGGGGTATTTAAAGCTGATGAGGAAGCTTAGGATCCTTTCAGAAGCTTCATGAATGTCTAATCACAGCCATTGATTCAACTCTTTGTCACCATCTCTAATCTACGCCCTTTGATTACTTGAGTGATGTGGCGCAACCAATCAAAAGCTTTCATTTGTCCACCCGGCGGTCTTAGGTGTCACACCTCCGACACGCTGTCGAGGTCTTCTAAAGCATTTAAGTACGGTAAATGTGGTGGGAGCAGGGGTAAAGGCTTGAGGATGGTAACATGAAATCAAGTTATATTGGCTGAAGTTTGGGTGAGTTTGTTTATTGTTTTTCAAGTTTTATTTGACCGGGTCTTGGGTTTGGATTGACCGAGTTAACTATGGGATACGGGTTGGATATATTGGGTAAAAGGTAAGGATAATGGACTGGATGTTTGTGATTAATGATTGGGCCGTGGCTTTTGTGTATGGGTTTTGGATATATCTTGGACCATGAGTGTATATTGGATTAGGACTAGTATAATGATCCAAGATGTATTTAAGGGACCAAACATGTAAAATGAAACTTAGGGACCAAGGTTGTAATTCATGAAATGGTAAAGGTATGTTTTGGGATTTGGTTAAATGGATTTCATGAGGGGTGAAATGGTAAATGTGGGAAAGTGAAGGGTGTAAAGTGACAATATGGAAAAGTTGAGGGGTTGTTTGTGCAAAATGATAAAGTGAAAGGTAAATTGTGATAAACTCCCAAATCATGTCCCGAACTCCGTATTTTGCACTTTTGAGCATCAAAGTCCCAGAAATAGCATCCTCAGCATCGGCTTTTGCACTTTTCTTTCTCTCGTGCCAGTTTTGGGATTTGGTTCCTTTTGTGTGTGTTTATATATCCGTACCGACAACACAAACTCAAGAAAACCACAAATATTAGCAATAAACGGCTCTTTCTTGGTTGTTTTGGGTTAGTTTTGATAATGAAAAGGTATGTGTTTTAGCACATACCAACAAGATTTCCACTTTTTTTCTACATTAATCTACCCAATATTGTCTTTCTAGTTTTTTGTTGTTGTTGACAAATTAACCATATATGGGAGGTGAAAAACTAGGTCTTAACTTGGAGAATTACAAATAAAAATCTGTGATGCAAACAGTTTTTATCGAGTTCTTAAAAACATTGACTAGAAATATTGTGTGCAGATTGTAGGAACTTCATTAGACATTCTTTGATCCTAATGGGAGAGATTGGAGGAAACGATTTCAATTTTCCATCGTTAGAAGGAAAACCAATCGATGAGCTCAAACCATTAGTTCCTTTTGTTATTAATACCATTGCCTCAGCTATCAATGTAAGAAGCGACTCAGATCATACACAATAGTACAATACATTTTAAACAACATAGCGTAAACCATCACAGTATCACTACCAAAACTATATCACACATACCCTTTAACTTTAAACGCATAATCACAAAACAAATGTATTTTTTAGGAGAGTGTATAATATTACGTTATTTATAAGTGCATGAGTTTATTGAGATGGGGGCTCAGACACTAGTTGTGCCAGGAAACTTTCTAGTTGGATGCTTATCGACATACTTGACTATGTATGATTATGAGGTTTAAGAGTATGATCCCACAAGTGGTTGCCTTATTCGGTCAAATGAGTTTGCTGAATATCAAAATGAACTCCTGCAAACGAAACTAAATCGGATTTGTTAGGATTAGGCAACCAAAATCAGAAGCTAAAGAAGGAGACCAGCACCATTAGAACCATATCAGCAAATAGGAACAATATCAGAAGTGGGGGTTTCATAGGAAGAGCTGCTAATTTTATTTACCAAAAAAGGTGTTACAGAAATTACATGTCTGCTATTGGTTATATATATGTGAATAACCGACATACAAAAGACAACAACCGACATACATAAGGAAATATCCAGATACTTAAATAACTAATGCACCTAAAATTACCAAACTGCCCTTAGGAGGTCAAAGTCAAACCAACTGACAATCTCCACCTTGACTTTAGCTCCTAAGTAATACCATATTTCCAATTATTGATATTGAGCAAATCCAAACAGTGACGAAACTTGCTCAAAGGAACCGGTTCGGTAAACACATCCGCAGGATTGTCTTGAGTGCCAATCTTCTTCACTTTGATTCTTATTTCCGTACGAATAAAGTGATAATGAACATCTATGTGCTTAGTCCGGTCATGGTACACTTGGTCTTTAGCCAAACAAATAGCAGTCATGCTATTACAAAACACGGTCGCTTGATTTTGAGGGAAACCAAGATCTTCAATCAAACCTTTCAACCAAATTCCTTCCTTTGCTGCTTCCATTAAAGCCGTATACTCGGCTTTAGTAGTAGATAAAGCAACTGATGGTTGTAATGTAGCTTTCCAACTTACAACCGAATTTCCAATAGTGAAAACATAACCTGTCAAGGATCTTCTGGCATCAAGATCCGCAACATAATCTGAATCTGAGTATCCGGCAACCAAATATTCACGTTCACCACCGTAAATTAGCCCAACATCAGATGTCCCTTTCAAATAACGAAAAATGCATTTTACCGCATTCCAATGCTCTTTTCCGGGATGAGCCATATATCGAGACACAACACTCATCGCGTGAGCTATATCCGTCCTTGTGCAAACCATAGCATACATCAAACTTCCAACAGCACTAGCATAAGTATTCGGGACATATACTCTATTTCTGCCTCACTTTGAGGAGCACAAGCAGTAGATAAATGGAAATTTTCCTAGGAAGGAGTATTTACCGATTTTGCCGAACTCATGCCAAAACGAGAAATAATCTTGTCGATATAACTTTTCTGTGATAAGAAAAGCTTACCATGTTTTCGATCTCGAATGATTTCCATACCCAAAATCTTTTGAGCTGCTCCCAAATCTTTCATATCAAATTCTGTGTTGAGAAGAATCTTCAACTTATTAATCTCGTCTACGTTTTTAGCCGCTACAAGCATATCATCAACGTACAAGAGCAAGTAGATAAGTGATCCAGATGCTACCTTTTTATGATAGACACAACAATCAAAAGCACTTCTACTAAAACCATGCTTTACCATAAATCTGTCAAATCTCTTGTACCATTGTCTCGTGTTTCAAACCATAGAGATTTTTCGAGCTTGCAAACGTAGTCTTTTTTTCCTTGAACAACGAAACCTTCGGGTTGGCTCATATAAATTTCTTCCTCAAGGTCACCGTGAAGAAATGCGGTCTTTACATCTAATTGTTCTAACTCTAAATTGTGATGAGCTACCAAGGATATTAACACCCGAATAGATGTATGACGTACCACTGGGGAGAAAATATAATTGTAATCGATTCCCTCCTTTTGGCTATATCCCTTCGCGACCAAACGTTCCTTGAATCTAATGATGTCCGAGGCTGGTAAGCCGGTTTTCATCTTGAAAACCCACTTACAACCAAGAACTTTCCTTCGTTCAGGTAGTTTTACCAATTCCCATGTATTGTTCTTATGAAGATATTCTATCTCTTCACCCATAGCCGCACTCCACATATCAGACTCTTTAGAACTAATAGCTTCTTGATAAGTTGCCGGCTCAAGAGACTCCACCTCTTGACTACTTGCAATGCGTTGCACGGCGTAGTCCTCAAAACCAAATCGACTAGGAGCTTTTTGCATTTCTGGTCTATCATGGGCTATAGACCTATCTTGCTCATGTTCCAAATGTGGTGAATTTGGTTGATCATATGTATCAACTACTGGTGAAGTAGCATCGTGATCCATATCTTCTAGAACAACATGCTCCACCTGTTTAGGAACATCCTCCACCTTTTTGGGAACACCCTCTTGAAGCTTCGATTCAGCTGGATCTTGTTTCACACGAAACAAGTAATCCTCATCAAATGTCACATCTCGGCTAAGAATAACTCTTCTTTCAGATGGTGACCAAATTCGATAGCCTTTAACCCCATCACCGTATCCCATGAAAATGCCTTTCTTGGCTCTTGGATCTAACTTTCCTTCACTAACATGATAATACGCGGGGCATCCAAAAACACGAAGCTTCGAATAATCTGCGGGCTTTCCAGACCAAACTTCAATCGGAGTCTTACAATCAATAGCGGTGGCAGGAGACCTATTGATTAGATAGCAAGCCGTATTGAGTGCTTCAGCCCAAAAACTTCTATCTAATCCCGCATTCAACAGTAGGCATCGAGCTCTTTCTAATAGAGTCTTGTTCATTCGCTCAGCTACCCCGTTTTGTTGAGGAGTGTAACGGACCGTATAACGCCTAGCTGTTAGGAATTAGAAAATTCCATAGTGAAGAGTCGGTCACCCCAAATATTATCTAGCATAAGTTAGCTCGTAGATTTGTCATTGGTTACGTTATTTTGCAGTTTATTAGTTAGTTTGTAGCGTAGTTTAGTTTAGAGCAACACCGCGGAGGAAGGACGGTCTTTACCTTGTATGCACGATCCACAGTCCGTCAGGAGGACGTTATGTTTGTAACTATAAATACCCCTTCCATCCATGGAAGGGGTGGTGCTTCATTTCAATCTAACCTTTCCTTTGTGTAAACCTCTAGCAAGAACACCCTCTCTCTCTACTTTCTCTCTCTAAAATGTTTAACATGTATTTTGATCTTCAAAGACCACCCGAATCATCAACACAATAATATTTGGATCCTAACAATTGGTACCAGAGCCAAGGTTGTTGTGTTTCTTTGATTTTGTGGTTTTTTTCGTACATGGTTATGGTGTTGTGTTGATTTATTGTTGTTTTTGGATCATGTAGCAAATTGTTTTGATATCTTTTGGTCCGAAAATATGTTTTTCATATCATTGTAATAATACATGATTTACATGTTTTCTGCTTTATACCCTATCATTGGTCTAAAAAGGTCATGGTCTTTTCACTTTTGGCTGTATCCCTTTTGTTTACATTATTTTTGGTCCAATCAATGACTTTTTGTTATGCTATCAAACCGTGATACTATGTGGTCATAAGTCAGTTTATACGTGGTCAAACTCTTGTCAAAACGGGTTAAAAATGAAGTTTTTTTCTTGTCACTTTTTCGGGTTCATCATAGCGAGTTAGGTTGCATTTTGTCCGTGTTCTATGTATCCACTTGGTAGCGAGTTAAGTATGTTTTACGTGTGGCGACTTGTCTTTACAAGTCATAGCTACTTGACACAAACATGCTAGCGACTTGACTCAAACACTTTGCTAGCGACTTGGAAAAATCTTTGACCTAGCGACTTGTTATTTAACATGTCGTAGCGACTTACTTTGGAAAAAGTGGGTTGCGCCTTTGAAAAAAAAATTGGGTAGCGACTTGGTACAAACTTTGGCTAGCGACTTGGACAAAAAAGAAAAGATGAAGAAGAAGATGTATACTCATCTGACCATGACAACAACAATAACATATACCATATCAAAACCAACAACCTCAGGTTATACCATCATCAGGTTATACCAACATCATCATCAGGTTATATCAAAAACCAACATCGAATATCATCTTATTCGAATCAAACTTTCAACTCCGACCAACATCATATTCAATTGCTAACGCCAACATCAAATCCTACTCTATCCTAACTCTATCTCATCTCATTCTCAAAATCTTAAGGACTCATGACCTCAGTTTTTATTGTTCGTGTTCATGTAATATGTGTCAAGATTAGTTTCTAGAACCAAATCACGAACAATAACATCATCATAGGTCGACTTTATTCAAGACATTAAACCAAGGATCAAAAATCAAATATTTAAGATGAGCAAATGAAATATATAGATCTCAGATTGTGTTTTTATAAGATGATTATTACAAATCTTTCAAAACTATTAACACAACTTCATCATAGATCTTGGTAATATTCGAAAGCTATAAAAGAAATAACAAAACCATTAGGGTTTCATCTCTCTCCATGTTCGGTTAGTTGTTAAACGAAGTGACAAATTAAAACAAACCTACCTGAACATTAGCGAGTTGTTGATGCCTTCGTGTGGCGACTTAAGGATATTCGAGTATGAACCCCAAGCCATCTCTCGTGGCGTGAAGTCAAATTGACTAAATGAATGATCTTGCACGATGTAAGTGATAGGGGCGGATGGATTTGTAAGACTCTCGGGTTGATTAAGGATCGTGACTTGATCTTTTTTCGGTCGGTCTTATTTCTTGAGTGATATTAGGGTTTTGATTATCTTAGTTTGTGATAGGTGTGAGGCGTTTGCTTATGTGAAGATTTGGGTTTGGTTTCTGTCTTTGAAACTTAAAATGAGATGAGTACCGATTTTTGATCCGTTATGTGGGATTGAAGGAGGATTGTTAGAGTATTGTGATTAGGGTTTTGAGGTAATGTCCTAATAATTAGGGTATGTCAATCTTATATATCCGGTTACCACACATTTGGACGTTGGAATTGGATTAAATTGACTTGGGCTTTGGCTTCACAATCGGATTTGGTTATCACTATCAGTATTTGGGCTTTGGTTTGGCTTTTGGATTAGATGGACGTGGGCCGATGTTCTGAATTGTGTATTTTGTTGCTGTTATTCGCGGTGTTCGGGCTATCCATGGGCCTCGAAATTTTGAAATTGGTCTCGTGGGCATATAATGAATTGAAAGAACCGGGTAATATCCGTTTAATTACTGATTTGGGCCTTGAAGTTGCAATATCACTCACAGGCATGGACGGATTTATTCTATTAATGGTTTTTGTCATAGACCAAGTTTGTGTATTCATGGGGATTTTGGTATGCGGTCTATTGTTGATGAGATTTGTGCTATGAGATTTGATGATGAGAGTTGTTATGTTAAGTTGATTGGCACTTTGGTGAATACATTTCCACGAAGGATATTACGTCACGGCTTGAATTGATCTTACAAGGTTGACTACGGGGTTGTTTGTTCGGTATTTCTTATTTGGATTTGGAGTGACGTTTTTCCGGGCACGTTTACTTATTTCATCTTCTTTCTTTCTACCCTTCTGCGAAGATGACTTGTTTGGGCGTTTAAAGAATGTGATAAAGACTTGGCTATTTAGTTACTTTTGTGATTCTTTCTCTTAACCCAAGCGTAGCTATCATTTCGGTGTCTCACTCAGTTGAGATTGTCAAGAGGTTTTGTACATTGGGTACACCGTTTCTTCTTCACAAGGATTAGTGCAAGTTTAAGTAACAAATCCGGGGAATGTTACGTCTTGTTCAAGTTTGACATATCGGGTTTACTTCACCAAGTGGTCACAGCGGTAAGCGGAATGTGAATGATGTGTTTGATGAACCACTGCATGTTCCCCTAAAACAGATATTTTCTGAAATCAAAGTTGTCGTAACACATTCAAGTTGACATTGTTTATGGTTTTGTCTTGATTTTGTAAAATCCCACGAAAGAATCTATTTCTCGGTTTAAATCATAGACTTGTAAAATCCCGTGACAATGGAAACATCCTAGTTAAAGTAAAGTGCATTTCCGGATCTATCTTACGGTTTATTCTTGGTTTTGTAAAATCCCGCGAAAGAAACTATTTCTCGGTTTAAACCATAGAGTTGTAAAATCCTGTAATGATGGAACCATCTTGGAAAAAGGAAAATGTATTTTGGAATCTTATTTGATGCTGGTGCTACGTTTTACTTTTGAAGAAAGAATAAAAGGGTGTACTTCATGAATTGGATGATTGCTTGGTTATTCTTCATGGTAGTTTGGTTATTACTAGGTTTCACGGGTTATGTGCTTATACCATGGTCGGGATGAATCCATTATCATAGTTCACTTAAAAAGTCAAAGGAGGCTAGATTTGAGCTTTTAATCAGAAGATGTGACAACGGCGTTAATTCGGTATTATTCATTTGAGGTTGAAGTGAAATATCACTGGCGAGTGTACTTAGTATCTGAAGGTATCGAGGATGGATGGATGAAGATTCTTCATGATCCTTGTTCAAGCTTATCTCCAAAAATGAAGACTTGGAAATCTAGTTATTTTTGAGAGTCTATTTTTTCTGGGGAATTGGGCTCTTATTACCACAAAATAACTATCACTTTAAGGAGTTACGTTGTAGTGCTCAGTGTCACATTCAATTGTAGATTTTCAAGAGGTAATGTACGTCTATTACTTGATGGTTGGTTGGTTGAAGAGTATAGAGTACTTAAAGATTCAATGGAGCATGAATTCTCGGCACCGCTCTTTGTTACATATGTGCAAGTTTAAGTCACGAGTTTCGGTTAGTTTACTGAGGTCAAATTCATCATATTAGGTTATCTCCATCAGTTGTCACTTCAAAGAGCCTCTTGAATGATAATGGTGATTGATTACATGTTTTCTAGAGATTGAAAAGAGATTATGACGTTTGAACACAACAGTTCAAGCCTCGTTCTCTAAAGAAAATAAATGTGTACATTTCGTGCATTATCTTCGAAGAAGAGAAATCTTCTTATGACGTATGAACACAACAGTTCATGCCTCGTACTCTAAAAGAAAAGAAAAGTATGCGTGTCGGTCGCGCTTTATCTTCTAAAGAAGAGAAATCTTCTCACTAATGACCATTCTCATCAACATGCTTCATGCTTTTTCCATGCGCTTTTGATTATCAAGTGAACCGGACTACCGATGATTGTTCTCTTATTCCACTTGCTCAACTATAATGACGATGGCGACATCCTGTGCTAATTTTGCGGGGGAGAAGTGTGAATTGACTACATTTGGATGATTTTCACTTGTTTAATCAAGAATGGCAACTCCGTATGCAATTCTTGAGGGGGAGAAGAAGTGTGATAATTCTGCATGTTGATTGTTATCTGACAATAAATGGTCAAACGGCTCCAAACTCAAGTAAGAACCGAGCTTCTTCTTATCGGGTCATCTTTACATGGCGTTTCTTCTAAGAGCCATTAGTTGACATCTTCACAAGCTGATATGAGTTTATTGACAAAGTGCTTCTGGTTAATGCTTCACATGCACATCAACATGATGATTCGAACAACAACTCTGTTCTTGTTTGATGTGATTGGTAGTTTGGTGTTACCATCTTTGTGTGTTCGTTCTTGGGTGATTGTCGATTTCCTTGATGAACATCTTTATGTTCTTGTTTGATTGGGAGGGATCTTAATTAAGGGGATTTGCAAGATGTAAGTTAATTGGGATGCTTTTTGGTGATGTTCTTATGTTTTGGTGAGTCGAAGATGTTAACTATCTATTCCCCAACTGGACAATCTTGAAGAAGGTCGAGTCTACAGATCATTCTACATTTTTACGCTACATGTTAGAAGACTAAAGACGAGTTGCAATTTAACAATCTAAAGACTTCTTCTTAATCTGGCATTATCAAACGATTGTCGGTTTATGGGAGAGCACTAATTGGGGGAGAGTGAAAAGTCAGATTTAATCCCCAATTAGACTTGCTCACATTCTGTAGCAAGTTGATTCTCACAGATACATATGAGCTAATGATGTTCTTCTCAAATGATTTCGAGAACACGGGCTTACAATGAGTTGCTGATTCTGAAGTATCAAAACCAACAGCGGGAAGGAGACACATACCTAAGCCGAGTAAACTTGATGAACTTAATACTTCTAAGTAATTGAAGATATCCTGGGAAGACAAGTGTTATTACCGCAAAGAAACTCAAGGTTTGACTCATGCCGAGTAAACTTGATGAACTTAACTCTTCTAAGTGATTGAAGATATCCCGGGAAAACAAATGTCATGACCGCAGAGAAACTCAAGGTTTTACTCATCAAGGCGTTTAGTGTTCTTATTCCAACTATGTGGGGGAAGTGATGGAAGAGTTAGTTTATGAAGATAAAAGAGGTACAAAAGTGTGTGGTGATTTCGATGGTATTGCAATGTTCAGGGGAGAGAGATTGTGTACATTGGGGATGCTCAGCTGTTTCACTTGAGTGCTTAATCAGTGATTCAGAGATATAATCACTTATTCCGGTGTTGACATTCGCATGAGATTGTCGCCTTGAGATAATCATGACTTGGCCCTTTGCTTCTTCAATGTTATCGGTTATTCATTCCTTGTGTATTGGTATACTCCGGATACTTGAGCTTCATACACGATCATCAGGGAAGAAAAATGTGAACATGGGAAGGTGTTTTCATTCCCTTCATGATGTGTATTCGGAGAGCTCTTGGATATTGGTGTACTTCGGGTTCTTGAGCTTCATACACTATCATTAGGGACGAAAGATGTGAACATTGGGGAGATGTTCTTCATTACCCTCATGATGTGTATTCGGGAGAGTTCATGAGCATTATACAAAGAGACTGACTGCATCAATTCAACTACTTGGGGGAATTGTTCTCTTGACACCTTGTGGAATGGATTGCTTGGACGTCATTGAAAAGGAAATTTGAGAAGATTGTTTTATGTGTGGGATGATACGATCTTTGTTCTTTTATTGATGATATAACCCGACGGAGAACCTCGATTATCGTTCTTAAATGGAGCAGCGGGATTTATAATAATGGTGTGCTTCTTCGTGCACCTGGATAAGGCAAGCTTGAAATAGAGCTTCGAATCTGCTCATCTAATGGATTTTTCGGTTTGGGGAAGTGCCAAAGTCTCACTTTCAAGTGGCTCAATTTCTCTCTTTGATTCAAGAGTCTTGGAAGCTTTGGTGGTGATTGTTTAAGAGATGATGACTTCTATCTTCTACAACGGGTCTGCTTTCGATATCCTTATCTCAGTACTCGTATCATCATCTTCTTAAACTATATCATCTATTCTATCTTTGTATATATTTATCAGAAAATCAAAATACAATAATATAAAACCAAGAAAAAGCAAATAGAAAAATATAAAACCTTCAAAAACCCATAAAAATCAGAAAATCTCAAAAATACCAAAAATATTTTTTTCTCAAAGACATGTCTTCTGGTATCGATAACATCTGTCTTAGAAATGTCATTCAATAATGGCACGGGACCATAGATGAAGTTGGCGAGGAGGTGTAAATATTCTTTTCAAAACATGTCAAAAATTATGGCTTGGTAGCTACTTGGTGGGCCGTGCTTAAACCATGGTTTGCTATTATTTCAGATAGCAACCCGTTCTTCAAAGAAGGAAAGTGCTGCGCTAAACCATTTTTTTTAAATTTCATGCACTTATCCTAAAAACTAATGAGGAAAGTATGTCGAAGGACTGCTGTTCCTACTCAAATATTTTCCGTCTAAAATTCTTCAGAAAAATATTTGTTGTTTTCCAAAATGGTGGAAAATGAGTTGCTTTAAAAATAATCGATTCGAGTTTTTGTAAAATTGAAAACTCAATCAATGACTTCAAAGCTTTTAAACTTTTCATAAAATGAGTCATGGATTGAGGGGGATAATGTTTTCAAATCTACATCATCTAACGGGCTTTCTTAATTATCCTAATATGCTTAATTAAAATTGATGTTAACCTATGTTGAAGGACTAGGTGCCTAGGATATGATTGCTAGGATTAGATGATTAGAGGTTGATGATCACATTATTGCCATATATTTATATGATCCGATTGATATGTTGCATTGACTTTTATTAGTCGATTGTTGTTTGGGTGATGTCGACCACCATATATCTGTGTGTGTTCACTAACATATGCAGGTATATTGGTATATAAGAATGTTCCCGATCCGGATCCCACAATTGAAAGATGATTGGATGCGAAAGGAAAGGGTAACTATATCTTGGGTTGACAAATGAAGAAACGGAGCTTAATTGGACTTCTATGTAGAGTTGGCATATATGCAACGTAAGAGGTCTCACTGCGCATCGGCAGATGGTTTTCTCTAAGTGATTGAAGAAAGCGAGCTTAATTTGACCTAAGTTGGCATTAAAATGCAACGTTTGAAGTCTCACTACATCGTGACGGTTTTCTTCAGCTACAGCAACAATGTAAGCTTCTCAACCACCTAACGTATCTTTGTACGGGGATATCATTTTAAACAATTTTTGAAAAATTTGAATAAATTGTTTTGAAAATGGAAAATATTGTTTTGAAAATTTATTGAGCTAATATTTGAAAATCACCGGACTTCATTTTATCAAAACTTAAGTCACTCAATCATCGACTTCTGTCATGGTTTGAGGGGGAGAGTGATTTTAAATAAAATATTTTCAAACGATATTTCTTCATAAAAGGTCCGTTTGTACAATAATGAGTGGTGATCTAAAGATTTAATGTTACGTCATGGTATGATTTTTCTTTTGAATCAAGGTCTTTCAAAATGAAATTTTTTCTGTTCTTGTTTGATTGTGAAATTGTTTTATTTTACTTAAAGATCTCTTAAAACTATCATACCTGACACTAACAATCTTTAATGTCTAAATCTGTTCCTTATCTATCATTTTTCAAAATTAAACTTTGCCATGTCTTTCCCCAAAATTTTCTAAATGATTTAAATCTTTTGGGATCACAAATCTCAAATGGTTTGAAATTTTTGATCCGGGGAGAGATAGTGATTTAAATCTCTTATTTGTTTAAATGGAATTGTTTATAGTCCTTTATAGGCACTCCAGCCTCCATGTGCCAAACGATTTGAAATACACGGCACATGATGATGAGGAGGATTTATCCAAAAAAATGATGAGTATTTAAACCAGGCCACATATTCTCCCATGTTTTCTAAACCGCATTAAATCACTTGGGATCCAAAATCTCAAAGGGTTTGATATTTTTGATCGGGGAGAATTTGTGATTTAATAATGAAATTTGATAAATGATGATCGTTTTGATTCAAATGTGCTTGTTTGCTCTCATATGTGCTAAACGCTTTCGAATCTCAAGCACATATTTGAGGGGAGCAAATAAACTATCGAGGTACGAAAGCCTTTTAAAGTGATTTATAAAGTACCTTGATTGAGTTTTCTAATGGTTTCTTAATGGCTCTTGTGATTGTGGATGTGCCTCAAATATAACTCTTGCCTCTATGTGATAAAATGATTTTAAATATCCTATGCACATATTGAGGGGGAGAATTTACCAAAGAAAATCAAATGGCTTTTTCGTATGAAAATTGTGATCAAAGAAAATATTTCAAAGTCCTCTTGCCTCCATGTGCTAAACAATTTATAAATCATATGCACATGTTGAGGGGGAGGTTTTCTAAACGATCAAAACCTTTAAGGTACAAAATGCTTTGATCTCGTATCACAAGTACCTTGATTGTTTTCCAAATGATTTTTCAATTGGTTTCATGGAAGAATGAACTGTACCAAAATAACGACCTTTTACTTTATGCATGGAGTTATAAGGATGGTGAGGTTAGGTATTAGTTCCACGATCCTTGAAGCAGGAGGATCTACCAGAGACAATCCACTAGATAGTGTAGAGTCCTTAGGTATGATGAAAAAAGGAGAAAAATGTGAATATGGGAAGAGTGTTGGTGAGAGCGAGCTGAGCTTGGAATAAACCCAACAAGGTTCTAGTAATGAAGTCTTGGTAAGCACTGAAGGGTTGAAGAATGAAAAAGAAATGAATGTGAAAAAGGGTGAAAAGAAATAGCCCTCCATCAATTCAACCTTAGGGCAGAAACCGGGTTTAATTCATATGCTCTTGGTGTTTACTAAGGTAACACGGTATTGAAGACAAGACATCATGGACCAGTGATGCACTGCACTAAACTTCCCAAGCTACTCAAGTTCCTCTTAAAAGGGCTTGTTTCATTCTCACGGGGAAACCACATAATCTATCGACTTTCTCTTAGAGATTGTTGATATTGAAGAAGGAGACCCTCTCCCTAGTCTCCGATATAGGAACCAAATGTGCACTATTGAGTCTAGAGCCAAGAGATCATCCACAATATCTCATTAGGACACTAAATTCTTGAAGACTTGCTATTTCACACATTGTGGAAAGTAAGAATATATATTAAGAGTCCTACGAATTATCCTTGTGGTATTGCTTAACATCCGAGTGATATGTAAAAATATTCACAATGAAGATGGAAATCCTTCTAGAGCCAACATCAAACAAGCTCTTGGTGGGTGACACGTGAAATCTTGCAAAAGATCAAGCTTGTGACAATGGACGAAATGATGGGGCGATTCACTCTTGAATCAACCTTGGTCAGATTGGAATTGGCGAATACTTTTGGAAAAACGTTCGATGTGCAAACCTTCTTTTCTCTAGCACGTCGAATGTGTATTCATTTTCAAATTCAAAAAGTATCTCTGATTGAAAAAATTACTTTTGGAAAAAACATTCGATGTGCGAATCTTTTCTTTTCTCTAGCACGTCGAATGTGTACTCTTTTAAATACAAAAGTATTTTGATTGAAAATTGATATTTCTCATAAAACCTTCGTCGTATTGCAAAACTCTTTCTTCAAGCAATACACGATTTTTTCAAATCAATTTTTCATCAATCAGTGAATCTCAATTATTCTGGTTCACTCACTCCGTGTTGTCTTCTTTGAGACGTTCGGTTTGAGAACGACTAGAGCGTAGTTCGAAAACGTCAAGGAGATTCACCGAATCCTACTTGATCAGCGTGCAATAGTACTGTCGATCAGCGGGAAACGTGGGCGTGTACCTCAATTCAGCGAAAGTGATCAAAGACACTTTCGTGTGTTTTATTTAACTAGCGTTGTTTGCGGTACATTTGGGCGGTTGTTGACGTAATTCGGTGAGTCAATCCAAAGCCGCATGCTCACGGCATCCACACTTAATTTGAAGAAATCATGACTGGTGCATATCTACATAATTTGGCTCTGTTATTTCATACTATGCTTACGCTTCGCTTGCTGCAAATATCATGAACCAGTAAGGCTTCCGCTACTCTGATGGAAAGATGTCATGATTCAAAAGTGAGCATGTCGGTCCGAAAGTCACAACTTCACATGATGGCAACACAATAAAGGGTGATCAGAGATTTCGTGGTGATGATCTCAATGAAAGCTCGAAGATCATCAAAGATGTGGATCAGTTAATGGCCTCCACTAAAAGTACAAAATTATGCGGACTTTGAAGAGTCACCGCTAAGCACAAAGATTGCGGAATTGAAGAATTGAAGTCTACGAGCTCAAGTATAAAGTCAAGAATAGAATGCTAGGATTTGAAATGTAAAACATGGGGTGACCTCCCTTAGGGGGATATTGTTAGGAATTAGAAAATTCCATAGTAAAGAGTCGGTCACCCCAAATATTATCTAGCATAAGTTAGCTCGTAGATTTGTAATTGGTTACGTTATTTTGGGTTTATTAGTTAGTTTGTAGCGTAGTTTAGTTTAGAGCAACACCGTGGAGGAAGGGCGGTCTTTACCCACTATATGCACGATCCATCAGACCACGAGGAGGGCGTTATGCTTGTAACTATAAATACCCTTCCATCCATGGAAGGGGTGGTGCTTCATTTCAATCTAACCTTTCCTTTGTGTAAACCTCTAGCAAGAACACCCTCTCTCTCTACTTTCTCTCTCTACTTTCTCTCTCTAAAATGTTTAACATGTATTTTTATCTTCCAAGACCACCCGAATCATCAACACAATAATATTTGGATCCTAACACTAGCAATTCCTTCATCTCTGCAAAAGTCATCAAACTCTCTTGAACAGAACTCCAAACCATTATTAGTGTGAAGACGCTTGATCTTCCTTCCAATTTGGTTCTCAATTAGAATCTTCCAATGCTTAAATTTCTCAAATGCCTCACTCTTGTGTTTCATCATAAACACCCACGTCATTCTTGAGAAATCATCAATGATTGAGAGAAAATATCGAGCACCATACCGAGAGGAATTACTCGAGAAGGCCCCCAACAATCGCATGAAGATAATCAAACGCTAAGCCTTAAATTAGATGAATTGCCTTCGAGAAACTCACTCGCTTTTGTTTCCCGATGACACAATGCTCACAAAACTCCAAGTTAGCTACATGGTCAAATTTGAATTACTTTTCTCTGAACAAGATACGGAACTTGTGATCGCTTTCACCTCACATAAAGTGTAAAGAGAAGAAGTACCTATTGTTGCTTTCATAACCACCAAAGCACCTTCAAACACGAAGTAAAACCATTCTCACTAGTGTATTTGAAACCTTTCGAGTCCAACATACCTAGTGAGATCAAATCTTTAAGATCTTCGAACATGACGAACATCAGTGAGTGTTCTAACAACTTCATTATGCATCTTAATCCGAATTGTTCCAATGCCAACTACTTTGCACGGTGAATCATTACCCATGAAGACATGCCCGCCATCAAATTCTTCATATGTCATAAACCAATCCCGATTGGGACTCATATTAAAAGAACAGGCCGAATCCATAATCCAAGCAACTGGTGTACCTTTATAGTCAACTACTGATAGTACCACATCACGTTCCGAGCCCGAGTCATCTTTAGCAATGACCGCTACCAGACCTTTTTCCTTAAGTTTAGGAAAATTGTTCTTCCAATGGCCTCCCTCTTTACAATAATTACAAGTGTTTCAATTATTTGACCCTTGAGGTCTAGACTTTGATCTATCTTTATATCTACCTTTTCCTTTGCCTTTTTGTGTTCGATGTCTACCCCTATCATGGCTCGTATCATGACCTGTAGCTGATAAGCCGAAGGGTTGAGATTCCTAAGTTCCCGATGCTTGATGACGAAGCTCTCGGGAATGCAAACCAGATCGAACATCTTCTAATGTGATAGTTTCTTTACCAACAACAAAGGATTTTACAAAGTTCTTAAATGAGGGAGGTAACGATACTAGAAGAATAAGAGCCGCATCTTCATCATCAATCTTGACATCAACATTTTTCAAATCCATCAAGATCGAGTTCAATGCATCAAGATGATCTTTTAATGCCGAGCCCTCTTTCATTCGGTGAAAATAGCGTTGCAGAGCAACTTATTCATCAACGACTTTGTCATATAAAGCTTTTCTAACTTCTTCCATACACCAGAAGCCGTTTCCTCATCAACAACCTCGTAAAGAACCTCATCCGATAAAGATAGCAAAATGGTGGAATGCGCCTTCTCATCTTGGGAGCTGTATTTTGCATCTGTCATATCAGCAGGTTTAGGACCAGCTAAAGGTGCCCAAATACCTTGTTGTTTCAATAAGGCTCGAACTTTAATTCGCCATAGACTAAAATTACTTTTTCCATTAAACTTCTCAATACTACTAACTGATGGTGATTGTGTTTGAGAAGACATAATTTAGGGTTTTACTATTAAATAACAAACAATTTGTGTTATTGTTTAACAAAAGAAAACCCACAAAAGAGAAAGCCCAAGTTCAAACCCAATATGTAATGGATCCAGAAAACAATCAGAGATTTGATAATCTCTACACAAACCGATCAATTCAAGGTTACTTTCCCTAATCCCAATCAACAAACACCTTCAACTATCAAACAAGCAGAAGCAACAAAATCGATTGAACAAAGAGAAAAAATCCCAAATCACAAACCTGGTATGTTTAACTATTTGAATCAGCAGCCACCAAACACAAAAGGAATTCAAAAGATGTGAAGTTATTGATTCTTGAAATCAACCAGAAGTTGGAAGTGATTCACAAACCTCAGATTGATATTTGATCAGGTAACCCAAACAAATCTGAAACTTCAAACAATTTCAACTTGCTTCAAATTGATCAATCGGCTTTTGATACCAATTTGTTAGGATTAGGCAACCAAATCGGAAGCTAAAGAAGGAGACCAGCACCATTAGAACCATATCAGCAAATAGGAACAATATCAGAAGTGGGGGTTTCATAGGAAGAGCTGCTAATTTTATTTATCAAAAAAGGTGTTACAGAAATTACATGTCTGCTATTGGTTATATATATGTGAATAACCGACATACAAAAGACAACAACCAACATACATAAGGAAATATCCAGATACTTAAATAACTAATGCACCTAAAATTACCAAACTGCCCTTAGGAGGTCAAAGTCAAACCAACTAACAGGATTAGAGAGTTTCATCCTGATGTCAACATCATCTACGCTGACTACTACAATGCTACCATGAAAATCTACCAATCGCCTGATAAATTTGGTGCGTAACATGTTAATAGGTTTTAATATGAATTGTTATGACAGATGAAGTTCTGTTATCTATAAAGGGTCTTCATTATAGTAACCAATCTTGACTCATATACCTATAAATTGATCGACGCCAGTTAAATGGTTCATTCTAGAAGACCGAACTGAATAGGGAACGGATCAAATGGGTCAAAACAGTCATTAAAATGTATTTAAATGGTATAAAAACCTTTTAAATTGGTTTATCATGGTTTCCAAATAAATATTATAATATGTTGGGTTTTACTAATCATAACAATTATAGAAAAACACATAAACATCATCAAAGCATGCAGCGGAAGTAATAGGAATAATACTTGTAAATTAATTAACAGAATTAAAAGTATATCATTGCACTTTGAATCAATGCAATTAGGGTTTATGAAAGCCCCAAATTAAGATCAAGTACCAAGAAAAATTAAACCCTAATAAATTAGGGTTTAATACATTCGACTACACTAAAAAAGTCAACACCCAGTTACCAACACAAGTGCATTGGCCCTTCGTTCTTGTACACACGTATTAGTAGCGATTTGATGCGAAAAGCTAGGTTCTTGAATCACAAATAAACCATAAAACTTATTTCTTGTATTTGGAAAATCGAATCCCTTGGGTGGGGATGGTATACGATCGGCCAAGGACAAGAGGAGGAGGAGAGAAGAAGTTGGGTTCTTTGGTGATCCAAGATTAGATTTAATGAATACAAGGGGTTTGTATTTATACATATCTAAACTTGGTGAACAAGCAAAGCCTCCCCTTGCTTTGAGACCCACGACGGCCTAGGACTCCCAAGAGGGTTCTAGATCCTTCTCGCCTTCTATTTTCATCCTTAGTCCTTTAATGTTACATTTAACGATTTGTTAGTCCAAACTTCGTTAAATATTAACATTCGTTATGTGTTTATTTTGTGACTAAATAATTAATAATAACATTTATACATTAATTATTCTAAACATCAATTCTCATCGTAATGTGTGCAACTCGAAGTCTCGAGTTCGAATCGGTCATACTAATATTAATAATTATCAATAAACCATTCACTCCACTTGGATATTACTTAATATAGTAATGACATCGGTTTAGTCTAGCCTAACGCCAATGCCCTAGATCAAATCGATACGGTCTCACGGAAAAACCATTTAATGATTCATCATTTTTACTTATCCTTTTACTTCTAATACTTTATTAAGCGTGAATATGGATCGAGTCATTTCACAAGTTAATATTTTGTTTCGTTATATATCGATTGAACAAGATTACCAAATCATATGGCGTATTCCGTGATAGATCTTGGTAAGGCCTTACAAACATCTTGCCAATCCTACGAGGGCCCCAAACAGTATTATGCTTTGAATCAAATTCAAAGGAGCAAATTATCTTGACTACAAGCAAAACTCATGAACTTTGTAACACTTATGTAAAATAGCCCTTATAACCACCTTTTATGGATAGCGTTAAAATATTTTACACAAGTGTACTACATTCATAACAGTTATCTGGTATCTCAAGTCTAAGGATAAATATATATGATTTACTTAATGACAAAGATCCATAAAGTACAATCATGTTAAGTTGGTATATGTCCTATATTCAATTCATTGAATATCATGTAAATTTGGCATGTCCCACACATCAATATACTTTAAGTATATTCTACCAAAACTCAGATTTGTCTTAATTCAATGACCTTCCCACATCATTGATGGAATAACGGACTTTTAGAATAACATAAGTTATTCATGGATTAAACATGCAAATATAGGATATAACATTAAGAAAATGAAAAATAAACATAACCAATATTTTATTTCATTTAAATAGTATTAGTTCAAAACATCCCTCATCCAAATACTAAATAGATCAATGCATAATAATACTGGTTAATGAATTATGTCTCAAGTAATGACAATCATACTTGTTGACAAGGCATAATTTCAACTAACTTTGATCTATTGGAATTTTGAGAATACTTATTTCAAGAATTCAACTAACGAAGTTCTTGTATGTGTGCATTAAAAATATCTTGATATTGGCACATAATATTTCATAAAGTGTGTGACATCCTCAACCACCAATTTATGACAATCAAACTTTCAAACATTTTAAAGTTTAAAGTATTCTTATTCTTTATTGTATAATGCAACTATGCTCTTAGTTGAGCACAACTAGTTCACATGGCCATTTACAAGGATGAAATCCTCCCATGACTAGTATTGAGTGTCATCTCAATTAAACTAGCATCATTGTCTACAAACAACCATATGCCCTTTTAAAAAATTTCATAAACTTCAATATCTAAAGTGTAATGTTTGATGCCTTCCAAAACTTTTCAAGTTTGTTGGCTATGACAATTACACAACAATTGATATATTGCTCATCCATAGAATTTTGAGAGCAATTCCAGGCTGAGGAATGTAATTCTAGATTCAAACATATTCTATTAGAATATTCATTACACTAGTTATCTAATAACTTCATTAGATATCAATGTTGTCAAATCATCTTGTATTCATGCATGATACAACAATAACATGATGTACATGAAAAATCCTTGTGTCAAACTAAGATTTCATTCATGTTCTACATATCCATTTTCCAAATGATATATCATGTTCTATTAGACTAATTTATTTAATACCGCCATGTTTACTAAACATATACTCCAAGGTTGTATGTCTTATTTTCTAAATCTTTCATGTGAAGTTCCATTCCAAACTAAAACTTAACATCTATCTTAGATGGATTGTTACTACCCACAACATATAAGATTTAAAGAAAATAAACATAATACTCCCACTAGCTTTCAGGAATACTTAGAAATTATCTTATTTTAATTTTAAACCAAAACTTGGATTTAATAGTTATACATAAGAATCATCTCCTAGATGCATGCATATATCCATTCATGGATTTTGCGATTTGTACATTTTCAAAGATTATGTGAATTCATAAAACTCTTTCGATTACTTATCATCCTCATAAGCAATCACACAAAAATAGTTTTAATATTCCATTGTCATTTTCATATCAATGAAAATAAGTATGACAATTATAATCATTATATATTTAATGTGCCAAGGAAAGAATACTCAATCACAGTTAATTGCTTAAGTGTGATTAATAATCTAAATCACAAGTCATGCATTAAACACATGTACAATTTTGTCCATATGATTTCTACACAAAGATTTAAACCACTAGGGTTTTTCTTCCTTTTGAAGAAACTCATCTTTATTAAGATAAACCAAGTTTCCAAAGTTGATTATCTTTATGGACAGCATCTTAACATTCATAGTATGAATAATTTACCACAATTCAATATTAGGTAATATATCATAATGATTAACAATTTTACCATCATCCTGTAATTCATATTTCTCATCATATCAAATATCTGAGATATCCTTACGGATCTATGAATGAGAATTCCATCATCTTGAGGTCTATCATATTTGACCTCATCATGATATTTACTAGTGTATTTCAGAAGATTATGTGTTTGTAATTGTAATTGTAATCTCTTCAAGATCTAAACAAAACTCCCACTTGCTTTTGTAATTTGAAGACTATCTATAAATACTTTAGCAATTAGAACAACACTAAATTGTTTCCTTTTTGGATATTTTAAAACAAATTAACAGTTCGTAAATCTTGTTCGTTAATAACCTACTCCATAAGTAGTTTTAACAAATCAAAACTTCAATATAAGACTCAATGTGATTCATCACATTCCATACTAAAATGGTGTCTTATTAATCTTCTAGGTTTAAGTTTTATTAAGTATATCCAATCAATACTTAATTTTCTAACCTTGATAACTTTTGAAAGAAGAAGATAGTTATCTTGAATCAAACAATATAACAAATGTTTGATTCTTCTAACTGAACATTCCATATACATACAGTATTTCATTAGAATTAATATTGTAAGACAATCTAACAATATATAAGATAAACATATTCCTTTTGGCTTACCTATTTTCCAATTAAATAATCTTAATGGTAAAATAAAATTCCAAGCCAATTGCATGCTTTATAACACAAGTACTTATGATCAAGTCACTTCATGTCCATGTCTCAACAAGAAAACATAAACAGTTATAACTCCATTATACGTTATAAGTCATTGACCAATGACTTTATATCTTAATAAGAAGACATAATAAGTTAACGTATTTGATGCAGGTTTTACTGACCAGGTCTTAATATTAATAGTGTCTCGCTATACCTATGGTCTACCCTAATGCACTAACGGGCAGCGTACCCGGTCGTGTGTAGTGTAGTAAATGGTAAAGCCGAGGTCGTCCCAAGAGCTATGTGTGTCGGATAATTACTAAGTCTAATTGTCACTGAATATAAATGGTTTGATAAGGTTTTAATTAATTAAATTACTAATGCGTAATATAAAAGCAATTAAATGGTAGAAAGGAAATCAATAGAGGAATAGTGGTGCTAACCTAGTTAATCCTCCTAACTAGTTATGTCTACGACTACCTACTTCAATTATGCCGGTGGGGTCAAATTCGAGAGGACAACATTTGGTCAATTCGCCCTAACCTATCAGCAAAAGATGCCACCACAAGGAGAAATCGGCGCTACGTCATAAGTCCTTTGTTTACGGTCCCGTAAGCCAGTCATTAAGTATGCCGCTACATACTAGATTCTAAATAGTGAGTGCCCGGCCGTTAGGAACTTAGACACTATACCCCCAATTCTTAAGTTCATCCAAACGATAGGTGATGGAGTTGGTCAAATCGCACAAGTAAAAGTCGTCCGGTTGGTCATATCTTACCCTTCCCGTCTCGGTCCGCTCACCTAGGGTCAGTTGGTCATATCTCCTAGGCAATTGGCCTCTACCGACATTCAAAACTACAGAACCAGGGGTGACTAACAAAGAACTATGCATGCATACACTTAGAAATAATTGTATGAAAGTAAAGGTAAACGTAAACATAACAATTAAGGAATCATACTAGTTGCTTTGCACCAGGTGCTTAGGCTCATATTAATCATGCACATCAATTCAATATAAGGTAAGAAATACATGGAATTGAGTAAAAGAAATAATAAACGCTAAACCTTATCGTAATGGTGTAACTTCTCCCTTGGAAACAGCTCCGTATGCTTCCTTAGACCTTCCTTGAGTATTTTCCCGTTCTCGAGTATTGTGTGTGGAATAGAATGATTAGAAATGCTGGAATTCATGGGGTATTTATAGGTGCAGAGTTAGTAACCAATATATGAGTTACGCCATAACCTTCTATTCCATTGTAAAAGCACTAGATCTCTGAGTTATGGCGTAACCTTATAAGTGGTTTGCGCCGTAGTCTTCAATAAACCGTTTACATAAAGGTGATGCGATGGTTCGCGGTAAGTATCGGGCGTGGAACCTCTTTTGACCTAATGGAGTTATTCGTGTCGTAATCTTTGGAAGGAGTTACGCGTAACCTCTTGATGAAGTTGGACTTGGTCACGCAATAGTTACGACGTAATGTGAACGAGTTACTGTATCTCTTCAAAATAAGCATCTTGTGATAAATCCTTAGTAGCGTTTCCATTTACCATGTATCTTTAGCTCCAATGCTGCATAATTTAAGCGAAAGTGTAAAATAATGGAAAACAAACGTAAATCCATATAAATGATATAAATAACGAGCATTAATCTGGAAATTGACACTTAATATTCAGGACTATTTGATGTTATCAAATATCCCCCACTTGAACTCTACTTGCCCTCAAGTAGACCTTATTAGATAGATTCCAAAAAAGATATCTTCCAAAACACCGGAAAATATGAATTTACAAATCCCTATGCTAGAATAAAACAAAGTCAATACCTCGCGAAAGGGAACAAACACTCAAATCTCTCAACTATTCTAAGTGTCAATTTCGAGGTGATCACTCAATGCATACATAGCATGTATTCTATCATAAGCTTGGCGGTTATACAAATCACCCCCACTTGGAGTTAAGGGCTAAAAACAATTCTCGAAGGCAATATGGGTGAAGACAAAAGTTAAAGGCTGGACTCATTACAACTAACATGTCAGCCTACAAGTGGACAAAATCAATGATACATTACCAAATCCATGGCCAAGACACCAAAGATTGCTCAGCCGCATCACCTAGAAAAGCTTCATGACTAAAGGGTGGGATAAGACATGGGATATATAATTGGTGTAAAATGAAAAACAAGCAGGTAGTCTATATCTATAACTAAATCATCACCACTTACCCATCGCCAAAGTTCAAGTTTAGAAGTCTAGAGGCGGATCATGAAATGCAAGGTAGATGTGTCATTAGAGGACGTCGTTATGGGCACACTACCATTTCTTCTTCAGGTTAGTATTACTCCAACTCAATCATAAAATTTGACCGAGGTGGCCTCCTCGATACTAAACAATAAAGCTCATACTATAGTGCTTATAACATTGCACTTTACAAAATCATTACTGAAGCAACTATTTTTTTTTTTGATTTTTTTTTATTTTTATTATTTCTTTGTGAATCATACATGATAACATAACATCCCCCCACTTGAGATGAACAATGGGAGATTGGGGTCTCAATGATCTTCATAATTGTTGTGGCGTGATTTCCAAACCTTTCCACTTTCGAACCTTGAACTTAGGCAAATGATAACTTCCCATTACAAATAAAGACTACTGTGAGGGGTAGGCTAAGGTGAAAGGTGTAATGAAACAATATATTGGGGTGACAAAATGAAAGGAATGGCTGAAAGGGGTGTATATCTAGGGGTATCTTTCACTAAAAGGGGAGTGCAACAAAAGGGTTTTACATGGGGAATTGAAAAGTCGAGGTAACTAATCGATAGACTCACAATGGTAGGCTGTTTGGGTGATAATCCTATAATACTGCCTTCTAAAACTAAAAAGTCCAAATACATCAAGCTAACTCAACATACCTCGTCTATGGTCTCGAAATGATGCAAATGCCAAGTTCTAAAGTTTACAAGCTACGGCACACTCATAATTTGGTGGATTTGGGTAAAATATAGGAAACGGATAAGGCTAATCTCAACATGTAATATCAGGGGTTGTATGTGCTCGGCTAAGGTCTAATCTAGTTAGGTTCGGAAAAACATGTCAAAATCTAAAAAATGGCATAATTTTTTAAAATAAACTAGAAAAATGAGCTGAAATAAAGTTCAAGAGATAATTCTACTCCGTCCCCCACTTGAATTGTACAAAGTCCCTTTGTACTAGGAATTAAAATAAGGTGAAGAGAAGGTAAATTAGGCTGAGAACACCTAAAATTTGCTCAAAAAGAAAAGGCCCACGAGAAAGGATCGTGCCGTTAAAAGCGTCATGAGCAAACTTCAATCCGAAATCACAATACCGGACAAGCATAATTCTAAAAGAAAAATAAAATGAAAAACAAACCTAACTCACTTTAGGAATCATTGTTGCATTTGTGAATGCAACAAGCCTTTAAACCACTTGGTGTCCCAAGTGGACGAGTGAAGCTCGTGAGGGTTTCAGGAACATACCAAAAGTTCATTTAAAACTAATACAAGGTTACTTGTGTTTAAAATGAAAGAATTGAAGCAGGGGAGGATTCATTCGTAACTCCAATAAGAGATTCTGTAGTAACTTGCAAAACCTGGTATGGT
>OU343225.1:116413573-116455919 GCA_910596185.1 Chrysanthemum makinoi
AAGATGACTTGTTTGGGCGTTTAAAAGAATGTGATAAAGACTTGGCTATTTAGTTACGTTTGTGATTCTTTCTCGCAACCCCGCGTAGCTATCATTTGATTGTCTCACTCGGTTGAGATTGTCAAGAGGTTTTGTACATTGGGTACACCGTTTCTTCTTCACAAGGATTAGTGCAAGTTTAAGTAACAAATCCGGGGAATGTTACGTCTTGTTCAAGTTTGGCATATCGGGTTTACTTCACCAAGTGGTCACGACAACGGTAGGCGAGAATCGTGAATGATGTGTTTACCAAAGTGTTTATTGGATGGTTGTTGATGTTGTTGATGTTAGATAATGAACCGTTGATGAACCACTTGTATGTTCCCTAAAGCAGAGATATTTTACGAAATCAAAGTTGTCAGTAACACATTCAAGTTGACATTGTTTATGGTTTTGTCTTGATTTTGTAAAATCCTACGAAAGAATCTATTTCTCGGTTTAAATCATAGACTTGTAAAATCCGTGACAATGGAAACATCCTAGTATAAAGTGCATTTCGGGATCTATCTTACGGTTTATTCTTGGTTTTTAAAATCCCGAAAAGAAACTATTTTCGGTTTAAACCATAGAGTTGTAAAAATCTGTAATGATGGAACCATCTTGGAAAAAGGAAAATGTATTTTGGAATCTTGATCTTGGTGCTTTCGTTTTACGTTTTTGAAGAATAAAGGGTGTACTTCATGAATTGGATGATTGCTTGGTTTATTCTTCATGGCGGTTTGGTTATTACTAGGTTTCTGAGGGTTATGTGCTTATACCATGGTGGGATGAATCCATTATCGTTCCTTAAAAAGTCAAGGAGGCTAGATTTGAGCTTTTAATCAGAAGATGTGACAAGCGGCGTTAATTATTATTCATTTGAGGTTGAAGTGAAATATCACGGGCGAGTGTACTTAGTATCTGAAGGTATCGGGATGGATGGATGAAGATTCTTCATGATCCTTCTTCAAGCTTATCTCCAAAAATGAAGACTTGGAAATCTAGTTATTTTGGAGAGTTCTTTTTTTCAGGGGGTGGGCTCTTTTACCACAAAATAACTATCACTTTAAGGAGTTACGTTGTAGTGCTTTCGATGTAACATTCAATTGTGGATTTTCAAGAGGTAATGTACGTCTATTACTTGATGGTTGGTTGGTTGAAGAGTATAGAGTACTTAAGAGATTTAATGGAGCATGAATTCTGAAGCACGCTCTTTGTTACATATGTGCAAGTTTAAGTCCGAGTTGGTTAGTTTACTTAGGGTCAAATTCATCATATTGGGTTATCTCCATGTTTGTCACTTCAAAGGCCTCTTGAATGATAATGGTGATTGATTACATGTTTTCTAGAGATTGAAAAAGAGATTATGGCGTTTGAACACAGTTCAAGCCTTCGTACTCTAAAGAAAAGAAATGTATGCGTTTGATGCGTTATCTTCGAAGAAGAGAAATCTTCTTATGATGTATGAACACAGATTCATGCCTCGTTCTCTAAAGAAAAGAAAAGAATGCGTGTTGGTCGCTTTATCTTCTAAGAAGAGAAATCTTCTCATTATGACCATTCTCATCAACATGCTTCATGCTTTTTCCATGCGCTTTCAGTTATCAAGTGAACCGGACTACCGATGATTGTTCTCTTATTCCACTTGCTCAACTATAATGGCGATGGCGACATCACATGCTAATTTTAGGGAGAAGTGTGAATGACTACATTTGGATGATTTTCACTTGTTTAATCAAGAATGGCAACTCCGTATGCAATTCTTGAGGGGGAGAAAAAGTGTGATAATTGCATGTTGATTGTTATCGACAATAAATGGTCAAGCGGCTCCAAACTCAAGTAAGAACGAGCTTCTTCTTATCGGTCATCTTTACATGGCGTTTCTTCTAAGGCGTTAGTTGACATCTTCACTGGTGATATGAGTTTATTGACAAAGTGCTTCCGGTTAATGCTTCACGTGCACATCAACATGATGATTCCGAACAACTCTCTGTTCTTGTTTGATGTGATTGGTAGTTTGGTGTTACCATCTTGTGTGTTAGTTCTGGGTACGATTCTTTGATTTCCTTGATGAACATCTTTCCGTTCTTGTTTGATTGGGAGGATCTTAATTAAGGGGATTTGCAAGATGTAAGTTAATTGGGATGCTTTTTGGTTATGTTCTTGTGTTTTAGTAGTGAAGATGTTAACTATCTAATCCCAGCCCAGACAATCTTGAAGAAGGTCGAGTCTCTGATCTGTTCTACATTTTACGCTACATGTTAGAAGACTAAGGCGAGTTGCATTTTGATCTAAAGACTTCTTCTTAATGCGAACATTATAAGCAGTTGTGGGTTTAGGGAGAGCACTAATTGGGGGAGAGTGAAAAGTCGATTTAATCCCCATTAGCTTGCTCACGATACAAGCAAGTTGATTCTCACCAGATACATATGAGCTAATGATGTTCTTCTAAATGATTTTAGAACAGGGCTTACAATGAGTTCTTTGAAGTAGTATCAAAACGTGGCGGGGAAGGAAGACATACCTAAGCGCGGTAAACTTGATGAACAATACTTCTAAGTAATGAAGATATCACAGGAAGACAAATGTATTACCTTAGAGAAACTCAAGGTTTGACTCTTGGCGAGTAAACTTGATGAACTTAATTCTACTAAGTGATTGAAGATATATCGGAAAACAAATGTCATGACCGCAGAGAAACTCAAGGTTTTACTCATCAAAGCGTTTAGTGTTTTTATTCCAACTATGTGGAAGTGATGGAAGAGTTAGTTTTGAAGATAAAGAGGTACAAAAGTGTGTGGTGATTTCGATGGTATTGCAATGTTCAGGGGAGAGAGATTGTGTACATTGGGGATGCTCAGGTGTTTCACTTGAGTGCTTAATGATGATTCAGAGATATAATCACTTATTCGGTGTTGACATCCTTGAGAGATTGTCGCTTGCGAGAGAATGTCGACTTGGCAACTTCTTCAATGTTATCGGTTATTCATTCCTTGTGTATTATACCGGATACTTGAGCTTCATACGATCATCGGGGAAGAAAAATGTGAACATGGGAGGTGTTTCATTCCCCTCATGATGTGTATTAGGGCTCGGATATTGGTGTACCGGGTTCTTGAGCTTCATACCTATCATTAGGGGCGAAAGATGTGAACATTGGGGAGATGTTCTTCATTACCCTCATGATGTGTATTGAGGAGAGTTCTAAGAGCATTATACAAAGAGCGGCTTGCATCAATTCAACTACTTGGAATTGTTCTCTTGACCCTTTGTGGAGATGGATTAAAACGAACTGGATTGAAAATTTGAGAAGATTGTTTTATGTGTGGGATGATCAATCTTTGTTCTTTTATTGATGATATAACCCCGAACGGAGAACCTCAATTATCATTCTTAAATGGGCAGTGGATTTAAATAATGGTTGCTTCTTCGTGCACAGCTAAGGCAAGCTTGAAATAGAGCTTGAATCTGCTCATCTAATGGATTTTTAGGTTTGGGAAGGCGCCAAAGTCTCACTTTCAAGTGGCTCAATTTCTCTCTTTGATTCAAGAGTCTTTGAAGCTTTGGTGGTGAATGTTTAAGAGATGATGACTTCTATCTTCTACAAAAGGGCTTTCGATATCCTATCTCGGTACTTTCGTATCATCATCTTCTTAAACTATGTCATCTATTCTATCTTTGTATATATTTATCAGAAAATCAAAATACAAAAATATAAAACCAAGAAAAAGCAAATAGAAAAATATAAAACCTTCAAAAACCTATAAAAATCAGAAAATTTCAAAAATACCAAAAATATGTTTTCTCAAGACATGTCTTTCGGTATCGATAACATCTACGGTCTTAGAAATGTCATTCAATAATGGCACGTGACCGTAGATGAAGTTAGAGAGAAGTGAAAGGTGTATTCTTTTTCAAAACATGTCTCAAAATTATGGCTTGCGGTTACTTGACTGTGACCCGTGCTTAAACCATGGTTTGCTATTATTTCAGATAGCAACCCGTTCTTCAAAGAAGAGGAAAGTCTTTGCGCTAAACCATTTTTAAATTTTATGCACTTATCCTAAAAACTAATGAGGAAAGTATGTCGAAGGACTGCTGTTCCTACTCAAATATTTTTTCGTCTAAAATTCTTGAGAAAAATATTTGTTGTATTCAAAATGGTGGAAAATGAGTTGCTTTAAAATAATGGTTGAGTTTTTGTAAAATTGAAAACTCAATCAATGACTTCAGCGTTTTTAAACTTTTCATAAAATGAGTCATGGATTGAGGGGGATAATGTTTTCAAATCTATATCATCTAATGGGCTTTCTTAATTATCCTAATATGCTTAATTAAAATTGATGTTAACCTATGTTGAAGGACTAGGTGCCTAGGATATGATTGCTAGGATTAGATGATTAGAGGTTGATGATCACATTATTCCCATATATTTATATGATCGATTATTGATATGTTGCATTGACATTAGTGATTGTTGTTTTGGGTGATGTCGACCATATACGTATGTGTGTGTTACTAGCGATATCACGGGTATATTGGTATATAAGAATGTTCCCGATCCGGATCCCACAATTGAAGATGATTGGATGCAAGGAAAGGGTAACTATATCTTGGGTTGACAAATGAAGCGGGCTTAATTGGACTTATGGAGTTGGCATATATGCAGCGTAAGAGGTCTCCTTTGCATCGTGAGATGGTTTTCTTAAGTGATTGAAAGCAGGCTTAATTGACCTAAGTTGGCATTAAAATGCAGCGTTTGAAATCTCCTTTGCATCGTGACGGTTTTCTTCGCCCTACAGCAACAACGAAGCTTCTCAACCACCTAGCGTATCTTTGTACGGGATATCATTTTTAAACAATTTTTGGAAAATTTGAATAAATTGTTTTGAAAATGGAAAATATCGTTTTGAAAATTTATTGAGCTAATTTTGAAAATCACCGGACTTCATTTTATCAAAATTTAAGTCACTCAATCATCGACTCTTGTCATGGTTTGAGGGGAGAGTGATTTTAAATATAATATTTTCAAACGATATTTCTTCATAAAAGGTCCGTTTGTACAATAATGAGTGGTGATCTAAAGATTTAATGTTATGTCATGGTATGATTTTTCTTTTGAATCAAGGTCTTTCAAAATGAAATTTTTTATGTTCTTGTTTGATTGTGAAATTGTTTTATTTTACTTTAAGATCTCTTAAAACTATCATACCTGACACTAACAATCTTTAATGTCTAAATCTATTCCTTATCTATCATTTTTCAAAATTAAACTTTGCCATGTCTTTCCCCAAAATTTTTCTAAATGATTTAAATCTTTTGGGATCACAAATCTCAAATGGTTTGAAATTTTTTTGATGGGGAGATAGTGATGATTTAAATCTCTTATTTGTTTAAATGGAATTGTTTTTAATCCTTTATAGGCACTCCTGCCTCCATGTTAAGCGATTTGAAATACAGTGCACATGATGATGAGGAGGATTTATCCAAAACATGATGAGTATTTAAACGGGCCACATATTTCTCCCATGTTTTCTAAACCGCATTAAATCACTTGGGATCCAAAATCTCAAAGGGTTTGATATTTTTGATCGGGGGAGAATTTGTGATTTAATAATAAAATTTGATAAAGGTGATCGTTTTGATTCAAATGTGCTTGTTGCTCTCTCATATGTGCTAGCGCTTTAGATCTCGAAGCACATATTGAGGGAGCAAATAAACTATCGAATACAACCTTTTTAAAGTGATTTATAAAGTACCTTGATTGAGTTTTCTTATGGTTTCTTAATGGCTCTTGTGATTGTGGATGTGCCTCAAATATAACTCTTGCCTCTATGTGATAAAATGATTTTAAATATCCTATGCACATATTGAGGAGGATACCAAAAGAAAATCAAATGGCTTTTAGTATGAAAATTGTGAACAAAGAAAATATTTCAAAGTTCTCTTGCCTCCATGTGCTAAACAATTTATAAATCATATGCACATGTTGAGGGGGAGTTTTCTAAATGATCAAAACTATTAAGGTACAAAATGCTTTGATCTCATATCACAAGTACCTTGATTGATTTTCCAAATGATTTTCCAATTGGTTTCATGGAAGAATGAACGTACCAAAATAGCGACCTTTTACTTTATATGCATGGGTTATAAGAATGGTGAGGTTAGGTATTAGTTCCCGATCCGCCCGGAACGGAGGAGGATCTACCGGGGACAATCCATTATATAGTGTAGAGTCCTTAGGTATGATGAAAAAAGGAGAAAAATGAGATATGGGAAGAGTGCCATTTGAGACGAGCTAATCTTGGAATAAACCCAACAAGGTTCTAGTAATGAAGTCTCGATAAGCATTGAAGGGGTTGAAGAATGAAAAGGAATGAATGTGAAAAGGGTGAAAAGAAATACCCTCCATCAATTCAACCTTAGAGGCAGACGAGGGTTCAATTCATATGCTACTGATGTTTACCAAGGTAACATCGGTATTGAAGACAAGACATCATGGACCCGTGATGCACGCACTAAAATTCCCAAGCTACTCAAGTTCCTCTTAAAAGGGCTTGTTTCATTCTCACGGGGAACCGACATAATCTATCGACTTTCTCTTAGAATTGTTGATATTGAAGGGACCCTCTCCTAGTCTCAGATATAGAAACCAAATGTGCACTATTGAGTCTAGAGCCAAGAGATCATCCACAATATCTCATTAGGACACTAAATTCTTGAAGACTTGCTATTTCACACAATGTGGAAAGTAAGAATATATTTGAGTCCTACGCATTATCCTTGTGGTATTGCCAGAACATCGAGTGATATGTAAAAATATTCACAATGAAGATGGAAATCCTTCTAGAGCCAACATCAAACAAGCTCTTGGTGGGTGACATGTGAAATCTTGCAAAATATCAAGCTTGTGACAAGCTGGGCCGAGAAAGCGATGGGGATTAACTCTTGAATCAACCTTGGTCTAGGATTGGAATTGGCGAATACTTTTGGAAAAACGTTCGATTTGCAAACCTTCTTTTCTCTAACTTGCGTCGAATGTGTATTCATTTTCAAATTCAAAAAGTATCTCTGGTTGATAAAATGCTTTTGGAAAAACGTTCGATGTCGAAATCTCTTTTCTCTAACGCGTCGAATGTGTACTCTTTTCAAATACAAAAAGTATTTTTGATTGAAAATTGATATTTCTCATAAAACCTTCATCGTATTGCAAAACTCTTTCTTCAAGCAATACGCGATTGTTTTCAAATCAATTTTTCATCAATAAGTGAATCTCAATTCATTTGGTTCACTCACTCGTGTTGTCTTCTTTGAGGCGTTCGGTTTGAGAACGGTGACGCGAAACCTGTCAAGGAGATTCCTGGGAATCTACGATCCGCGGTAGTACTTGTACTGATCAACGGGGGGAACGTGGGCGTGTACCTCAATTCAGCAGTGATCAAAGCCGTGTGTTTATTACTAGCTGTTGTTTTGCGGTACATTTTAATTTGATGCGGTATCGGTGAGGAGTCAATCCAAAGCCGCCTGCTCACAGCATCCACACTTAATTTGAAGAAATCATGGTAGTGCATATCTACATAATTTGGCTACGATATTTCATACTATGCTTACATGCCCATTTGCTGCAAATATCATGAACGATAAGGCTTATTTTCTCGATGGAAAGATGTCATGATTGAAAGTGTGAGCATGTCGGTCCCGAGGTACAACTTCACATGATGGCAACACAATTAAGGGTGATCAATTTCGCGTGGTGATGATCTCAATGGCTTCGAAGATCATCAAAGATGTGGATCGATTAATGGCCTCCACTAAAAGTACAAAACTATGCGGACTATGAAGAGTCATAGCAGCACAAAAGATTGCGAATTGAAGAATTGAAGTCTCTGAGCTCAAGTATAAAGTCAAGAATAGAATGCTAGGATTCGAAATGTAAAACATAGGGTGACCTCCCTTAGGGGGATATTGTTAGGAATTAGAAAATTCCATAGTTGTTGGATCGATATACTTTAATCAAACTAACTTAACTAGCTTGTTAAGGTTTAATAACCTCGGATAAATCCTAAGTTATTAACAAAGAAACACTGAGCACTCTTTATTAAGTACACGGAATTTACTTAACAAAGCTAAGAAGAAAAACTTTATTAACAAACTCTAAATCTTCTTATTATGCAGATACTTTAATACAACTCTAAGATAATCGAACTTTTCTCTAAACTCTAATTCGTAAACTCTAAAACTCTTTTTTTTTAAATCGTACCTCTAATGCCAATCTAGGAGTCCTTTTATAGGCTCAAGGATATCCTAGTTGGTTTACAATTGATAACCTTGTACGACTAGTAATCTACAATACTTCCATAAACGAATATAACAGTTTATTTGTTCTAGCAGTACTTTGACTTCCTCTTGCAGTACTTTGACTCTGTCATTTAACAGTACTTTGACTATTTGACTTCTTCGGTTCTTTTCAACTACAGTACTTTCATATCTTCATACTTTGATATCTTCACACTTTCATATCCCAACAATCCTCCCCTAACTTGAATTCTACTTGCTTGATTTCAAGTTTCTTTTTATTCATCTTTTAAAGTTGTTCTTGATCTTTAGATTATATCTCTGTAGAATCTGTGCTTTGTCAAAGTATCTCTTTAAGCATTGTTTTCTTCACACGACATCCAGCAATCTCCATCTTTTCACAACACAGCAACATATGACAATTTGTACAGTGATTCAGTTTAAGTTGCATACTATTCTCATCACTTTCAAAGTGAATCATTGAAAATTCAATGGATTTAGAACTCTTTACCAAAGCCATTATCTTTGGAGTAGCCAAATGTTTTGGTGTGTAAGACCATGGTACATTGATAACCATATGATTTTTTTAGCAAATCACCGACTATCAAGATTTGTTTAGTCTTTACCAAAAGCTGTACCCATCGGACTAGTTAGTTCTTTTATCTAATGGTGAACTAATTACCAATAATGGTTTTCCACTGCCTTTACCACAAGCCATTTCTTGTGGGCTAGCCAACTCTTCACATTTATTGATATGGTGAGTTGATGACCATCCAACTTATTAGCAAGTTGACAACTAAAAACGGATTTGATATATCTTTACCCGAGCCGTTTGCTCATGGATTAGTCAATCCTTTTGTAACCATGGTGGATTGATAACCTATTGATGTTATCATCACAAAAACCATTTATTCAACCTTTATTTCAAAAATATTTATTATTAAGCAAAAAGGTTTCTTCTAAAAATCATTTAACGTATTAGATCATCAAACATACTTTGATGAAAGTACTGTCGATCAGATACTTTGAATAAAAGTACTGATATATCAAAAAGCATTTATTCAAATAAAATTCATACCAGTTAAAGATCATTTTCAGCAATGGTAGTCCAGTTTATAAACAAATTAATCACCATGCAAGCAGTTTCATCATCCTCTTCTACTTCCAAACCATGTTCAAGCATTCTTCTCATTAGATCAACTGTAAGAGGATATCTTCTTTCTGCAAACATGTGAATCATGGTTCCATTTTCTAGCTCGGAACATGAACTCCAGATTCTTCAAAGAATCTCCAGCAAACTATTTCCCAGTTTTCTTGATCATTCCAAATATTATCAGTGCTTTCTTCATCAGTTTCCCACATAGTTACAAGATCCCCATGTAAAACCAATCCAATACCTTCTAATGGATGATCTTCAAAATATGCCTTTATAACTTGATATAAGTAGAATAGATCTACTCTATCAATAACATGCAACAAATCCCATAACCTTTTAAAAACCTTAAAACTTTAATCTTCCTTATGAAAAACCATGTACTCTTCATTCTTGGTTTTCACAACTTTAAAAGTACTGATCTTTGATCTGTTCATCTTTAAATCATAATCTTCCTTGGTATAATCAAAATCTACCACTCTGAGATAATTCTTCAATTCATCACTAGTCTCAGATCTTAATTCAACCTTCTCTTTCTTTGAAAATTTAACATCTGTAACATCAGTTTTTCTTTTCCTCTTTAAGCTTTTCTTCCTTTCAGCCCAGTCAAAGGTTTCTTCTCTAAAGTCTTTAATGCTGCAACATCTTTCTTATAAGCCTCTCTCGGAATCATATAATCTCTTCATATCCACATAATTTAGCTTTTGCAATCCTTTAAATCCTCTGCCTTTTAAATATGCCATCATTGCATTCCTTTCTTTAGCTAAATTAGGTCTTCTTGACATGCATCTAACAGGTGTTGGAGATGTAAGGTTCAGTAGTTTCAGCATCTAACTCATCTTGCACCTTTTGAGCTGCTTCTCTGTCTTTAGCTTCTTGAGCTTGCTGTTCTTCTCTGTCTTTAGCATCTAATTCTTCTTGAACTTTTCTAGCAGCGGCTTCATTCCTAGCCACTTCAAATGCTCTAAGTTCGCCAAAGTAAGCCTTTTTTCTTAGTCTCAACCAGAACACCTTTTCCCTTGTCTTTTGGATCAATTGAGGTTGATGGTTCTTGGTTGTTCTTCTTCTTGTGCTTCTCTAATAGTAACTCCTCCTCTTGGTTGTGACAAATCAAATAATGTAGCAATTAATTCATCATCACTTGTTGAATGAATAGGTATGTAAGTAGCTTCCTCCTCTTCTTTTCTAACAAATGTAGAAGGACCAGCTTCTTCATCAAAATTTAATACCTTTGGAGTTATTGGTGTTATTACTTCTTCCCTTGATGTATCATGTATATCAGTACTTTGATGTTCAGTACCTTGAACACCAGTACTTTGAACACCAGTACTTTGAACACCAGTACTGAACTTGTTCTTCCTTGTCACGAACCAAGTTCTTTCCTCTTTGTAATATTTTCTTCAGACTCTTTCTTCTTCATAACATCTTCTTTCAAATTTTCCGTTTCTAAATTCCTCCCAAGTTGAGAAGATGGCTGAGAAACTTTTTCTTTTTAATTCCTTTCGAAAGCTTTACGCGTTTATTTTCCTCCTTAACCCATAAGTTGAATCCTTGAATATATGGTTTAACAAAAATTTTCAACCAGAAATAGTTACGCTTCAACTTCCTAATTGTTTTAGCTTGACGCTCAACTGTCTTGTTTAACCTAGGCGCTTTGTCAAAGCATAGTTATCCATAGTTAAACCTTCACGAGGAATTGTAGTAGCAGCACCTTGAACCTCTGAAGCGAGCGTTGTGGAGAGTAGGTGTCGCTCAATCTCGACTTGAACCTCAGGATCTGAAAGAAACATCACCTTGTACGAAACAGTATCTTCGAGAAGCGGTACTTGCAGATCAGTTACTTTGTGAAGCGATACTGCGGCACGGTACCGTGAAGCGGTACCTTGAGTTTCTTCATCCTCTTCAGCTTTTAGCGGCACGAGCAGCTTGTACAACTTCCATCATGGATGTTGTTAAAGGAATATCTCCACCTCTAAACAAGTTACTTCTCTTAGCCATGAATGTATAGATTTTGGCTTGTTGCACAATGTGAAAGTAGCAAGATAGGTTTTGGAACATCAGCCAATTGCTTGTTCAAGAAAACCTGTATAAACCTTGGATACATCAACCAAGTTGCCCCAGATGATATATGAGAGAGCATGCCATCCAAAATAAGTCGTGAAAAGTTAAACACTCTCTGCGTAGCTAAGCCAACCACTGCAGGCAATATTGGACCCAACTGCTCCCAAAGTGCTTTTAGAACTTATGCAATGGAGCAAAACATGAATCAAAACTTCCATTGAGGACGAATAATGCCTTCTTAAAAGTTTGTTCAGTCAAAGAACCTTCATAGCCCAAATTACAAAAAGTATCCCAAATCAGTTGCTTGGCAAATCTAATAGCCCCTTCTTCATCTCCAAATAATAAATCATCACGAATGGAGACCTCTGTAATCTTGATAGTCTTTCCAGCAACTGAGGATCTAATATAATATTCATCCTCCTCCATATTCTCTCTAGCATTAGCCCAAAATTCTTGAATCCATGGTTCAATAACATCTGGCTCAACTAAAAGAGCATAACTAATAGGCGACCCAACGAGATAATCAATGATATCATAGAAAGCCACATTCGCCTCATTCTTATCCAAATTATCCACCATATTGTGCTTGAAACATTAAACGATTCGCCATTGTTGAAAAAGTAATCACAAGTGAAAGATTATATCGAATAATAAAGAGATGGTAATTGGAAGATAAGTATGGAAAAGAGGTAATGAATAATGTGAGAGGAAAATCGGAAGGTGTTATTTATAGGTAGGATTTTGAAAAATCACTGCCCAAAATAAAATAACCGTTGGCTTTAATTACCCTCCAATATTACCGTTGGAACAGTACTTTAATACGACAAACAGTACTTTCCACATAAGCAGTACTTTCTTAAGCAGTACTTTCCCAGCGATACTTTTAGGAAATACAGTACTTTGCCAAAAACCTTCATATAAACTAAGTAATACACAAACATACTCCCCTCAAGCAATACGGGACTATACCTAACACCTTATAGTCCTCCCCTTAAACATAGCTTAGTAGTTAATCATTCCAATGCTCACGACCAAGTGATTGAATCGTGACACATCAAAATCTTTAGTGAGTAAATCAGACATTGTCATCGTGTGAACTTTAACCACATTAATAAGCCTATGCTCATAGCAATCTCTGATAAAGTGATGCCTAATCTGAATATGCTTTGTCTTGGAATGATAAACCGGATTCTTCACAATGCAAATAGTACTCTCATTATCAATATTGATAGGAGTATTCTTAAAATTGAACCCATAATCCCAGAGTTGATTCTGCATCCACAAAACTTGACCACAACAACTTGCAGCAGCTACATATTCAGCTCCAGTAGATGATGTTGCTGCAATTGTCTGCTTCTTGCATTGCCAGGAGACTAACCTTCTTCCAAGATATTGGCATCCACCAGTTGTGGATCTTCTATCATAGTTATCACCTGCATAGTCACTATCTGAGAAAGCTTCTAAGTAAAAGGTGACTCTTTAGGATACCACAACCCCAACTTAGGTTGTTGTTTCAAATAGCAGAAAATTCTCTTTACTGCATTCATGAGAGATCTTTGGTGAGACTTGATATCTTGCACATAGACAAACTGCAAACATGATATCAGGCCTTGATACAGTAAGATACATAAGAGAGCCAATCATAGATCTGTATAACTTGACTTCAACATGTTGTCCATCTTCATCTTTTCCCAATGAATTGATAGATTTAATAGGTGTAGTAACAACCTTCATATCATCAAAATTAAACTTCTTAAGTATGTCTGCAACATACTTGTTTTGGCTAATGAAAATTCCTTCCTTGGATTGCTTAACCTGAAGTCCTAAAACGAATGTTAACTCTCCCATTGAACTCATTTGAAACTCTTTGCATCAATTTGCTCAAACTCCTTAACCATAGACTGTTTGGTAGCCCCAAAGATGATATCATCCACATAAACTTGAACTAACATGATATCCTTCTTGTCTCTCTTGATAAACAAAGTCTTGTCTATAGCTCCCCTCCTGTATCCATGTTGTAATAAGAATGTAGAGAGCCTCTCATACCAAGCTCTAGGTGCCTGATGAAGACCATATAAAGCCTTAACCACCTTATAGACTTTGTTTGGATGCTTAGGATCTTCAAAACCTGGCGGTTGTTTCACATACCTCTTCGTAATAGTACCATATAGAAAGGCACTCTTGACATCCATCTGATATACCTGAAAACCCATATAAGAAGCAAAAGCAAGAAAAATTCTAATTGCTTCAATCCTTGCCACAGGAGCAAATACCTCATCATAATCTACCCCTTCTCTGTCTATAACCTGAGCAACAATAATCTTGCCTTGTTTTTGATAACATTGCCTCTTTCATCCCTTTTAACTCTAAAAACCCACCTTGTTCCAATAACTCTCTTCCCATCTGGAAGATCACATAAAACCCAAACCTCTTGAAGTTTACATTGTAGAAGTTCTTCTGCATAGCTTCAACCCAACTTTCTTTAGTCAAAGCTTGAGCAATATTCTTGGGTTCCTCTTGAGAGATGAAACAAGTAAATAAGCAGGTTTGATGGTCCTTATGATTTAGCCTGTTTTGGTTATACACAAAGCTAAGTAAAGCATTGTGAGGTTTTGTGAAACCCTTAGCTTTGTGTCTTGTCATAACTCCAGATGTAGATGGACCAATGATTTGATCAGTTGGATGAGTCTTATGAATTCGTAAGATTGGTGGTACTGGGAACTGCATATGTATCATTCAAGTTAGTATAATCAGCACCTTCATTGAAATTTGTGAAAATACCTTCATCTTCAAGCTCATCATCAGTATCTTCTAACCCAGGCATGGTAGGTTCATCCAAATCATCTAAAGTATTGTCAACAGTACTTTGATCGAAATCTTGTCCAAAGTACTGTGAGGTACTCAGCAGACTAGTTCTTCTTCTTTGCCTCTTCATAAGCTCTCCTTTGTTCATCAGTGTAAGAATGTGCTAATACATCTTGAAGAAGCATCTGATTGAGTTCCTCTTGAATAGATTGATCCTCAGCAGATAATGAGGATTGTGGTGCAACAGTACTGTGTTTTGGAGAATCAATACTTTGCATAGGAACATCAGTACTTTGTTTTGGACTCTCAGGAACTTTAGAGGGCTGTCAGGGTCTAATATGAACATCATGAACAACATATTGAATATCCTCATCGGTGTGCAGTGTGATTTTCTTCTCTAACAGTACATAGTTCATTGAAGGAGATAAAATCTCAAGATCAAACATCAATAGGACCTTTTCCTTTCTCATTGTCTTGATCTTCTAAGAACTCAACATGAAGACAATCTTGAATCCTCTTAGTAACTCTGTTGTATACTCTAAAGACTTTACTGTTAGTGCAATATCCCAATAAATAACCTTCTTCAGACTTGCCATCAAACTTTCCCAGTTATCAATGGTATTCAAAATAGTAAGAGGACATCCAAAAGGCTTCATAAAACGAATGTTGGGTTTATTGCCCATCAGTAATTCATAGGGTGTCTTCATTTGTGGTTTGGTGACAGAAACCCTATTGAGTACATAGCATGCGTACTTACGACTACGCCCAAAATTGAATAGGGAGATGAGAATCTGCTAACATAGTCCTTGACTTCAATCAAGGTCCTATTCTTCCTCTCTGCAACACCATTTTGCTGTGGTGTTCTAGCAATACTAAACTCCCTCTTGATACCTTTATTAGCACAAAAGTCATCCATAAGCTTGTTCTTGAATTCAGTGCCATTGTCACATCTAATACCTCTAACCTTGAGTCTTAATTGGTTTTCAAGTGCTATTATGAGAGTCTGAATAGCATCAAAGGTATCATCTTTAAAGCTCAAAAAGAAAACCCAACTGAATCTACTACAATCATCAGTAACAACCAAACAGTACTTCTTCTTATTTAAACTTGCCACAGAGACAGGTCCAAATAAATCCATGTGTAATAGCTCCAATGGTTCCCTAATATTTCTTTCATCAAGCTTCTTGCAGGAAGCTTTGTGTTGTTTACCCTTCTTGCATGCCAAACATGATTGATCATTCTTGTAAGTCTTTGAAGGTAAACCTCTAACTAAATTGCCTTTGACCAGTTTGTTAATGTTCTTGAAATTCACATGGCCCAATCTTCTATGCCATTGATGTGCCTCTTCAGATGTTGCTTTAGCCACCAAACATGTGGCTCTTCCATAGGAATTTAGACTCTTCATGTCTAAACTATACACATCATTTGTCCTTGGTACTCTAAGCACTACCAAGTCATCATCAACAGGTTTTGAAGTCAGATGAAAGAATAAGACATTCTGTGTCAGTGAATAGCACAGGATGCTTTTATCCAGATTTGAAAACTGACAACAAGTTAAACTTTAGCTCCTTCACATATCTGACATTCTCAAAGTCAATTCTTCCAGCTTTAATTGTTCCTTTCCCAGTAATCCTTCCTCCATTGGGATCATTCCCAAAAGCAACTTTTCCTCCACTAATACTTCTAAAATCAGACAGGATCTCTTTATCACTGTCATACTTCGGAGCAACCACTATCCACAATAAGATGATCTTTAAGCTCCTCTTCGGGTTGCACACAAAAGAAAAGAGTTAGAAACTCTTAGGAACCCAAGCCATTACTGACTTGTGTTCCCCTTGTGGATTTACAAACTCAAATTCCTTGAGTATGTAATTTCCACTATCTTTCAAATGGTGATCCAAAATTATCTTTTGAGTTTTAGCATGTGGATTTTCAAAACTTTCTGGTTTTTCACCATAAATCTCTTTCACGGTTTATTAGCATTTTCTTGTGTCACAAAAACAGTGATTCACTTTTGTTGAAAGTCTTGTGTAATCCTTACCAGTACTTCCCCTTTTGACCCATTCAGTTTTAACAGGTGGTTCCTGTGATCTAGATCCCCTATATGAATTGTGAGACATGCTAGGTTGATATTGAGATCTCCTAGTTCCTATTCCAAGCGGTGTTATCAGTACCTTGTCTGGCAGTACTTTGGAAAGTCTGTGAGATCTGAAGGTCTTCTCGATGTGGGTATCTATGATCGGAGGTGAAGTTTCGTGATTAATCCTATTTGAATTAGTCCAAACTGGTTTGTGCTCTCTAGGTCTATGATTGTTAGACTTATTCCTGGAAAACTTGCTTAGATATTAGAATGTTTGTCACAATCTTTGATTAAGTGAGTAGGACTATAACACACAAAACACAGTTTTTGACCCATATGACCAAAGTGATTTCTTCTATGTCTATGCCCAAAATTGTTTTGCCTTGATGGTGATAAAATTTGTTTTGAGCAAAATTATCCCAAAAGGTTTAGCGATCTGTTTTGAAAAGGTTTTGCAGTAAGGTACTGCTTGTTGAGCATACTTTGTTTTAAAAGTCTTGGATTTTGAACATTGTGTTCAACAGTTTCTTTGGGTTTTTCAGACCTAGATTGAGCAACAAGCTTCTTCCTAAACTCTAGACTATCTACTCCATAATGAGAAACATCAGGCCTAGAGGGTGATGATTAATGGGATGAGAACACATGATAACCATTGTCTTTCTTATATTCAGGAGGTGGTTCACTTACTGAGCCATCATTACTAGATGAATCTACATAGTTAATGAGCTCATCATCACTAGTGGTTATGTCCTCAAAATCACCATCATCCTGATTACTAGGTTGGTTTTCATCTACACTGCTAAAGTCCATTCCAAATCCTAAGCCTGTTCTATTGTAAGCTCTTCTCTGTTTTTCAACAAAAGTAACTTGGGACAAACCAGACTCTTTCCAAGCAGCAAACTTAGCTAACAAATCATCTCTTTCCTTAGTTAATTTCTCAATTTCAGCAATTTTACAGTTTAGTTTCCATTCACTGAGTTTTAGCTGGTAATCTGTTGTTCATACCCAAGCCATTTCATTATTTTCATGGGTTATGATTTTAGCTTCTATAGACTCTAAAGTGATTTGGTAACTTGCTACCTCAGACCTAGCCCTAATACAATTATCTCTTTCAATCACATAACTGTTAAGCAATTTTTGATAAAACTCATAACAGTTTGAGCATACCTCAGAGATAGGAGACTGAGTTGGTGAAGTAGCCACCATAGCAAGAAGAGCGGGATCATCTTCACTTTCTCTGCTCCAATCAAATCTTCCAAAGCCATCACCAGATTCCAAAGCAGCATGTTTAGAATTTTCATCAAAGCGTGCTCCAGTCCAATGCTTCCACTGTATCTTTACTGCATCGTCCCCTGCTATCATACAGTAAGTCACTGGTTCATCATCGAACTCTTCACTCTCAGTCCACTTGGATAACTTTTCTTGAGCTACCAAGGCCTTTGTCTCAATTATTGGTATTTCTTTGAGCTCAAGTTTTGGCTTCTCAGATGTTCTGTTTGCTTGATACTTAGCAAATCTGCATTCCCTTGCAAAGTGACCAATCTTTTGACAATTGAAGCATTCAATTTGAGATTTGTCAAAAGTTATTCCTTGTTTGGGTTTGAAATCAATAGCTTTGCCTGTCTTTTTCATGTACCTTTTGATCCTTGCAGTAATCATAGCAACTTGCCACCTGATATCAATTTCTTCAAGAGCATCTTCTTCAATCTTGCTAGATCCTCTTCATAAGTGACAGGTAAGCTTGCTTGTTGTGCAAAGAAAGAGCACACAACTTCATCTGAGTTCAAAGTGGTAGATGGTGGGGCTTGCTGAGTATATGATGGGGGATTGTAAACAGCATTACTTTGGAAATACTTTGAGAAACAGTACTTTGAGGAGAAGCAGTACTTTTGGAAGTCTTGCTCTTCCAGAATGATAGAAAAGCAATACTGTGAGATTTGGAATTTGGTTGACCACTCATCTCATGTTCATACACCTTTAGTTGATGATAAAGATCATCAAAGTCCATAACATCCAACCCCTGTTGTCCTCTGATCATAGTAGCAATCACATGCCATGTAGATGGCAAACTCCTTAGAAACTTCAAATTAGCATCCTCAACTGATACTTCTGCCTTGTATAATTCCAACATGTTAAGAAGATTCTGGAACCTATCATATGCAGCATCAAGACTCTCTCTTTCTCCAACTGTGAAAGTTTCAAACTATTGTTTCAGCAAGTTTCTGTGCATCTTCTTAGAGGCTTCATTCCCTCCAAATCTGGTCTTGAGAGCAGCCCAAAGCTGTTTAGCATCTTTAGCATCATGAAATTTAAGAAGATGACCATCTGGAATGGCAGACAAGAGAATGTTAAGAGCCTTTTCTTGATTCCTTAGAGTTCTGCTGGTAAACGCCTTTGGTGCTAGAGGTTGTCCAGCAACTTGAATGGGTTCTGGAGGAACTTCATTCCTATTCACAATTACATTCCACGAGCATGGTGCGTAATGGCAATATCTGCCTCATCTTCATGCACCAGAGATCATATTCTCCCTTTTTGATAATTGGAATTCTGGTGAGGTGATTGAGGGTTGTGGAACAGCTTCAGTCGACATCTTGGATATTGTAGGGTTTCTTCCTAGTCAGAGTTTCCACACCAGCTCTGATACCACTTGTTGGATCGATATACTTTAATCAAACTAACTTAACTAGCTTGTTAAGGTTTAATAACCTCGGATAAATCCTAAGTTATTAACAAAGAAACACTGAGCAATCTTTATTAAGTGCGCGGAATTTACTTAACAAAGCTAAGAAGAAAAACTTTATTAACAAACTTTAAATCTGCTTATTATGCAGATACTTTAATACAACTCTAAGATAATCGAACTTTTCTCTAAACTCTAATTCGTAAACTCTAAAACTCTTTTTTTTTAAATCGTACCTCTAATGCCAATCTAGGAGTCCTTTTATAGGCTCAAGGATATCCTAGTCGGTTTACAATTTATAACCTTGTACGACAAGTAATCTACAATACTTTCCATAAACGAATAGAACAGTTTATTTGTTCTAAGGTACTTTGACTTCCTCTTGCAGTACTTTGACTTTGTCATTTAGCAGTACTTTGACTATTTGACTTCTTCCAGCTCTTTTCAGCTTACAGTACTTTCATATCTTCAGTACTTTGATATCTTCAGCACTTTCATATCCCAACAATAGTAAAGAGTCGGTCACCCCAAATATTATCTAGCATAAGTTAGCTCGTAGATTTGTCATTGGTTACGTTATTTTGCAGTTTATTAGTTAGTTTGTAGCGTAGTTTAGTTTAGAGCAACACCGTGGAGGAAGGAAGGGTCTTTACCCACTATATGCGATCAGCGATCCGTCGAGGAGGGGCGTTATGCTTGTAACTATAAATACCCCTTCCATCCATGGAAGGGGTGGTGCTTCTCATTTCAATCTAACCTTTCCTTTGTGTAAACCTCTAGCAAGAACACCCTCTCTCTACTTTCTCTCTCTAAAATGTTTAACATGTATTTTGATCTTCCAAGACCACCCAAATCATCAACACAATAATATTTGGATCCTAACACTAGCAATTCCTTCATCTCTGCAAAAGTCATCAAACTCTCTTGAACAGAACTCCAAACCATTATTAGTGTGAAGACGCTTGATCTTCCTTCCAGTTTGGTTCTCAATTAGAATCTTCCAATGCTTAAATTTCTCAAATGCCTCACTCTTGTGTTTCATCATAAACACCCACGTCATTCTTGAGAAATCATCAATGATTGAGAGAAAATATCGAGCACCTTAGAGAGAAAGTACTGCGAGGCCCCAACAATCATGAAGATAATCAAGAGTCGCCTTCGTCTGATGAATTGCCTTCGAGAAACTCACTCGCTTTTGTTTCCCGATGACACAATGCTCACAAAACTCCAAGTTAGCTACATGGTCAAATTTGAATTACTTTTCTCTGAACAAGATACAGAAGCAGAACTTGTGATCGTTTCACCCTGTAAAGTGTAAAGAGAAGAAGTACCTATTGTTGCTTTCATAACCACCAAAGCACCTTTCGAAACACGAAGTAAACCATTCTCACTAGTGTATTTGAAACCTTTCGAGTCCAACATACCTAGTGAGATCAAATTCTTTTTAAGATCTGGAACATGACGAACATCAGTGAGTGTTCTAACAACTCCATTATGCATCTTAATCCGAATTGTTCCAATGCCAACTACTTTGCACGGTGAATCATTACCCATGAAGACATGCCCGCCATCAAATTCTTCATATGTCACAAACCAATCCCGATTGGGACTCATATTAAAAGAACAGGCCGAATCCATAATCCAAGCAACTGGTGTACCTTTATAGTCAACTACTGATAGTACCACATCACGTTCCGAGCCCGAGTCATCTTTAGCAATGACCGCTACCAGACCTTTTTCCTTAAGTTTAGGAAAATTGTTCTTCCAATGGCCTCCCTCTTTACAATAATTACAAGTGTTTCAATTATTTGACCCTTGAGGTCTAGACTTTGATCTATCTTTATATCTACCTTTTCCTTTGCCTTTTGTGTTGATGTCTACCTATCATGGCTCGTATCATGACCGTAGTGATAAACCGAAGGGTTGAATTCTAAGTTCCGATGCTTGATGCGAAGCTCTGGAATGCAAACCAGTCGAACATCTTCTAATGTGATAGTTTCTTTACCAACAACAAAGGAGTTTACAAAGTTCTCAAGCGAGGAGTACTTGATACTAGAGAAGAATAGAGCCGCATCTTTATCATCAATCTTGACTTCAACATTTTTCAAATCCATCAAGATCGAGTTTAATGCATCAAGATGAGCTTTTAGTGCTGAGCCCTCGTTCATCCGAAGTGAAAATAGCGTTGCTTCATAGCAACTTATTCATCAACGACTTTGTCATATAAAGCTTTTCTAACTTCTTCCATACACCAGAAGCCGTTTCCTCATCAACAACCTCGTAAAGAACCTCATCCGATAAAGATAGCAAAATGGTGGAATGCGCCTTCTCATCTTGGGAGCTGTATTTTGCATCTGTCATATCAGCAGGTTTAGGACCAGCTAAAGGTGCCCAAATACCTTGTTGTTTCAATAAGGCTCGAACTTTAATTCGCCATAGACTAAAATTACTTTTTCCATTAAACTTCTAATACACAACTAGCGTGGTGATTGTGTTTGAGAGAGCATAATTAGGGTTTTACTATTAAATAACAAACAATTTGTGTTATTGTTGTTTAACGAAAACCCATGAAAAGCCCAGTTCAAACCCAATATGTAATGGATCCAGAAAACAATCAGAGATTTGATAATCTCTACACAAACCGATCAATTCAAGGTTACTTTCCCTAATCCCAATCAACAAACACCTTCAACTATCAAACAAGCAGAAGCAACAAAATCGATTGAACAAAGAGAAAAAATCCCAAATCACAAACCTGGTATGTTTAACTATTTGAATCAGCAGCCACCAAACACAAAAGGAATTCAAAAGATGTGAAGTTATTGATTCTTGAAATCAACCAGAAGTTGGAAGTGATTCACAAACCTCAGATTGATATTTGATCAGGTAACCCAAACAAATCTGAAACTTCAAACAATTTCAACTTGCTTCAAATTGATCAATCGGCTCTTGATACCAATTTGTTAGGATTAGGCAACCAAAATCAGAAGCTAAAGAAGGAGACCAGCACCATTAGAACCATATCAGCAAATAGGAACAATATCAGAAGTGGGGGTTTCATAGGAAGAGCTGCTAATTTTATTTATCAAAATTGTTCTGAAATTACATATACTGCTATTGGTTATCTTATATGTGAATAACCGACATACAAAGACAACAACCAACATACATAAGGAAATATCGGATACTTAAATAACTAATGCACCTAAAATTACCAAACTGCCCTTAGGAGGTCAAAGTCAAACAAACTAACAGGATTAGAGAGTTTCATCCTGATGTCAACATCATCTACGCTGACTACTACAATGCTACCATGAAAATCTACAATGCTTTGATAAATTTGGTGTAACATGTTAATAGGTTTTAATAATATGAATTGTTATGAATAGATGAAGTTCCATTGTTATCTATAAAGGGTCTTCATTATAGTAACAATCTTGACTCATATACCTATAAATTGATGCGGGATTAAATGGTTCATTCTAGAAGACCGGCTGAATAGGAGCGGATCAAATGGGTCAAAACAGTCATTAAAATGTATTTAAATGGTATAAAAACCTTTTAAAATTGGTTATCATAGTTTCCAAATAAATATTATAATATGTTGGGTTTTTGTAATCATAACAATTATAGAAAAACACATAACATCATCAAAGCATGCAGCGGAAGTAATAGGAATAATACTTGTAAATTAATTAACGAATTAAGTATATGCGTACCTTTTCTTGAATCAATGCAATTAGGGTTTATGAAAGCCCCAAATTAAGATCAAGTACCAAGAAAACTTAAACCCAATAAATTGGGTTTAATACATTCGACTACACTAAAAGTCGAACACCCAAGTTACCAACACAAGTGCATTGGCCCTTAGTTCTTGTACCACATTATTAGTAGCGATTTGATGCGAAAAGCTAGGTTCTTGAATCACAAATAAACCATAAAACTTATTTCTTGTATTTGGAAAATCGAATCCCTTGGGTGGGGATGGTATACGATCGGCCAAGGATAAGAGGAGAGGAGAGGAGAAGAAGTTAGGGTTCTTTGGTGATCCAAGATTAGATTTAATGAATACAAGGGGTTTGTATTTATACATATCTAAACTTGGTGAACAAGCAAAGCCTCCCCTTGGGCTTTTGAGACCCACAACCGGCCTAGGACTCCCAAGGGTTCTAGATATACTTGTCTTCTATTTTCATCCTTAGTCCTTTAATGTTACATTTAACGATTGTTAGTCCAAACTTTCGTTAAATATTAACATTCGTTAAGTGTTTATTTTGTGACTAAATAATTAATAATAACATTTATACATTAATTATTCTAAACATCAATTCTCATCGTAATATGTGCAATCCGAAGTCTCTAGTTCGAATCCGGTCATACTAATATTAATAATTATCATAAACCATTCAGCTCACTTGGATATTACTTAATATAGTAAGCAGCGGTTTAGTCTAGCCTAACAGCCAATGCCCTAGATCAAATCGAGTAGGTCTCATGGAAAAACCATTTAATGATTCATCATTTTTACTTATCCTTTTACTTCTAATACTTTATTAACTGTGAATATGGATCGAGTCATTTCACAGTTAATATTTGTTTCGTTATATCTGATTGAACAAGATGCCAAATCATCAGAGCGTATTCCAGATAGATCTTGGGTAGGCCTACAAACATCTTGCCAATCCTACGAGGGCCCCAAACAGTATTATGCTTTGAATCAAATTCAAAGGAGCAAATTATCTTGACTACAAGCAAAACTCATGAACTTTGTAACACTTCTATAAAATAGCCCTTATAACCACCTTTTACGGATAGCGTTAAACTATTTTACACAAGTGTACTACATTCATAACAGTTATCTGGTATCTCAAGTCTAAGGATAAATATACATGATTTACTTAATAACAAAGATCCATAAAGTACAATCATGTTAAGTTGGTATTTGTCCTATATTCAATTCATTGAATATCATGTAAATTTGGCATGTCCCACACATCAATATACTTTAAGTATATTCTACCAAAACTCAGATTTGTCTTAATTCAATGACATTCCCACATCATTGATCGACAACGGACTTTTAGAATAACATAAGTTATTCATGGATTAAACATGCAAATATAGGATATAATATTAAGAAAATGAAAAATAAACATAACCAATATTTTATTTCATTTAAATAGTATTAGTTCAAAACATCCCTCATCCAAATACTAAATAGATCAATGCATAATAATACTGGTTAATGAATTATGTCTCAAGTAATGACAATCATACTTGTTGACAAGGCATAATTTCAACTAACTTTGATCTATTGAATTTTGAGAATACTTATTTCAAGAATTCAACTACTTAGGATTTCTTGTATGTGTGCATTAAAAAATATCTTGATATTGGCACATAATATTCATAAAGTGTGTGACATTCTCAACCACCAATTTATGACAATCAAACTTTCAAACATTTTAAAGTTTAAAGTATTCTTATTCTTTATTGTATAATGCAACTATGCTCTTAGTTGAGCACAACTAGTTCACATGGCCATTTACAAGGATGAAATCCTCCCATGACTAGTATTGAGTGTCATCTCAATTAAACTAGCATCATTGTCTACAAACAACCATATGCCCTTTTAAAAAATTTCATAAACTTCAATATCTAAAGTGTAATGTTTGATGCCTTCCAAAACTTTTCAAGTTTGTTGGCTATGAAAATTACAACACAATTGATATATTGCTCATCCATAGAATTTTGAGAGCAAGTCGAGGAATGTAATTCTAGATTCAAACATATTCTATTAGAATATTCATTACACTAGTTATCTAATAACTTCATTAGATATCAATGTTGTCAAATCATCTTGTATTCATGCATGATACAACAATAACATGATGTACATGAAAAATCCTTGTGTCAAACTAAGATTTCATTCATGTTCTACATATCCATTTTCCAAATGATATATCATGTTCTATTAGACTAATTTATTTAATACATACATGTTTATAAACATATACTCCAAGGTTGTATGTCTTATTTTCTAAATCTTTCATGTGAAGTTCCATTCCAAACTAAAACTTAACATCTATCTTAGATGGATTGTTACTACCTACAACATATAAGATTTAAAGAAAATAAACATAATATTCTCCACTAGCTTTCAGGAATACAGTATCTTATTTTAATTTTAAACCAAAACTTGGATTTAATAGTTATACATAAGAATCATCTCCTAGATGCATGCATATATCCATTCATGGATTTTTGCTGTTTGTACATTTTCAAAGATTATGTGAATTCATAAAACTCCTTCGATTACTTATCGTCCTCATAAAAGCAATCACCAAGAAATAATAGTTTTAATATTCCATTGTCATTTTCATATCAATGAAAATAAGTATGACAATTATAATCATTATATATTTAATGTGCTAATGAAAGAATATTCAATCCAGATTGCTTAAGTGTGATTAATAATCTCGTCACAAGTCATGCATTAAACACATGTACAATTTTGTCCATATGATTTCTACCCAAAGATTTAAACCGCTAGGGTTTTTCTTCCTTTTGAAGAAACTCATCTTTATTAAGATAAACCAAGTTTCCAAAGTTGATTATCTTTATGGACAGCATCTTAACATTCATAGTATGAATAATTTACCACAATTCAATATTAGGTAATATATCATTATGATTAACAATTTTACCATCATCACCTTAATTCATATTTCTCATCATATAAAATATCTGAGATATCCTTACGGATCTATGAATGAGAATTCCATCATCTTGAGGTCTATCATATTTGACCTCATCATGATATTTACTAGTGTATTTCAGAAGATTATGTGTTTGTAATTGTAATTGTAATCTCTTCAAGATCTAAACAAAACTCCCACTTGCTTTTTTAATTTGAAGACTATCTATAAATACTTTTGCAATTAGAACAACACTAAATTGTTTCCTTTTTGGATATTTTAAAACACATTAACAGTTCGTAAATCTTGTTCGTTAATAACCTACTCCATAAGTAGTTTTAACAAATCAAAACTTCAATATAAGACTCAATGTGATTCATCACATTCCATACTAAAAATTGTCTTATTAATCTTCTAGGTTTAAGTTTTATTAAGTATATCCAATCAATACTTAATTTTCTAACCTTGATAACTTTTGAAAGAAAAGAAGATATTGTTATCTTGAATCAAACAATATAACAAATGTTTGATTCTTCTAACCGAACATTCCATATACATCTGATATTTCATTAGAATTAATATTGTAAGACAATCTAACAATATATAAGATAAACATATTCCTTTTGGCTTACCTATTTTCCAATTAAATAATCTTAATGGTAAAATAAAATTCCAAGCCAATTGCATGCTTTATAACACAAGTACTTATGATCAAGTCACTTCATGTCCATGTCTCAACAAAGAAACATAAAGCTTTATAACTCCATTATGATTTATAAGTCATTGACCAATGACATATCTTAATAAGAAGACATAATAAGTTAGCGTATTGATGCGGTTTTCTGACGGTCTTAATATATAGTGTCTATAAGCTATACCTATGGTCTACCCTAATGCACTAACGGGCAGCGTACCGGTCGTTATGTAGATGTAGTAAATGGTAAGCCGGGTAGATCCCAAGAGCTATTGTGTTGGATAATTACTAAGTCTAATTGTCACAGAATATAAATGGTTTGATAAGGTTTTAATTAATTAAACTACTAATGCAGAATATAAAAGCAATTAAATGGTAGAAAGGAAATCAATAGAGGAATAGTGGTGCTAACCTAGTTAATCCTCCTAACTAGTTATGTCTACGTCTACCTACTTCCAATTACTTTAGATGGGGTCAAATTAGAGACAACATTTTGGTCAATTCTCCCTAACTTATCACAAAGATGCCACCAGGGAGAAATCGGTACCGTCATAAGTCCTGTTGTTCCTGGTCCCTAAGCCGAGTCATTAAGTACCGCTACATGCTAGATTCTAAATAGTGAGTGCCCGGCCGTTAGGAACTTAGACACTATACCCCCATTCTTAAGTTCATCCAAACGATAGGTGATCAGTTGGTCAAATCGCACAAGTACAAAGGGTCGTCAGTTGGTCATATCTTACCCTTCTCGTCTCGGTCCGCTCACCTAGGGTCAGTTGGTCATATCTCCTAGGAAATTGGCCTCTACCGACATTCAAAACTACAGAACCAGGGGTGACTAACAAAGAACTATGCATGCATACACTTAGAAATAATTGTACGGAAGTAAAGGTAAACGTAAACATAACAATTAAGGAATCATCACTAGGCTAGCACCAAAGGGTGCTTAGCCGCTCATATTAATCATGCACATCAATTCAATATTCAAAGGTAAGAAATACATGAATTGAAAGTAAAAGAAATAATAAACGCTAAACCTTATAGTAATGGTGTAACTTCTCCCTTGGAAACAGCTCCGTATGCTTCCCTAGACCTTCCTTGAGTATTTTCCGTTCTCGAGTATTGTGTGTGGAATGGAATGATTAGAAATGCTGGAATTCGTGGGGGATTTATAGGCCAGATGGGTTCTGGCGTAACCAATATGAGTTACGCCATAACCTTCTACCGTCGTAAAGCACTAGATCGCTAGTTATGGCGTAACCTAATAAGTGGTTACGCCGTAGTCTTCAATAAACACGGTTACGTCATAAATGATGCAGTAGTGCGGTAGTATCGGCGATGGAACCTCTTTTGACCTAATGGAGTTACGTCGTAATCTTTGGAAGGAGTTACGCCGTAACCTCATGATGAGTTGGACTTGAGGGCGCATTCTGGCGTAATGTGAGAGACGAGTTCGCGTAATCTCTTCAAAATAAGCATCTTGTGATAAATCCTTAGTAACGTTTCCATTTTGCGTATCTTTAGCTCAATGCTCGCAATTTAACTGAAAGTGTAAAATAATGGAAAACAAGCGTAAATCCATATAAATGATATAAATAACGAGAGCATTAGCAGGGAAATTGACACTTAATATTCAGGACTATTTGATGTTATCAAATATCCCCACTTGAACTCTACTTGCCCTCAAGTAGACCTTATTAGATAGATTCCTAAAAATATATCTTCCAAAACCTGGAAAATATGAATTTACAAATCCCTTATGCTAGAATAAAACAAAGCCGAACACCTCGCGAAAAGGGAACAAACACTCAAATCTCTCAACTATTCTAAGTGTCAATTTCGGGGTGATCACTCAATCAGCATACCATCATAGCATGTATTCTATCATAAGCTTGGCGGTTACACAAATCTCCACCACCGGAGTTAAGGGCTAAACAATTCTCGAAGGCAATATGGGTAGACACGACAAAGGTTAAGGGGTGACTCGTCATTACTAACATGTCACGGCGAAGTGGACAAAATCAATGATACATTACCAAATCCATGGCCAAGACACCAAAGATTGCTCGCTGCATCACCTAGAAAAGCTTCATGACTAAAGGGTAGGATAAGACATGGGATATATAATTGGTGTAAAATGAAAAACAAGCAGGTAGTCTATATCAATAACTAAGTCATCACCACTTACCATCCGCCCAAAGTTCAAGTTTAGAAGTCTAGAGACCGGATCATGAAATGCAAGGTAGATGTGTCATTAGAGGACGTCGTTATGGGCACACTACCTTTTCTTCTTCAATTGGTATTACTCCAACTCCAATCATCAAATGTGACCGAGGTGGCCTCCTCGATACTAAACAATAAAGCTCATACTATAGTGCTTATAACATTGCACTTTACAAAATCATTACTGAAGCAACTATTTTTTTTTTTTATTTTTTTTTTATTTTTATTATTTCTTTATGAATCATACATGATAACATAACATCCCCCCACTTGAGATGAACAATGGGAATTCGGGGGGTCTTCAATGATCTTCATAATTTTTGTCGATGAAAGCGTGATTTCCAAACCTTTCCACTCGAACCTTGAACTTAGGCAAATGATGACTTCCCAATTACAAATAAAGACTACAGGGTAGGCTAAGGTGTAAGGGTGTAATGAAACAATATATTGGGGTGACAAAATGAAAGGAATGGCGCAGAAGGGTGTATCTAGGGGTATCTTTCACTAAAGGGGAGTGCAACAAAAGGGTTTCACATGGGGGTCGAAAAGTCGAGGTAACTAATCGATAGACTCACAATGGTAGGCTGTTTGGGTGATAATCCTATAATACTGCCTTCTAAAACTAAAAAGTCCAAATACATCATGCTAACTCAACATACCTCATCTATGGTCTCGAAATGATGCAAAGGCAAAGTTCTAAAGTTTACAAGCTACCGGCACACTCATAATTTGGTGGATTTGGGTAAAATATAGGAAACGGATAAGGCTAATCGCAACATGTAATATCAAGGGTAGTATGTGCTCGGCTAAGGTCTAATCTAGTTAGGTTCGGAAAAACATGTCAAAATCTAAAAAATGGCATAATTTTTCAAAATAAACTAGAAAAATGAGGGCGAAATAAAGTTCAAGAGATAATTCTACTCCCGTCCCCCCACTTGAATTGTACAAAGTCCCTTTTGTACTAGGAATTAAAATAAAGGTGAAGAGAAAGGTAGAATTAGAGCGAGAACTTACCTAAAATTTGCTCAAAAAAAAGAAGAAGGCCCACGAGAAAGGATCGTGCCTTCGTTAAAGCGTCATGAGCAAACTTCAATCCCTGAAATCACAATACCGACAAGCATAATTCTAAAAAGAAAAATAAAATGAAAAACAAACCTAACTCACTTTCGTAGGAATCGCGGTTGCATTTAGCGAATGCAACAAGCCTTTTAAACCACTTGGTGTCCCAAGTGGACGAGTGAAGTCTCGTGAGGGTTTACCGGGAACATACCCACAAAGTTCATTTAAAATACTAATACAAGGTTATTGTGTTATAAAATGAAAGAATTGAAGAGGGAGAGTTACGTCGTAACTCCAATAAGAGAGTACGCCGTAACTTGCAAAACCAGTATGGTGAGAAGCGAATGGTTACGGCGTAACCACTGAGATGGTATTACCGTGAAGTTGGTAATGCATCAAGAATTAAATGCTAAAATGTTGGTTACTGGCGTAATCACCAAGATGAGTTACACCGTAACTTCGTTCAGATTATCGCAACCGCAGCAGTAATTACTTCATTGTCTCCTAGCGCAAACGGTTAGAAAACACAAAACCCAACAGAAATGGAAATAAAACAAAAGAAAGGGATAATTCGGGTTGTCTCCGAAAGAGCACTTTTCTTTATTTACGAGTCTTTAAGTTAGACCGAGCAGCGGGAGCTCCTATGGAGGTGAGCATTGACCCTCACAATTCTTCAATCAATCCTTCATCAAATTGTGCCTCATCCATGCAACATTAGAGGCAGTTTGGAGGTATTCAATGGTTTCGATCTTTCGACTTTATAATTTCTCCTCCGACCTAGGTGGTAGCGGATTGAATTCGTATTTTTCTACTATAATAGGGGGTGGTCTTTTGTAGGGTATCCCAGGAGCTTGCACCTTCTTTGCTCGTAAGCTTCGTCATCGGGGATCGGTGAACTCTTCATTTCCTTGCAACTCAAGGTAATCTAGCATCCCTTCGATATCATCGTCATCAGAATCAGTACCCTTGAACCATTCTTCATCGAGCAAATTCTCCACTAGAACGCGCTTGCATTCTTCTTTATCATTACTCACCCGCTCTATATCTAAAGTCAATTGTTGTTTTACTCGTATTTTCACTACTTTTGTCGTTAGAATTTTCTTGATCCATGTATTCCTTCCAAATATTATCTTTTGTTAATGCATCCACATGCCCATACTTAATTTTTACCCAACTATCAAACCCCAGGTTGTCTATCCAAGGTAAACTTGTTCTCTCCTTCTCATTGGTTGAGGACCAAAAGAATTCATCTTTTCCTAATCTTCCAGCGTTGCCTCCACCCTCACACATATCGTTATACGGGTTGCATGATGCCCAGAAAATTTCCCCAGGGGATTTTACTTTTTTGTACCGGATACTGCGTAGTTCTATGTTGTCAGTTTCATTTAAATGCTCTTTAGTGCGAGTATATCTTTATTAGTCTCGTCCCTTCAATGTGCTTGTAATCAACTTTTAGCTTCATAAGAAGATTTGGATTGATCTTGGCATTCCCAAATTGAATTGCGTATCAATCTTTAAAGGCCAAATTACGAATTTTATCCGGTGTCTTTCACGCCATGAGGGCATGTCCATTCCTCCAATCTTTCGTTGTCTCCTCCATTGCAATACTAGTGGAAAGGGCTGCATGTAGGCCATGCCCTTGTGGTTTCTTCATCGATAATGGCGGGAGTACACGTGTGAGTGATAAGTGGCTCTTCTTCATCATCAAGGGAGAGCTCCTCGAGTTTTTATGATCCGTCCAAATCGAGGAATTTTTCTGCCCGTGTAACTAAGATTCTTGGTTACGGCGTAATTCATTAGAGTCGTATTCCTCAGTATTCACCACAACTCCGTTGTCGCTGTCAAACACGAGGTTATGCCGTAACTCATTAGGTATGTTACAGCGTAACTCAGATCTGTTGACGGAATCATCCCCTAAAATCGTATCACGGCCTTTGAACCTTCGAAGTTATCATCCCAGAAAATTACCTTACATTCCATAGCTGGTTTAGATCCTTCAGGTTTATCGTTATTCCTTCTTAATTTTTCGCTGAGCTTTATCACCATGGATTCAAGGTTTTCAAGAGTGGAGTCGTGTTTGGAAATGTTTCTATCAGTGTTTTCCTGGAATTCCTTCAACCATTCATCTTGCTCCTTTTGTTTTTGGGCTGAATTTTCTAGATATTTATTAATTGTTTCTTCAAGACTGGGCTTTCTTTCTCCATAAGGGCCACGGTTGTAATTACTGCGATACCCATTTTGATTGTCACCGTAAAATGGTCGATTTTCTCCATACTTAGCTTCCTCGATATCCTCCTCGTCCATATGAGGACAATTTTTCATAAGGTGTCCTCCTCACAGCTTTCACACCCCACTTGAATGGCATGAACGGTTTCCTCGACTTTTCAGCATATCTCGACCTGAGGCTTTCAATTTTACTAGCTGATTGCTTTGCAATTCGTCGAAATTTCCACCTTGGTTTCTTTTACTTCCTTTACCGTCGTACCATTTTGAGAATGGTCCATAGCCATTTTTGAATGGCTTCAGTTGCCGTAGTAGGAGTCATATTTGGGATAGGTCTTTGATAATCCAACATCGTCTCCATAGTTACATTTATTCCTTTGTAGAAAATATTGACCTTCTGTTGGTTATTTAGATCATTGGTAGGACACTTATAAAGAAGATCGTTGTATCGTCCCAAGAAAGCTTGATACGAGTTTAAATGTCGTCTTCTTGTTTGAAATTGTGGATCTCCAAGAGTTGATTAGAAATCTTTGATGGTGGGCAATATATTTGGATAAAGTGTTTCTTAAGTAGTGCCCAACTATTACTTTACTTGCCCGGCGGGCAATCTTCGATCCATCTTCTTGCTGCTCCAGTTAGAGTCATAGGGAAGACCCTGAGCATAACAGCATCATGAGACACGCCCGGAATGTTGAAAAGGCTAGCGATGTATAGGACATTTTCAACGTGCTCATACGCGTCTTCGTCCCTGTTTTCTGAAAAAGGGTTAGCGCGAAGCTCCCTCATAAATTGGTCTTTAATCTCAAACGAACATCCGACACGATTGGGTCTTACGAGACGACCGCCCTTGATCAGAACTTCTCAGTCAACGCCAAGTATTCCTCAAGAGTGAGGTCATCGATGTTAACCACTTCCATGGTACCTGAAAACTTGAAATATGATCGTAAGAAAAGTTTAATACGAAATGAAAGACTTAAAATTAATCCTAATATAGCTCCCGGCAACGGGCGCCAAAAAACTTGATGCGGGTTTTTCTTGACTAGGTCTTAATATTAATAGTGTCTCATTATACCTATGGTCTACCCTAATGCACTAACGGGCAGTGTACCCGGTCGTGTGTAGTGTAGTAAATGGTAAAGCCGAGGTCGTCCCAAGAGCTATGTGTGTCGGATAATTACTAAGTCTAATTGTCACTGAATATAAATGGTTTGATAATGTTTTAATTAATTAAACTACTAATGTAGAATATAAAAGCAATTAAATGGTAGAAAGGAAATCAATAGAGGAATAGTGGTGCTAACCTAGTTAATCCTCCTAACTAGTTATGTCTACGTCTACCTAATTCCAATTACTTCAGGTGGGGTCAAATTCGAGAGGACAACATTTGGTCAATTCTCCCTAACCTATCAGTAAAGATGCCACCACAGAAATCAGGCGACCATCATAAGTCATAGTTGTTCCTGGTCCCCAAGCCGAAGTCATTGGTACCGCTACATGCTAGATTCTAAATAAGTGCCCGGCCGTTAGGAACTTAGACACACACACCCCCAATCTTAAGTTCATCCAAACGATAGGTGATCATTGGTCAAATCCACAAGTATAAAGGGTCGCCGGTTGGTCATATCTTCCCCTTCCCGTCTCAACCGCTCACCTAGGGTCAGTTGGTCATATCTCCTAGGCAATTGGCCTCTACCGCCATTCAAAACTACCGAACCAGGGGTGACTACCAAAGAACTATGCATGCATACACTTAGAAATAATTGTACGGAATTAAAGGTAAACGCAAACAAAACAATTAAGGAATCATCACTAGGCTAGCACCAAAGGGTGCTTAGCCGCTCATATTAATCATGCACATCAATTCAATATTCAAAGGTACGAAATACATGAATTGAAAGTAAAAGAAATAATAAACGCTAAAGCTTATCATAATAGTGTGACTTCTCCTTGAAAATGCTCCGTATCTTCCCTAGACCTTCCTTGAGTATTTTCCCATGTTCTCAGAGTATTGTGTGTGGAATGGAATGATTAGAAATTCCGAATTCAGGGTATTTATAGGCCAGGTTGGGTTACGGCGTAACCAATATATGAGTTACGCCGAACCTTCTATTCCCGTAAAAGCACTAGATTCTAGTTACGGCGTAACCTTATAAGTGGTTACCGTAGTCTTCACAAAACCGTTACGTCGTAAGTGATGCAAAGAGTTACGGCAAGTATCAGCGGCGGAACCTTTTTGACCTAATGGAGTTACGTCGTAATCTTTGAAGGAGTTGCCGTAACCCTTGATGAGTGGACTTCAGGGTCACGCAATAGTTACGGCGTAATGTGAGGAGAGTTACGCCGTAATCTCTTCAAAATAAGCATACTGTGATAAATACTTAGTAACGTTTCCATTTCCGAGTCTCTTTAGCTCCAATGCTCGCAATTTACCTGAAAGTGTAAAATAATGGAAAACAAGCGTAAATCCATATAAATGATATAAATAACGAGCATTAACGGGGGAAATTGACACTTAATATTCAGGACTATTTGATGTTATCAGTATTACTTTATATTATATGTCTTGTAATAATGAAAAGACTTCATGTTTGTGACTTTACAAAGAAACACATAAACATTTATAATTTAAAGTAATTATGAACACCACATATTGGTTTCAATAAATTATTTTCAAGTTAATATACTATTCTATCTATTTATGTCATTAAAAATACATAAATATTTAAGATAGTATTACTTTATTTATTTATGTCATTCCATGAAGTGTCCAACTTAAGAAACTGTAAAAGCAACCACGCTTGATCTCACAACAAGTGGAGATTTACCTTGAGATTACAATCTAGCCAAGATCTCACTTAAACTAAAATGTAACTTCAAGTGTTTCTATATTTTGAATGACATAAGACATAAAAGTAGTCTATGTTATAATCTTGACACATGTTCTTTAAGCAAGACAATCTTATTAGAACACTAATCTCTTACCTCACGATCAAGAGAATCCATTAATCATGTTTGTATGTGTTGTTCCTTTGCACACACAAATACTCTCCCACTGTGCATAGAACAACATCATATAGATAAACACAATGACATTCGTTCGTTTATGTGAGCAATATGATAGTGTCATAGAAATATAAGCATTACAAGTAGATGTAGGACCACTTAATTATCAAGGAAACATTCATGACTATCCTTGAGACTATGAATGTCTACATTTTGAACGTAATGTATTATTTCAAGAAAATCTAGAAATAAATAACCCGGAAGTTGGTTACCGAGATACAAATCTTGTAACTCCCACCTAATTAGAAAAATGTTACAATAATGTCTTAGTCAAGTAATACACCATACTCCCAATCGGATTTGACAACATTGTAAGTGTTTCATTAACCAAAGGAAAATAGTCATATTACGCTTGCTACCCCTTTGTAAAACAATTCGTAAATAAATTAATTAGGGTACTTAAAAGAGTGTATCTCTACTACGTAGATGATGGACATCCATCAATGCTATTAACTTGAAAAATTGAGTATGCAATTTCTTCCTTAATGGGTCTACCATCGCCATAATGATGTATAGCACCTTCAATTAGTCAAAACAAAACAACTAGATAAATATACTAGTTTGTCTTTTACCAATTTTGCGGTAATTAGTCTAGCTTCTAATTTAATAACTCATAAAATATCAAACATGTTTTCTAGTTGACCAAAATGTCATATAAGAATTCAATCACCAACAGAGGGTAATGAAATCTCTTAAGGAAAACATGGTGTGCAATTTTCTTAACTATTAAAGTTGCTATGAGTTATATTAGAATTTAGACAATTCTAATGTACCTAACATACCTTTCTCAATCATGAAAAGGAATAGGATTGAGTCTCACTCTTCTTCCATGGAAAAGAGTTTATGTTTGTCTTTTAGTAAATTTTTCTTGATCAAGCATTTGTTTGAAAACAGAACTAGATCAATTTACCAAAGCCCAAACCACGTTTACGGTTTAATGTTGCATTAATACAATCACAAGAGTTAACAAAATTCAATTTTAGTATTTTCAATAATTAAATATTTCAAGAAAATAAAATACCCTTGGTCAATATTCATATTAACCATAGAATTTTCCTTGAATCTAGGACCTTCATTATCATAGTTTCACCACATCAGTTGATCTGCTAGTGATGAAAGTATAGAATAGGTAATTCTCGAAGAACAATAATTGACAAACAAGTTTTCAATTCCTAGAAAATATGGGATTTACAATTTTTCCAAACAATTATGCAAAACGTAAACATGTTTTATCCCATCTTATGCCTTAAGTTATAGGTCTCACTAACTAACTTAATTAAGTTGTCTAATTTAGAAACTGCAAATTATTTAAGTTGAGGTCTCACACAACCTAAAGATTCACCTTGTTATCGTAATCTAGCTCAAGGTCTCACATAACTAAATTACAACTTCAAGTGTTTCATATCATTAGATGGCATAAACTTAAATTTTAAAGGGTACAATTTTTGATGTGTAATCAAAACTTATGTATAAAGAAGCATGCATAAAACTTTATAGCATAAAAATTTTCAAAATCTTATTCATAGTTTTAAATTGCTAAGATTAAATTCTACAAAGTTTTAATCAATGCGTTGAGAAACTTACAACTTTGCACTAAGATGCTTCGTACATAGAATAGTTGTACTAGGTAGCTCCAATCGAACGCGACAGGAGGCGAGAGGACCGTGTAAGCAGAAGCATAACCTTAGACATTCTTTCGGTGATCTGTGCGCACTTCTTTAAACCCCATTTCTAGTTTGTTCTAGTGGGTGAACCGTTCTAACCATTTAGTACGCGCATCACGATTAATAGTTCAAGATTTAATACTTAGAAAACAAATTTCGCCATTATTTAGTCCATTTAATTTTCTATTCTCAAAAAACCCTTTTTGTTTACTAACGTGTCATACAATATAAACAAAAAGCACTTTAATAAAAATTAAAATGAACTCAAATAATATACATATAACTTAACAATTAACATATGTAAAAAACAATTAGCCATATGCATAATTATTTGATAAAACCTAATAAACAATTCTAGGCGTAAAATAATGCATACATCAACTAGGGCTTTCACCAATAAGGAAGATGAGCCACATGCATCGACAAGTCGATTGCGTAAGCCAAAGTCAATAATATACCAATTAGTACATAACGAATTTTATTAGATATATTGAAGTCTTCCCCAATTTAATAATTATCAAACTAATTAACATGTGAATTTTACTTAACAATTAATCAAAATAATCAATACACAGTAATCCATGACAAAGCATGCATGCTTCACCATGGATTCCTCATAACGATTATAATCCCAAGATACACATATACATGGCACGTAACAATTATTCATTAAAACCACATAAATATACAGGCAATCTTAGGGTTTCTACAAGTTTTACAAAAAATAAAACCTAATGAAATCAATAAAGGGTAATCGACCCATATTAAAAAAATTAGGGTTTCAATTTTCAAAACCCTAGAAACCAATAAAAGCATGTAATAATCACAAAGATTCAATTTTAATGTGTTTCGATAATTAATTACAACATATTAACGCTCGGATACACTAATGTTGGGTTTTACTAATCATAACAATTATAGAAAACACATAAACATCATCAAAGCATGCAACGGAAGTAATAGGAATAATACTTGTAAATTAATTAATTATAAAAGTATATGCGTACCTTTATCGAATCAATGCAATTAAGGTTTATGAAAGCCCCAAATTAAGATCAAGTACCAAGAAAACTTAAACCCTAATAAATTAGGGTTTAATACATTCGACTACACTAAAATTAATCAATTCCGTTACCAACACAAGTGCATTGGCCCTCGTTCTTGTACACACGATAAGAGCGATTGACAGAAAAGCTAGGTTTTGAATCGAAATAAACCATAACACTTATTTCTTGTAGTTGGAAAATCGAATCCTTTGGGGATGATGGTATACAATCGCCAAGGACAAAGAGAGAGAGAGAAGAAGTTAGGGTTCTTTGGTGATCCAAGATTAGATTTAATGAATACAAGGGGTTTGTATTTATACATATCTAAACTGGTGAACAAGCAAAAGCCTCCCTTGCTTTGAGACCCATGATCGGCCTAGGACTCCCAAGAGGGGTACTAGATCCTTCTCGTCTTCTATTTTCATCCTTAGTCCTTTAATGTTACATGTAACGACCGTTAGTCCAAACTCGTTAAATATTAACATTCTAGTGTTTATTTCGTGAATAAATAATTAATAATAACATTTATACATTAATTATTCTGAACATCAATTCTCATACGTAATGTGTGCAATCCCGAAGTCTCGAGTTCGAATCTGGTCATACTAATATTAATAATTATCCATAAACCTTTCATAATAATGTAGGTTTTAATCATCAAAAGTTATGGATGAAAAGTTGCTTAAAGGTCGCCTTAACCTGATATGTTTTCACCTACAATAAAAAGTTACTGTGTATACCCATGTTCATATATGTAGTTTCATGCGTACATAATCCATTCATGAATGTAAGTAGGTGGAATTTACATTCCGCAGGATTCACAAATGTGGGCTCAAGGCGTTTTGGAGGTGGAGGGCCATATAATTACAAACTTATCTGCGAATGTGGGCTTGCGGACAAGAACCTTGTGTGATCAACCGGATACATATGTTAATTGGGATGGAGTTCACTTAACCGGGGCAGCTTACCGACTAATTTCCGAGAATTTATTTCAAGGGCCATATACTACACCCCGTTTTACTTCATTTTGTACCACATCAAGATTACAATTGGGAGCCGGTTTATTGAGTTCTATTTAAATAAATCCAAGCTAGGCTATATATGTTGAGCTATGAGAGCTAGAGGTAAAAGCGTAGTTTACATATTTGATAAAGGAATAGGGGATCTATCCAAAACAAAAATATAACATAATTGTTGTAAACTTATAACTCTAATGGATTCAGGAAGCACATTCGTTATGTTGTAGTTTGAAAATCGATTATAAGTTCAAATTTTTAATCAATATACTTGACATAAGCACTGGGTTCTTACTCATGAATCCATGCGATTATTGTTTGTTTGGTGATACTTATTGATAATTTGATTCATCGAGTACATGTGGCAGAACGGGTGGCTGCAAACCGGTCACTAACATTCTTATTATCGAACCCTTAGAATACTTTTACAAGATCTCATCCAAATCAAAGGAACTGTATTTGGTTCTTTGTTTCTTAGTGACAAAATATTATTTCTATCTATTATTCGTAGAAGCATTTCCTTATGGAAAAGGTTGAGATTATGTCTAGATGACTCACGTTAAACAACAAACTAATCTAAACACTAACTCGTAATCAATTGATAACAAAGAACAGTTACAGGCAACGATTTCATAAACAGACGAGTGAGAACAACTCAAGAGTCCTAATCACACGTACAAGAACCACTTGTGGATTCAACAAGAAAATTTGTAACAACAGGGGGTGGTGGTATTTGATCACCTTGGATCCATGTTTCTAACAGTTTCACCTGCAGATATAAATACAAAATCAGCCAACTAGCAGTCTTTTTGAGGTAAAAGATATTGACTATCCATGTCCAAGATTAATATGGTTTCCGATAAAAATGGGAAAAAAGAGTAGTTTTACTTTTAATTTCAAAGTTACCACTACTAATTAAAATTTATGTCCAAGATTGATATGGGTTCTAGTAAAAAACTGAGAAAAATCAGTTTGACTTTCTGAGTCAAAAGTGTCATTTGTTTTTTCTGACATTTTATATATTTATCTGCAAATCATGTATGCAGAAGAAAAATCATATCTGCAGAAGAAGAGGTACATCCAAAATTTTCATTTGTAAAGAAGAAGACCGTTTGTTTTTTGTGTCATTTAAAGAAATAAATGAAAAAGAATACATAGGGGTTGCGTTGAAGAAGTTTGTCTAATTTTTGAAAAAATAAGAATAAAAAAAAGTATTTATGTCTAAAAAATCAAATAAGAGTAAAATACACCGTTCGTCCCTAATCTTGTACACACGCATCACGATTGGACAAAAGTTGCCTTTTTCATTGCCGGGAGTCCAAAACAAGGAGTTTATATTCTAAACTCGTCCCTTGACCATTAACGCCGAGGTCAACGTCTGATTTATGGTAGTTAGTCGAAGGTATTATAGTCCATACACATTTATACCACACCTTAGTTAATTATAACCCAAGACAATTCCACCAACACATAAAGGGGTGATTGTTTGAGCGAATTATACCATTACACCTGACATGCTAAGTATGACTTTATAAAAGTCAACAGCTAAACAATGTATGATCTCACAGAATTTAACCCATAGGACAAACAAACAAATTTATACATAACCAATTATTTAGCTAGTTGACTTATAACAGTCAACTATATGTTCAATGTTTGATGCAACTGGAAAATAACTTATACTACGAAGTCATTGTCTAATACATGGTTCTACTGACATTTCACAAAATATAAAAGATGATGCAGTTTCCACTTCAAAATGTTTAACTACTGAACCTTCAAATGATCTACACATCTCTGATCGATATCCATAACTGATGAACCCACAAAACATGAACCTTAAAGTGATGATGCTACTCCTACCTTTTTTGCAAAAACAAGTATGCAAACAACAAACATATAAGTTTGGTAGTGTACTAATACAGCTTAAAAGAATTAAACACATGACATGGTATTCATCATCATCACCTAGGATGGTCTTTGGGCGAAAAGTGCAAGGACGCAGTTTGTAATCCTTTCTCTGCTTCTAATGGGTGTCTTAACACCGCTAGAAACATCAGCAGCATCACCACCAACCCTTTTAGCCTTCCCCTTCCCATCGAAACCAGGCAAGTTTTCAACATCAAAACCTACAAACTCAACCATTTTAGCCTTCCCTTCCCATTTAAACCTCGCTTAAATTGTTGAATAACTTCTTTCCCCTTTTTTTGTGCAAAACATCATCTTCCTCAACCAGCTTTCCTTTTCCTTTTCCTTTAATTTTATCCTTTTTTTTATCTACAACCCCTTCTTCCTCTTTGATTACAACACCACCTTTCAATCGTTGGTGTCTTGGTTCTACCCCCTCGCATTTTTTCCCTATCTATCCCTCGCCATTTACGCCTAGTCCTAAAAGGTGTTGGACTAACTATTCGAAAGTTAGCATCTTGCTCTACCCAACTCACAACTTCAAAACTTATGTTTTTTAAGTAAAATTGTGCTAACTTTTAGGCTTGTGTAAACAAAGATATCAACTGACTCATGTGTTTTCACCAAGGCAAAAATTATGAACATCATCATCAGTATGAATCAAATGCAAACCATTTTCTAGGGATTCTTTAGGATCACATAAAAATAACGGCCATTTTTGTTCATTAATCTCTGATAATACATTATCAAGGCTTAAACTAAATATATCCCTATCATGGTAAAGGCATACAGATAATTAATGAACCTCATTCATACCAGTGGGCTATAATCAAAACCCATTACAAGATTTTGAACAAGACATCACCTTCTTCTTCTTCCCGAACATCCTAAAAGTTGAGACTAATATGCTCCTATCTTTCATTGTTTTACTTTTGTGTTTACTAATGGGTTTGACTTGATGTGTGTTTCAAGACGCTGAAGTAGATGTATGTTAGGTTTGGTTTGGATTTGGTTTTTTTAATTAGGTCGGGTTATTATGATAGTGTTTATGGTTTCGGATCTTATTAGTTGGGTTTATTTGGTGTTTGACAACACATTAATTGTGTATAAGCGTATCAAAGAGGGCAAAGGTCAAGTTGCAGGGTAATAAGTTTCATATGTCACACTTGGTCCCTGAATTTGGTCAGTTAGCCGTTTTTTGCACTTAAAATTCCCACGTATCTTTACTCACACAAACTTGACTATTTGTCTTTTTACTAACTTCACAATTAGTCCCTGAATTTTGAAGGTCCCGTTGTTTTTGCTATTTATGGGTTAATAACCTATACCATTTGCATACCAACAATAAAAAAAAAAGAAAAATACATTCTCACAAAATCTCAACAACCTTCGAATGGCTGACTTCCCACTTTCAAGAACCTAAAGCTTCGAACTCTGACTACATGTTTGACTCGATTTCTCTCTTTTATCAAAGAGAAAACGATAAGAACATCCAAATTGCTAATGGCCTCCAACAGACTTTGACTGACTTGATTCTTGGTATGAAGGAAACCCAAGAATACATCTCTAAGCTCAAAGGCTTTCGAACTTCAGTGATGAACTAAAAGTTTCTTGAGGTTCTTCGCAAGAAGCAAAAGGCTAATTTCTTGAAGGCCTTGGAGAT
>OU343225.1:116456019-116538134 GCA_910596185.1 Chrysanthemum makinoi
TAATTATAATGCTCATAATCGTATTCCTACTTGTTACTACGTGTAATCTTGCGTTTTGATCACGGCGTACTTCCGCTATTATGATATTGGTTATGTTTTCAACTAAGGGTTTTTGACCTGTGATTGCTATGCTTACCATTTTCACTTAACTGCCTTCCGCCATTTTAAATTCCGCTTGACTAGTGTTCTCTGATTCCTCGAATCGTTTGTGCGCGAGTATATGCATGTGATACGACGTCAAGCCCGCTATGCTTGCTTATGTTCAGTACTTGTATGCCTAATTTGTAATGCGTATATATGTCATCGATGGCTTTTGCTTTTGTTCTCCTTTGCATTCTGCTCGCTTGGATATCCGATAATCACTGTGTTCTGCAGATCCTCCTTGACTCATCGCTTCCCTTTCATTAGACCTTGTTATGCCTCTCTTATTTCATTTCGTGATTGATTTTTATTTAGCTTCGCTTTCGTTATATCTGTTTCACGGGCTTTTTAAGCTCAGCCGCAGATTTTTCCCCTGCAAGCAGTTTAGGATTGAAGATGGGCCATGGGTCAGAGTCGATTATCTGCGGTGGACCCACCCTAGTTACCTTATTATTTGGACTTTTTCCTGTGCTTTGAGATTCCATTTTATTTTAGATATTTTGGATTTAGCAATTTTCCTTGTAAGTCGATTGTTTATTTGATTTGATAATTTCTTTTAGGGCTTCCGTTTGTAAAATTTTACTTGTATGTTCTGATATGACACCAGAATGTGACACTTCTACCCTCGTCAGGTTGGGGTGTTACATCAAGTTTTGAGGGGGAGAAAATAAATTCTTAACCGTTTCATATCATCTGTAATTTGCATGTTATCTTATCCCTGCTGTTTCTTTTATCAATGGGTGGTAAACTTTTTCTGGTTAAATGACACTAACTAAAATTAATAACCTTTCAATATTTCTCAAGTCGAGGGGGAGTGTCGTCAAGTTTCTTTCCTATAAACTTTGTTTGGTAACCAAAATGGAAGTTAAATGGCTTTGTTTGAAAATGGAAGAGGTGGAGGGACCAAAACTGTCAAAACCTTAAAGATATTTTGAATAAAATTATCCTCCACCTAACATTTCACTTCACATTTAATACACTACCAAATACATCTACGCCTAAGAATCACCTGAGTAATCCGCTGATTTGATCATCATGTGTAAGTGTGTTAACGATCTATACATGTTTTAAGCTAAGGTTTTGAATATCATACGATCCAACGGCTAAAAAGTGTAGTTATGAGTGATTATGTGTTCTACGATAAGCGATGAACACATAATCATTGTGTGTGTGGTTTTTGGTTATATGGTTAGTGTCAAAATGTCTCTTATACATCAAGGATACCAATTTAACTATCAAAAATCCACCCGAAACACGTATCAAGGATTCTTGAAAATAGGGTTTATGTGAGGTTTTGGGTATTTTCGAATGTGAAGTGTTTTGGTCAAAAAGATTGTTGGTTTATGTCCTCGCGTGTTGAATTGATGATATCCCCGCCAATAACAACCCAGAAACTCTAAATTATTAACACTTTGGAATTAGGGTTTAAAGTTCTAAAGTTTGGGTATTTTTGATTCATCATGAACTAAATGTTAATACTTGGTCTAAAGACTCTTACAACACTCTTGAACTACCCAAAAAAGTTTTGTGTAATCCTATGGCTAGAAATGATACGCGTAATTATTAACCCTTAGGGTTTTGACCTACGCGTATGACTTTCTACGCTTAACTATTTAACAAGTGTTCTTACCATGTTTTGTTGATATAATGAATGTTTGTGTTAATTTGATGATTTGATGAATTTATTTCAGGCTTTGCTACGCTTAAATATTCAGAATCAATGTCATTTGCAACTCTAACGATAAGGATTACCTACTCGTAGTCAAGTTATGCGTAAGAATAATCCCACGATAACTATTAACGCAAGGTTCTACAATGGGACTACGCAGATCCTGTGAAAGATATGCGTAAACGACCCTCTACGATAGGGTCTACTTCACGTAAGCTTACGCCAAGGTCTTTATATGCTACGCGTAAGCTCTCTACGATAAGGTCCCCTTCCACGCCATTTCTTACGCGTAAGTTAGGATCCTACGCGTAAGCTTTTTTCACGCCAGATATCATCTCTACACGCTTAACTTTGCCAAAACTACGCTTAAGCCCGGATTGACCTTCATAATGAATTGTTACGTGTACAAACTTGTAAATAAACTAATCATAACGTCACGAATCCAACAATGCCACTAATAAACTTAATCGTTTGATATATTGTGAACAATAAGTGATAACATAAACTTTAAAACTTAAAGTTAACTAACTCACGAAACATTTCACGACGTCATTAGACCATTGGACAAACAAGTGACTTAAGACTCGTAACAATCATTGACACTATACATTCAATAGCTGTAGACAATAAGACCTTCTGTTGACTAACACTATGTCTTTCGATATGTTGGTTCTTTGGCTAATGTTATTTCAGATCACGACATGGCTGAACAAATGAATGTGGATGCATCAGAAGTTCTTACAATTGCTGATATCTTTCTAGAGGGTTATCCGAGAAAGATTGGAAAGAACAACCTTAGGGTTAACTTTGATACCCTCACTTGCTCGTAATCTTCGCTGATTGCTGTGGGATATTCTCAGAATCATCCCTACCGAACATGCTCTCACACTCTGCCACGCCTCCAGAGGTCTACATTCAACAATTCTGGGATTCTATGCAGAGGATCACTCGTCAAAGTGCAGTGAATGTGACACTTAATCACAAACAAGTCACTATCACCCCGCTGACTTATCGGTCTTCATCATCCTCACACATCGCGCCCAACCGACTTCTTTGCTACCCCTAATGAGAGACAGTCCTGAAATTCTAGATATTATGATGAAGCTTCGTGAATCATTACTAAGCACTCTCACGTGGAGCTCAAGTATATTCCTCAACCATGGAGAACACTCTACATGATCATCACCAAATCGGTCTCTCGGTCGTGATAGGGCTATGAGCATCCCAAGCTCATGGAACTGCAAATTTTCTGGTCGTTGATCAACAAGTAGGACATTGAAATCGGCATCATATGGGAGGACATGATGGTATTTCACGAGAAGCTTGGCTCCAAGATTCCCTATGTCAGATACACCAAACTGTTGATCCAGAGAGCACTTGGACTTCATCCCGACATCCCCATGAGGCTTAATGACCCTGATAATCACGACATATTGACCGAACCCATACTATCCGGTCAGAATCAAAGAATCGCCAACAAAGAAACAGGGTTCGTTTTACCTGATCACCTTCTAACCAATCGAAATCAAAAAGCTTGAAACATATAAAAGGTATCGGGCAAGTAAAAGAAGGCAAAGTTGGTCATCTTGATGAAAAAACATCCGTACACCTACTCTGAGGACCGAAGAGGCAGCGGAAGTGTTACAAGTACATATATTTATAGAAGCTTCCCAAAAGGAATCCTCTAAAAGGATTGTTCCCGAAGGAAGTCGAACCTATTCCCACACCCCGGAATCGAAAGCTTGTGGACAAAGCTCGGTACCGACACAGATGAAGAGATTACATACTCGACCGCAACTGTGTAACACCTCCTTCAGCAGCTAAACCTCCAAGTCCACCAGCTGACAAAGGAAAAGGAAAGACTCCTGTACTTGTACTGTATGATGAAAGCTCGAAAGAAGAAGAGCAACTGGATATATCATACAGAAGAAGTTTAATATCGTTAGACCTTCAAAAGTCAAGAATTTGCTAAAGACCAAATGGGTGGTCCCGAGGATCAAGTGGTGCTGCCCACTCAACCTTCTCCTCGATGCGGTTAATCAACCCGATAAGGGAGCCGGTGCCACCCTCTTATGCAACAACAAAAGCTTGTGGAGGATACTATCGAATATGAGTTTGAGGAACCGGAACCGAAGTCCGAAAAGATCAAGATGTTGATTATGATATCTTCTAGATAGTCCTCCGATCAAAGGAAGAAACCTCAACCTCCGGGATCCAGAGTCTCCTCATATCTCTTCATCATCGATTCGTCTTCACTCTTCACCACCATCAAAGAAGTCAACCAAATCATCATCCAAATCCGTGAAGAAACCATCTAAATCTTGGATTTCTCAAGCTCATAAATGGATTACCAAAGCTGCAAACAAGTCGAAAAGAAAACGTGCTCAAATTTCTTTGCTGATCACATACAACATCTATATGACGAGCATGAAAAGATGAAAGGAGAAAGGAAGTTTGTTCAGGAATTCATGAAATCACCGTCAAGAGGAACTGAACGAAATGATCAAGGCTACACGAAAAAGTACCTTCGAGTAATGCTCCAAAGTCACAAAGGAGTTGTTCACCAAAAAACTTTATCCAAATCTTATGCAGATCGCCAAGTAAACTATTCGATCAACGCTTTAACCATCACAATCAATCCAACCGATCCGGTAGTTTTCTCGATAATGAATGGTGGCCAAGCTTGTCACACAAATGTTCCATCGACCGACATTTACTGATGAAGGAAAGCTGTTTCAAGCATTGCTGGACTACCAACTTCAAGAAGCTTGTAGATTCAAAGATGAAAAGTCTAAACGCCCGAGACGATGAAGACAAGGATAAGGATAAAGACTCGCACCTAAACGCCGAAGCACCGTGAATCTTCTTTGATGCAACCTCCTCCACAACTTCCTGCTCAACAAAAATCTCCTCCTCGCTCTTCTAATCGAAAACCTCGTGACGATTCCGAAGTTACCACCCCGACTCGAAAACCGATGATCACTTTGTGTATACGGGTGGTGATGATGAAGAGGTCCTTGAGCCCCAACAACAACCCACCTCTCCCAAACAAGTTCAGAAACTAGCATCATCATCTAGGCCTTCGAAAAAGAAGAAGAAGCGAAGACGCCTAAGACTGACGCCGATCATGGCTAGATGACGATAAAACAGAGGAATTTGAATGGTTTGCTAATCTTGTTAACAACACTCCCTACCCTGAAGAAGGTCACAATTTGGTAGACGGTTCTACATTGGAGCATGCAAAAATTCTGCAAGAAAAGTTCCATGTGAAGATAATGACGAAATCTGAGTGGGTTTAATCAAGAAGCGTTGCCAACTTCTAAAAGAGCTCTGAAAGTGCCCTCGAGGTCGAATATCACCTTGAAAACATTGCTCGAGCTATGTCTAACAAAATGGATTGGCTCAACCCGGAAGCAAACATTGACTTCACACAAAGGGACAACCCTCCATACTACACCGATTGTACCAAACCTCTACCAACACTTGGACAAACAAATGAACCAAGGATTCCTTTCGATATTTCTTCAACAAAGACCTGGATTTTCTTCTACACGCGACTATGATTCAAGAAAATACGCTACATCGTTGACACTTCCATTCCCACCAGCTGTCTACTCAAACTGCATAGCCATTGAGGAACGTGCCAATCACTTGTTCTCCAACACAATGGAGGCATACCGGATGCATTGTATGGGATTCATCACGGCCGAACGCCAAATCTACTATAGAAGCTGCAGTTCAAGTCTCAACATGTCGTATAGTTCTAAAGATATCGTTGCCATCATACACGTTGACCTTCGTCTAAGGACTACACATTCCTAAAGAAGATCGTAGTCAAACGACAAGATGAATGGGACTATGCTTTCTCTGAGGATGACTTTGAGAATTTGTCTCAATGACAAGACATGTACCTTGCCAAGGTAAGTGGCGCATGAGACAATTCTCAACTGCAGTACAACGCGAATTTATCAAGTCACTACTCATCTTCATAAGACGCATTGTCATCAAGGAACGTAGAAGAGATCTCCAGATGTTGAATCTTATCGACGCCGTGTCAACACACCTCCAAAGCTTGATCTTCCGGATATCAACCAACTATCTCAATATACACTCATCGCAAACCTTCGTGAGGAACTTCAAAGAAACCGCAATCGTGCAGCGAACCTACAAGTTCGGGATCATACCTTGAAGCTGGTTAGTGATGGATTGGCATACAAGTTGAAGGATATACTTAAAAATGGGTCTCCTAAGCGCTGGAATTCTCATGAAAGGAGGGATGTGAGACGGATCATCACAATGATTGATGAACGGTTGTTTCAAGGGATCGCTTCAGCATGGAGAGTTATGTCGGTGGTCGAATCTGTGAAACATAACCGGATTTCAACGCCTCGCACACTCCTGAACATCACGTGACTTCCTGGTACCCTTTGAATTGTTTTCTTCATATCATTTTGGATGTTTGATTAATTATGTCAATGGCTTGTGCACACATTACAGTGTACAACCCGTACTTGTAAATAAAGGACCGTGGTACCGCCACAATCCTTATAAAAGGAGCGAAAGCTTTTTACCTTTGAGTAAAACCTATCAAACCTTTCATTTTTCAAGGTTTTGCTCAAAAGAACAAGTACTTTCCCTTATGATTTTCAAAACCTAAACCGTTTATATCACTCGCTGAGGGGGAGTACTTGAATTAAAACTTTGTTCAAAAATTGTTCACAAGGGTCATTCTTCCCGAACACTCAAAATGGTCATATTTATTCTCAACTTTTCAAAAATAACATCACATATGCCATTTTTGAGGGGGAGAAAATACGTGATAAGAAATATGTTGTGTAAATGCAAATGAATCTTTGTGCTATAGACTTAACTCATGAATTGACGAGATCTCAACTGTTAGTAACTTGAAAAGACTTGTCCGGACTGTAATAATTTCAAGCTAGTTCGCTAGTGATGTAAACGTGTCTCGCAAAGGACTTGTCTGAATAGAATGTACCATTCGAGAAACTCTTGGTAGACATGAACTTTGACGGGTTTGACGACCTTTCGAGGATTGTCTACACCTTCAAGGTAGTTACTAGAGCCGTTGTCACATAAAAGCCGACAATGCAACTCTTTAACTATGCCACGTAACCGTGTCTCATGGGGAATGTCTATCTTAGTTAATCAATTCTGCGCTTTTCCTCACTGTGCATTTTAACCGTTAAAACTCTTAAGCACATGTGGAGGGGAGTATTTATGCAAAATCTTATCTCAACAGTACTAAAATGTTTTTCATTCATAAACACTGTGAGAGATTTTTCACATCAGTGGTTTTATGGCAACATAGGTTAGTCATAGAGTAATAAGGTGACTAAGTTTAGGAATAACTTCCTATGATCCGCCAGAGCCCGATGGATCTACCCCAGGACACCACAAATAGTTAGTATTTAGAAGTCCTTAGGTATGATTATAAAAAGGAGAAAATGAGAATCGGAGAAAGAAGGAGTTGAAGAATTAAAAAATAAATGCAAAGAAAAGGGTGAAAAGAAATAGCCCTCCAGATTATTCAACTTAGGGCATTAACGTTCAATTCATATAAGGGTTGTCACTTAGTGACGCCGTATTGAAGATTAAAATTCGCCGGACCCAAAGGACGCATGCACTAAACCTTCTTATCCACTCAAGTTTCTTAACGTAAGCTTGTTTCATTCTCACGGGAACCCTACGCAAACTATCGCCTCTCTTAGAGATTGCCGTATTGAAGGAGACCCTCTCCCTAGTCTCCGCTCCAGAAAACCAAAACGCACTATTGAGTCTAGAGCCACGAGATTCATCAAAAGATCTCTTAGGTACACTTGACATTTCATCACTTGACATTCAACAATAAGAATTTCAGTGATACATTATCGAGTCCTTCACAGATCTTAGCAAACTGTCGAGAACATTTATGAGAGGTTCACAATTGTGATCCTCAGTGATTGAATGGAAACTCCTGCAGTGGTCAACATCAAACAGCCTCGACACAGGTCGCCGCAACTCCCCGTGGATTGCTTAGTGGTCTCAAACGGTCTACAGTCGGAGGTGATGCTTCGTGTACCTCAACACTCATCTCAATCGTAGGTGTACTTCTACATCGTGTTATCTCACTTGTGGGACTCATCAGGAACGCCTTTGTAAGAATTAGAGTTGTGTTTTCACACTATGCTGTTAACACTCTCGAATTTCAAACTTGTAAGTGCCGGAATCCGCTTATTACTAACCTTTTAAATGTTTTCTTATGGAAGCTCCGAGCGAATGATCGTGGTGATTCTTCTCTCATGCTCACGCCAACTTCATCACTAATGGAAGTTCTATCCAAAAGCAACACAAACAAATAATGATTCTTCGTCAATACAGAGAATCTACAAAGTTAAAGACTTAAAGAACTCCATCAAGATCAATTCCAACGCCAAAGACCGTGAGCATGTTGAAGAATGACGCGAGACACCTGTAGGGTAGCGCTGCACTGAGGCGTATATGATGCGCATAACAACATACTATCACTTTCATCACAAAGAACAATGATCAAAGAACAGAGTTAAAGATGACGTCAAAGCATAACCGTTCAAAGTAAACTATCTCTACAACCGGGAGATTGTTCAAATCAAGGCAATTCTTCTCACAAGAAAGAAGAATGTCAGAAGACGCCAAAGCTACTATTACATCAACGCCTTCACCGTTTTTCATCACCAACACTTGAGTGTTTGTTACTCATATATAATAACACTTGAGGGGGAGATTGTTGGAATCACTCCTAAACATTATTCAAGTGTTAATTACTCATATGTAATAGTTAGCTTATTTAGGCCTTTATGTTTGTTATTAGCCTTAAGCTATGTAGGGGCCAGCTTAGCCCAAGCCCAATAAGGAAAGGAAGGGAACTAGGAGGTTGCCTAGCCCTATAAATACTTTATGTAAACCTTCATTTGAAGGTTGGTTGTTCAAGTTATCTCCTTTCACACATCACCTACGCCTAACCGTATACTCATCGCGGTGGTGTTGTTGGTTTCTTGTTCAATCGCCTTTATCTCTTTCTTATAAGCTTGTGGTTAAAACTAGTGACCTAACAAAGACAAACTATGTCTTACCTCTATGGATGATACTTCTACCTTATGGCATCAAGATTGTCATGCCAACATGCGACTCTTCAATCGCTATCATCCAAAGATCTAGTAAGAGATCTACCTAAGTTAAAATATGAACATCATTTTGTGATGCTTGTAATGTAGGAAAACAAGCTCATTCGAGTCATAAAGCTAAAAACATGGTGTCCACAACTAGGTGTCTAGAATTACTACATATGGATTTATTTGGTCCATCCGCTATCCAAAGTTATGGAGGCAACTACTACACTTTGGTAATACTAGATGACTACTCTAGGGTATACATGGACTTAAAGAACAAAACGAAACCTTTAACTATTTTGAAATATTAAGCAAAAAGATCCAAAGACAACTAGGAAGTCCCATAGTGTCTATTAGGACGGATCATGATAGGGAATTCGATAAAAGTGCAACGGAGCTTTTGTGACGCTAATGGTATTACTCACAACTTCTCGGCCACGCACTCCACAATCGAATGGGGTAGTAGAAAGAAAGAATAGAACTCTACAAGAAATGAATCAAACCATGCTTAATGAACAATCCATACCTCAAAAGTTTTGGTGTAATGCTGCTGATACTTCAACGATATACTCAATCGAGTCTTGATTAGACCAATCTTAGGAAAAACTCCATATGAGTTACTTCGAGGCAAAAAGCCTACATTAAATTACTTTAGAGTCTTTGGTAGTAAATGTTTTATTCTTAACACTAAAGATTACCTTACAAAATTTGATCCTAAATCAACCGAAGGTATCTTTTAGGTTACTTCAAATAGCAAAGCTTACGTCATATTAAACAAAGAAACAATGAAGGTAGAAGAGTCATTAAATATAAAATTTGATGAAAGTCCACCCAAACCCTCTCCACCTCTTGTCGATGACGAGATTATAGAAAGTGAAGCTATAGTAATAAAGAAAAAGATAAGTGAAGAAGAAGAACCTCTAAGTGATGAAATAATAAACATTAAAGAGTCCAAAGATCACCCCCGTAGATAAATTCATAGGAAAACTAAACGAACGAACATTAAGATCTCAAGTTCAAAACCAAAGTAGCTTGTTTTGTTTCGCTTCAACCTTAGAACCTAAGAATACACAAGAAGCCATAAAAGATGAAAGTTGGGTAATGGCTATGCAAGAAGAACTAAATCAATTTGTTTCTAATGATGTTTGGACACTTGTCCCTCCACCTAGTAATCAAACCATAATAGGAACCAAATGGGTTTATAAAACAAATTAGATGCAAACGGAGTAGTGTCTAGGAACAAGGCTAGACTCTTTGCTCAAGGGTATAACCAACAAGAGGGAATAGACTTTGATGAGACCATACCCCCGGGCTAGATTAGAGTCTATAAGAATACTTTATGCATGTTTGTGCTAATGATCTAAAGCTTTATCAAATGGATGTCAAAAGAGCTTTTCTAAATGGTTTCATAAATGAAGAAGTATATGTAGCTCAACCTCCAGGCTTCATTGATTTTGAAAACCCAAACATGTGTATAAATTAAAGAAAGCCCTTTACGGTCTTAAACAAGCTCCAAAAGCTTGGTATGATAGACTTAAGTCATTTCTAGTTAAACACAACTACACCATGGGGTTAGTTGACAACACACTTTTACTAAGAAAAGAGAGTCACATATAATCATAGTACAAATATATGTAGATGATATTATATTCGGATCCACTTGTCAAGACATGTGTGATGATTTCTATAAAATCATGCATGAGAAGTTCGAGATGAGTATGATGGGAGAACTTAGTTTCTTTCTTGGTCTACAATAAAACAAGTAGAAGATGGTATCTTCTTCAATCAATCTAAATACATCAAGGAGATGTTAAAGAAATTCGGTCTAGAAGAGTCAAAACCAATTAGGACTCTAATGTCATCTGACACCAAACTCACAAAAGATGAAGATGGGAAACTGTAGATAATACTAAATATCGTGGCATGATAGGTAGCCTTCTACCTCACGGCAAGTAGGCCGGATATCATGTTTAGTGTTTGCTTATGTGCTAGGTTTCAAGAAGACCCTAAAACATCACACCTAGAAGCCGTAAAAAGGATATTTAGTTATATTAAGGGTACAACACAATTAGGATTATGGTATCCTAAGGGCACGGTAGAAACAATTGTATATGCAGATTCCGACCATGTAGGTGATTATGATGTAAAAAGTACAAGCGGGTATGTACTTTTATGGGATGTTGTTTAACATCTTGGTTTTCTAAGAAACAAACGGCATTTGCAATATCAACAACCGGGTTTAGCACGCCTCGTGGGCAAAGCATGCCAACAAGCACTATGGATGAAACAAGCGTTAGTAGACTACGACATCCATCTAACCGACATAGCCATCCTATGTGACAACAAAGGTGCCATCGACTTAAGCAAGAATTCGTATTGCATTCTCAAGACAAAGCATATAGAGATTCGTCATCACTTCCTAAGAGACAATGTTCAAAAAGCGAACATCTCTATTGAGAAGGTAGCATCCAAAGATAACATAGCCGACGCCCTCACCAAACCATGAAGGAACAATTCAACCTACTTCGCCTTGGTCTTGGTCTAATGGAACAAACGTCGTAACTTATTTGACTCTACAAGGTATGTAAACACTAGCCTTCTTCTTTCTGAGTCTAGGATTTCTATTTCACGCACAACTCACAAACAATACGGAAATTTTCAAAACCCAAGATGAGTTTTTCCACTTATAGTTTTCTTATTTTTTTTATTTTTTTCATTTTCAAAGAAAACCTACTTTCACAATGTTTTCTAAAAGGATGATACCCTCCCAGATCATTTCACAAAAGCAATTTCTCACGTCTAGGACAAATCGCTTTTCATTATTAATACAAAGTAAAAACCCGTTTTCATTGCATCTCATGTCTTTTGAATGCTAAAAAGGACACATAACTAATATGTGTTTTCGGGTACATTCATTTAAGCAACAATGAATTAGAGCATTGATAACACAAAATTACGTACTCATGTACTAAATATGTGTTTTCAGGTTATCTCAATAGGATGGTTTTATACTTCTAGTTTATTTTCTATTTCTTTTAGGAGTCGAGATAACCTAAACTCCAAATAGTTTGCATATAGGCACACACTAGGCAAAAATGTTTCCCAAAAAGAAAATTTTGTCGCCTGAATCACTGTGATCCACGGATCCCGACTTTTATGCTGGACGGATCCCTCGGAAGGATCCGTGCAACATAAGTCAAGCTAACTTCTATTTTTTTACTTTGGATGAAAAATCCACATTTGTTTCATTTTTAGGAGTATGCTTTAATGCTTGTGTTCTCATGATCACATGCCTTGAATTCATATCTAATCATTAGATTTTAATCCACATTTTGGGTCAAGCATTCATTACAATGCTTTGTTTTTCTATATATATAACTCCCAAAATGGTTGCATACTCCATCTCCTTCTCACAAACACACTTCATCATGTCATCCAAAACCCTTAGAGAATCATCTAGTACAAACAATCATGATATCCAAAACTTTGTACTTCCACCATCCAAAATACCACAATCAAATGCTAGGATATCCAAGACGATTAGTATCCCATCTTGTTGTTTAGCAAAACCAACCTCAAATGGTTCATCCTCAACAAATAACTCACCACAAGATGCTTCCATTATAGCACCTCCTCATCACCAACAAGTACACCAACTTCATCACCACCTCAAATAACTCTTTTGGAACTCCTTAAGACCCCAACAAGATCTAACCAACCTAAAGAAAAAGAATTAGTCTTTTCAACACCCCCACATCTCCAAATACTATATTTCAAGATCTTGAAACATCACCACCATTAGCTCCCATCACATTACAAGAACATCTAGGTTCTTTTCCACCACCAATTACAAACATTCCGATATTGATCCATATTTTCCTATTTTTCCACCACAACTTCCGCATAACTCAAATCAAAACAACCCAGAAAACTTCCGCACTCATTACCCACATCATTTACATTGTGAACATTGCCAATCCACTAGGGAAATTGCAATAGAAGTTAGGAAGAAATGCTTCATACTCAACCTCATCCTTGATCGCATCAATACCATTACTCATCAAAACCTCCATCCATAACCTTATGCAAGCATGGAAGGAATCACTACTACTATTTTCTACTTTTAGTATTATTTTGAAGTCATTTTCAAGAACAAGTCTTGTTCTTATTTTTTTTACATGCTTGTAGTGGCATACATGCCACTACAATTTGTTGTTTTATTACAAGGCCTTGTTTACATACCTTGGCTCCCAATCTTGATTCTCGACAACCACAAGATTATATAAGCATGTTACTAACCTTTCTTTTGTAGGATTTTTATTTTTCTTCACTTGACGCCCCAAACAAGGGGAGCTACCACAAGGGGGAGTTAGAAGTTTGTTTATTTCTTCCAGGGTTAACTTTTGTTTCGAAAAAGGGGAGAAGAAGTAAAACTTAGGGGCTTTCAAAACTTGCATCTATTCTTAAGTTTTACTCATCATAACATTATGTTTTGTCATCAACACAAAAGGGGAGATTGTTAATACAAATAAACCGTAAAAACGTTTATTAATATTTTGCGATCTCTTTTGTGTTTTGTTGATAACAAATGTAATGTTATCTTAAGTATAATTATAAGGATACATGTAATTTTTGTAAAGCATTTACATATAGCCATTTAAATATAAAAATGTAATAATTAAGCATTTGTTGTAATAGTTTATTAGGATGGGTAAAAACCATAACCCATGGATCTTAACCCATACCAAAGAAGACTTGATACAATGTATACTTAGATACATTGAATCTAAAGAAAACCCATGGACCAACCCATAACCCATGACCCATAACTAAAAAACCCATGGGCAAGAGGAGCGCCACCACCGGATCCTTAGGATTACACTAGACGGATCCCATGGGAGGGATCCTGGGATCCGGGAACGAGAAGAAATTTGCCTATAAATAGAGAGCCATTTCTTCATTCTAACTCACCACTCTTCTTACTAAATCTCTCATACACTCTCATCTCTTCTAACATATAGATCACTTGATCTAGAGAGTTGTTCTTCTTTCTTTCTATTTGTGATCTACATATAGGTCCTTCTCTAGATCACGAGCATTATACAAGTCATCCAAGCAAGGGGTCCTTGATTGATTTGTCACCCGCAAGATTTCGTGAGCGAAGATCTTGTATTTGATATTTCACATATTTGTTGTGTAATAGTTGTGTTGGTTTGGTCCACCGTGCTACGGTATCTAGCTTTGTACCGGAAAAAGTGTAAGCAACGCTGTGAAGGCTTCTCCGCCAAGTGAAGGAGTTTGTTGACATAGTGCTTGAACTCTCGAGTAGGTGACTCGGGGAGTGGAGTAGGGCAAGGAAGGTGACCTTGTAGTCGAACCACTATAAATCGGTTGTGTCTTTTCTATCCCTTAACTTTATTTATTTGCTTGCATTATCATTAGATCTATACGCTCTCAACATCCATACGATTTCACATAATATCGAATCTAAAGTTTTTGAAATCAACTTAAAATCGACAAAACTATTCAACCCCCCGTTCTAGTTTTCCACAAAAGAGTTGTTGTTTACCCATTTTAGGTTCCATGATGCCTTTAGATGATGGATTAGTTCCCTTGATGTTGGCTCGTGACGCTACATTGTTAAAATTTTTGCCTAGGTATAAGGAAATAGATGTTTATGTAGAGACAAATGTATCGTTATTGAAAACATATGATAGAAAAACATATGTTGCTGATTAGGGGTTCTCAGTCCTCAAAGGGTCTAGTAATTGAAGATATTGATGAGGATAATGTGGTCAGCATTAACTGTTAAGAAAAATTGTTGTCAAGAGAGTGGTATAATCATGAATGACACCAACGCAAGTTTCAACCACTAATGTTTGTCTGTTGGTTGAAAGTATTGTTAATGATGCTAATGTAGGACTCCCTGATTATGATGAGCTACCATCCTCATCCCATGCGCCGCCATTACTTAAATTTGATTTAAGATAGTGATTGTGATCCTATGGGTGGTTTTATCCCTTCAAAGCGTAAACAAACTGAGACATATTTTGATGACGACTTGTTCCAGCAAGATATTGCAGTGAATTTGGATCAGGATACATGCTTTGATGATAAGCCGAAGATACTAAAAAGATTGAAGAGTTATATCCAAAAAATGGGGGTATGTTTTTGAAATATCGGTCGAAGAGGTTGATGATGAACTTGTAGAAAGGGAAGAACCTAATATTGAAGACGCCCTTGCCCAGAGGAAAGAACCAGAACCGAAAAGGGGTGGTAGTGATTTTGATCATGATGTCAGTGGCATGACAACACCTAAACCTGATGTTAACATGTGTGGTTTCTCATTTCAGCTGGATTCAAACATTCAAGACAGTAGGAGACAAGCTGCTGCCAAACTTCCTCCAAAAGAATCTCTTGATCATGCACTTGCACCTGTAATTGACTTTGATGATCTTGATAGTGCTGATGAAGCAGATATTGAACAGGGTATAGGTCAAAGATAGAGAAGCTTGAAGCTATTGAGAAAGAATTATAAGGGTAAGTCTAAAATCAAAGAAGGTGCATTTAAGGTGGGAGAGGAGTTTGTTACAAGAAAAGAAGTGACTGAACAGGTGAAGATGCATGCATTACAGTCAAGGAGAGCTATTTGGGTTCTCCAGTGTGATAACAATAGGGTGAGAGCTATGTGCTATGACACCGGGTTGGTGCAACTTCTTTCAATCCAACATATGGCAGAGAAGAGGATATGCCATCTACCTAAAAGACACGGGGCCAATTTAAGAAAATCACAAAGCATAAGGACATTAAATGCAAAGGTGTTAGTGATAAAGGATATAAAATCAAGAATCATATACCTCTTGCTCATGGGACCTACTCTCTCAAAGTGGAATGAGCGAGGTTGGTCGGTTAAAACATTGACTGATACTCATAAATGTATCCAAACAAGAGATGTTACTACTGCTACATCTAGGTTTCTGTCAACTCATGTCATCTAGATTCTTCATAGAAATTCCAAAAACTCAATTAAAGCATTACAACTTGAATTAATACAGAGGTTACAAATAAACGTATCATTTGATAAAGATTTCGTGGCAAAGAAAATTGCTGAGGAGAAGATGACAAGTGATCACAAACAACAATATGCCCTCCTTAGAGATTATGTTATAGAGCTCAGATCAAAAACCCAGCATACAGCTAAGATCCGTGTGGAAACCAACACATATCAGACTCTTAATTCAAGGGTATTCAAAAGAATTTATGTGTGTGTCAGTGCACTTGAAGCTGGGTATAGAGTTACAAGAATAGAGGTATTAGGATTGGATGGTGCTTTCTCCAAAAGGACCATATACAGGGTAAATTTTGATGGTTGTTGGTATTGATGGTAATAATGGTATTTACCTTCTTTCATGTGCTGCTGTTGAGGAGGTCAATGCAAAAGTTCTTGGTTATGGTTTCTAAAAAATCTAGGTGATGACCTTGATTTACAACCAAACTATAACTACACTTTCATTTCAGATAGACAAAAGGTATAATAAATTCCATTAACACTAATTACAAAGAAATTCGTTACACATAAGCAATGTTTTAAACCACTATGTCTTACTTGTAACAGGGTATTCTATCAGCTATTCAAAAGCTTTTTCCTTCTACTGAACACATATTCTTCGTTAGACACATCCATGAGAACATGAAGCATATTTTCAAAGGAATGCTTTATAAGGATTTTTTGTGGAAGTGTGCAACAACAACCACATCTTTCAATGTATCTCATTATATATTAGAGATACTAAGGTTACAAAGGATATACTCTAAATAATTAAAAGATCTCAGAGAAATATTTTCATCTTTGAAGGTTTCCTCCTTTGTCTTCATAAGTCCTTCATCTTTCAATGTTTTATCTTATCAACTTAAATATTAGACCCAACATCACCCTTGTGTGGGAATTGACCACATGACTACCTACATAAGATTCAATACTTGAATACCTGGAAAACCTTGAGTGGACCAAGCTTTGGTTGAAAGTTAGATAGGTCTAAGACGTGGCGCTTAATGAGTAAGACTAGACTACAGGAAAATTGACCATAGGATTTGGAGTCTAGGATTATAGGTTAGGCAATTTGGCCATCTGAGCCTAATGACAACCACGCCTAAGAATGCACATTAGATCATTACAATTATCATCCCCATTAGTTGTTTGCCAGGAAACCATTCCATTAGATCATCCAGGACAACTAAATATAATCAACAAACTATGAGTCCTTTATTAGGTAAAATATGACTTCAATTAGACAGCTAGAGATAACTAATTGTTCATGAGGACGACCTCAACTTTACCAAATTCTAGACTACTCACCTAACCTGTACACCGCCCCTTACATAGATCAAAGGTAAACGAGACTTATAATTATTAAAACATGATATAGAAAAATAGCATCAACGACTTTATTAAACGCCAATCAAAATGGTGGAATTGCATTGTACCAATTTGGTTTTTGCATATGAACCTGATACATTTGTGAGTTCCTATTCGATTTCCGTTGACTATGTTTGGTTCTTTTATAAAGAAAGTAAGCAAGTTGGCTGGACCATAAAATACTTTTGGTTCCAACTCAATCGTGGTGAGTATTTGGTAGTTTGAGAGAACCATTCAATATAAAGTGAGGCACATACTATGGATCTTAAGAAATCGACCATGTAGAATTATTGTTTATATAGTTTTAGGGTATATTCGTATGTTTGTTAGCTTCCATGTTCTTTCCTTTCTACTTAAAATACAATCTCAATAACACAAATTGCAATAACCAATTTCTTCACAATGTCATCCCTTACTATGCCCTTCCCATTTCGTCCTCCTCCATTCTTTAAAATTTAAGGTCCGTTTGGTTTGTTAATGGATTTGTATTTGGATTTAGATTTGGTTTTGAATTTGGTATACATATTAGATAAATATAAGAGATAGAAGATAAAATTGATATACTAAAAAAAAATGACAAAGTAGAGAGATGTAGTGTAAACCCTAAAATCGTGAACGTGTCAAATGTCCAATATACCCCTAATAATAAAACAACCAAAATAAAAGGAACTCGTTATATGCGTTACATGTTCATTTCACAAGTAATGGAGGATTAAACCTTATGCTTAACTTATAAGTTTGTAAAACACATAAAGAATGTTACATGTACACAAAGTAGATCAAATAAATACATTCACAAGTAAAATAGGCAAGTAAATTAATTGATGATTTGGTCTTATTTTGTCCCCCCCTTATTCGGCTATAGAGAAACGCCCAAGGTCCAATAACTTCCTAAATTGTCTCACTCATATCCTGTATATTTACCTAGACTAAATCAATATACGCTTCACTAAAAACCCTAATACTCCTAAACAAACAAGTGACGGCAAAGAGCTCTCTTTCTCCATCACTCATCGACAACAAGAGATTCAAGAGGAGGTTTGGAGGCTTCGAGTAGGGGCTGAAATCGTGGGTCTGGGTGCGAGGGCTGCTTGGTTTTGACGTTGGTTGAGACCCCTGCTGGTCGTGGGTTCCTAGGAGACAGAAAGGGTGATAGTTGTTTAGTCTTTGGTCTTGTTCCTACGCTACCAAGGTAACGCCTAATATCCACTTATCTCGTCTCTTTTTTTTTTTTTTTCTTTTTGTTTCTTGTCAAGGCCGTAATTTTCTCCATGCGTATGATCATATACACGAAGAAAGCATGTTACATAAGTTAATAACCTCGGTCTCATAAGTCACGTAAAAGGGTCTCGATTAATTATTTGTTGATCGAATGGATAAAAGGAACCCAGAATCGAAGTTAAATGATTGGTCGACGGTTGCTTTTGTGAGATGGGTGTGTGTCTCGTTATATTAAGGTCCCATGGATGTCATTTGAATATTTATAAGTCATTCATGAACTCAGTTCTAGTAAATGGTTATGCTATATGTGTGCAGCATGTTGTGGGACAAATGGAGTTCAAAGAGAATTGGGTGCAAACTGTTTCTAAAAGTAGGTGTAGGTATCAAAAGAGTAAAAGGTTATCAAATCAAAATAGTATAAGAATGGTCTTGTGGGTAAGTTTAAGGGTGATCGCGGGATTATTGCATTGGTCGTTTGGAGTTTTGAAAGCATGTCGGGATAGTTGAGTCGGGTGTTAGTCGTAAAGTATGATTATTTGGTCGTAAATATTAGTCATTTGAACCGCATGAGCTTGAATATTGATCGAACATGTACATGAATAATGAAATATGAAGCATATCTTAAAATCTGTATATGACCATTTTGGTTATATTTTATATATTTAAGTTATTTATATTTCGAACTTTAATCATTGGTAAGTGTCACATGCAAACCCTGAATCTTATAAATTTTCATATAAAGCCCACAAATAGATTATCCACCATATTAAACCTTCAAGTTTACCATTTATTAATTGTAACCTTTAAGTTTGGCTAATTAATGATTATTACCTTAAAGTATTTTATTTTCGCCCATTACTAAAAATGAGAATACGCGTAATAACACTAAAAATATTGATACGATTTATATAAGCAATAAACTTATGACTTAAATGAGCTAATAAATATTGTACGAACCGTAATCCGTAGATTCATTAAGACGCGGCATTGTATCTTTGTGTTCATTCATTCGTTTGCTTTCCTTTCATCTACAAGTATACGATATTCTATCCCTTTTCAAGTAGGGATTTCTTGACTTTCGATCCTTCGACTTTGTTTCGCTTATGATATTTTATTGCTATGATTTTGCTATTCCCTGATATTGACCTTTGCTATTGACCCTTGATATTGACCTTTGCTATTGACCCTTTGTTATTGTTGATGATACCAAACCTATTGAATCTCATATGAACCTTTGAATCATGTTACCGAACCTTTGGTAATGAACATCATATGAACCCTTGATATTGGACTTGATATTGGACTATTGTTATGAACCTCTCAATTGTGACCTACTGATATTGAACCTCTGATTATGATGACTGATATATATTGCTATACTGTGGACCTTTGTTTGACCCTTCAGATTTATACCCGAGCCAAATATCGTTAACTAGTCATGGAGGTACCATGACCGTCATTGATGCACCAATGGCATGACTCCAGTGTGTACGAGTGATGTTACACACCGCCCTTTCTGTATATCCGATTATGAGCTCGATATATATTGTTATGGCCACTATTGTCTGCAAGGGCGTATGGATGCATCCTAGATCTCAGACTGCATCACTCGATATATATATACTGTTCGGGTGATGTGCGTGGTGCAATACACCCCTCACCGGGAGCTAGCTACTCCACTGGTTACCGGTCTCCCTCCTATTGTCTGGTATTCGAGGTCACCCTCCAATACGATGGTTACTATTGATTACGGGCCGCTATTGCCACTACTGATATTACTGCATCGTATGTTGCTCGGGATGGATTTTGACAACCCTATACTGTTGACATACCTATATTGTACCGTCTGTTTACCCCAACGCACCATATTATGTATTTGATCGCCCGCTACCCTACCCTTAACTTATTCTTCTACCATTCCATTCACGCACGGGTTATTATTATTATGGTTATTGAATTTGATTATGCTTTTACACGCTTTAGGTGACAATCGTTGCCCTGCTACTATATGAGTAATATGTGATTGTCTCGGTTGATCTATTGACATGCTAATAACCGACAAACGGGTTACCACCTATGTGACTCTTTGATTCGTCTAGTCCATGTTAGTGTATAAATGATTGTTTTGACGGCTTATCATGTAAACTCTGTTTTGTTAACCTCATGGTCTATGAATATCTCATAGTATCCTTATCTGCTCATTGTTGATCTATGATTGGATAAATGGTTCGACTTTATGGTCCGGCTTGTTAACTTGTCAATTTGGCCTGCTATGTCCTTAAGTCATTCAATTGTTCATGCTGAGTTCATGTTTGATACGTGTGGTTACCATGTCTGGCTACTGATAGTATTTCTGCTGTAGGGATACTTGTAATGTTATTAACTGTAGTTACTTGACTTGTATGATTGCCATGCTCACTTTCTAATTTAATTGCTTCCGCTTGCGTTTAGTTTTCCTTTTGGCTTAATTATATTCGACTTCGAATTGATTGTATGCTATTCTTGTGAGTGAATACGCGGTTGCTATGTTTGAGTTTGTTTTCGGTACCTGTATGTCGGTCTGCTTATATGTGATTATGTATATGTCGTGGATGCCTTACTCTGCTTTGTTCTCCTTGTTATCTGTTCATTCTGGATATCGGTATGATTGTGTTCTGCAGATCCTCATTGACTCATTGATTCCTTTGACCTTGTTATCGTTCCTTATTTCATTTCGCATTTTGATTTTATGTAGCTTTGTTTTGTTATATCTGTTCACTGGGCTTTTAAGCTCAGCCGCATTTCTTTTCCTGCGGCAGGTTTTAGGTTTGAAGATGGGCTTGTTGGGCTGAGAGTTGGATTAGTCGAGTAGACCGACCTTAGCTACTTTATCATTTTGGATTTAATTTGAGGAGTTATTGTTTTCAGATTTTATTTCCGTTTTGGACATATTGGATTTGGTATTTTCTTTGTAAGTCATCCGTTATATGACTTGGTAATTTATTTTATAATGCCTTCGCTTGTAAAATTTTATTTGTATGTTCTGATATGACACCAGAATGTGACACTTCTACCCTTGTCGGGTTGGGGTGTTACATGTAGACACAAAACAATTCTGGGCCCACTAAAACTTCCGAATCCCACCTATCTTGTGGGTATTTGAAATAGTAGCTATTTTGTGAGGCTAGCGCCATTTTCTAATCCAAAAGAATAAAACAAAAAAGTATTTTGGGAGTGAAGTCAAGAATCTCTCTTGGTTTAAAGTTAGTTATCTTTTGTTATGGTTTTTTAAAAGAAAAGAAAAGTTGAAGGTTGATGATGAAATAGCATAAAATGACAAAAATACATTTGTTTGCAGAGACTTAACGTACCATCACTAACGGACATTTGGTCAGATGACACCAGTCTGTTACAAATCTACAAATACAAGGACAACTAGTGTAGTCATTGAAGTTTTAGTATGAAAAGTGAATTTCTTTGTAAACTACAAGGACTAAATTCATAACTAACTCTTGTTTTAATTTAAACAAGAGTAAATTGCATAAATCGTTCCTGACCCAAATTGCATGTTTCCATCTTAACCATTACGAAAATGCAAAAATCGTCACTGTGAAACCTCTAAGCAAATTTTCTTTCTGGTTGGGACGAAAATTGCGTGTTTCGTCCCAATCGAGAACGAAAATTTACTCAAAAGTTTTTCACATAGACGATTTTTATACATTTGAAATGGTTGGGACGAAACATGCAATTTGACCAAAGTTCAATGACTACTTATGCAATTTAACTCTTTAAACAATAATCAAATTGTAATGACTCGATATCCAAACACCCATTAAACGATATCTAAACTCCGGCAACCAACAACTGTTAAATACAACCAAACATATCAACTGGGTTTGATTCACAATGACACTCACAACACTTCAATACCCATATTCTCAACTGGGTTTCATCCCCTTCACCAAAAAACCCAAATTTCCGACACCTCATTTTCTTGATATCCCAAAAAAGCCCAAAAAACCCACCTTTATTAAAGCAAATTTAAGTATGGTTATTGATAAAGAACAAGACTTTAAGCCTTCATTTGATGAGTACTTAAAATCCATGGAAACTGTCAAAATCCGGCGGCAAAAACGGCAGAATTCCGGCGAGTCTCCGGCGCCGGAAAGTGACAAAGGTGGTGAATTGGGAGATACCCATTTGGAATTAGGTGTTAAAAAAGTGTGGGTTAGGAAAAAAGTGGATAATGGTGTGGTAAAAACCGACGAAAATGAAGTTGTGAAGAAATGGGTTCGAAAGAAATTGGACTCGGGTTATAAAGAAAGCGAAAAAGATACTAATGTTTTTCGGCGAAATGAGGAAAAATATGAAATGGGTTTTGTTAAAGATGCTAATGTTTTTCGGAGAAATGACGAAAAGTATGAAATGAGTTATGTGATGGATAAAGAAAAAGGTACTAATGTTTCTTGGAAAGTGGAAGAAAAGTATGAAAAGTATCAAGGAGAGAGAATTAAGGGTTCGGAAGTAAGTTATGCGATGAATAAAGAAAAGGGTGTTAATGTGCAGAAGGCGACTGGGAGAAGGGAATTTGGTGGTTATGGTAATGTGGAGATGGAAAGAGATGCTTTTAAATCGCTTGAGGAGCATCCGGATGTTTGTGATCAGCCGAGGGTTTCGCGTGCTGAAATGGAGGAGAGAATACAGAAGTTAGCAAAGTGGTGAGTTGGACTAGCTTTTAAATGTAATGCCAAACACCCCCTTTGTATAAATGCACCTTCATCTGGTCAGTTTTTGCTTTCCCATTTAAAGAGTTGTATTATGTTTATGCATTCTGTAAGGCTGTTTATAAAAGCGTATTAGTAATAATTAGACCCAAGTTGAAAACTTTTAGTTTGTAGTTGAGTCTTAGTTTTAAATTTATATAGAGCTAGCAATATGGCAATAGTATTGGATTGCAATATAGTAGCCTTGAATTCCAAGAATGACTTATTTTAACTTGACAGCTTGAATGGTGCGTCGATCGACTCTCCTGAGTGGAATTTCTCTAAGATGATGAGAAGTGCCAAAATAAGATTTGCAGATTTTTCGATAATTAGGCTTATCCAGATCTTAGGAAATTATGGCAATTGGAGACAGGTGCTTCAGGTCATTGAGTGGATGCAAGCACGTGAACGCTTTAAGTCTAACAGAATAAGGTTTGAGTTTTGGTGTTATGACTAGTAAAATTTAAGTATCTATCATATGTTAATGATGCATACGTGATTCTTGATTTATCACTTCTTTATAACGGTATGTGAATATCTGTCTGTTTGACCAAGTCCCGCATTACGAGTGGCCTGTTGTTAGGTCTTGAACATCATGATGATTATTAGTTTATGCATCTGAAATGTTGTCTTTTATCATTTTTGATTCAGAAACATTTACACTGCTGCACTTGATGCACTTGGGAAGGCAAAGAGACCAGTTGAATCGTTGAATGTCTTTAACACAATGCTGGTAACACTTTGCTTCAGAGAAGATTTTAATTTTAAATAGAGGTGACAATTTTAACCCCATTAATATGGAAACAGGTCAAGTCGGGTTCTAGTCACAATGTTTTGAACCATTTTATTTGCAAAAGCTATAGTAATAGTTTATAACAATGTAGGTTTTAATCAGATGTCTTTCATTAGCTACTTACAAAATTTGAGAAAATGAACAGAAGGTGTTGGCTGGTTGGCCCACCCTGAACCGACCCGTTTTGACCCGTCGTCCGACCCGCATGGCCCGTCCATTGTGCTACCTCTACGTTTGAAGATAAATGGTCCACAAAGACCTTGCCTAAGAATATATTAAACTTTTATGTTTACCCTGTTGCAGCAACAAATGACCTCGTATCCCGACCGGATTGCTTATCATTGCATTGCAGTCACCCTCGGACAAACAGGTCATATGAGGGAACTTTTTCATGTGATTGATACCATGAGATCTCCTCCCAAAAAGAAGCTATCTACTGGTGTTTACACAAAATGGGACCCACGTCTTGAACCAGATATAATAGTCTATAATTCTGTAAGTATTTCCACTTCCCAAATGTTCCATTGGATCCCAGTTTCCACTCCCAACAAATTTGAACGGATAATTTGATAATAATTGTAGGTGCTAACTGCTAAATGCATGTGTGCGCCAAAAAAATCTAGAAGGGGCGTTTTGGGTATTGCAGCAGCTAAAGGAACAGGGCAAACAACCTAATAGCATAACATATGGACTTGTAATGGAGGTATTGTGTTATATAATGATATTTAGTCATTCTGATCTTTCATACCTTTTTCTAGTTTATCAGATAATTTTGCAGTTTACTTTATGTTATATGTTTCTGCAGGTAATGCTTGCGTGTGAAAAGTATGATTTGGTACATGAGTTTTTCCAAAAGATGCGTAAATCTTTCATTCCAAATTCTTTAACATATAAGGGTATGTTAATATGCGTTATTTATACTTGCATCTTTCATGTTGCATGATCTTTTAATTATCTATATGACCTTTTCTAAAATTCCCTTCAGTTCTTGTGAATACACTATGGAAGGAAGGAAAAGTTGATGAGGCAATACAGACCGTTCAATATATGGAAAAACGAGGAATAGTTGGTTCTGCAGCTGTTTACTATGACCTTGCTAGATGCTTATGCAGTGCAGGAAGATGCAAGGAGGCTCTTGTGCAAGTAAATACTGTTTACGCTTTGATTATCAAATACGTCACTGTGGCCTTTTTAGTTTTCTATTTATTTGCATTATCCGGGTGTTTGAGATACATCCAATGGTATCTAATTATAAAATGTTTATTCCAGCATAGAATAAGTGAATAAGCGTAAGCTGTTTCTCCATCCAAACACTCAAAAGTGTGTCTTGTGTTAAAAAAAGGCAATAAGAAATAAGCACTTTATAAGACATGATCTCAGACACCCTTCATGAGCTCCTTATGTGATAAGAGTATAAGCAGATAGCAACATGGAAGGCTTGAGCTAGTGTTTGGATGTGCTTTTGCTGATTGAATGTGTGATAATTAGATACCTTTAACTAGTAAGATAAGTGGCATCAGTTTTACCATATTGAAACACTAAAAACTAATTGTGTGACTTGAAAACGCAATGCAAAACATCTATAATAGGTTATGGGAATATGGGCTACTAAAATTTTTCTGTCGATATAAGTTGACTTGGGAGTTCAGATAGAATCAGAGTAATTGGACTAATGGTTAAACTGTTACATGGGTTAGACAGTGATACTTATGTTCTTGTGCAGGTCGAGAAGGTGTGTAAGGTGGCAAATAAACCACTGGTGGTGACTTATACCGGTTTAATTCAAGCTAGCTTAGACTCGAGGAAAATAGATAGTGGGACCTACATATTTAACCATATGCGCAAGTTTTGCTCCCCGAATTTAGTTACATATAATATTATGCTCAAAGGGTACCTCGATCACCATAAGTTTGATGAAGCAAGACAGCTGTTTTATAAGTTATTGGAGAATGGGAAACATATTACCAGTAATGTTGACTATAGGCAAGCGGTGTTACCTGATATACATACATTTAACTTAATGTTAGACGCGAGTTTGGTGAATAAAAAATGGGATGATTTCGAGTTCGTCTACACAAGGATGCTGGAACATGGATTTTACTTCAATGCAAAACGTCACTCCCACATGATACTCGAAGCCTGCAACGCTGGAAAGGTAGTATCTTTTTTAAGTTAATGCGCATGAGGGTCAAATAAGGTTTTTTTTCATAGTGAATCTGTGAAATGTTATATAAATAAAATAATTTAAAGGTAGCTAATATGGTTTCCGTTTTCTTATTATCCATTGTTCGAAAGGGAGAGGGAGACAGATTGACTTCTGGGGTCAACTAGATTACGTCCTTAGAGCATGAAACTAATAAAACGTTTATAGCTTATAAATAGAATTGTACCAATTACATACAGGTTATATAGTCTTGACATTCTGAAAATGTCTTTGTCCAATGATCGTTAGAACCCAGATCAATCTTGGACTTGAAAAGTAGCACTTTTGACCCCAAAAGTCAAACGATTCTTCTTTTTCAGTTTTTGTCAGAACCCATATTGATCTTGTACATTAAAGCCACATCTTTGACCGCAAAAGTCAAATCCATCTTCTTTTCCCAGTTTCTGTTAAAAGCCCATATCAATCTTGGACTCGAAAGTAACACCTTTGTGCTTGGTAGTCAAACTGCGTTTTTTCAGTTTTAATTCGAACCCATATCGATCTTGACTTAAAAAAGTACAGTCAAACCCTTATTTTTTCAGGTTTCTTTTTATCAGAGCGTGTAATAATGGACTTGAAAAGTAACATAATGACCTAAAAAAAGGGATATTGATTTTTGATTGATCAATTTTGTGTCGATATTTGCAGGTGAATCTGCTAGAAACAACGTGGAAACATTTGATTGAAGGTGATCAGATCCCACCCCCACCTCTTGTTCAAGAGATGTGTTGTATAAAACTAAAGGAGGATGATTATGCTGCTGCGTTCTCCTGTCTAATATGCCTTCCTTCAACCGAATCACATAAATATTCCCGAAATTCATGGTTAAATCGTTTCAGAGATAATCCCGACGTTTTCAGGGAGGAAACACTCTTACGAATAATAGATAGGACAAATACTTTGTTGCTTAGAAACGAAGAAATCAATCCGATTCTTTTGAATCTGATGAGATCTTGTAAAGAAATTCTAGGAGTCCAGCAATAGAGACTATCTACAGATAAGGAATGTTATGTTGTAAATTGTTTATGTTTTAGAATGTTAGTGAGAGCTAGGTGGTTTATATGAAAATAGAATACATGCATACACATACAATGACATTGATATCTTGTATTAAAGTCACAAATTTTACAACAGTTATGTTATATGCAGGTTCTGATAGCTCAGATGTATATATCGAAGCTAGCGTTTTCTTATATAGAACTCGATAAACCGCGATGTAATGTTGATGTAGGACACAATGAATTAAACTGGGGTGTAGTATATGGCCCTTGAAATATATTCTTGAAAATTAATCTGTAAGCTGCTTCAGTTAAGTGTATTCCATCCCAACTAACATATGTATCCGGGTTATCACACACGGGTGCAGATGCAGATCCACAAGCTTCTGATGTGTCGAAGTTAAATGACCTATGACCTCCACAACATGCATCTAGAGCCCCGTTTGTAAATCCTGCAAAATGTGAATTTAAACACAACAGGAAACCTGAATCGATAATGTAAGCATGAAACAGCATATTCGAATAGTAAGAAATTTGGATAATTACAACCTTTTCCATCCGGTTCCAAAACTTTCAATTTTATTAGTAATAGCGGATTAGGAGGTTTTTATACACATGAATAAACTTCAGAAGACTGTCTGACCCATTTGGCATGCTTTCTATATAGTTGTATCCTATAGCTTAACCCATTAGACTCCTTAGAGATAAAACATGACCCATTTTGATCAATTTATAGGAACATGATTTGAGTAGATTCATCTTACGATCTTAAACACATTAACGTATTATGTACCAAATTTATCTGGATCTATAACATATTAACGTATTATGTACCAAATTTATCTGGTGAGTGGTAGATTTGCATGGCAGCATTGTAGTAGTCGGCATAGATGACATTGACATTAGCATGAAGCTCTCGAATCCGATTCAGGTTCGTTTGCAAGAGCTCATTGTGATATTCAGCAAACTCGTTTAATTGAACAAGGCAACCAGTTGTCGGATCATACTCTTCAGTTTCAGAACCACAAACTGTCAAATACGCCTCTGAGCATCCAATTGGTAAGTTTCCTGGAACAACTAGTGTTCGAGCACCCATCTCAATCAACTCCTGTACTTATAACTATAAATATATCATATGCTACCTAGAAATTAACATCTTGTTTACAATAATAAATGCAATCTAAAAGGTGATGTGTAATATAGATTTTGACGGTAATAATGTATAATTGATAGCTCAGAGCATATTTTGTATGATTTGAGTAGCTTCTTACATCGACTGCTGAGATAATGGCATCAATAACAAGAGGAACTAATGATTTGAACTCATCGATTGGTTTTCCTGCTAATATTGGAAAATTGTAATCGTTTCCTCCAATCTCTCCCACTAGGATCAAAGACCGTCCAATAAAGTTTCTACAATCTGCCCACAATATAACCAATCAATACATTTTAAAAAAAATACCAAGTACTATTTGAAACACAAATTTGCATTAACAGTGCACGTGTAGTAGCAAATACACACTTATTTACCTGTAAAGTTGTCACATATAGAAGGCAATGATCGTTTAAACCATTCCAGCTGAACTTTTAACGATGCATTTGTCAGAGGATTTACAATCCCTCTTGCTTCAAGAACTGATGAATTTAATGCGGTTGCACCCGCCACCGCATAATTTACTCCTTGTTTAAGTGCCACACCATTGTCATTTCCCTTATCGTGCACATACGGTGGTATCAATGGCAATCCTAGACTCTCAGCTGCATAACCATGAAACCTTTTTACGGAAATTCTGTACTCTTGTAGGAATACAATGTTCAAAGTTCAAACTAAAACATAGTAAATTTAGCATGAATAAACATAGTGACATCAAATAGTAGATAAGTCACCTAAGAAATCTATAACAAGGAGACCATTGGAGCACCGTCCAGTGGAATGATCAGGCAAGGATTCACCATAGGGTGGCATAAGAAACGAAATAACTCGATTACTAAATTTGGCAAGTTGTTTTAAGTTACCAGTATCAGCAAGTGAGTCACCAAAGCTTATGATGGATGTATAACATCCATTAGCATACAAGCTGCTAACACTACATAACAACATAAATATCACCAAGTAATTTGAAGAACACTTCATTGGAAAACAGTTGTTGAGCTTACAAATGGTGGTTTGTCTGTTCTACACTTCAAAATGTGTACTAATTTATAGGTTTTTAGTCTATTTCTTATGGGAAATTGAGAGTTTGGATGTATCTTAGATTTTTGTACTTATCTAAATTTGGGAAGCACCTTAAAACTCATAAATGGCCTCTTGCTACGTGTATCCATTTGAATTTTTTTTATAACAGTGGACTTGTGAAGCAAAGGTGTCATATTTTTTCTCTTGAAGAAAGCATTTTTTTTTTTTTTTTACTTTTTTTGTCCGCGGACGTGCTGAGATATTTGTTTGTTTTTTTCGGACATAAATACATTTTTTACTTTTTATCTTTTTAAAAATTAGACATAAACTTCTTCGGCACAACCCTATGTATTCTTTTTCATTTATTTTTTTCAAAGACACAAAAAACAAACGGTCTTCTTTTTTGCAGATGAAAATTTTAAATGTACCTTTTCTTCTGCAGATATGATTTGCTTCTTTTGCATACATGATTTGCAGATAAAAATATAAAATGTTAGAAAAACAAATGACACTTTTGACCCAGAAGGTCAAACTGATTTTTCTCAGTTTTTTGTTAGAACCCATATCAATCTTGGACATAAATTTTAAAAATTAGTACTTCCTCCGTCTCAAAATATAAGTCTATTTTGACTTTTTGAAAGTCTTTTTATTTCAACTTTGACATTAAATAATTTTTTTTTCATGTTATATAATACTTGATGCAAAATATATAAATGGACTTGTGTTTTAAATGCCTTTTCATTAGTATACTTTTCATCAAGTATTGTATAACACGAAAAAAATAATTAAGGTCAAAGTGCGAAAGAAAAGACTTTGAAAAATAAAAAATGGACTTATAATTTGGGACGGAGGGAGTAGTACCTTTGACCTTAAAAGTCAAATTGCTCTTCTTTTCCCATTTTTATCCGAAACCATATACATCTTGGACATGAATAGGCAATATCTTTGACCTCAGAAAGACTGTTAATTGGTTGATTTTGTGTTTATATCTGCAGGTGAAACTGTTAGAAACAGAAGGCAATCAAATACCACCACCCCCTCTTGTTAGAAATATGCTTGTTGAATCCACAAGTGGTTCTTGTACGTGTGATTAGCACTCTTGAGTTGTTCTCACTCGTCTGTGTATCAAATCATTGTGTGTAATTGTTCTTTGTTATCGGTTGATTACGAGTTAGTGTTTAGATTAGTTTATTGTTTAGCATGAGTCATTTAGACATAATCTCAACCTTTTCCATAAGGAAATGCTTCTACGATTAATAGATGGAATTAATATTGTCGCTAAGAAACAAAGAACTAAATACAGCTCCTTTGATTTGGATGAGATCTTGTAAAAATATTCTAAGGGTCCGATAATAAGAATGTTAGTGACCGTTTTGCAGCCACCTGTTCTGCCACATGTACTCGATGAATCAATGCCAATAAGTATCACCACACAAACAATAATCGCATGGATTCATGAGTAAGAACCCAGTTCTCATGTCAAGTATATTGATTAAACATTTGAATTTATAATCGATTTTCAAACTACAACATAACGAATGTGCTTCCTGAATCCATTAGAGTTGCAAGTTTACAACAATTATGCTATATTTTTGTTTTGGATAGATCCCCTATGTAAACTACGCTTTTACCTCTAGCTCTCATAACTCAACGTATATAGCCTAGCTTGCATTTATTTAAATAGAACTCGATAAACCGGCTCCCAATTGTAATCTTGATGTGGTACAAAATGAAGTAAAACGGGGTGTAGTATATGGCCCGTGAAATAAATTCTCCGAAATTAGTCGGTAAGCCGCTTCAGTTAAGTGAACTCCATCCCAATTAACATATGTATCTGGTTGATCGCACAAGGTTGCTGATGCAAGCCCACATTCTGCCGATAAGTTGTAATTATATGGCCCTCCACCTCCACAACACGCCTTCAGAGCCCCGTTTGTGAATCCTGCAAAATGTAAATTCCAACACAACACATTCATGAATGGATTATGTACACATGAAACTACATATATGAATATGGGTAAAACAGTAACTTTTTATTGTAGGTGAAAACATGTCAGGTTAGGGCGACCTTTAAGCAACTTTTCCTTACTTATTCAAATAATCCATAACTTTTGATGATCAAAATATGATTAAAACCTACATTACTATGATAGTTTTCTGGGAACCATGATAAACCAATTTAAAAGGTTTTTATACCATTTAAATAAATTTTGTTGTAATGACTGTTTCGACCCATTTGATCCGTTCCCTATTCAGTTCGGTCTTCTAGCATGAACCATTTAATCCGTGGATCAATTTATAGGTATGTGAGTCAAGATTGCTTACTATAACGAAGACCCTTTATAGATAACAGAACTTCGTCTGTCATAACAATTCATATTAAAGTCTATTAACATGTTACGCACCAAATTTATCAGGCGATTGGTAGATTTTCATGGCAGCATTGTAGTAGTCAGCGTAGATGATGTTGACATCAGGATGAAACTCTCTAATCCGATTTAGATTCGTTTGCAGGAGTTCATTTTGATATTCAGCAAACTCATTTAACCGAATAAGGCAACCAGTTGTGGGATCATATTCTTCAACCTCAGAATCATACACTGTCAAGTATGTCGATAAGCATCCAACTGGAAAGTTTCCTGGCACAACTAGTGTTTGAGCCCCCATCTCAATCAACTCCTGCACTTATAAATAACGCAATATACATTTTTATGTGAGGATCGACACGATTCCAAAGAGTATGTGTGATATAGTTTTGGTAGTGATACTGTGATGGTTTGCACTATGTTGTTTAAATTGTATTGTATATGATCTGAGTAGCTTCTTACATTGACAGCTGAGACGATGGTATCAATAACAAGAGGAACTAATGATTTGAGCTCATCGATTGGTTTTCCTTCTAACATTGGAAAATTGAAATCGTTTCCTCCAATCTCTCCCATTAGAATCAAAGAATGTCCAATGAAGTTCCTATAATCTGCACATGATATTGCTAGTCAATGTTTCACAGATTCATATTAGACCTAGTTTCTCAACTCCCATATATGGTCAATTTTTCCAAAAGTGACTAGAAAGATAAAATCGTGGGTAGATTAATGTGGAAGATAAAAAAAGGAAATCATGTTTTACATACCCGTATAGTTGTAGAGGTAAATAAACACACTTGCTAACCTGAAGCATTGCCACAAATAGAAGGCAATGATCGTTTAAACCATTCCAACTGAACTTCTAAAGACGCATTTGTCATAGGATTCACAATCCCTCTTGCTTCAAGAACTTGTGAGTTCAATGCTGTTGCACCTGCCACTGCATAATTTACTCCTTGTCTGAATACCACAGCATTGTCAGTCACTTTTTCGTGCACATATGGTGGTACCAATGGCAACCCTAGGCTCTCAGCTACATAAACCAAGACAAAACCTCAAGTCTTTTACAAAAGAATATATTTTTCTAAAGTTAACATAACATTCTAAAAGTTATTAGCTAGGATCAAATGTTCATAATACAAAGTAATGATCTTATGGGACAAACTTAGCAAGTGGCATTACACCCGGTGACACAAACAGATCAGATAAGTTACCTAAGAAATCGATAATAAGGCGTCCATTCGAACAGCGGCCAGGGGACTGATCAGGAAGGGATTCGCCATATGGCGGCAAAACAAAAGAAATAACTCGACCCGAAATGGAAGCAAGTTGTTTTAAGTTACCAGTATCAGCAAGTGAGTCACCAAAGCTTATGATAGACTTGTAACATCCATTAGCATACATACTGCTAACACTACATGATAACATCAATATCACCAAGTAACTTGAAGAACACATCATTGGAAGATAGTTCTTTGTTGAGTTGAAAAATGGTGGTTTGTCGTGTTTATTTTTCATTGCTAACAGATCATTCTGTTTTTTTATGAATTTTTTTTTATTATTTTTATATATTGGGGCAATTCCATATTTACCCAACTTAAACATGATAATGCCATATTTATCCAAAACATACTTTAAATGCATTGTACATCATGTATTCAAAAGTTGCATTTTGGGTATATATGACATTTTCATGTTTAGATTGGGTAAATATAGAATTATCCCTTATATATTTACGGGAAATTGAGAAATCCCATACTTAATGTTGGCACCTTTTAACTTATAAATGGTATTATGCCACCTGTATTTGTCTGAAATTTGTTCACAGTGGTGAGCTGACCCTAAAAGTCAAACTTTTTTTTTTTTTTTTTTTTTTTTTAAATTTACCCGAACCCAATATGAAATGAAAAGTTATATCTTTGACCTAAAAAGTCAAAGCATTTCAACCTGTTTTTGTATAACACAGAAACAGGATGATTATGGTTATCCTGCTGCTTTTTCCTGTTTAATATGACTTCCTAGAACCAAATCACATAGAACTTCCATGAGGAAACACTTTTACGAGTAATAGATAGAATAATACCATCGCTTAGAAGCGAGGAAACGAGTACACTCTTTTGGATTTAATGAGATCTTGTAACGAATTTATAGTGGTCCAATGATAAGCCTATGAAGTTACAGATTAAACTATTACATCCACCTGATTTGCCATATGTACTCATCTACTCGATGCGCCACTATCAGTATCCCCAAACAAGAATACTAAACACAATGATTAACGAGTAAGTTCCAGTTCTCATAGACTATAATGTAATCTCAAATTATCCACAACAGGCATATTGCGTCCATTAAAATTACAACATCACAACAATTATGTTAAATTTGCGGTTGATCAAATATGTGAACAAATATTTTTACCTTCTGCTCTGGTAGCTTAATTTATATATTGAAGGTTGTGTTAGCTTAAATTGAACTCGATAAACCGCCTTCCAATTGAAATTTTGATGTAGGACACAATGAATTAAACTCGGGTGTGGTATATGGCCCGTAATATAAATTCTTGGAAATTATTTTGTAAGCTGCTTCTGTTAAGTGTATTCCATCCCAACTAACATATGTATCCGGTTAATCACACACAGTTGCGGATGGAAGTCTACATTCTTCCAATAAGTTGAAATGATATGGCCCTCCTCCTCCGCAACACGCCTTTAGAGCCCCATTTGTAAATCCTGCAAAATTTGTATTCCAAACCAACAAGATCATGAACTGATTATGTGTCAAACTACAGCATTAAATACCTCCGGTGGTATAATGTGTAATGGATAACAAACAGTAACTTCTATTGCGAGTGAAACTGGTCAGGATGTGCCGGCCATAATATGCTACTTTTTGGATTTCTAAAAATTATTGATGCTTTAATTCAAGGTTGTAAGACTATAACATTATGGAACTAATCGGAGAGTTTTTTAAGGGAGTGTTTGCGATTGCGTGCAGACGCTGTATCAAAAAGCAAAACAGGTCCCAACATGCTTTCCCAAACACTTTTTTGACTATATGTTTTACAAACACTATAATCATGTAAACTCACCCAGAATGCAATCCCAAACAACCAATTAATGAGTTTACATTTCAAGACCAACCCGTTTGACCACTTTGTGCGGAACTAGAAAGTAGTTGGCAATAGTGATTATATTATAACAAAATAACATGTTATATACCAAATTTATCAGGAGATCGGTAGATTTTCATAGCAGCATTGTAGTAGTCAGCGTAGATGACGTTGACATTAGGATGAAGTTCTTGAATCTGATTTAATCTTGTTTGCAGAAGTTCATTGTGATATTCAGCAAACTCATTTAACCGCACAAGGCAACCAGTTGCTGAATCATACTCTTCTTTCTCAGAACCGCATATTGTCAAATACAATGATAAGCATCCAACTGGAAAGTTTCCTGGAATAACTAGTGTCTGAGCCCCCATCTCAATCAGCTCCTGTAATAATAAATAATGAAATTAAAGCTAATATAATATTATACACAGTCCTAAACTAAGCATCTCTTTGTGATGATTTATGCAATTTTAAAAGGTATGCGTGATATAGATTTTGGTAGTTAGAGTTTACACTATGTTATTAGAATGTATCGTCTAAGATTTGAGTGGCTTCTTACATTGACTACAGAAATGATGCGATCAATAACAAGAGGAACTATTGAATTGAGCTCATCAACTGGTTTTCCTTCTAATATTGGGTAATTGTAATCATTTCCTCCAATCTCTCCCACTAGGATCAAAGAACGTCCAATAAAGTTTTTACAATCTGCCAACAATCATGACCAATCAATACTTGTGAGATTTCATTAAAGACTGTCGAATCACTAGCTTGCATTGTACCTGTATAACATCAATGGCATACTTGAAGATGCAAATGCACACACTTGGTTACCTGATGCGTTGCAGGCAATGATCGTTTAAACCATTCCAATTGAACTTCCAAAGATGCATTTGTCAAAAGATTCAGAATCCCTCTTGCTGCAAGAACTGATGAATTTAATGCTGTTGCACCCGCCACCGCATAACTTACTCCTTGTGCAAATGCTACAGCATTGTCAATCTCTTTCTCGTGCACATATGGTGGTACCAACGGCAGTCCCAGACTCTCAGCTACATAAACCAAGAAAAACCTAAAATCATTTATGAAGGCAAAGTACTATATTAAAGCAAGAAAACACTAGAAAGCTGTCAGGTTGGAAAAGGAGATGCTTGTCCGTAGGATGACGACTTGTTTGCTAATCCGTTCGTTTATAAAGCATACCAACTCATTCCAAGCCCATGTTTTTAGCTCCTAAAGTAGAAATCTATACAAAGCAACTTCATGGTAACTGTTGGGTGTCATGTTTTACATCAGCAAAACAAAGTTCTTAACATAGTTGATGTTTGGATCTAAGCTCATCATGATGGGTATTATTCATCTTTAAAATTGTTGAAGGTTATTACAATGCCAAAAAAATAATGTACTAGTATCATCTGTTGGAAATGTGAATTCAAATCATAAACTTAATTTATACTAACATATTTTTAGTAGGTCCAAAGGTACCAATATATTGGAACGATCATTTAGGGGACAAAATTATTATGAACCTTAAACTTGCAACAATAACTAGTGTGTGTCTGAATTTTACTACACACTCAATAGTACACTGTTGCGATCCCAGATCAGCCAAGTATGAGATAGGTCGGTGGGTTATAAAGTCTAGGTGTCCCCTCCTCTTTTAAGCTAGCTTTTTGGGGTGAGTCTACATCCGTGCGACTAGAGAAATTAAAATCATTGCGCTTGCAAAAAGCAATTAATCAGAAAATAGTGTTTCACAAATAACAAAAATAAAAAGTCAGTATCGATGTTGTCCTAATGTTAGTGATAAAACCAAGGTTGTTAACATCCCGATCATGATATTAGGATCTTACGATACTACATAGCAAAAACGATCCTGATCCTGCGTACGATCTTTGCAACCTTAATACCTTATAAGATCTTAAGATTCAATTTGGTCCGATCTTACTTTTCTCTAACAACAAACTAAAAAACTACAACGTTATGGATTATTTTTTATAATTTAAAAAAAAGAAAAAAAGAAAAAAAAAAAAAAACGTGTTAATCTTTTAAACATTCTATAATCATAACTTACGACAACATTTTCAAAAAACATTCCTATAATTTTATGTTTATGATATATACTAATTTGTAGATTTGTTTGATATTAAAAATGCCGTTAGAAATTTGATAATATATTAAGATCTTAAAATCCCGATCCGATCTTACGATTTTGCAAATACTGAATAGGAAAACCTTGGATAAAACTCTAGGACAACGTAGATATTGACTTTTTTTTTTCCTTTCTGTTTCGAATACACGATCTCAAACACCCACTTAGAATAATAAACAAAGGTAGTAACAGTAACATGCATGTGTAACAAACATAAAAGATGACAAACAAAGATCAACTGTAACTATGTAAGTTACCTAAGAAATCGATAATAAGGCGACCATTAGAACACCTTCCAGTTGATCCATTAATAAAAGATTCACCATAAGGCGGCAAAAAAACCGGAATATCTCGGTTACTAAATTTAGCAAGTTGTTTTAAGTTACCAGTATCAGCAAGTGAGTCGCCAAAGCTGATAATTGACGTATAACATCCATTACCATACAACCTCCCAACACAACATATTAACAACAATGTCATCAACATAGGTGAAAAACACACCATCTTTGGTCTTTGGAAGATAGTATAGTACAGTGATTGTAGTTAGACCTTAAAATGGTGCTTTGTTTGTTTTACTCTACCAACTTATTTGTTTTTAGATTAGTTGGTGAGCATTTTGTTTTTTAATTATTTATTTATTAAGGGGTAATGCGGAGCGTCTACAATAATGCACGTATAATTTTATTACTATATCTTTATTACATGTGATTTTGCAAAAACATTTTTATTAAAAAAATTGTACTGACAGGAGAACTTGATTTTGACACATAGGCGAAATCAAGTAATATGATTGACCAATAAAATGTCAAAATTGAATTAATTTGGTGAAGAATTTGGTTGAGAAAAAAAAAAACACATAAAAATATAGATGTCATATTTATGAAAACAAAAACTTCAAAAAGAAAAGAGATAATTAATAAAATTTTAATGGTTGAATTTTAAATATATTATATAGAGTTAAGTGTAAAATTATAAGTTTTCATGTTTTTTAATAACTTAAAAAAATAAACAAATAACCCCTTACACTTTATACCCCCTAAACTTTATAATATAAACTTTATAATATTATTTAAAGTTTATATACGGATATCCGGAAAAACATTTTAAAAAAACTTTACAGAGTATATTTTAACTTCATCAACGCTCATTATGTGCTACTAAACTCACACATTTTGTACAACATGATATCAATAGTTAAAGTCAAAGTTAAACATCAACATCAGCATCAACCTCAACCTCAACCTCAACATCTATATGAATTAAACAAAGTTAAATCTTTCATTCAATAATTTTTTTTTATAAAATATTTATAGATATTAATATATAATGAAAAACTCATGCATATGTATTAGTTGTACTTATGTCACAATTTGTTGGGATTAAAAGTCTTCTTACTGCTGTTTGTGTTAGTGCTGTTCATGTTAATAATACTGCTGCTCAGACAAAAATACTGCTGCTAAAGAACTTCAAGGAAAATATTTTAAGTGTTTACAACTGCTGGTGTAATGGTTAAGACTGCCAGAGCAAAGTTACTACTGCTAGAACAAAGTTAAGACTGCTGATGAAGTTACTGCTGCTGGAGTTAAGTTAGTACAGTTAGACGTTTTAGTTAGTACTGCTTATGTGATATGTATGAGATAACTTTTGATACAAGATATGCATTAGATAATTATAGAAAAGATATGATATACTTAGGAAATTATTGTAAGCCGGTTAGGATTTCTTGGTGTATAAAAGGAGGTCCTAGTGCATAGAGTTAGATACACTGAAACACTGAATACGTATAGAAAAACATACAGAAACACACAATCATTTAGCTTCAAGGTTTTTGTAACCCTAATACTGTTAGAGTATTCGTATTATTATCATTAATAATATTGAGACTTATTTGTTGAATTGTTGTGTTTACTGTTTTATTAAAGAATTCTTCTTAATATTAAAGATTAAATTCCGCATAATCTTTAATTCACTCATATACAGTTTCTATCATTAGTTATGTTAGATTTATCTAATATAACTAGTTCTTTATACAAGCTAAGGAAGAGGATCTGGTGTTACTGGGATTAACAAGTGGTATCAGAGCTTGTGATCTAAAAACTGTAATCTAGAAGAAGAGATGGATCAAGATTCTGCACATATGGTGGCTGCATCCAAGGTTCCCATGCTCAAACCTGGTGAGTTTGAGATATGGAGGATGAGAATTGAACAGTACATCCAGATGATAGACTATTCTCTTTGGGAAGTCATAGTGACTGGTAACACCTTGCCAAAAACAAAGGTTGAGGAAGGTGTTGAGACTCCCTTGCCTATTACATCTCCTGAAGATAAGGCACATAGAAGACTGGAGGTGAAGGCTAAAAGTACTTTAATGATGGGCATTCCTAATGAACATAAGTTAAAGTTTAACTCTATTAAAGATGCCAAGTCATTACTGGAAGCTGTTGAAAAGAGATTTGGTGGGAATAATGCTACAAGAAAAAAAAAAGCAACATCTTAAAGCAGCAATATGAGAACTTTATTGCTTCAAGCTCAGAGATGCTTGATGAAACTTTTGATAGGCTTCAAAAGCTTGTGAGTCAGTTGGAGATTTTGGGAGAAAAGTGTTAGGTCACTAGTTTTACAACACAAGATTATATAAGAGATAGAGAGGCGATTGAACAAGATACCAAACACACACACACGATATAGTGAACACGGTTATGCGTAGAGCATATGTGAAAGGAATAACTTGAACAACCAACCTTCAAATGAAGGTTTACAAGGGGTATTTATAGGAGGGAAGCTAGGGCAACACTCCTAGTTCCCTTCCTTTCCTTATTGGGCTAGGCCTAGGCTTATGGGCCTTCTACATAAGCCTAAGGCTAATAACAAACATAAAGGCCATAATAAGCTAACTATTACATATGAGTAACTAACACTTGAATAAGGTTTAGAAGTGATTCCAACAATCTCCCCCTCAAGTGTTATTACATATGAGTAACAAACACTCAAGTGTTGGTGATGAAAAACAGTGAAGGCGTTGATGTAATAGTAGCTTTGATGTCTTCTGACATTCTTCTTTCTTGTGAGAAGAATTTCCTTGATTTAAACAATCTCCCAGTGTAGAGAGATAGTTTATTTTGAACAGTTATGCTTTGACGTCATCTTTAACTTTGTTCTTTGATCATTGTTCTTTGTGGTGAAAGTGATAGTATGTTGTTGTTTGCATCAAGTCTGCCTCAGGTCTGCTTAGCTGCTTCAGTATCTCCACGTCATTCTTCAACATGCTCACACGCTCCTTTGACGTTTGGAATTCAAGATCGATGGAGTTCTTTAAGTCTTTAACTTTGTAGATTTTCTGTATTGACGAAGAATCATTCTGACTGTTGTGTTGCTTTTGGATAGAACTTCCATTAGTGATGATGTTGGCGTGAGCATGAGAAGAATCTGCACGATCATTCCGCTCCAGAGCTTCCATAAGAAGAAAACATTTAAACGGTTAGTAATAAGCGGATTCCGGCACTTACAAGTTTGAACTTCGAGAGTGTTAACAGCATAGTGTGAAATCACAACTCTAATTCTTACAAAGGCCGTTCCTGAATCGGAGTCCCACAAGTGAGATAACACGATGTACCGAAGTACACCTACGATTCAGATGAGTCGCTGAGGTACACCGAAGCATCACCTCACGACCGTAGACCGTTTGAGACCACTAAGCGCAATCCACGGGGAGTTGCCGAAGCGACCTGCTGTCAGGGGTGTTTGATGTTGACCCTGGCAGGAGTTTCCATTCAATCACCGAGGATCACAAATGTGAACCTCTCATAAATGTTCTCGACAGATTGCTAAGATCTGTGAAGGACTCGATATGAACCACTGATAACCTTATTTGTTGATCATCAAGTGATTAAATGTCAAGTGTACCTAAGAGATCTTTTGATGAATCTCGTGGCTCTAGACTCAATAGTGCGTTTTGGTTTTCCTGAGCGGAGACTAGGGAGAGGGTCTCCTTCTTCAATACCAGCAATCTCTAAGAGAAAGCCGATAGTTTACGTAGGGTTCCCTGTGAGAGTGAAACAAGCTTCTGTTGAGAGAAACTTGAGTGGATAAGAAGGTTTAGTGCATGCGTCACTGGGTCCATGACGACTTTTAATCTTCAATACCGGCGTCACTAAGTGACAACCAGTAGCATATGAATTGAACCCGGTGTCTGCTCTAAGTTGAATAATCTGGAGGGCTATTTCATTTCATCCTTTTCTTTGCATTTCTTTTTAATTCTTCAACTCCTTCTTTCTCCGATTCTCATTTTCTCCTTTTACAATCATACCTAAGGACTTCTAAATACTAACTATTTGTGGTGTCCTGGGGTAGATCCCTCCGCTCTGGCGGATCATAGGACGGTTATTCCTAACCTTAGTCACCTTATAACTCCATGACTAACCTATGTTGCCATAAAACCACTGATATGAAAAATCTCTCACAGTGTTTATGAATGAAAAACATTTTAGTATCACTGTTGAGATAAGATTTTGCATAAATACTCCCCTCCACATGTGCTTAATAGTTTTAACGGTTAAAATGCACAGTGAGGAAAGAGCGCGCACTTTTGAATTGATTAACTCAAGATAGACATTCCCCGCGAGACACGGTTACGTGGCATAGTTAAAGAGTTGCATTGTCAGCTTTTAGGTGACAACTAGCTCTAATAACTACCTTGAAGGTGTAGACAATCCTCGAAAGGTCGTCTAACCCGTCGAGTTCATGTTTATCAAGAGTTTCTCGAATGGTACATTCTACTCAGACAAGTCCTTTGCGAGACACGTTTACATCACTAGCGAACTAGCTTGAAATTATTACCCGTCCAGGATAAGTCTTTTCGAGTTACTAACAGTTAAGCATCGTCAATTCGTTGGTTAAGTCTGAAGCACACAGATTCATTTGCATTTTACACAACATATTTCTTATCACGTATTTTCTCCCCCTCAAAAATGGCATATTAAAGTGTTATTTTTGAAACGTTTGAGAATAAATATGACCATTTCGAGTGTTGCGGGAAGAATGACCACTGTGAACAATTTGTGAACAAAGTTTCAAATACTCCCCCTCAACAAGTGATATAAACGGTTGAGGTTTTAAAAACATAAGGGGAAGTACTTGTTCTTTTGAGCAAAACCTTGAAAAAGAAAGGTTTGATAGGTTTTACTCAAAAGTAAGAAGCTTTCGCTCCTTTTCTAAGGATTGTGGCACTGAGGCGTACCACAGGGTCCTTTATTTACAAGTACGGGTTGTACACTGTAATGTGTGCACAAGCCATTGACATAATTAATCAAACATCCAAAATGATATGAAGAAAACAATTCAATGGGTACCAGGAAGTGCGTGATGTTCCCGGAGTGTGCACAGGGCGTTGAAATCCGGTTATGTTTATCCTGGGTCGACCACCGACATAACTCTCCAATCGTCTGAACTGATCCCTTCAAAACAACCGTTCATCAATCATTGTGATGATCCGTCTCACATCCCTCCTTTCCTGAGAATTCCAGCGCTTAGGAGACCCAATTTTCTGGCATATATCCTTCAACCTGTATGCCAATCCATCCCTAACCAGCTTCAAAGTATGATCCCGAACTTGTGGAGTTCGCTACACGCCATTAAGCAGTTTCTTTGAAGTTCACTACGGTAAACAACGCCGAAAGGTTTGCCGATGAGTGTATATTGAGATAGCTGGTTGATATCCGGAAGATCAAGCTTTGGAGGAGTGAAGTTGACACGCGTCTGATAAGATTCAACAGCCAGCCGGAGATCTTCTACACGTTCCTTGATGACAATGCGTCTTATGAAGATGAGAAGTGAATTGATAAATTCGCGTGTATCTGTAGTTGAGAATTGTCTCATGCGAACCTGTACCTTGGCAAGGTACATGTCTTCGATGTCATTGAGAGACAAATTCTCAAAGTCAACCTCAGAGAAAGCATAGTCCCGTTCATCTTGTCGTTTGACTACGATCTTCTTTAGGAATGTGTAGTCCCACTTAGACGAAAGGTCAACGTGTATGATGGCAACGATATCTTTAGAACTATACATAGCATGTTGAGACTTCGAACTGACGGCTTCTATAGTAGATTCGTCGGCGTTCGGCCGTGATGAATCCCATACAATGCATCTCGGGCGTATGCCTCCACTGTGTTGGAGAACAAGTGATTGGCACGTTCCTCAATGGCTATGCAGTTTGAGTAGACAAATGCTGGGAATGGAAGTGTCAACGATGTAGCATATTTTCTTGAATCATCGCCACCGTGTAGAAGAAAATCCAGGTCTTTGTTGAAGAAGTATCTGAAAGGAATCCTTGGTTCAGCTGGTTGGCCAAGTGTTGGTAGAGGTTTGGTCCAATCGGTGTAGTATGGAGGGTTGTCCCTTTGTGTGAAGTCAATGTTTGCTTCCGGGTTAAGCCAATCCATGTTGTTAGACATAGCTCGAGCAATGTTTTCAAGGTGATATTCGACCTCGAGGGCACTTTCAGAGCTGTCTTTTAGAAGTTGAAATGCTTCATTTTTTATTCGCTTCAGCTCAGATTTCGTCATTTTCTTCACATGGAACTTTTCTTGCAGAATTTTTGCATGCTCCAATGTAGAACCGTCTACCAAATTCTGACCTTCTTCAGGGTAGGGAGTGTTGTTAACAAGATTAGCAAACCATTCAAATTCCTCTGTTTTATCGTCATCTAGCCATGATACGACGTCAGTTTGAGGCGTCTTCTTCTTCTTCTTTTACGAAGGCCTAGATGATGATTCGGTTTGAACTTGTTTGGGAGAGGTAGGTTGTTGTAGGGGCTCAAGGACCTCTTCATCGTCACCACCCGTAAACTCAAAGTGATCATCGGTTTTTTGAGTCGGGGGTGGTAACTCGGAATCGTCCTGAGGTTTTTCAGTAGAAGAACGAGGAGGAGATTTTGTTGAACAGGAGCCCGTTGTGGAGGAGGTTGCATCAAAGAAGATTCACCGGACTGATTCTGACGTTTAGGTGCAGAGTCTTTATCCTTATCCTTGTCTTCATCGTCTCTAGGACGTTTAGACTTTTCCGCTTCAAATCTACAAGCTTCTTGAAGTTGGTAGTCCAGCAATGCTTGAAACAGCTTTCCTTCATCAGAATTAAATGTCCCAGATCGTGCAGACATTTGTGTGACAAGCTTGGCCACCAATTCATTATCCGAGAAAACAACCGGATCGGTTGGATTGATTGTGACGGTTAAAGGCGTTGATCGAATAGTTTGCTTGGCGATCTGCATGAGATTTGGATAAAGTTGTTTGGTGAACAACTCCTTTGTGACTTTAGGAACGTACTCCCGAAGGTACTTTTTCGTGTAGCCTTCGATCATTTCGTTCAGTTCCTCTTGACGGTGATTTTTCATGAATTTCTGAACAAACTTCCTTTCTCCTTTTATCTTTTCATGCTCGTCATACATATGCTGTATGTGATCAGCAAAGAAATTTAGCTTTTTTTAGAGCACGTTTTTCTTTTCGACTTGTTTGACAGCTTTGGTAATTCGTTCATGAGCTTGAGAAATCCAAGATTTAGATGGTTTCTTCACGGATTTGGATGATGATTTGGTTGACTTCTTTGATGGTGGTGGCGAGGAGTGAGAAGACGAATCCGATGATGAAGAGATATGAGGAGACTCTGGATCCTTCAGAGGTTCAGAGGTTTCTTCCTTTGATCGCGCAGGACTATCTAGAAGAAACGTATCATAATCAACATCTTGTTCTTTTTCGGACTTCTTTCGGTTCCTCGAACTCATATTCGATAGTATCCTCCACAAGCTTTTGTTGTTGCATAAGAGTGGTGGCACCAGCTCCCTTATCGGGTTGATTAACCGCATCAGGAGATGGTTCAGAGTGGGCAACACCACTTGATCCTCCGGGACCACCCATTTGGTCTTTAGCAAATTCTTGAGCTTTTTGAAGGTGTCTAACGATATGAAACTTCTTCCTGTATGATATATCCAATTGCTCTTCTTCTTGATCTGAGCTTTCATCATACGGTACAAGTACATGAGTCTTTCCTTTTCCTTTATCAGCTGGTGGACTTGGAGGTTTAGCTGCTGAAGGAGGTGTTACGGTTGCAGATTCAGAGTAGGTAATCTCTTCATCTGTGTCAGTACCTTCAGAGCTTTCGTCCACAAGCTTTCTTTGCGGTTCAGATGTGGGAATAGGTTCAGCTTCCTTTACAGGAACAATCCTTTTACGAGGAGGATTCCTTTTGGGAAGCTTCCTATAAAGATCTGTACTTGTAACACTTCCAGCACTGCCTCTTCTGGTCCTCCGAGTAGGTGTACTAGAAGATTTTTCATCAAGATGACCAACTTTGCCTTCTTTTACGGCTAACCGATACCTTTTATATGTTTCAAGCTTTTTGATTACGGTGGTTAGAAGGTGATCAGGTAAAACCGAACCCTGTTTCTTTGTTGACGATTCTTTGATTCTGACAGATAGTATGGGTTCAGTCAATATGTCGTGATTATCTGGGTCATTAAGCCTCATGGGAATGTCAGGATAAAGTCCAAGTGCTCTCTGGATCAACAGTTTGGTGTATCTGACATAGGGAATCTTGGAGCCAAGCTTCTTGTGAAATACCATCATGTCCTCCCATATCAGTGCTTCGATTTCAATGTCCTTCTTGTTGATCAACGACCATAAAATTTGTAGTTCCATGAGCTTGGGATGCTCATAGCCACTGTCACGACCAGAGACCGATTTGGTGATGATCATGTAGAGTGTTCTCCAGGGTTGAGGAATATACTTCAGCTCCACGTGAGAGTGCTTAGTAATGATTCCTGAAGCTTCATCATAACCAATATCTATCAAGAATTTCAGGACTGTCTCTTCAGTAGGGGTAGCAAAGAAGTTGGTTGGAGCGATGTCAGGAATGATGAGAATAGCCCGTAAGTCAGCAGGAGTGATAGTGACTTGTTTGTGATTAAGTGTCACATTCACTGCACTTTGACTAGTGATCCTCTGCATAGAATCCCAGAATTGTTGAATGTAGACCTCTAGAAGCGTGGCGAGTGTGAGAGCATGTTCTGGTAGGGATGATTCCTGAGAATATCCACAGCAATCAAGCAGGAAGATTCCGAGCAAGTGAGGGTATCAAAGTCAACCCTAAGGTTGTTCTTTCCAATCTTTCTCGGATAACCCTCTGAAAGATATCAGCAATTGTAAGAACTTTTGATGCATCCATAATCATTTGTTCAGCCATGTCGTGATCTGAAATAACATTAGCCAAAAGAACCAACATATCGAAAGACATAGTGTTAGTCAATAGAAGGTCTTATTGTCTAGCTATTGAATGTACAGTGTCAATGATTGTTACGAGTCCTAAGTCACTTGTTTGTTCAATAGTCCAATGACGTCGTGAAATGTTTTCGTGAGTTAGTTAACTTTAAGTTTTAAAGTTTATGTTATCACTTATTGTTCACAACATATTAAACGATTAAGTTTATTAGTGACATTATTGGATTCGTGACGTTATGATTAGTTTATTTACACGTTTGTACACGTAACAATTCATTATGAAGGTCAATCCAGGCTTAAGCGTAGTTTTGGCAAAGTTAAGCGTAAGCAGTGATGATATACGCGTAGACGAAAGCTTATGCGTAGGATCCTAACTTACGCGTAGGAAAAGGGGACCTTATGCGTAGAGCTTACGCGTAGGCGTATATATATACCTTACGCGTAAGGCTTACTCGTAAGAGTAGACCTTATGCGTAGAGGTCACTGTTTACGCATATCCTTCACAGGATACGCGTAGTCCCATTGTAGAACCTTACGCGTAATGGTTATGCGTAGAATTATTCTTACGCGTAACTTGACTACGCGTAGGGTAATCCTTATGCGTAGAGTTGCAAATGACCTTGATTCTGAATATTACGCGTAACAGAGCCTGAAATAAGTTCATCAAATCATCAAAGTTAACACAAAACATCATTTTATCAACAAAACATGGCATGAATCATTCGTTAATAGTTATGCGTAGAAAGTCATACGCGTAGGTCAAAACCCTAAGGGTTAAGATTTACGCGTATCATTTCTAGCCATAGGATTTGCACAAAACTTTTTCTGGTAGTTCAAAAGTGTTGTCAGAGTCTTTAGGCCGAGGACTGGATCACTCATATTGAGAAGCTGTTTGAAGTACTGGGTTGTGGAGATGAATTTAAGACCCGTTTGGCTGCATTTAAATTGGAGGGTGATGCTTTGAATTGGTGGAAGGCACTCAAACAGGCAAGCGGAGGAGATGCTTTTGCTATTACTTGTACTTGGGCTGAGTTTCGGACTATCTTCTATAACCGTTACTTCCCTGATGCTGAACAGCAAAGGTACGAGAGGGATTATCAAGGAATCTACCAGTTTGATCATGAGAACTCAAATGAGTACATGGGTAGGTTTATGAGGCTGGTAAGTTTTGTGGGAACGATTGCTGGAGATGGTAGGCGCCAAGCTAAGCACTTCAAGTGGGGACTGAAGAAGTGGGTGTTGGACCGACTGCTTAACACTGAGTATGAGGATGTGTCGGCCTGCAATGACGCAGCTCGTAACATTGAGATCTTTCATGAGGGTTCGGGTTCCAACAAGCGTAATCGCGATGGTGATCGGATTCAAGGTAGGACTCAAAGTAATGATTACAAGGGAAACTCTGGCAGGAGTTATGATTTGAGAAGTCAAGTGGATAGGAGTTATGATCAGCGGGGTCAGTCATGAAGGAATGTTGACTCTAGGCGCCCTGAGACGAGGGGTCAGGATAGCAAAGCTGCTGGTAAGAATGGAAATGATCGTCAGAATCAAGGTAACAATAACCAGTGTTACAACAAGGATCAGTCATCTCGAGGATCATATCAGGTCGTGCTTAGGATCTTCTGGTCAGCAAAGGACAGCTGAAGTTTTGCCTTCCCCACCTATCTGTACTACTTATGGAAAGGCTCATCCGGGACCGTGTTTTAAGGCCACTGGTGGATGTTTCTCTTGTGGTTCCACTACTCACAAGATCAAGGATTGCCCTAAGAAGAACCCGGTGATTCCTGGAAACTACATCAAGCCGCCACCTACTACTGGACGTGTTTATGCTACTACTCGGAATCAAGCGGAGCGCACTTCAGGTACCATTACGGGCACTCTTTTCATTGATGATTTTTCCGTCTTCGCTTTATTTGATACCGGTGCCACACACTCCATTATATCTGTCACATTTGCTAAGAAACTTAATATGAAGCCCAAACCACTAAAAAATCACTTATCGATTTCTACGCCTATGAAAAACCACATGGTCATTGATCATAAATACGTTAAGTGTCCTCTTCGTTTTGAGGATCGTATTCGCTTTGCAAATCTGTATCCTCTCGATATGGTCGACTTTGATGTCATTCTAGGCATGGATTGGTTGGCTTATCATAGAGCTTCAATTGACTGCTATGCTAGAACAGTGATCTTTGGAGACGTAAAACATCCTGAATTTGTTTATTATGGTTCTCAACCTCTCAAATCTGTTAAGTTTATTTTTGCTATGAAGGCACGGACCATGCTTGCTCATGGGTGCCAAGGTTTTCTGGCATCTGTTAAGGACACATCTTTGGAGAGTCCTAACATTGAAAATCTTTCTGTTGTTTGCGAATTCACCGACGTTTTTCCCGATGAACTTCCCGGTATTCCCCAGCTAGAAAAGTTGAGTTTAGCATTGAGCTAATTCACAGGTCTGAACCAATTTCGAAGGCTCCGTATCGTATGGCACCTGTAGAACTGAAGGAATTGAAGGAGCAGCTGCAAGAGATGATAGAGAATGGATTTATTCGACCCAGTGTTTCTCCATGGGGTGCACCTGTCTTGTTTGTGAAGAAGAAGGATGGAAGTATGCGTCTATGTATCGACTACCGTGAACTCAACCGTATTACTATTCGTAACCGTTATACTCTGCCGCGTATAGATGATTTGTTTGACCAACTGCAAGGAGCTAAGTTCTTTTCTAAAATTGATCTGAGATCTGGTTATCATCAGCTACGTGTGAGGGAGCAAGATGTTCCTAAGACCGCGTTTCGTACCAGATATGGTCATTATGAATTTCTCGTTATGCCTTTTGGTTTGACAAATGCGCCTGCTGTATTTATGGACCTAATGAATCGTGTTTTCCATGAGTTTCTCGACAAGTTTGTTATTGTTTCATCGACGACATTTTGGTTTACTCCAAGTCTGAAGAAGAGCATGAGCAACATCTCCGGATAGTTTTGGAGATTCTGAGGAAGAAGAAGTTGTACGCCAAATTTTCGAAGTGTGAGTTTTGGTTAAAACAAGTCGCTTTCCTTGGTCATATTGTATCTGCCGATGGTATCACCATGGATCCGTCTAAGGTTGAGGCTATCACTAAATGGCCAAGACCTACGCATGTGACTGAGGTTAGGAGTTTTCTAGGACTTGCTGGTTACTACCGACGTTTTGTTGAAGGTTTCTCTCGTTTAGCTTTGCCCCTAACCCAACTGATGAGAAAAGGTGAAAAGTTTGTATGGACGGATGAACGAGAAGAGAGTTTTGAGGAGTTGAAACGGAGATTGGTGTCCGCTCCAATTTTGACTCTTCCATCCTGGTCTACGGAGGATTCCAAATTTACAGTGATGCATCTAAGAAAGGATTAGGCTGTGTTTTGATGCAACATGGAAAGGTGATAGCTTATGCTTCAAGGCAGCTGAAACCGTATGAGGAGAATTACCCAACTCATGACCTTGAGTTAGTTGCTGTGGTGTTCGCATTGAAGATCTGGAGACATTACTTGTATGGAGAGACGTGTGATATTTTCACCGACCATAAGAGTCTCAAGTATATTTTCACCCAGAAAGAACTTAACATGAGACAAAGAAGATGGTTAGAACTTCTTAAGGATTATGACACCAACATTCAGTACCATCATGGTAAGGCTAATGTGGTTGCTGACGCACTTAGTCGGAAATCCGGCATTCTTGCAAGTATTGAGATTGAACCTAGGATTATTCGTGACTTAGAACGTTTGGATGTTGAGTTGTGTGTACGAGGTTTTGATGGATACTGGGCTAGTATGAAGGTGGAGTCAAACCTTATACTGCAAATTAAGGAAGCTCAGAAAGATGACGGTGAGCTGTGGCCGTGGGCGCAAAATGTTGAAGAAGGTAAGCAGACGGAGTTTAAGGTTGATAATGACAGAATTGTATGGTATGAAGATAGGCTCTGTGTTCCCAATGATTCGGTACTTCGCGAGAAAGTTATGACTGAAGCTCATAGTTCTCCTTTCACTATCCATCCTGGTTCTACCAAGATGTATAGGGATTTAAAACAGTACTTCTGGTGGAATGGTATGAAGCAAGATGTGGCGACGTTTGTGTCGAAGTGTATGATTTGTCAGCAGGTTAAGATTGAACATCAAAGGGCTAGTGGATTGTTACAGCCATTGGATATTCCAACATGGAAGTGGGATAAGATATCTATGGATTTTGTGACTGGACTACCTCTTACTCGGAAGAAGCATGATGCGATTTGGGTAGTTGTTGATCGACTAACCAAATCTGCTCATTTCTTACCAATCAAAAAGGATTATGGTATTGGTAGATTGGCGGAAATTTTTCAGCAAGAGATAGTTAGACTTCATGGTACTCCGGCATATATTGTGTCCGACAGAGATCCGCGTTTTACTTCCGTTTCGGAAAGGTTTGCAAAAAGCTTGGGGTACTCGACTTAATTTCAAGACGGCATTTCATCCTCAAACAGATGGTCAGTCAGAGAGGACTATTCAGACCTTAGAGGACATGCTAAGGGCTTTTGCTTTAGAATGGACGGCAGTGGGATGAATATTTGTGTTTAGTAGAGTTTGCTTATAACAACAGTTGGCATGCTAGCATTAAGGCAAAGACCGTTTGAACTTCTTTATGGGAGGAAATGTAGATCACCTACTTGTTGGGATGAAGTAGGTGAACGTTTAATTGAAGGTCAGAAAATGATTGAGATCAGTAATGAGAAAGTAGCTGTTGCTAGAGAAAAGCTGAAGGAGGCTAGGTCTCGTCAGAAAAGTTATACCGACAAGCATCGTCGTGATTTAGAATTTCGGGTTGGAGATCGTGTATTTTTGAAAGTCTCACCGTTTAGAGGTGTGAAGCGTTTCGGAATCAAGGGCAAGCTCAGTCCTCGATTCATCGGTCCGTTTGAAATTCTGGAACGTATAGGAGAAGTTTCGTATCGATTAGCACTTCCGCCGCAGTTATCGCATGTTCATGATGTTTTCCATGTATCACTCCTAAGGGGATACAATTATCATCCGTTACACGTTGCTTCTTATCCGTTTGATCAAATTCAATCCGATATGTCTTTATCTGAAGAACCGGAAGCTATTTTAGAAAGGCAAGAAAGAGTCATGAGAAATAAAGTCATTCCGTTCGTTAAGATTCTTTGGAAAAATCACCCGGGGCGTGAGGCTACCTGGAGACCAAGAGTCGATGCGAGCTAGTTATCCTCATTTCTTTGAATAGTTTGGTATGTTCTCATTTCGTTTTCGTTTCATTTCAATTTTCGAGGACGAAAATTCTTCTTTTAGAAGGGAAGAGTTGTAAAACCTGAAAATCTAAAACATGAATAAAGACTAAAATACCCTTGGAATCGAAATTTATAAAATACGTAAAATACATTTATTCATATAACGAAATTTAAAACCTAACTTACGAGTAATTAAAACCTAACTAAAATATATTACGTGATCGATTTTGGTACGACGAAAGATTTAAACGTTTCGCAAATAACTTGAGCCGTGTTTGTTTTGTTCGATGGACCAAAGGCCGAAGCCCAATGGTGTGCGTTTGGTTGAGCTCGGTTGGGCCAAGCCGAAAACCCAAAGCCCTCCTAAAGCCCTAAACTAAAAATGATACCACCTATATATACACTTGATCTGTGCTGAACCGTCAAGTTATCTCACGCAAGCTAGCCACTTGTGAATGACCAACTGTAAGAAACTTAAAACAGCTCAGAGCACAAATGCAATGAAGTCCAGAGAATATAGTGAATTCCCGGGTCGTTATGTCCCACGGAGACTCAATGGTGTGCAAGCACTAGATCAGACGATAGAATGATCACTAATGATAGTGATCAGAAAAGATTAGGATTTGAATATTACACTACTGAAAAAGATTTATAAAATAAAGCGACTTAAATGCAAATTAAGAAAATTAAAAAGATAAAATCTATTAAATAAACGCTATCACTATATTTAAAGTGATGAACGTTTAAAACCTAAAACGTACGTTTAAATAAAAAAAAACTACGTAACGTACAAAATAAAACGTGAAAATAAAGAAGGAAAATACCTACGGATATGAAAAATACATTTTTACAATCCTAATTATATAAGAAAATTATTAGAAAAGGAAAATTATTTTTATAACTATTTAATTAATTATTATTAATTAAAAACTATTTTAAACTATTTAATAATACACTATAATAAAAGAAAATATGAAATAAGACTAGAAAAATAAAATTTAGACTTAGAAAAATCTAAAATATGATAAAACTAATTTTAAAACAGAAAATATATTTTTTTTAGACTTTTTATATATTTATTATTAATTAAAAACTATTTAAAACTAATTAAAATGCTAAAAAATACTTTTTAAACTAAGAAAATTATGGAAAAATACTTTTTAGGCTATTTATATTTATCTTAACCTAATAAAAATGAAAAAACTATTTTTTGGAACCTTTTCTTAATTATTTGTATTTAAAACTATTTAAAAAGGATTAAAAACTAATTTAAATAAAGAAAAATAGCTAGACACCTTAGAAAAATCTGAAAATTTCAGGGAAAATCTAAAATGATATTAGGAAGCTGGGAAAAATAGAAAAACAGGCACTTGTGTGGGAGGAATTGAACTGATGTGGAAGAGCTTATGAAATAAGCACTTTGATAAGCTCAAACAACACCAAAAGGTACCAACTGTTAACAGGAACTAGATTAAGCTAAAACAACCAAAATTAAACAAGAAACCACAAGCTTAGACCTCTGATTACAAGCTCAACAGATTTGGGTATATGAAATTATGAGCTAAAAACGATTGAATAGGGTGCCTAGTTTGAGCTTAAAACAAGCACCTAAATAAGTCAAACGAAAACCAATTATTGGAACTAACACTAGACCTAGGTGAGAGTTTATAAACCAAGTTACAGACCTAGTTGAGCTAGAATGAAACCTGTGCAGGCCTTAGAAAACCTGCACAAACCTGTTCAGGCATGCAAGTTGCATAAAGTGGGTTTTGGACAGATTTGTAATGCAATTTGAGCTAACCTAAACTATCCTAAGTGCCAAATAAAGTTAACAAATATTGAGGTGGGTACATGAGGATCCCAGCAAAGCAATTATGACAAGATTTGGACCAAAAATGAGCCGTGGAGAAACCTTCAAACACAGATAAGCTGCTGTTTTACGTGAGCGAACAGGGACGATATGTTTTTTTTCTCAAAACTTATCAAAACTAGTTAACTCAGTTTTACTTAGCACAAAACCACTTTAAAACCTTGAAACCACTTTGACTTATAAAGTCAAAGTGGGTAAAATTTGGTTTTGACCCAAATACGAGTTTAAACCAAACACCCCTTAAAACTGTTTTACAAATTAAAATAGACTAATCTTTGATCCAACTGGCTCCAATGATTAAACTGATTTAAAATGACCATAATAAGACTATATTAACAGAGTAGAACTACCTTAGATCACGATACAAGTTCCAAAGAAATTGCAATTTGACTTGAAAATGGAAAATGAGCAAATCACTAACCACGTGTCCAATTGCACTATAACCGTAACCCAAAACTATTCTAACCTACTCTAATACACCCAAAAGCAACCTCTGCATCACCCTTATTAGCTTCCAATCCAATTAAGCTTAAACAGTTGACTTTTGTTGACTTTCCATGAAATTACTTAAAATTGAATTATAAGCTTAACAAACCCCATGATAAGCTTGATTGAACTTATTTGTGCTTAAAAAGAAACTAGTAGAGCTTGTACACAAGGAAATGAAACTGAGATTTTGCAACAAGAATCGAGAAACCAAAAACTTGTAGAAACTTGAATTGAAAACCAAAAACACACTTGCAAAGATGTTTTTAACTTGATGATGATACATAAGAACTGAACTACAACATTTTATTTAAGCTAATACATTTTAAAGAAAAATTGACATTAAAAGAAAAATTGAAAAACTAGCTACCCCTCTAAACTGCTTCTCTCTTCTCCTTTTATAGCTCCAAACTTCTCTCCACATGTCTCTGACTTGATCCTACCAATAATAACAGCCATTGGATGCTTTAAGTAGATAATGGCCGTTTGATCATTTTGGCGCCAAAAGGATTTTAACAGGTGGCTATGGTTGAGTGAAGGGTGGAAGGAGGTAATTAATGTTATTTGGATGTAGTGGAGGAGGGGGGACAGGATTGTGATAAGGTGAGGAGGGTGGAGTGTAGCAGGTTGATTGCAGAGATCAAGTGGGGAGGAGAAGAGATGGCGCCAAAGTCTGTTTGACTTGTTTGGTTTGACCAGGCATTAGCACAAAAAGGGGGGGTCAAAAGGGTTTAGTGACAGGGGTTCAAGGTTAGGCAGGGGTCCAAAATGGAATTAAGAGCTTTAATTATCAAGGGCCTTTTGTGTAACTTCTGAAATTTGGAGGACCTACTCTGCTAATTCTGCCAAGTTACTTCCAAGGACTAAAAGTGACATGCTTCAAAAGTACAGGGACCAAAATTGCCACTTTGCAATTTTCCAGGGGCCATTTTTGACATTTTTGGATTTTCAGGGACTAAACTGTAATTTTCTCAAAACTTTTAGATTTTTCACCAAAGGACTAAATATGATAATTTATGATTTCAAAAGGACCTTTGGTGACTTTTCTTTTAAAATTATGACTCAGGGACTATTTTTGACAATTTTAGAAACTTGGGGGACTAAAACTGCAATTCTTGCAAATTTGATATGTTTTTCATCTGATTTTGATATTTTTGCATTTAAAACACATAAAACACTGATTTGTGATATTTTGATCATTTTAATGTGTTTCTGAGTGTTTTCAGATGATTTTGCAGTTTATTTTGTACAAAAATGATGAGTATTTACACACTCATCAACACTACATTTACAAGAAAGTGAAACCCTAGTTTTGTTGCCTCTTCTTTTTCTTTTTCTCCTACTCGGCCGAATACCAACAACCCTTGGTGTCGAGTTTTTGCTTCAACCAAGTTAAGGTATATCATGTTCTCGTTTTCTTTTGATGTACCTTGCGTTAATATATTGTAATATGTTTTGTTTTAGTCGAGCTTGTTGTTTTATTTTGTGGCCGAGCCGTATGAAACCAAAACAAGGCAAACCATATGATTTAAACCTTATAAGTATTAAAGAGCTATGTACGTAATAAGTATTATTGAATCGGAGTATGAATATGTCGAGTTGTGATAAAACCGAACCATATGTATTGAAAACCGAACCATGTGTATGTTTCGGCCAAGGTATAAAACTTGATAACTTGAATATGTAAAGTATGTAGATAAGCTAGGACTTGCGTTAAGTATTATAGCCGAAACCCTAGATTGAACCGAACCACATAAAGAGTTTTTGGACATGTATTAAACGAGTAAAGGTCATGTAAACATAAACCCTAGTTTGGTATGTGAACCGAATAAGGTATGCCAAACCCTAATGGTTTGTGAACCGTGTCTCATATGTGTGCGTTATTATAAGTCAAGTGAACTTGTAAGTGTGTAAACGTGTAAGTAATCCAAGTAATAAGTAACTTGTATGTCACATAAAATCATAAACGTGCATGGTGAAAAACAAAAAGGAAAGATTGTTTTTATTACGTGTTAGGTTAAGTAGCGAGTCATTAAAAGACGTAACATGAAAAGTAAATGCATATTAATGTGATATTCAAAGAAGGAGAAAACCCTAGAACATAATGAGAGTCGATTAGGGTTTGAAGCTAAGAGTGTTAATTCGTTATTTCATGTGTGAGTTATGATGTTAAACTATTTTCACATTTAACCCTAAACTTTAAATAATGACATAATGAACCCTAATCTACGATAGTAATTATAAAACACTTAAGTCTCATTTAATCATAAATCTCTAAATTGTTAAGATCACTGAATACATTAAGTATAAACACCAAATGTTAAAAGATCATTTCGACGATTATGGAATCCTAAATAACATGGACGACCGTTAATGTGTTTAGGTTTTGTGAAGAAGGAGTAATCCTTTGTTCTCCGTATTTCTGCTTTTCGATCATTTGCTTTGGAATAAGGTATAGATATTCTGACCTTTTCAAGGAAGGTTCCTTTTAACGTTTTCTTTTCGTTAGCTTTTCTATTAGGGTTTTTCTAAGCCTTTGCTATAAACCCATTCGGTTTTGTTTGAGTGTTGCTTATCCGAACTCGATTTCGAATTATGAAACATCGATTTTGAACTATATGATATGAAAACTTTGATTTTGAAAATATGAATAACCTTCTCGATAAAATATGATCGTGGGTTATGACATTCTCGATTTGACCTATGATAGTTTGACACGAGCCAAATATTTCACTAGTCATGGGGTTCCATGTCCGTATTAGTGATGCACTTCGATATGACTCTAGGGCATAGAGTGATGTTCTCACGTTCTGGATGGTGGAGCATATTTTGTATATGTAGGAAGGAGCGTATGGATGTATCCTAGATCTGTTATCTCGTTATCGTTATATGTTATCTCGATGATTGATGCTGCGTGCATGCACGTCCTTCATAACTCTGGTAGGTCTCCCCTACAAATGTTGCCTTATGAGAAATGTTGCCTTATGAGAAATGTTGCCTTACGAGAAATGTTGCCTTACGAGAAATGTTGCTTTATGAGAATATGTTTATGATCTGATATTTGTTTCTGGGCTCGTGGTAGTTAACTATAAACTTTATTCGATAATTTTGATTTATACTTTGAAAATGATTATGATTTTGCTATCTTTCGTTTATTATATTTCAGATTCGATATCGTTTAGTATTCGCTTTGCTTTCATATCTGTTCACTGGGCTTTTGAAGCTCATCCGCACTTTTCTTTTCTTCCGCGGCCGGTATCTAAGCATTGGAAGCTGGGTTTTGCTTTGGGATGAGTGCATGAGTGGACTTACCTTAGAGAGATTTAGTTTTGATCTTATGATACCATTTAAGACTTATTATTTCAGACTTTTTGTTAGAGTTATTTTCCGCTGGGACCTATGTATTGAAGTCGTTTTGACTTGAATTATTCCGCATTTATGTTAAGATTTCTTTTGGATGTTTATGTTTGCTTTGATATGACACCATTACTTGTGATTCCTTTACCCTTGTCGGGTCGGGGCGTTACAGTTATGAACCTCTGAATTGTGACCTACTGATATTGAACCTCTGATTATGATGACTGATATATATTGCTATACTGTGGACCTTTGTTTGACCCTTCGATTTATACCGAGCCAAATAATCGTTAACTAGTCATAGAGGTACCATGACCGTGTCATTGATGCACCAATGGCATGACTCCAGGTATGCAGTGATGTTACACACCGTCCTTTCGTTATCGATTATGAGCTCGATATATATTGTTATGGCCACTATTGTGCGCGTATGGATGCATCCTAGATCATGCTGTCTTTATTCGATATATATACTGTTCGGTGATGTGGCGCGTGTGCAATACACCCCTCACACGGGAGCTAGCTACTCCACCGGTTACTTGAGGTCTCCCCTCCTATTGTCCGGTATTCGAGGTCACCCTCCGAATACGGTGGTTACTATTGATTATGGGCGCTATTGCCACTCATGATATTATGTGTCTTCGTTGGCTCGGGATGGATTTCGACAACCCTATATCTGTTGACATACCTATATTGTACCGTCTTACCCCAACGCACCATATTATGTATTTGATCGCCGTTACCTGTACCCTTATGTGACTTATTCTTCTACCATTCCATTCACGCATCGGTTATTATTATTATGGTTATTGAATTTGATTATGCTTTTACACGTTTTAGGTGACAATCGCTTTGCCTGCTACTATATGAGTAATATGTGATTGTCCGTTGATCTATTGACATGCTAATAACCGACAAACGGGTTACCATATGTTATGTGACTCTTTGATTCGCCTGGTCCATGTTAGTGTATAAATGATTGTTTTGACGGCTTATCATGTAAACTCTGTTTTGTTAACCTCGTGGTCTATGAATATCTGTTAGTATCCTTATCTGCTCATTGTTGATCTATGATTGGATAAACGGTTCGACTTATGTGGTGCGGCTTGTTAACTTGTCAATTTGGCCTGCTATGTCCTTAAGTCATTCAATTGTAGTGTTCATGCCGAGTTCATGTTTGATACGTGTGGTTACCATGTCTGGCTCTGATAGTATTTCTTGTAGGGATACTTGTAATGTTATTAATCAGTAGTTACTTGACTTGTATGATTGCCATGCTCACTTTCTAATTTAATTGCTTCCGCTTGCGTTTAGTTTTCCATTGGGCTTAATTATATTCGACTTCTGAATTGATTGTATGCTATTCTTGTTGAGTGAATACGGCGGTTGCTATGTTTGAGTTTGTTTTCGCACTGTATGTCGGTCCGCTTATATGTGATTATGTATATGTCGTGGATGCCTTACTCGCTTTGTTCTCCTTGTTATCCGCTCATTCATTCGGATATCGGTATGATTGTGTTCTGCAGATCCTCATTGACTCATTGATTCCTTTCCGTTGCGACCTTGTTATCAGTTCCTTATTTCATTTCGCATTTCTGATTTTATGTAGCTTTCGTTTTGTTATATCTGCTCACTGGGCTTTTTAAGCTCAGCCGCATTTCTTTTCCTGCGGCAGGTTTTAGGTTTGAAGATGGGCTTGTTGGGCTGAGAGTTGGATTAGTCGAGTAGACTGACCTTAGCTACTTTATCATTTTGGATTTAATTTGAGGAGTTATTGTTTTCAGATTTTATTTCCGTTTTGGACATATTGGATTTGGTATTTTCTTTGTAAGTCATCCGTTATATGACTTGGTAATTTATTTTATAATGCCTTCGCTTGTAAAATTTTATTTGTATGTTCTGATATGACACCAGAATGTGACACTTCTACCCTTGTCGGGTTGGGGTGTTACAATTATGGTATCAGAGACAGGTTTCGTCTTGTTGACCTTAGGATTGACCTGTGAGGACTTGGGTAGACACTAGGCTTCCGTCTGTTCTGATCTCTTCCGATTCCTTTTGGTTGTCGTTCCGATTTGACTTTGATATTCGTTTGTCTTCACTGATTTGTCCTTCCTCTTCTCGCATCGAATTTTGTTATTTGTCTTCGCACATCCGTTGTCGATCATTAGATGGAAACTACCGTGGAGCTAAAGATGATGGTGCCGACCCTGCGTTGCGCAACGCCCTCGAAGCTAGAGAGGTTCGTAAAGCGTAAGCCGCACCGACCGCTGCCGGCCGCCGAGACATCGATGCCGTTGGAGGAAGCCGGACGGATCAACCAAAGACGCAAAAGACGGAGACAAGATTCAACCCGGTGGTCGAGGGTTCAATTACTTCATATGATTTGGTGACTTATGTTACTCAATTGTTTGTCATGCGCTTTTGAGGCGGTTTGATATTCGTTAAGTGATTCTCGATCGGTATTGCTTTTCTTGATTTGTTCGGAACTCGGTATTGAATCGTGAAGTTTTATCGTTTGGTATTTTGTTAATATCTCAGCTTTTCTTTTGGATCGTCAGTAATGAGTCATGAGGAACCGTTTCGAGCAAGTTGGTGGCCTTCTTCTTTGGTGATATGGTAAGTTGTTTGATGTAGTATATGTTGTATGTATGTGTATCTGGTTTGTTTGGTATGTTACTTGCTACCTGTATGGGTATCTGTTTTGTTGTGATATTAGTTATGTGGTTTGTCATGGCCCGAGGCAAAATATGATGACAATAAAGACTTGTTATGTGATGCAAGTATTATGACGCCTGATCAACGTGATAATACCGAGATCATATAATTTGAACCTATTGAAGTCATACGACGTCTTGGGAAATGCTTGGGGTTGGTACGTGAATGGACTAGGGTTTATATCCGTTATTTGTCGATCCTCATGTTCGTTTGAAAATCTGTATCTTTTTGTGAGATTCTCACCGACATCCGTTATGTATAAGATTTGTACGTTTTGGAGCCAAAATCGATATGATCTGTGTTAGACTATGGACTGCTGCGTCTGCCTTAAACTGGTACGTCTCTGGGTACCTCTGCGACTTCAATTTTCGAGGACGAAAAATTTTTTTAGAGGGGAAGAATTGTAAAACCCTAAAATCGTGAACGTGTCAAATGTCCAATATACCCCTAATAATAAAAACAATTCATAAAATAAAAGGAACTCGTTATATGCGTTACATGTTCATTTCACAAGTAATGGAGGATTAAACCTTATACTTAACTTATAAGTTTGTAAAACACATAAAGAATGTTACATGTACACAAAGTAGATCAAATAAATACATTCACAAGTAAAATAGGCAAGTAAATTAATTGATGATTTGGTCTTATTTTGTCCCCCCCCCTTATTCGGCTATAGAGAAACGCCCAAGGTCCAATAACTTCCTAAATTGTCTCACTCATATCCTGTATATTTACCTAGACTAAATCAATATACGCTTCACTAAAAACCCTAATACTCCTAAACAAACAAGTGACGGCAAAGAGCTCTCTCTTCTCCATCAATTACAACAACAAGAGATTCAAGAGGAGGTTTGGAGGCTTCGGTAAAAGGGGCTGAAATCGTGGGTCCGGTGTGCGAGGGCTGCTTGGTTTTGACGTTGGTTGAGACCCCACGGTCGGGTTCCTAGGAGACAGAAAGGGTGATAGTTGTTTAGTCTTTGGTCTTGTTCCTACGCTACCAAGGTAACGCCTAATATCCACTTATCTCGTCTCTTTTTTTTCTTTCTTTCCTTATGTTGTTTCTTGTTGGCGTCGTGTAATTTTCTCCATGCGTATGATCATATACACGAAGAAAGCATGTTACATAAGTTAATAACTCCTGGTCTCATAAGTCACGGTAAAAAGGGTCTCGTATTAATTATTTGTTGATCGAATGGATAAAAGGAACCTGTAATCAGAAGTTAAATGATTGGCTGACGGTGTTTTGCTCGTGAGATTGGGTGTGTGTCTCGTTATATTAAGGTCCCATGGATGTCATTTGAATATTTATAAGTCATTCATGAACTCAGTTCTAGTAAATGGTTATGCCTATGTGTGTGCATGTGTTGTGGGACAAATGGAGTTCAAAGAGAATTGGGTGCAAACTGTTTCTAAAAGTAGGCGTAGGTATCAAAAGAGTAAAAGGTTATCAAATCAAAATAGTATAAGAATGGTCTTGTGGGGTAAGTTTAAGGGTGATCGCGGGATTATTGCATTGGTCGTTTGGAGTTTTGAAAGCATGTCGGGATAGTTGAGTCGGGTGTTAGTCGTAAAGTATGATTATATGGTCGTAAATATTAGTCATTTGAACCGCGAGCGAGCTTGAATATTGATCGAACATGTACATGAATAATGAAATATGAAGCATATCTTAAAATCTGTATATGACCATTTTGAGTATATTTTATATATGTTTAAGTTATTTATATTTCGAACTTTAATCATTGGTAAGTGTCACATGCAAACCCTGAATCTTATAAATTTTCATATAAAGCCCACAAATAGATTATCCACCATATTAAACCTTCAAGTTTACCATTTATTAATTGTAACCTTTAAGTTTGGCTAATTAATGATTATTACCTTAAAGTATTTTATTTCGGTCCATTACTAAAAATGAGAATACGCGTAATAACTCTAAAAATATTGACACGATTTATATAAGCAATAAATCCGTTATGACTTAAATGAGCTAATAAATATTGTACTTAACCGTAATCCGTGTAGATTCATTGAAGAAGACGCGGCATTGTATCTTTGTGTTCATTCATTCGTTTGCTTTCCTTTCATCGGCGTTATAGTACGATATTCTATCCCTTTTCAGTAGGGATTTCTCATGACTTTCTGATCCTTCGACTTTGTTTCGCTTATGATATTTTATTGCTATGATTTCTTTGCTATTGACCCTCTGATATTGACCTTTGCTATTGACCCTTTGATATTGACCTTTGCTATTGACCCCTTTGTTATTGAATTGTTGATACTGAACCTCATATTGAATCTCATCTATGAACCTTTTGAATCATCATTGAACCTTTGGTAATGAACATCCGTTATCAACCCTTGATATTGGACTTGATATTGGACTATTGTTATGAACCTCTGAATTGTGACCTACCGATATTGAACCTCGATTATGATGACTGATATATATTGCTATCTTGTGGACCTTTGTTTGACCCTTCGATTTATACCGAGCCAAATATCGTTAACTAGTCATGGAGGTACCATGACCGTGTCATTGATGCACCAATGGCATGACTCCGGTGTGCATGTGGCGTGATGTTACACAATCCGCCCTTTCGTTATCGATTATGAGCTCGATATATATTGTTATGGCCACTATTGTCTGCAGGGGCGTATGGATGCACCCTAGATCTCGTACTATATGCATCGATATATATATCTTTTTCGTGATGTGGTGCGTGTGCAATACACACCCTCACGCTTTGGGAGCTAGCTACTCCACCGTTATGAGGTCTCCTCCTATTGTCCGGTATTCCGAGGTCACCCTCCGAATCGATGGTTACTATTGATTCGGGTGCTATTGCCACTACCGATATTACTTGACTGCATCTGTTGGCTGGGATGGATTTCGACAACCCTTATACTGTTGACATACCTATATTGTACCGTCTGTTTACCCCAACACACCATATTATGTATTTGATCGCCGTTACCTGCACCCTTATGTGACTTATTCTTCTACCATTCCATTCACGTATCGGGTTATTATTATTATGGTTATTGAATTTGATTATGCTTTTACACGTTTTAGGTGACAATCGTTTGCCCTGCTACTATATGAGTAATATGTGATTATCCGGTTGATCTATTGACATGCTAATAACCGACAAACGGGTTACCATCTTGTTATGTGACTCTTTGATTTGTCCGGTCCATGTTAGTGTATAAATGATTGTTTTGACGACTTATCATGTAAACTCTGTTTTGTTAACCTCGTGGTCTATGAATATCTGTTAGTATCCTTATCTGCTCATTGTTGATCTATGATTGGATAAATGGTTCGACTTATGTGGTCTGGCTTGTTAACTTGTCAATTTGGCTTGCTATGTCCTTAAGTCATTCAATTGTAGTGTTCATGCCGAGTTCATGTTTGATACGTGTGGTTACCATGTCCGGCTATGATAGTATTTCTGGCCGTAGGGATACTTGTAATGTTATTAGCTGTAGTTACTTGACTTGTATGATTGCCATGCTCACTTTCTAATTTAATTGCTTCCCGCTATGCTTAGTTTTCCATTTGGCTTAATTATATTCTCGACTTCTGAATTGATTGTATGCTATTCTTGTTGAGTGAATGCGGCGGTTGCTATGTTTGAGTTTGTTTTCGACCTTTTGTATGTCGGTGCTTATATGTGATTATGTATATGTCGTGGATGCCTTACTCGCTTTGTTCTCCTTGTTATCCGCTCATTCCGGATATCGGTATGATTGTGTTCTGCAGATCCTCATTGACTCATTGATTCCTTTCCGCGACCTTGTTATCGGTTCCTTATTTCATTTCGCATTTCGATTTTATGTAGCTTTCGTTTTGTTATATCTGCTCACCGGCTTTTAAGCTCACCGCATTTCTTTTCTGCGGGGTTTTAGGTTTGAAGATGGGCTTGTTGGGTTGAGAGTTGGATTAGTCGAGTAGACCGACCTTAGCTACTTTATCATTTTGGATTTAATTTGAGGAGTTATTGTTTTCAGATTTTATTTCCGTTTTGGACATATTGGATTTGGTATTTTCTTTGTAAGTCATCCGTTATATGACTTGGTAATTTATTTTATAATGCCTTCGCTTGTAAAATTTTATTTGTATGTTCTGATATGACACCAGAATGTGACACTTCTACCCTTGTCGGGTTGGGGTTTTACAATTATGGTATCGTGAGAGTTTCGCCTTGTTGACCTTAGGATTGACCTGTGAGGACTTGGGTAGACACTAGGCTTCCGTCTGTTCTGATCTCTTCCGATTCCTTTTGGTTGTCGTTCCGATTTGACTTTGATATTCGTTTGTCTTCACTGATTTGTCCTTCCTCTTCTCGCATCGAATTTTGTTATTTGTCTTCGCACATCCGTTGTCGATCATTAGATGGAAACTACCGTGGAGCTAAAGATGATGGTGCCGACCTCGTTCTGCCGCAATCATCCCCACGAGCTAGAGAGGTTCGTAAAGCGTAAGCGCGACAACGCCGCGGCTGAGACATCGTGGATGCTTGTTGGAGGAAGCCGGACGGATCAACCAAAGACGCAAAAGACGGAGACAAGATTCAACCGGTATAGAGGGTTCAATTACTTCATATGATTTGGTAACTTATGTTACTCCGAATTGTTTGTCATGCGTTTTGAGGCGGTTTGATATTCTCGTTAAGTGATTCGATTGGTATTGCTTTTCTTGATTTGTTCGAACTTCGGTATTGAATCGTGAAGTTTTATCGCTTGTTATTTTGTTAATATCTCTTTTCTTTGGATCGTCAGTAATGAGTCATGAGGAACCGTTTCGAGCAAGTTGGTGGCCTTCTTCTTTGGTGATATGGTAAGTTGTTTGATGTAGTATATGTTGTATGTATGTGTATCTGGTTTGTTTGGTATGTTACTTGCTACCTGTATGGGTATCTGTTTTGTTGTGATATTAGTTATGTGGTTTGTCATGGCCCGAGGCAAAATATGATGACAATAAAGACTTGTTATGTGATGCAAGTATTATGACGCCTGATCAACGTGATAATACCGAGATCATATAATTTGAACCTATTGAAGTCATACGACGTCTTGGGAAATGCCTGGGGTTGGTACGTGAATGGACTAGGGCTTATATCCGTTATTTGTCGATCCTCATGTTCGTTTGAAAATCTGTATCTTTTTGTGAGATTCTCACCGACATCCGTTATGTATAAGATTTGTACGTTTTGGAGCCAAAATCGATATGATCTGTGTTAGACTATGGACTGCTGCGTCTGCCTTAAACTGGTACGTCTCTGGGTACCTCTGCGACTTCAATTTTCGAGGACGAAAATTTTTTTTAGAGGGGAAGAATTGTAAAACCCTAAAATCGTGAACGTGTCAAATGTCCAATATACCCCTAATAATAAAAACAATTCGTAAAATAAAAGGAACTCGTTATATGCGTTACATGTTCATTTCACAAGTAATGGAGGATTAAACCTTATACTTAACTTATAAGTTTGTAAAACACATAAAGAATGTTACATGTACACAAAGTAGATCAAATAAATACATTCACAAGTAAAATAGGCAAGTAAATTAATTGATGATTTGGTCTTATTTTGTCCCCCTTATTAGGCTATGAGAAACGCCCAAGGTCCAATAACTTCCTAAATTGTCTCACTCATATCCTGTATATTTACCTAGACTAAATCAATATACGCTTCACTAAAAACCCTAATACTCCTAAACAAACAAGTGACGGCAAAGAGCTCTCTCTTCTCCATCAATTCTGTCGACAACAAGAGATTCAAGAGGAGGTTTGGAGGCTTCGAGTAGGGGCTGAAATCGTGGGTCTGGGTGCGAGGGCTGCTTGGTTTTGACGTTGGTTGAGACCCCTGCTGGTCGTGGGTTCCTAGGAGACAGAAAGGGTGATAGTTGTTTAGTCTTTGGTCTTGTTCCTACGCTACCAAGGTAACGCCTAATATCCACTTATCTCGTCTCTTTTTTTTCTTTCTTTCCTTATGTTGTTTCTTGTTGGCGTCGTGTAATTTTCTCCATGCGTATGATCATATACACGAAGAAAGCATGTTACATAAGTTAATAACTCCTGGTCTCATAAGTCACGGTAAAAAGGGTCTCGTATTAATTATTTGTTGATCGAATGGATAAAAGGAACCTGTAATCAGAAGTTAAATGATTGGCTGACGGTGTTTTGCTCGTGAGATTGGGTGTGTGTCTCGTTATATTAAGGTCCCATAGATGTCATTTGAATATTTATAAGTCATTCATGAACTCAGTTCTAGTAAATGGTTATGCCTATGTGTGTGCATGTGTTGTGGGACAAATGGAGTTCAAAGAGAATTGGGTGCAAACTGTTTCTAAAAGTAGGCGTAGGTATCAAAAGAGTAAAAGGTTATCAAATCAAAATAGTATAAGAATGGTCTTGTGGGGTAAGTTTAAAAAGATCGCGGGATTATTGCATTGGTCGCTTGGAGTTTTGAAAGCATGTCGGGATAGTTGAGTGGTGTTAGTCAGAAGTATGATTATATGGTCGTAAATATTAGTCATTTGAACGCTGGCGAGCTTGAATATTGATCGAACATGTACATGAATAATGAAATATGAAGCATATCTTAAAATCTGTATATGACCATTTTGAGTATATTTTATATATGTTTAAGTTATTTATATTTCGAACTTTAATCATTGGTAAGTGTCACATGCAAACCCTGAATCTTATAAATTTTCATATAAAGCCCACAAATAGATTATCCACCATATTAAACCTTCAAGTTTACCATTTATTAATTGTAACCTTTAAGTTTGGCTAATTAATGATTATTACCTTAAAGTATTTTATTTCGGTCCATTACTAAAAATGAGAATACGCGTAATAACTCTAAAAATATTGATACGATTTATATAAGCAATAAATCCGTTATGACTTAAATGAGCTAATAAATATTGTACGAACTGTAATCCGTGTAGATTCATTGAAGAAGACGCGGCATTGTATCTTTGTGTTCATTCATTCGTTTGCTTTCCTTTCATCGGCGTTAAGGTACAGATATTCTATCCCTTTTCAGTAGGGATTTCTCATGACTTTCTGATCCTTCGACTTTGTTTCGCTTATGATATTTTATTGCTATGATTTCTTTGCTATTGACCCTCTGATATTGACCTTTGCTATTGACCCTTTGATATTGACCTTTGCTATTGACCCCTTTGTTATTGAATTGTTGATACTGAACCTCTGTTATTGAATCTCTTATCTTGAACCTTTTGAATCAATCGCGAACCTTTGGTAATGAACATCATTCTATGAACCCTTGATATTGGACTTGATATTGGACTATTGTTATGAACCTCGAATTGTGACCTCCGATATTGAACTCTCGATTATGATGACTGATATATATTGCTATCTTGTGGACCTTTGTTTGACCCTTCAGATTTATACTGAGCCAAATATCGTTAACTAGTCATGGAGGTACCATGACCGTGTCATTGATGCACCAATGGCATGACTCCTGTGTCAGTGATGTTACACACCGTCCCTTTCAGTATCCGATTATGAGCTCGATATATATTGTTATGGCCACTATTGTCTGCCGAGGGCTTATGGATGCATCCTAGATCTCATGCATCAGCATCGATATATATATTGTTCGTGATGTGGTGCGTGTGTGCAATACACCCCTCACACCGGGAGCTAGCTACTCCACCGTTACCGAGGTCTCCCTCCTATTGTCCGGTATTCCGAGGTCACCCTCCGAATCACGATGGTTACTATTGATTACCGGCCGCTATTGCCACTACCGATATTATCATCTGCATCGTTGGCTCGGGATGGATTTCGACAACCCTTATATCGTTGACATACCTATATTGTACCGTCGCTTACCCCAACGCACCATATTATGTATTTGATCGCCTGTTACCCCTGCACTTTATGTGACTTATTCTTCTACCATTCCATTCACGTATCGGGTTATTATTATTATGGTTATTGAATTTGATTATGCTTTTACACGTTTTAGGTGACAATCGTTTGCCCTGCTACTATATGAGTAATATGTGATTGTGCGGTTGATCTATTGACATGCTAATAATCGACAAACGGGTTACCATCTTGTTATGTGACTCTTTGATTCGTCCGTCCATGTTAGTGTATAAATGATTGTTTTGACGGCTTATCATGTAAACTTCGTTTTGTTAACCTCGTGGTCTATGAATATCTGTTAGTATCCTTATCTGCTCATTGTTGATCTATGATTGGATAAATGGTTCGACTTATGTGGTCTGGCTTGTTAACTTGTCAATTTGGCCTGCTATGTCCTTAAGTCATTCAATTGTAGTGTTCATGCCGAGTTCATGTTTGATACGTGTGGTTACCATGTCCGCTAATGATAGTATTTATGCCTTTGTAGGGATACTTGTAATGTTATTAACTGTAGTTACTTGACTTGTATGATTGCCATGCTCACTTCCTAATTTAATTGCTTCGCGCTATGCTTAGTTTTCCATTTGGCTTAATTATATTCTGACTTCCTGAATTGATTGTATGCTATTCTTGTTGAGTGAATACGGCGGTTGCTATGTTTGAGTTTGTTTTCTGCACTGTATGTCGGTCCGCCTTATATGTGATTATGTATATGTCGTGGATGACTTACCCTGCTTTGTTCTCCTTGTTATCTGTTCATTCTGGATATCGGTATGATTGTGTTCTGCGGATCCTCATTGACTCATTGATTCCTTTCCGATATGCGACCTTGTTATCGGCCTCCTTATTTCATTTCGCATTTCGATTTTATGTAGCTTTCGCTTTTGTTATATATCTCAGTTCAGGCTTTTTAAGCTCACCAGCATTTCTTTTCTACTTGGCAGGTTTTAGGTTCAAGATGGGCTTGTTGGGCTGAGAGTTGGATTAGTCGAGTAGACCGACCTTAGCTACTTTATCATTTTGGATTTAATTTGAGGAGTTATTGTTTTGATTTTATTTCGCGTTTTGGACATATTGGATTTGGTATTTTCTTTGTAAGTCATCCATTATATGACTTGGTAATTTATTTTATAATGACTTCGCTTGTAAAATTTTATTTGTATGTTCTGATATGACACCAGAATGTGACACTTCTACCCTTGTCGGGTTGGGGTGTTACATGTAGACACAAAACAATTCTGGGCCCACTAAAACTTCCGAATCCCACCTATCTTGTGGGTATTTGAAATAGTAGCTATTTTGTGAGGCTAGCGCCATTTTCTAATCCAAAAGAATAAAACAAAAAAGTATTTTGGGAGTGAAGTCAAGAATCTCTCTTGGTTTAAAGTTAGTTATCTTTTGTTATGGTTTTTTAAAAGAAAAGAAAAGTTGAAGGTTGATGATGAAATAGCATAAAATGACAAAAATACATTTGTTTGCAGAGACTTAACGTACCATCACTAACGGACATTTGGTCAGATGACACCAGTCTGTTACAAATCTACAAATACAAGGACAACTAGTGTAGTCATTGAAGTTTTAGTATGAAAAGTGAATTTCTTTGTAAACTACAAGGACTAAATTCATAACTAACTCTTGTTTTAATTTAAACAAGAGTAAATTGCATAAATCGTCCCTGAACTTTGGCCAAATTGCATGTTTCCATCTTAACCATTACGAAAATGCAAAAATCGTCAACATCGTGAAACCTCTAAGCAAATTTTCTTTCTGGTTGGGACGAAAATTGCGTGTTTCGTCCCAATCGAGAACGAAAATTTACTCAAAAGTTTTTCACAAAGACGATTTTTATACATTTGAAATGGTTGGGACGAAACATGCAATTTGACCAAAGTTCAATGACTACTTATGCAATTTAACTCTTTAAACAATAATCAAATTGTAATGACTCGATATCCAAACACCCATTAAACGATATCTAAACTCCGGCAACCAACAACTGTTAAATACAACCAAACATATCAACTGGGTTTGATTCACAATGACACTCACAACACTTCAATACCCATATTCTCAACTGGGTTTCATCCCCTTCACCAAAAAACCCAAATTTCCGACACCTCATTTTCTTGATATCCCAAAAAAGCCCAAAAAACCCACCTTTATTAAAGCAAATTTAAGTATGGTTATTGATAAAGAACAAGACTTTAAGCCTTCATTTGATGAGTACTTAAAATCCATGGAAACTGTCAAAATCCGGCGGCAAAAACGGCAGAATTCCGGCGAGTCTCCGGCGCCGGAAAGTGACAAAGGTGGTGAATTGGGAGATACCCATTTGGAATTAGGTGTTAAAAAAGTGTGGGTTAGGAAAAAAGTGGATAATGGTGTGGTAAAAACCGACGAAAATGAAGTTGTGAAGAAATGGGTTCGAAAGAAATTGGACTCGGGTTATAAAGAAAGCGAAAAAGATACTAATGTTTTTCGGCAAAATGAGGAAAAATATGAAATGGGTTTTGTTAAAGATGCTAATGTTTTTCGGAGAAATGACGAAAAGTATGAAATGAGTTATGTGATGGATAAAGAAAAAGGTACTAATGTTTCTTGGAAAGTGGAAGAAAAGTATGAAAAGTATCAAGGAGAGAGAATTAAGGGTTCGGAAGTAAGTTATGCGATGAATAAAGAAAAGGGTGTTAATGTGCAGAAGGCGACTGGGAGAAGGGAATTTGGTGGTTATGGTAATGTGGAGATGGAAAGAGATGCTTTTAAATCGCTTGAGGAGCATCCGGATGTTTGTGATCAGCCGAGGGTTTCGCGTGCTGAAATGGAGGAGAGAATACAGAAGTTAGCAAAGTGGTGAGTTGGACTAGCTTTTAAATGTAATGCCAAACACCCCCTTTGTATAAATGCACCTTCATCTGGTCAGTTTTTGCTTTCCCATTTAAAGAGTTGTATTATGTTTATGCATTCTGTAAGGCTGTTTATAAAAGCGTATTAGTAATAATTAGACCCAAGTTGAAAACTTTTAGTTTGTAGTTGAGTCTTAGTTTTAAATTTATATAGAGCTAGCAATATGGCAATAGTATTGGATTGCAATATAGTAGCCTTGAATTCCAAGAATGACTTATTTTAACTTGACAGCTTGAATGGTGCGTCGATCGACTCTCCTGAGTGGAATTTCTCTAAGATGATGAGAAGTGCCAAAATAAGATTTGCAGATTTTTCGATAATTAGGCTTATCCAGATCTTAGGAAATTATGGCAATTGGAGACAGGTGCTTCAGGTCATTGAGTGGATGCAAGCACGTGAACGCTTTAAGTCTAACAGAATAAGGTTTGAGTTTTGGTGTTATGAGTTATGACTAGCAAAATTTAAGTATCTATCATATGTTAATGATGCATACGTGATTCTTGATTTATCACTTCTTTATAACGGTATGTGAATATCTGTCTATTTGACCAAGTCCGCGATGACAGTGGCCTGTTGTTAGGTCTTGAACATCATGATGATTATTAGTTTATGCATCTGAAATGTTGTCTTTTATCATTTTTGATTCAGAAACATTTACACTGCTGCACTTGATGCACTTGGGAAGGCAAAGAGACCAGTTGAATCGTTGAATGTCTTTAACACAATGCTGGTAACACTTTGCTTCAGAGAAGATTTTAATTTTAAATAGAGGTGACAATTTTAACCCCATTAATATGGAAACAGGTCAAGTCGGGTTCTAGTCACAATGTTTTGAACCATTTTATTTGCAAAAGCTATAGTAATAGTTTATAACAACGTAGGTTTTAATCAGATGTCTTTCATTAGCTACTTACAAAATTTGAGAAAATGAACAGAAGGTGTTGGCTGGTTGGCCCACCCTGAACCGACCGCTTTTGACCCGCCGTCCGACCCGCATGGCCCGGCCCATTGTGCTACCTCTACGTTTGAAGATAAATGGTCCACAAAGACCTTGCCTAAGAATATATTAAACTTTTATGTTTACCCTGTTGCAGCAACAAATGACCTCAGATCCCGACGGATTGCTTATCATTGCATTGCAGTCACCCTCGGACAAACAGGTCATATGAGGGAACTTTTTCATGTGATTGATACCATGAGATCTCCTCCCAAAAAGAAGCTATCTACTGGTGTTTACACAAAATGGGACCCACGTCTTGAACCAGATATAATAGTCTATAATTCTGTAAGTATTTCCACTTCCCAAATGTTCCATTGGATCCCAGTTTCCACTCCCAACAAATTTGAACGGATAATTTGATAATAATTGTAGGTGCTAAATGCATGTGTGCGCCAAAAAAATCTAGAAGGGGCGTTTTGGGTATTGCAGCAGCTAAAGGAACAGGGCAAACAACCTAATAGCATAACATATGGACTTGTAATGGAGGTATTGTGTTATATAATGATATTTAGTCATTCTGATCTTTCATACCTTTTTCTAGTTTATCAGATAATTTTGCAGTTTACTTTATGTTATATGTTTCTGCAGGTAATGCTTGCGTGTGAAAAGTATGATTTGGTACATGAGTTTTTCCAAAAGATGCGTAAATCTTTCATTCCAAATTCTTTAACATATAAGGGTATGTTAATATGCGTTATTTATACTTGCATCTTTCATGTTGCATGATCTTTTAATTATCTATATGACCTTTTCTAAAATTCCCTTCAGTTCTTGTGAATACACTATGGAAGGAAGGAAAAGTTGATGAGGCAATACAGACCGTTCAATATATGGAAAAACGAGGAATAGTTGGTTCTGCAGCTGTTTACTATGACCTTGCTAGATGCTTATGCAGTGCAGGAAGATGCAAGGAGGCTCTTGTGCAAGTAAATACTGTTTACGCTTTGATTATCAAATACGTCACTGTGGCCTTTTTAGTTTTCTATTTATTTGCATTATCCGGGTGTTTGAGATACGTCCAATGGTATCTAATTATAAAAAGTTTATTCCAGCATAGAATAAGTGAATAAGCGCAAGCTGTTTCTCCATCCAAACACTCAGAAGTGTGTCTTGTGTTCAAAAAAGGCAATAAGAAATAAGCACTTTATAAGACATGATCTCAGACACCCTTCATGAGCTCCTTATGTGATAAGAGTATAAGCAGATAGCAACATGGAAGGCTTGAGCTAGTGTTTGGATGTGCTTTTGCTGATTGAATGTGTGATAATTAGATACCTTTAACTAGTAAGATAAGTGGCATCAGTTTTACCATATTGAAACACTAAAAACTAATTATGTGTGACTTGAAAACGCAATGCAAAACATCTATAATAGGTTATGGGAATATGGGCTACTAAAATTTTTCTGTCGATATAAGTTGACTTGGGAGTTCAGATAGAATCAGAGTAATTGGACTAATGGTTAAACTGTTACATGGGTTAGACAGTGATACTTATGTTCTTGTGCAGGTCGAGAAGGTGTGTAAGGTGGCAAATAAACCACTGGTGGTGACTTATACCGGTTTAATTCAAGCTAGCTTAGACTCGAGGAAAATAGATAGTGGGACCTACATATTTAACCATATGCGCAAGTTTTGCTCCCTAATTTAGTTACATATAATATTATGCTCAAAGGGTACCTCGATCACCATAAGTTTGATGAAGCAAGACAGCTGTTTTATAAGTTATTGGAGAATGGGAAACATATTACCAGTAATGTTGACTATAGGCAAGCGGTGTTACCTGATATACATACATTTAACTTAATGTTAGACGCGAGTTTGGTGAATAAAAAATGGGATGATTTCGAGTTCGTCTACACAAGGATGCTGGAACATGGATTTTACTTCAATGCAAACGCCACTCCCACATGATACTCGAAGCCTGCAACGCTGGAAAGGTAGTATCTTTTTAAGTTAATGCATGAGGGTCAAATAAGGTTTTTTTCATAGTGAATCTGTGAAATGTTATATAAATAAAATAATTTAAAGGTAGCTAATATGGTTTCCGCTTTATTATCCATTGTTCGAAAGGGAGAGGGAGACAGATTGACTTCTGGGGTCAACTAGATTACGTCCTTAGAGCATGAAACTAATAAAACGTTTATAGCTTATAAATAGAATTGTACCAATTACATACAGGTTATATAGTCTTGACATTCTGAAAATGTCTTTGTCCAATGATCGTTAGAACCCAGATCAATCTTGGACTTGAAAAGTAGCACTTTTGACCCCAAAAGTCAAACGATTCTTCTTTTTCAGTTTTTGTCAGAACCCATATTGATCTTGTACATTAAAGCCACATCTTTGACCGCAAAAGTCAAATCCATCTTCTTTTCCCAGTTTCTGTTAAAAGCCCATATCAATCTTGGACTCGAAAGTAACACCTTTGTGCTTGGTAGTCAAACTGCGTTTTTTCAGTTTTAATTCGAACCCATATCGATCTTGACTTAAAAAAGTATCAACTTTGACCTCAACAGTCAAACCCTTATTTTTTCAGGTTTCTTTTTATCAGAGCTGCGTAATAATGGACTTGAAAAGTAACATAATGACCTAAAAAAAGGGATATTGATTTTTGATTGATCAATTTTGTGTCGATATTTGCAGGTGAATCTGCTAGAAACAACGTGGAAACATTTGATTGAAGGTGATCAGATCCCACCCCCACCTCTTGTTCAAGAGATGTGTTGTATAAAACTAAAGGAGGATGATTATGCTGCTGCGTTCTCCTGTCTAATATGCCTTCCTTCAACCGAATCACATAAATATTCCCGAAATTCATGGTTAAATCGTTTCAGAGATAATCCCGACGTTTTCAGGGAGGAAACACTCTTACGAATAATAGATAGGACAAATACTTTGTTGCTTAGAAACGAAGAAATCAATCCGATTCTTTTGAATCTGATGAGATCTTGTAAAGAAATTCTAGGAGTCCAGCAATAGAGACTATCTACAGATAAGGGAATGTGATATGATTGTAAATTGTTTATGTTTTAGAATGTTAGTAGAGAGCTAGGTGGTTTATATGAAGAAAATAGAATACATGCATACACATACAATGACATTTGATATCTTGTATTATTAAAGTCACAAATTTTACAACAGATTATGTATATGCAGGTTCTGATAGCTCAGATATGTATATATGTCCCGAAGCTAAAGCGTTTTCTTATATAGAACTTTCGATAAACAGCGATGTAATGTTGATGTAGGACACAATGAATTAAACTGGGGTGTAGTATATGGCCCTTGAAATATATTCTTGAAAATTAATCTGTAAGCTGCTTCAGTTAAGTGTATTCCATCCCAACTAACACATATGTATCGAGGGTTATCACACACGGGTGCAGATACTGAATCCACAAGCTTCTGAGTGTGTAGAAGTTAAATGACCTATGACCTCCACAACTTGTACATACAGAGGCCCGTTTGTAAATCCCATACCAAAATGTGAATTTAAACACAGCAAGGAAACCTGAATCGATAATGTAAGCATGAAACAGCATATTTAGAATAGTAGAAATTTGGATAGTACAGCCTTTTTCCATCCGGTTCCCAAAACTTTCAATTTTATTAGTAATAGCGATTAGGAGGTTTTATACACATGAATAAACTTCAGAAGACTGTCTGACCCATTTGGCATGCTTTCTATATAGTTGTATCCTATAGCTTAACCCATTAGACTCCTTAGAGATAAAACATGACCCATTTTGATCAATTTATAGGAACATGATTTGAGTAGATTCATATTACGATCTTAAACACATTAACGTATTATGTACCAAATTTATCTGGATCTATAACATATTAACGTATTATGTACCAAATTTATCTGGTGAGTGGTAGATTTGCATGGCAGCATTGTAGTAGTCGGCATAGATGACATTGACATTAGCATGAAGCTCTCGAACCGATTCAGGTTCGCTTGCAAGAGCTCATTGTGATATTCAGCAAACTCGTTTAATTGAACAAGGCAACCAGTTGTCGGATCATACTCTTCAGTTTCAGAACCACAAACTGTCAAATACTTCCTGAGCATCCAATTGGTAAGTTTCCTGGAACAACTAGTGTTCGAGCACCCATCTCAATCAACTCCTGTACTTATAACTATAAATATATCATATGCTACCTAGAAATTAACATCTTGTTTACAATAATAAATGCAATCTAAAGGGTGATGTGTAATATAGATTTTGACGGTAATAATGTATAATTGATAGCTCAGAGCATATTTTGTATGATTTGAGTAGCTTCTTACATCGACTGCTGAGATAATGGCATCAATAACAAGAGGAACTAATGATTTGAACTCATCGATTGGTTTTCCTGCTAATATTGGAAAATTGTAATCGTTTCCTCCAATCTCTCCCACTAGGATCAAAGACCGTCCAATAAAGTTTCTACAATCTGCCCACAATATAACCAATCAATAAATTTAAAAAAAAATACCAAGTACTATTTGAAACACAAATTTGCATTAACAGTGCACGTGTAGTAGCAAATACACACTTATTTACCTGTAAAGTTGTCACATATAGAAGGCAATGATCGTTTAAACCATTCCAGCTGAACTTTTAACGATGCATTTGTCAGAGGATTTACAATCCCTCTTGCTTCAAGAACTGATGAATTTAATGCGGTTGCACCCGCCACCGCATAATTTACTCCTTGTTTAAGTGCCACACCATTGTCATTTCCCTTATCGTGCACATACGGTGGTATCAATGGCAATCCTAGACTCTCAGCTGCATAACCATGAAACCTTTTTACGGAAATTCTGTACTCTTGTAGGAATACAATGTTCAAAGTTCAAACTAAAACATAGTAAATTTAGCATGAATAAACATAGTGACATCAAATAGTAGATAAGTCACCTAAGAAATCTATAACAAGGAGACCATTGGAGCACCGTCCAGTGGAATGATCAGGCAAGGATTCACCATAGGGTGGCATAAGAAACGAAATAACTCGATTACTAAATTTGGCAAGTTGTTTTAAGTTACCAGTATCAGCAAGTGAGTCACCAAAGCTTATGATGGATGTATAACATCCATTAGCATACAAGCTGCTAACACTACATAACAACATAAATATCACCAAGTAATTTGAAGAACACTTCATTGGAAAACAGTTGTTGAGCTTACAAATGGTGGTTTGTCTGTTCTACACTTCAAAATGTGTACTAATTTATAGGTTTTTAGTCTATTTCTTATGGGAAATTGAGAGTTTGGATGTATCTTAGATTTTTGTACTTATCTAAATTTGGGAAGCACCTTAAAACTCATAAATGGCCTCTTGCTACGTGTATCCATTTGAATTTTTTTTATAACAGTGGACTTGTGAAGCAAAGGTGTCATATTTTTTCTCTTGAAGAAAGCATTTTTTTTTTTTTTTACTTTTTTTGTCCGCGGACGTGCTGAGATATTTGTTTGTTTTTTTCGGACATAAATACATTTTTTACTTTTTATCTTTTTAAAAATTAGACATAAACTTCTTCGGCACAAACCCTATGCATTCTTTTTCATTTATTTTTTCAAAGACAAAAAACAAACGCGTTTTTTTTGCAATAAAATTTTAATGTACCTTTTCTTCTGCAGATATGATTTGCTTCTTTTGCATACATGATTTGCAGATAAAAATATAAAATGTTAGAAAAACAAATGACACTTTTGACCCAGAAGGTCAAACTGATTTTTCTCAGTTTTTTGTTAGAACCCATATCAATCTTGGACATAAATTTTAAAAATTAGTACTTCCTCCGTCTCAAAATATAAGTCTATTTTGACTTTTTGAAAGTCTTTTTATTTCAACTTTGACATTAAATAATTTTTTTCCATTATATAATACTGATGCAAAAATATATAAATGGACTTGTGTTTTAAATGCCTTTTCATTAGTATACTTTTCATCAAGTATTGTATAACACCTAAAAATAATTAAGGTCAAAGTGCGAAAGAAAAGACTTTGAAAAATAAAAAATGGACTTATAATTTGGGACGGAGGGAGTAGTACCTTTGACCTTAAAAGTCAAATTGCTCTTCTTTTCCCATTTTTATCCGAAACCATATACATCTTGGACATGAATAGGCAATATCTTTGACCTCAGAAAGACTGTTAATTGGTTGATTTTGTGTTTATATCTGCAGGTGAAACTGTTAGAAACAGAAGGCAATCAAATACCACCACCCCCTCTTGTTAGAAATATGCTTGTTGAATCCACAAGTGGTTCTTGTAATGTGATTAGCACTCTTGAGTTGTTCTCACTCGTCTGTGTATCAAATCATTGTGTGTAATTGTTCTTTGTTATCGGTTGATTACGAGTTAGCGTTTAGATTAGTTTATTGTTTAGCATGAGTCATTTAGACATAATCTCAACCTTTTCCATAAGGAAATGCTTCTACGATTAATAGATGGAATTAATACTGTCGCTAAGAAACAAAGAACTAAATACAGCTCCTTTGATTTGGATGAGATCTTGTAAAAGTATTCTAAGGGTCCGATAATAAGAATGTTAGTGACCGTTTTGCAGCCACCCGTTCTGCCACATGTACTCGATGAATCAATGCCAATAAGTATCACCACACAAACAATAATCGCATGGATTCGTGAGTAAGAACCCAGTTCTCATGTCAAGTATATTGATTAAACATTTGAATTTATAATCGATTTTCAAACTACAACATAACGAATGTGCTTCCTGAATCCATTAGAGTTGCAAGTTTACAACAATTATGCTATATTTTTGTTTTGGATAGATCCCCTATGTAAACTACGCTTTTACCTCTAGCTCTCATAACTCAACGTATATAGCCTAGCTTGCATTTATTTAAATAGAACTCGATAAACCGGCTCCCAATTGTAATCTTGATGTGGTACAAAATGAAGTAAAACGGGGTGTAGTATATGGCCCGTGAAATAAATTCTCCGAAATTAGTCGGTAAGCCGCTTCAGTTAAGTGAACTCCATCCCAATTAACATATGTATCTGGTTGATCGCACAAGGTTGCTGATGCAAGCCCACATTCTGCCGATAAGTTGTAATTATATGGCCTCCACCTCCACAACACCAGAGCCCCGCTTGTGAATCCTGCAAAATGTAAATTCCAACACAACACATTCATGAATGGATTATGTACACATGAAACTACATATATGAATATGGGTAAAACAGTAACTTTTTATTGTAGGTGAAAACATGTCAGGTTAGGGCGACCTTTAAGCAACTTTTCCTTACTTATTCAAATAATCCATAACTTTTGATGATCAAAATATGATTAAAACCTACATTACTATGATAGTTTTCTGGGAACCATGATAAACCAATTTAAAAGGTTTTTATACCATTTAAATAAATTTTGTTGTAATGACTGTTTCGACCCATTTGATCCGTTCCCTATTCAGTTCGGTCTTCTAGCATGAACCATTTAATCCGTGGATCAATTTATAGGTATGTGAGTCAAGATTGCTTACTATAACGAAGACCTTTTTATAGATAACAGAACTTCGTCTGTCATAACAATTCATATTAAAGTCTATTAACATGTTACGCACCAAATTTATCAGGGCATTGGTAGATTTTCATGGCAGCATTGTAGTAGTCAGCGTAGATGATGTTGACATCAGGATGAAACTCTCTAATCCGATTTAGATTCGTTTGCAGGAGTTCATTTTGATATTCAGCAAACTCATTTAACCGAATAAGGCAACCAGTTGTGGGATCATATTCTTCAACCTCAGAATCATACACTGTCAAGTATGTCGATAAGCATCCAACTGGAAAGTTTCCTGGCACAACTAGTGTTTGAGCCCCCATCTCAATCAACTCCTGCACTTATAAATAACGCAATATACATTTTTATGTGAGGATCGACACGATTCCAAAGAGTATGTGTGATATAGTTTTGGTAGTGATACTGTGATGGTTTGCACTATGTTGTTTAAATTGTATTGTATATGATCTGAGTAGCTTCTTACATTGACAGCTGAGACGATGGTATCAATAACAAGAGGAACTAATGATTTGAGCTCATCGATTGGTTTTCCTTCTAACATTGGAAAATTGAAATCGTTTCCTCCAATCTCTCCCATTAGAATCAAAGAATGTCCAATGAAGTTCCTATAATCTGCACATGATATTGCTAGTCAATGTTTCACAGATTCATATTAGACCTAGTTTCTCAACTCCCATATATGGTCAATTTTTCCAAAAGTGACTAGAAAGATAAAATCGTGGGTAGATTAATGTGGAAGATAAAAAAAGGAAATCATGTTTTACATAACCAGTATAGTTGTAGAGGTAAATAAACACACTTGCTAACCTGAAGCATTGCCACAAATAGAAGGCAATGATCGTTTAAACCATTCCAACTGAACTTCTAAAGACGCATTTGTCATAGGATTCACAATCCCTCTTGCTTCAAGAACTTGTGAGTTCAATGCTGTTGCACCTGCCACTGCATAATTTACTCCTTGTCTGAATACCACAGCATTGTCAGTCACTTTTTCGTGCACATATGGTGGTACCAATGGCAACCCTAGGCTCTCAGCTACATAAACCAAGACAAAACCTCAAGTCTTTTACAAAAGAATATATTTTTCTAAAGTTAACATAACATTCTAAAAGTTATTAGCTAGGATCAAATGTTCATAATACAAAGTAATGATCTTATGGGACAAACTTAGCAAGTGGCATTACACCCGGTGACACAAACAGATCAGATAAGTTACCTAAGAAATCGATAATAAGGAGTCCATTCGAACAGCGGCCAGGGGACTGATCAGGAAGGGATTCGCCATATGGCGGCAAAACAAAAGAAATAACTCGACCCGAAATGGAAGCAAGTTGTTTTAAGTTACCAGTATCAGCAAGTGAGTCACCAAAGCTTATGATAGACTTGTAACATCCATTAGCATACATACTGCTAACACTACATGATAACATCAATATCACCAAGTAACTTGAAGAACACATCATTGGAAGATAGTTCTTTGTTGAGTTGAAAAATGGTGGTTTGTCGTGTTTATTTTTCATTGCTAACAGATCATTCTGTTTTTTTATGAATTTTTTTTTATTATTTTTATATATTTATGGGAAATTGAGAAATCCCATACTTAATGTTGGCACCTTTTAACTTATAAATGGTACTGTATTATGCCACCTGTATTTGTCTGAAATTTGTTCACAGTGGTGAGCTGACCCTAAAAGTCAAACTTTTTTTTTTTTTTTTTTTTTTTTAAATTTACCCGAACCCAATATGAAATGAAAAGTTATATCTTTGACCTAAAAAGTCAAAGCATTTCAACCTGTTTTTGTATAACACAGAAACAGGATGATTATGGTTATCCTGCTGCTTTTTCCTGTTTAATATGACTTCCTAGAACCAAATCACATAGAACTTCCATGAGGAAACACTTTTACGAGTAATAGATAGAATAATACCATCGCTTAGAAGCGAGGAAACGAGTACACTCTTTTGGATTTAATGAGATCTTGTAACGAATTTATAGTGGTCCAATGATAAGCCTATGAAGTTACAGATTAAACTATTACATCCACCTGATTTGCCATATGTACTCATCTACTGATAAGCCACTATCAGTATCCCCAAACAAGAATACTAAACACAATGATTAACGAGTAAGTTCCAGTTCTCATAGACTATAATGTAATCTCAAATTATCCACAACAGGCGATATGCCCATTAAAATTACAACATCACAACAATTATGTTAAATTTGCGGTTGATCAAATATGTGAACAAATATTTTACCTTCTCTCGGTAGCTTAATTTATATATTGAAGGTTGTGTTAGCTTAAATTGAACTCGATAAACCGCCTTCCAATTGAAATTTTGATGTAGGACACAATGAATTAAACTCGGGTGTGGTATATGGCCCGTAATATAAATTCTTGGAAAATTATTTTGTAAAGTCAGTCATAGTGTATTCCATCCCAACTAACATATGTATCCGTTAATCACACACGTTGCGGATGGAAGTCTACATTCTTCCAATAAGTTGAAATGATATGGCCCTCCTCCTCCGCAACACGCCTTTAGAGCCCCATTTGTAAATCCTGCAAAATTTGTATTCCAAACCAACAAGATCATGAACTGATTATGTGTCAAACTACAAGATTAAATAATTCTGGTATAATGTGTAATGGATAACAAACAAGAACTT
>OU343225.1:116538234-116565901 GCA_910596185.1 Chrysanthemum makinoi
ATACATATATGTTGTGGGATGGAATACACTTAACTGAAAGCAGCTTCACAGATTAATGTTTCAAGAAATATATTTCAAGAGGCCATATACTACACCCCAGTTTAATTCATTGTCCTACTATCAACATTTACATCGCGGTTTATGCAGGATTCTATATGTTAATAGCGCTAAGCCGATATATACATACTGAGCTATCAGAACCTGCATATAACATAACTGTTGTAAAATTTGTGACTTTAATACAAGATATCAATGTCATTGTATGTGTATGCATGTATTCTATTTTCATATAAACCACCTAGCTCTCACTAACATTCTAAAACATAAACAATTTACAACATAACATTCCTTATCTGTAGATAGTCTCTATTGCTGGACTCCTAGAATTTCTTTACAAGATCTCATCAGATTCAAAGAATCGGATTATTTGATTTCTTAGCTTCTAAGCAACAAAAGTATTTGTCCTATCTATTATTAAGCCAGAGTGTTTCCTCCCTGAAAACGCCGATTATCTCTGAAACGATTTAACCATGAATTTCGGGAATATTTATGTGATTCGGTTGAAGGAAGGCATATTAGACAGGAGAACGCAGCAGCATAATCATCCTCCTTTAGTTTTATACAACACATCTCTTGAACAAGAGGTGGGGGTGGGATCTGATCACCTTCAATCAAATGTTTCCACGTTGTTTCTAGCAGATTCACCTGCAAATATCGACACAAAATTGATCAATCAAAAATCAATATCCCTTTTTTTAGGTCATTATGTTACTTTTCAAGTCCATTATTACACCTTGATAAAAAGAAACCTGAAAAAATAAGGGTTTGACTGTGACTTTACTTTTAAGTCAAGATCGATATGGGTTCGAATTAAAACTGAAAAAACGCAGTTTGACTACCAAGCACAAAGGTGTTACTTTCGAGTCCAAGATTGATATGGGCTTTTAACAGAAACTGGGAAAAGAAGATGGATTTGACTTTTGCGGTCAAAGATGTGGCTTTAATGTACAAGATCAATATGGGTTCTGACAAAACTGAAAAAAGAAGAATGGATTTGACTTTTGGGGTCAAAAGTGCTACTTTTCATGTCCAAGATTGATCTGGGTTCTAACGATCATTGGACAAAGACATTTTCAGAATGTCAAGACTATATAACCTGTATGTAATTGGTACAATTCTATTTATAAGCTATAAACGTTTTATTAGTTTCATGCTCTAAGGACGTAATCTAGTTGACCCCAGAAGTCAATCTGTCTCCCTCTCCCTTTCGAACAATGGATAATAAGAAAACGGAAACCATATTAGCTACCTTTAAATTATTTTATTTATATAACATTTCACAGATTCACTATGAAAAAAACCTTATTTGACCCTCATGCGCATTAACTTAAAAAAGATACTACCTTTCCAGCGTTGCAGGCTTCGAGTATCATGTGGGAGTGACGTTTTGCATTGAAGTAAAATCCATGTTCCAGCATCCTTGTGTAGACGAACTCGAAATCATCCCATTTTTTATTCACCAAACTCGCGTCTAACATTAAGTTAAATGTATGTATATCAGGTAACACCGCTTGCCTATAGTCAACATTACTGGTAATATGTTTCCCATTCTCCAATAACTTATAAAACAGCTGTCTTGCTTCATCAAACTTATGGTGATCGAGGTACCCTTTGAGCATAATATTATATGTAACTAAATAAGGGGGAGCAAAACTTGCGCATATGGTTAAATATGTAGGTCCCACTATCTATTTTCCTCGAGTCTAAGCTAGCTTGAATTAAACCGGTATAAGTCACCACCAGTGGTTTATTTGCCACCTTACACACCTTCTCGACCTGCACAAGAACATAAGTATCACTGTCTAACCCATGTAACAGTTTAACCATTAGTCCAATTACTCTGATTCTATCTGAACTCCCAAGTCAACTTATATCGACAGAAAAATTTTAGTAGCCCATATTCCCATAACCTATTATAGATGTTTTGCATTGCGTTTTCAAGTCACACAATTAGTTTTTAGTGTTTCAATATGGTAAAACTGATGCCACTTATCTTACTAGTTAAAGGTATCTAATTATCACACATTCAATCAGCAAAAGCACATCCAAACACTAGCTCAAGCCTTCCATGTTGCTATCTGCTTATACTCTTATCACATAAGGAGCTCATGAAGGGTGTCTGAGATCATGTCTTATAAAGTGCTTATTTCTTATTGCCTTTTTTTAACACAAGACACACTTTTGAGTGTTTGGATGGAGAAACAGCTTACGCTTATTCACTTATTCTATGCTGGAATAAACATTTTATAATTAGATACCATTGGATGTATCTCAAACACCCGGATAATGCAAATAAATAGAAAACTAAAAAGGCCACAGTGACGTATTTGATAATCAAAGCGTAAACAGTATTTACTTGCACAAGAGCCTCCTTGCATCTTCCTGCACTGCATAAGCATCTAGCAAGGTCATAGTAAACAGCTGCAGAACCAACTATTCCTCGTTTTTCCATATATTGAACGGTCTGTATTGCCTCATCAACTTTTCCTTCCTTCCATAGTGTATTCACAAGAACTGAAGGGAATTTTAGAAAAGGTCATATAGATAATTAAAAGATCATGCAACATGAAAGATGCAAGTATAAATAACGCATATTAACATACCCTTATATGTTAAAGAATTTGGAATGAAAGATTTACGCATCTTTTGGAAAAACTCATGTACCAAATCATACTTTTCACACGCAAGCATTACCTGCAGAAACATATAACATAAAGTAAACTGCAAAATTATCTGATAAACTAGAAAAAGGTATGAAAGATCAGAATGACTAAATATCATTATATAACACAATACCTCCATTACAAGTCCATATGTTATGCTATTAGGTTGTTTGCCCTGTTCCTTTAGCTGCTGCAATACCCAGCGCCTTCTAGATTTTTTGGCACACATGCATTTAGCAGTTAGCACCTACAATTATTATCAAATTATCCGTTCAAATTTGTTGGGAGTGGAAACTGGGATCCAATGGAACATTTGGGAAGTGGAAATACTTACAGAATTATAGACTATTATATCTGGTTCAAGACGTGGGTCCCATTTTGTGTAAACACCAGTAGATAGCTTCTTTTTGGGAGGAGATCTCATGGTATCAATCACATGAAAAAGTTCCCTCATATGACCTGTTTGTCCGAGGGTGACTGCAATGCAATGATAAGCAATCCGGTCGGGATACGAGGTCATTTGTTGCTGCAACAGGGTAAACATAAAAGTTTAATATATTCTTAGGCAAGGTCTTTGTGGACCATTTATCTTCAAACGTAGAGGTAGCACAATGGGCCGGGCCATGCGGGTCGGACGGCCGGTCAAAAGCGGTCGGGTTCAGGGTGGGCCAACCAGCCAACACCTTCTGTTCATTTTCTCAAATTTTGTAAGTAGCTAATGAAAGACATCTGATTAAAACCTACGTTGTTATAAACTATTACTATAGCTTTTGCAAATAAAATGGTTCAAAACATTGTGACTAGAACCCGACTTGACCTGTTTCCATATTAATGGGGTTAAAATTGTCACCTCTATTTAAAATTAAAATCTTCTCTGAAGCAAAGTGTTACCAGCATTGTGTTAAAGACATTCAACGATTCAACTGGTCTCTTTGCCTTCCCAGAATGCATCAAGTGCAGCAGTGTAAATGTTTCTGAATCAAAAATGATAAAAGACAACATTTCAGATGCATAAACTAATAATCATCATGATGTTCAAGACCTAACAACAGGCCACTCATAATGCGGGACTTGGTCAAATAGACAGATATTCACATACCGTTATAAAGAAGTGATAAATCAAGAATCACGTATGCATCATTAACATATGATAGATACTTAAATTTTACTAGTCATAACACCAAAACTCAAACCTTATTCTGTTAGACTTAAAGCGTTCCGCGTGCTTGCATCCACTCAATGACCTGAAGCACCTGTCTCCAATTGCCATAATTTCCTAAGATCTGGATAAGCCTAATTATCGAAAAATCTGCAAATCTTATTTTGGCACTTCTCATCATCTTAGAGAAATTCCACTCAGGAGAGTCGATCGACGCACCATTCAAGCTGTCAAGTTAAAATAAGTCATTCTTGGAATTCAAGGCTACTATATTGCAATCCAATACTATTGCCATATTGCTAGCTCTATATAAATTTAAAACTAAGACTCAACTACAAACTAAAAGTTTTCAACTTGGGTCTAATTATTACTAATACGCTTTTATAAACAGCCTTACAGAATGCATAAACATAATACAACTCTTTAAATGGGAAAGCAAAAACTGACCAGATGAAGGTGCATTTATACAAAGGGGGTGTTTGGCATTACATTTAAAAGCTAGTCCAACTCACCACTTTGCTAACTTCTGTATTCTCTCCTCCATTTCAGCACGCGAAACCCTCGGCTGATCACAAACATCCGGATGCTCCTCAAGCGATTTAAAAGCATCTCTTTCCATCTCCACATTACCATAACCACCAAATTCCCTTCTCCCAGTCGCCTTCTGCACATTAACACCCTTTTCTTTATTCATCGCATAACTTACTTCCGAACCCTTAATTCTCTCTCCTTGATACTTTTCATACTTTTCTTCCACTTTCCAAGAAACATTAGTACCTTTTTCTTTATCCATCACATAACTCATTTCATACTTTTCGTCATTTCTCCGAAAAACATTAGCATCTTTAACAAAACCCATTTCATATTTTTCCTCATTTCGCCGAAAAACATTAGTATCTTTTTCGCTTTCTTTATAACCCGAGTCCAATTTCTTTCGAACCCATTTCTTCACAACTTCATTTTCGTCGGTTTTTACCACACCATTATCCACTTTTTTCCTAACCCACACTTTTTTAACACCTAATTCCAAATGGGTATCTCCCAATTCACCACCTTTGTCACTTTCCGGCGCCGGAGACTCGCCGGAATTCTGCCGTTTTTGCCGCCGGATTTTGACAGTTTCCATGGATTTTAAGTACTCATCAAATGAAGGCTTAAAGTCTTGTTCTTTATCAATAACCATACTTAAATTTGCTTTAATAAAGGTGGGTTTTTTGGGCTTTTTTGGGATATCAAGAAAATGAGGTGTCGGAAATTTGGGTTTTTTGGTGAAGGGGATGAAACCCAGTTGAGAATATGGGTATTGAAGTGTTGTGAGTGTCATTGTGAATCAAACCCAGTTGATATGTTTGGTTGTATTTAACAGTTGTTGGTTGCCGGAGTTTAGATATCGTTTAATGGGTGTTTGGATATCGAGTCATTACAATTTGATTATTGTTTAAAGAGTTAAATTGCATAAGTAGTCATTGAACTTTGGTCAAATTGCATGTTTCGTCCCAACCATTTCAAATGTATAAAAATCGTCTCTGTGAAAAACTTTTGAGTAAATTTTCGTTCTCGATTGGGACGAAACACGCAATTTTCGTCCCAACCAGAAAGAAAATTTGCTTAGAGGTTTCACAGTGACGATTTTTGCATTTTCGTAATGGTTAAGATGGAAACATGCAATTTGGCCAAAGTTCAGGGACGATTTATGCAATTTACTCTTGTTTAAATTAAAACAAGAGTTAGTTATGAATTTAGTCCTTGTAGTTTACAAAGAAATTCACTTTTCATACTAAAACTTCAATGACTACACTAGTTGTCCTTGTATTTGTCGATTTGTAAATTGGTGTCATCTGACCAAATGTCCGTTAGTGATGGTACGTTAAGTCTCTACAAACAAATGTATTTTTGTCATTTTATGCTATTTCATCATCAACCTTCAACTTTTCTTTTCTTTTAAAAAACCATAACAAAAGATAACTAACTTTAAACCAAGAGAGATTCTTGACTTCACTCCCAAAATACTTTTTTGTTTTATTCTTTTGGATTAGAAAATGGCGCTAGCCTCACAAAATAGCTACTATTTCAAATACCCACAAGATAGGTGGGATTCGGAAGTTTTAGTGGGCCCAGAATTGTTTTGTGTCTACATGTAACACCCCAACCCGACAAGGGTAGAAGTGTCACATTCTGGTGTCATATCAGAACATACAAATAAAATTTTACAAGCGAAGGCATTATAAAATAAATTACCAAGTCATATAACGGATGACTTACAAAGAAAATACAAAATCCAATATGTCCAAAGCGGAAATAAAATCTGAAAACAATAACTCCTCAAATTAAATCCAAAATGATAAAGTAGCTAAGGTCAGTCTACTCGACTAATCAACTCTCGGCCAACAAGCCCATCTTGAGCCTAAAACACGCGCGAGGAAAAGAAATGCGGTGAGCTTAAAAAGCCAGGTGAGCGGATATAACAAAGCGAAAGCTACATAAAATCGAAATCCGAAATGAAATAAGGCCGATAACAAGGTGCATAGCGGAAAGGAATCAATGAGTCAATGAGGATCTGGAGAACACAATCATACCAATATCGAATGAGCAGGATAACAAAGGAGAACAAAGCGAGTAAGGCATCGACATATACATAATCACATATATGCAGACCGACATACAGTGCATAAACGAAAACAAACTCAAACATAGCAACGCCGTATTCACTCAACAAGAATAGCATACAATCAATTGGAAGTCGAATATAATTAAGCCAAATGGAAAACTAAGCATGGCGGAAGCAATTAAATTAGAAAGTGAGCATGGCAATCATACAAGTCAAGTAACTACAGTTAATAACATTACAAGTATCCCTACGGCGAAATACTATCGGTAGCGGACATGGTAACCACTGCGTATCAAACATGAACTTCGGCATGAACACTACAATTGAATGACTTAAGGACATAGCGGGCCAAATTGACAAGTTAACAAGCCGGACCACATAAGTTCGAACCATTTATCCAATCATAGATCAACAATGAGCAGATAAGGATACTAACAGATATTCATAGACCACGAGGTTAACAAAGCAGAGTTTACATGATAAGCCGTCAAAACAATCATTTATACACTAACATGGACCAGACGAACCAAAGAGTCACATAACGATTATGGTAACCCGTTTGTCGATTATTAGCATGTCAATAGATCAACGGACAATCACATATTACTCATATAGTAGCGGGCAAGCGATTGTCACCTAAAGCGTGTAAAAGCATAATCAAATTCAATAACCATAATAATAATAACCCGATACGTGAATGGAATGGTAGAAGAATAAGTCACATAAGGAGTGCAGGGTAGCAGGAGTCAAATACATAATATGGTGCGTTGGGGTAAGCAGACGGTACAATATAGGTATGTCAACGATATAAGGGTTGTCGAAATCCATCAGAGCCAACAGATGCAGTAATATCGGTAGTGGCAATAGCGGCCCGGTAATCAATAGTAACCATCGTATTGGAGGGTGACCTCGGAATACCGGACAATAGGAGGGAGACCTGTTAACGGTGGAGTAGCTAGCTCCCCTGTGAGGGGTGTATTGCACACACGCACCACATCACGAATAGTATATATATATCGATAACGATGCAGTACAGATCTAGGATGCATCCATACGCCCCTGCAGACAATAATGGCCATAACAATATATATCGAGCTCATAATCGGATAACAGAAAGGGCGGTGTGTAACATCACTGCGTACACCTGGAGTCATGCCATTGGTGCATCAATGACCGCGGTCATGGTACCTCCATGACTAGTTAACATATTTGGCTCGGGTATAAATCGAAGAGGTCAAACAAAGGTCCACGATATAGCAATATATATCGGTCATCATAATCGAGATTCAATATCGGTAGGTCACAATTCAGAGGTTCATAACAATAGTCCAATATCAAGTCCAATATCAAGGGTTCAGTAATAGATGTTCATTACGGTAACAGTGATTCAAAAGGTTCAGTAACAGAGATTCAATAACAGAGGTTCAGTATCAACAATTCAATAACAAAGGGGTCAATAGCAAAGGTCAATATCAAAGGGTCAATAGCAAAGGTCAATATCAGAGGGTCAATAGCAAAGGAAATCATAGCAACGAAATATCATAAGCGAACAAAGTCAAGGATCAGAAAGTCAGGAAAATCCCTACTGAAAAGGGATAGAATATCTGTACCTTAACGCCGATGAAAGGAAAGCAAACGAATGAATGAACACAAAGATACAATGCCGCGTCTTCTTCAATGAATCTACACGGATTACGGTTCGTACAATATATTTATTAGCTCATTTAAGTCATAACGGATTTATTGCTTATATGAATCGTATCAATATTTTTAGAGTTATTAAGTGTATTCTCATTTTTAGTAATGGACCGAAATAAAATACTTTAAGGTAATAATCATTAATTAGCCAAACTTAAAGGTTACAATTAATAAATGGTAAACTTGAAGGTTTAATATGGTGGATAATCTATTTGTGGGCTTTATATGAAAATTTATAAGATTCAGGGTTTGCATGTGACACTTACCAATGATTAAAGTTCGAAATATAAATAACTTAAACATATATAAAATATACTCAAAATGGTCATATACAGATTTTAAGATATGCTTCATATTTCATTATTCATGTACATGTTCGATCAATATTCAAGCTCGCTCGCGGTTCAAATGACTAATATTTACGACCATATAATCATACTTTACGACTAACACCCGACTCAACTATCCCGACATGCTTTCAAAACTCCAAACGACCAATGCAATAATCCCGCGATCACCCTTAAACTTACCCCACAAGACCATTCTTATACTATTTTGATTTGATAACCTTTTACTCTTTTGATACCTACACCTACTTTTAGAAACAGTTTGCACCCAATTCTCTTTGAACTCCATTTGTCCCACAACACATGCACACACATAGGCATAACCATTTACTAGAACTGAGTTCATGAATGACTTATAAATATTCAAATGACATCCATGGGACCTTAATATAACGAGACACACACCCAATCTCACGAGCAAAACACCGTCAGCCAATCATTTAACTTCTGATTACAGGTTCCTTTTATCCATTCGATCAACAAATAATTAATACGAGACCCTTTTTACCGTGACTTATGAGACCAGGAGTTATTAACTTATGTAACATGCTTTCTTCGTGTATATGATCATACGCATGGAGAAAATTACACGACGCCAACAAGAAACAACAGAAGGAAAGAAAAAAAAAAAGAGCGAGATAAGTGGATATTAGGCGTTACCTTGGTAGCGTAGGAACAAGACCAAAGACTAAACAACTATCACCCTTTCTGTCTCCTAGGAACCCACGACCAGCAGGGGTCTCAACCAACGTCAAAACCAAGCAGCCCTCGCACCCAGACCCACGATTTCAGCCCCTACTCGAAGCCTCCAAACCTCCTCTTGAATCTCTTGTTGTCGACAGAATTGATGGAGAAGAGAGAGCTCTTTGCCGTCACTTGTTTGTTTAGGAGTATTAGGGTTTTTAGTGAAGCGTATATTGATTTAGTCTAGGTAAATATACAGGATATGAGTGAGACAATTTAGGAAGTTATTGGACCTTGGGCGTTTCTCTATAGCCGAATAAGGGGGGGACAAAATAAGACCAAATCATCAATTAATTTACTTGCCTATTTTACTTGTGAATGTATTTATTTGATCTACTTTGTGTACATGTAACATTCTTTATGTGTTTTACAAACTTATAAGTTAAGTATAAGGTTTAATCCTCCATTACTTGTGAAATGAACATGTAACGCATATAACGAGTTCCTTTTATTTTACGAATTGTTTTTATTATTAGGGGTATATTGGACATTTGACACGTTCACGATTTTAGGGTTTTACACTACATCTCTCCTACTTTGTCATTTTTTTTTAATATATCAATTTTATCTTCTATCTCTTATATTTATCTAATATGTATACCAAATTCAAAACCAAATCTAAATCCAAATACAAATCCATTAACAAACCAAACGGACCTTAAATTTTAAAGAATGGAGGAGGACGAAATGGGAAGGGCATAGTAAGGGATGACATTGTGAAGAAATTGGTTATTGCAATTTGTGTTATTGAGATTGTATTTTAAGTAGAAAGGAAAGAACATGGAAGCTAACAAACATACGAATATACCCTAAAACTATATAAACAATAATTCTACATGGTCGATTTCTTAAGATCCATAGTATGTGCCTCACTTTATACTGAATGGTTCTCTCAAACTACCAAATACTCCACTCTGATTGTGTTGGAACCAAAAGTAGTTCATGGTCCAGCCAACTTGCTTACTTTCTTTATAAAAGGACCAAACTTATTCAACTGAAATCGAATAGGAATTCACAAATGTATCATGTTCATATGCAAAAACCAAATTGGTACAATGCAATTCCACCATTTTGATTGGCGTTTAATAAAGTCGTTGATGCTATTTTTCTATATCATGTTTTAATAATTATAAGTCTCGTTTACCTTTGATCTATGTGAGCACTAAAGGGCAGTGTACCCGGTCGTGAGTAGTCTAGAATTTGGTAAAGTTGAGGTCGTCCTCATGAACAATTAGTTATCTCTAGCTGTCTAATTGAAGTCATATTTTACCTAATAAAGGACTCATAGTTTGTTGATTATATTTAGTTGTCCTGGATGATCTAATGGAATGGTTTCCTGGCAAACAACTAATGGGGATGATAATTGTAATGATCTAATGTGCATTCTTAGACGTGGTTATGTCATTAGGCTCAGATGGCCAAATTGCCTAACCTATAATCCTAGACTCCAAATCCTATGGTCAATTTGCCTGTAGTCTAGTCTTACTCATTAAGCGCCAACTGTCTTTTAGACCTATCTAACTTTCAACCAAAGCTTGGTCCACTCAAGGTTTTTCCCGTACTTCTTAAGTATTGAATCTTATGTAGGTAGTCATGTGGTCAATTCCCACACAAGGGTGATGTTGGGTCTAATATTTAAGTTGATAACACAAAATATTGAAAGATGAGGGACTTATGAAGACAAAGGAGGAAACCTTCAAAGATGAAAATATTTCTACAGATCTTTTAATTATTTAGAGTATATCCTTTGTAACCTTAGTATCTCTAATATATAATGAGATACATTGAAAGATGTGGTTGTTGTTGCACACTTCCACAAAAAATCCTTATAAAGCATTCCTTTGAAAATATGCTTCATGTTCTCATGGATGTGTCTAACGAAGAATATGTGTTCAGTAGAAGGAAAAAGCTTTTGAATAGCTGATAGAATACCCTGTTACAAGTAACACATAGTAGATTAAAACATTGCTTATGTATAACGAATTATTTTGTAATTAGTGTTAATGGAATTTATTATACCTTTTTGTCTATCTAAAATGAAAGTGTAGTTATAGTTTGGTTGTAAATCAAGGTCATCACCTAGATTTTTTAGGAACCATAACCAAGAACTCTTGCATTCGGCCTCAACAATAGCACATGAAAGAAGGTAAATACCATTATTACCATCAATACCAACAACCATCAAAATTTACCCTGTATATGGTCCTTTTAGGAAAGCACCATCCAATCCCAATACCTCTCTTCTTGTAGCTCTATACCCAGCTTTAAGTGCACCAATACACACATAAATTCTTTTGAATACCCTTGAATTAAGAGTCACATATGTGTTGGTTTCCACCTGGATCTTAGCTGTTGTGTCTGGGTTTTTTGATCTGAGCTCTATAACATAATCTCTAAGGAGGGCATATTGTTGTTTGTGATCACTTGTCATCTTCTCCTCAGCAATTTTCTTTGCCCTGAAATCTTTATCAAATGATACGTTTATTTGTAACCTCTGTATTAATTCAAGTTGTAATGCTTTAATTGAGTTTTTGGAATTTCTATGAAGAATCTAGATGACATGAGTTGACAGAAACCTAGATGTAGCAGTAGTAACATCTCTTGTTTGGATACATTTATGAGTATCAGTCAATGTTTTAACCGACCAACACTGCTTATTCCCGCACTTTGAGACGAGTAGGTCCCATGAGCAAGAGGTATATGATTCTTGATTTTATATCCTTTATCACTAACACCTTTGCATTTAATGTCCTTATGCTTTGTGATTTTCTTAAATTGGCCCCGTGTCTTTGAGGTAGATGGCATATCCTCTTCTCTGCCATATGTTGGATTGAAAGAAGTTGCACCAACCACAGTGTCATAGCACATAGCTCTCACCCTATTGTTATCACACTAGAGAACCCAAATAGCTCTCCTTGACTGTAATGCATGCATCTTCACCTGTTCAGTCACTTCTTTTCTTGTAACAAACTCCTCTCCCACCTTAAATGCACCTTCTTTGATTTTAGACTTACCCTTATAATTCTTTCTCAATAGCTTCAAGCTTCTCTATCTTTGACCTATACCCTGTTCAATATCTGCTTCATCAGCACTATCAAGATCATCAAAGTCAATTACAGGTGCAAGTGCATGATCAAGAGATTCTTTTGGAGGAAGTTTGGCAGCAGCTTGTCTCCTACTGTCTTGAATGTTTGAATCCAGCTGAAATGAGAAACCACACATGTTAACATCAGGTTTAGGTGTTGTCATGCCACTGACATCATGATCAAAATCACTACCACCCCTTTTCGGTTCTGGTTCTTTCCTCTGGGCAAGGGCGTCTTCAATATTAGGTTCTTCCCTTTCTACAAGTTCATCATCAACCTCTTCGACAGTATTTCAAAAAAACATACCCCCATTTTTTGGATATAACTCTTCAATCTTTTCTGCAGTATCTTCTGGCTTATCATCAAAGCATGTATCCTGATCCAAATTCACTGCAATATCTTGCTGGAACAAGTCGTCATCAAAATATGTCTCAGTTTGTTTACGCTTTGAAGGGATAAAACCACCCATAGGATCACAATCACTATCTTAAATCAAATTTAAGTAACTGAGCGCATGGGATGAGGATGGTAGCTCATTTTCATAATGCAGGAGTCCTACATTAGCATCATTAACAATACTTTCAACCAACAGACAAACATTAGTGGTTGAAACTTGCGTTGGTGTCATTCATGATTATACCACTCTAACAACAACAATTTTTTTTTTCTTAACAGGTGTACTGACCACATTATCCTCATCAATATCTTCAATTACTAGACCCTTTGAGGACTGAGAACCCCTAATCAGCAACATATGTTTTTCTATCATATGTTTTTCAACCAACGATACATTTGTCTCTACATAAACATCTATTTCCTTATACCTAGGCAAAAATTTTAACAATGTCAGCACGTCCTGAGCCAACATCAAGGGAACTAATCCATCATCTAAAGACAGTCATGGAACCCTAAAATGGGTAAACAACAACTCTTTTGTGGAAAACTAGAAGGGGGGGTTGAATAGTTTTGCCGATTTTAAGTTGATTTCAAAAACTTTAGATTCGATATTATGTGAAATCGTATGGATGTTGAGAACGTATAGATCTAATGATAATGCAAGCAAATAAATAAAGTTAAGGGATAGAAAAGACACAACCGATTTATAGTGGTTCGACTACAAGGTCACCTTCCTTGCCCTACTCCACTCCCCGAGTCACCTACTCGAGAGTTCAAACACTATGTCAACAAACTCCTTCACTTGGCGGAGAAGCCTTCACAACGTTGCTTACACTTTTTCCGGTACAAAGCTAGATACCGAGTCCGTAGCACGGTGGACCAAACCAACACAACTATTACACAACAAATATGTGAAATATCAAATACAAGATCTTCGCTCAGAAATCTTGCGGAGTGACAAATCAATCAAGGACCCCTTGCTTGGATGACTTGTATAATGCTCGTGATCTCGCCTTAGAGAAGGACCTATATGAGGATCACAAATAGAAAAGAAAGAAGAACAACTCTCTAGATCAAGTGATCTATATGTTAGAAGAGAATGAGAGTGTATGAGAGATTTAGTAAGAAGAGTGGTGAGTTAGAATGAAGAAATGGCTCTCTATTTATAGGCAAATTTCTTCTCTGTTCCACGGATCCCACGGATCCCTCCCACTTGGGATCCGTCTAGTGTAATCCTAAGGATCCGTGGTACGCTCCTCTTTGCCCATGGGTTTTTTGGTTATGGGTCATGGGTTATGGGTTGGTCCATGGGTTTTCTTTAGATTCAATGTATCTAAGTATATATTGTATCAAGTCTTCTTTGGTATGGGTTAAGATCCATGGGTTATGGTTTTTACCCATCCTAATAAACTATTACAACAAATGCTTAATTATTACATTTTGTATTTAAATGGCTATATGTAAATGCTTTACAAAAATAACATGTATCCTTATAATTATACTTAAGATAACATTACATTTGTTATCAACAAAACACAAAGAGATCGCAAAATATTAATATTTACGGTTTATTTGTATTAACAATCTCTCCCCTTTTGTTGATGACAAAACATAATGTTATGATGAGTAAAACTTAAGAATAGATGCAAGTTTTGAAAGCCCCTAAGTGTTACTTCTTCTCCCCTTTTGTGAAACAAAAGTTAACCCTTGGAAGAAATAAACAAACTTCTAACTCCCCTTGACGGTAGCTCCCCTTGTTTGGGGCGTCAAGTGAAGAAAAATAAAAATCCTACAAAAAGAAAGGTTAGTAACATGCTTATATAATCCTGTGGTTGTCGAGAATCAAGATTGGGAGCCAAGGTATGTAAACAAGGCCTTGTAATAAAACAACAAATTGTAGTGGTATGTATGCCACTTACAAGCATGTAAAAATAAGAACAAGACTTGTTCTTGAAAATGACTTCAAAAGAAAAATAATACTAAAAGTAGAAAATAGTAGTAGTGATTCCTTCCATGCTTGCATAAGGTTATGGATGGAGGTTTTGATGAGTAATGGTATTGATGCGATCAAGGATGAGGTTGAGTATGAAACGCATTTCTTCCCTAACTTCTATTGCAATTTTCCTAGTGGATTGGCAATGTTCACAATGTAAATGATGTGGGTAATGAGTGCGAAAGTTTTCCGGGTTGTTTTGATTTGAGTTATGCGGAAGTTGTGGTGGAAAAATAGGAAAATATGGATCAATATCCGGAACGTTTGTAAATGGTGGTGGAAAAGAACCTAGATGTTCTTGTAATGTGATGGGAGCTAATGGTGGTGATGTTTCAAGATCTTGAAATATAGTATTTGGAGATGTGGGGGGTGTTGAAAAGACTAATTCTTTTTCTTTAGGTTGGTTAGATCTTGTTGGAGTCTTAAGGAGTTCCAAAAGAGTTATTTGAGGTGGTGATGAAGTTGGTATACTTGTTGGTGATGAGGGAGGTGCTATAATGGAAGCATCTTGTGGTGAGTTATTTTTTGAGGATGAACCATTTGAGGTTGGTTTTGCTAAACAACAAGATCGGATACTAATCCGTGCGGATATCCTAGCATTTGATTGTGGTATTTTGGATGGTGGAAGTACAAAGTTTTGGATATCATGATTGTTTGTACTAGATGATTCTCCTAAAGGGTTTTTGGATGACATGATGAAGTGTGTTTGTGAGAAGGAGATGGAGTATGCAAACATTTTGGGAGTTATATATATAAAAAACAAAGCATTGTAATGAATGCTTGACCCAAAATGTGGATTAAAATCTAATGATTAGATATGAATTCAAGACATGTGATCATGAGAACACAAGCATTAAAGAGCATACTCCCAAAAATGAAACAAATGTGGATTTTTCATCCAAAGTGAAAAAAAAATAGAAGTTGAAAACAGCTTATGTTGCACGGATCCTTCCCTTGAGGGATCCGTCCAGCATAAAGGCTGGGATCCGTGGATCTGGTGATTCAGGCAGCACAAACATTTTCTTTTTGGAAACATTTTTTCCTAGTGTGTGCCTATATGCAAACTATTTAGAGTTTCGGTTATCTCGACTCCTAAAAAGAAATAGAAAATAAACTAGAAGTATAAAACCATCCTATTGAGATAACCCGAAAACACATATTTAGTACATGAGTACGTAATTTTGTGTTATCAATGCTCCTAATTCATTGTTGTTTAAATGAATGTACCCGAAAACACATATTAGTTATGTGTCCCCTTTAGCATTCAAAAGACATGAGATGCAATGAAAGCGGGTTTTTACTTTGTATTAATAATGAAAAGCGATTTGTCCTAGACGTGAGAAATTGCTTTTGTGAAATTGATACGGGAGGGTATCATCCTTTTAGAAAACATTGTGAAAGTAGGTTTTCTTTGAAAATGAAAAAAAAAATAAAAAAAATAAGAAAACTATAAGTGGAAAAACTCATCTTGGGTTTTGAAAATTCTCGTATTGTTTGTGAGTTGTGCGTGAAATAGAAATCCTAGACTCAGAAAGAAGAAGGCTAGTGTTTACATACCTTGTAGAGTCAAATAAGTTACGACGTTTGTTCCATTAGACCAAGACCAAGACGAAGTAGGTTGAATTATTCCCGCTTCAATGGTTTGGTGAGGACGTCGGCTATGTTATCTTTGGATGCTACCTTCTCAATAGAGATGTTCCCTTTTTGAACATTGTCTCTTAGGAAGTGATGACGAATCTCTATATGCTTAGTGCGAGAATGCAATACCGAATTCTTGCTTAAGTCGATGGCACCTTTGTTGTCACATAGGATGGCTATGTCGCTTAGATGGATGTCGTAGTCTACTAACGCTTGTTTCATCCATAGTGCTTGTTGGCATGCTTTGCCCACGGAGACGTACTCGGCTTCGGTTGTTGATATTGCAAGTGCCGTTTGTTTCTTAGAAAACCAAGATGTTAAACAACATCCCATAAAAGTACATACCCCACTTGTACTTTTTCTATCAACGTAATCACCTACATGGTCAGAATCTGCATATACAATTGTTTCTACTCCCGTGCCCTTAGGATACCATAATCCTAATTGTGTTGTACCCTTAATATATCTAAATATCCTTTTTACGGCTTCTAGGTGTGATGTTTTAGGGTCTTCTTGAAACCTAGCACATAAGCAAACACTAAACATGATATCCGGCCTACTTGCCGTGAGGTAGAGAAGGCTACCTATCATGCCACGATATTTAGTATTATCTACGGATTCTCCATCTTCATCTTTTGTGAGTTTGATGTCGGATGACATTGGAGTCCTAATTGGTTTTGACTCTTCTAGACCGAATTTCTTTAACATCTCCTTGATGTATTTAGATTGATTGAAGAAGATACCATCTTCTACTTGTTTTATTTGTAGAGCAAGAAAGAAACTAAGTTCTCCCATCATACTCATCTCGAACTCGTCATGCATGATTTTAGAGAAATCATCACACATGTCTTGACAAGTGGATCCGAATATAATATCATCTACATATATTTGTACTATGATTATATGTGACTCTCTTTTCTTAGTAAAAGTGTGTTGTCAACTAACCCCATGGTGTAGTTGTGTTTAACTAGAAATGACTTAAGTCTATCATACCAAGCTTTTGGAGCTTGTTTAAGACCGTAAAGGGCTTTCTTTAATTTATACACATGTTTGGGTTTTTCAAAATCAATGAAGCCGGAGGTTGAGCTACATATACTTCTTCATTTATGAAACCATTTAGAAAAGCGCTTTTGACATCCATTTGATAAAGCTTTAGATCATTAGCACAAACATACGCAAGAAGTATTCTTATAGACTCTAATCTAGCCCGGGGGTAGGTCTCATCAAAGTCTATTCCCTCTTGTTGGTTATACCCTTGAGCAACGAGTCTAGCCTTGTTCCTAGATACTACTCCGTTTGCATCTAATTTGTTTTTATAAACCCATTTGGTTCCTATTATGGTTTGATTACTAGGTGGAGGGACAAGTGTCCAAACATCATTAGAAACAAATTGATTTAGTTCTTCTTGCATAGCCATTACCCAACTTTCATCTTTTATGGCTTCTTGTGTATTCTTAGGTTCTAAGGTTGAAACGAAACAAAACAAGCTACTTTGGTTTTGAACTTGAGATCTTAATGTTCGTTCGTTTAGTTTTCCTATGAATTTATCTACGGGGTGATCTTTGGACTCTTTAATGTTTATTATTTCATCACTTAGAGGTTCTTCTTCTTCACTTATCCTTTTCTTTATTACTATAGCTTCACTTTCTATAATCTCGTCATCGACAAGAGGTGGAGAGGGTTTGGGTGGACTTTCATCAAATTTTATATTTAATGACTCTTCTACCTTCATTGTTTCTTTGTTTAATATGACGTAAGCTTTGCTATTTCGCGAGTAACCTAAAAAGATACCTTCGGTTGATTTAGGATCAAATTTTGTAAGGTAATCTTTAGTGTTAAGAATAAAACATTTACTACCAAAGACTCTAAAGTAATTTAATGTAGGCTTTTTGCCTCGAAGTAACTCATATGGAGTTTTTCCTAAGATTGGTCTAATCAAGACTCGATTGAGTATATACGTTGAAGTATCAACGGCATTACACCAAAACTTTTGAGGTATGGATTGTTCATTAAGCATGGTTTGATTCATTTCTTGTAGAGTTCTATTCTTTCTTTCTACTACCCCATTCGATTGTGGAGTGCGTGAAGCCGAGAAGTTGTGAGTAATACCATTAGCGTCACAAAAAGCTCCGAATTGCACTTCATTATCGAATTCCCTACCATGATCCGTCCTAATAGACACTATGGGACTTCCTAGTTGTCTTTGGATCTTTTTGCTTAATATTTCAAAATAGTTAAAGGTTTCCGTTTTGTTCTTTAAAATTTTGTCCATGTATACCTAGAGTAGTCATCCACTATTACCAAAGTGTAGTAGTTGCCTCCATAACTTTGAATAGCGGATGGACCAAATAAATCCATATGTAGTAATTCTAGACACCTAGTTGTGGACACCATGTTTTTAGCTTTATGACTCGAATGAGCTTGTTTTCCTACATTACAAGCATCACAAAAATGATGTTCATATTTTAACTTAGGTAGGTCTCTTACTAGATCTTTGGATGATAGCGATTTAAGAAGTCGCATGTTGGCATGACCCAATCTTCGATGCCATAAGGTCGAATTATCATCCATAGAGGTAAGACATAGTTTGTCTTTGTTAGGTCACTAGTTTTACAACACAAGCTTATAAGAAAGAGATAAAGGCGATTGAACAAGAAACCAAACACACACACACGATATGAGTAATACGGTTAGGCGTAGGTGATGTGTGAAAGGAGATAACTTGAACAACCAACCTTCAAATGAAGGTTTACATAAGGTATTTATAGGAGGGAAGCTAGGGCAACACTCCTAGTTCCCTTCCTTTCCTTATTGGGCTTGGGCCTAAGCTCACGGGCCTTCTACATAAGCTTAAGGCTAATAACAAACATAAAGGCCTAAATAAGCTAACTATTACATATGAGTAACTAACACTTGAATAATGTTTAGGAGTGATTCCAACAATCTCCCCCTCAAGTGTTATTACATATGAGTAACAAACACTCAAGTGTTGGTGATGAAAACGGTGAAGGCGTTGATGTAATAGTAGCTTTGACGTCTTCTGACATTCTTCTTTCTTGTGAGAATAATTGTCTTGATTTGAACAATCTCCCGGTGTAGAGAGATAGTTTACTTTGAGCGGTTATGCTTTGACGTCATCTTTAACTCTGTTCTTTGATCATTGTTCTTTGTGATGAAAATGATAGTATGTTGTTATGCATCATGCGCCTCAGTGCGCTTTGCGCGCTACAGTGTCTCCACGTCATTCTTCAACATGCTCACACGGTCTTTGGCGTTGGAATTCGATCTTGATGGAGTTCTTTAAGTCTTTAACTTTGTAGATTCTCTGTATTGACGAAGAATCATTCTTACTGTTGTGTTGCTTTTGGATAGAACTTCCATTAGTGATGAAGTTGGCGTGAGCATGAGAAGAATCTGCACGATCATTCCGCTCCAGAGCTTCCATAAGAAGAAAACATTAAAGCGGTTAGTAATAAGCGGATTCCGGCACTTACAAGTTTGAACTTCGAGAGTGTTAACAGCATAGTGTGAAAACACAACTCTAATTCTTACAAAGGTCGTTCCTGAATCGGAGTCTCACAAGTGAGATAACACGATGTACCGAAGTACACCTACGATTCAGATGAGTCATTGAGGTACACCGAAGCATCACCTCACGACTGTAGACCATTTGAGACCACTAAGCGCAATCCACGGGGAGTTGCCGAAGCGACCTCTTTGTCGGTACATTTGATGTTGACCACGGCGGGAGTTTCCATTCAATCACTGAGGATCACAATTGTGAACCTCTCATAAATGTTCTCGACAGGTTGCTAAGATCTGTGAAGGACTCGATAATGTATCACTGAAATTCTTATTGTTGAATGTCAAGTGATGAAATGTCAAGTGTACCTAAGAGATCTTTTGATGAATCTCGTGGCTCTAGACTCAATAGTGCGTTTTGGTTTTCCTGAGCGGAGACTAGGGAGAGGGTCTCCTTCTTCAATACCAGCAATCTCTAAGAGAAGGCCGATAGTTTATGTAGGGTTCCCAGTGAGAATGAAACAAGCTTCTTATAAGAGAAACTTGAGTGGATAAGAAGGTTTAGTGCATGCGTCCTTTGGGTCCATGACGAATTTTAATCTTCAATACCGGCGTCACTAAGTGACAACCAGTAGCATATGAATTGAACCCGTTATGCGCCTAAGTTGAATAATCTGGAGGGCTATTTCTTTTCACCCTTTTCTTTGCATTTATTTTTAATTCTTCAACTCCTTCTTTCTCCGATTCTCATTTTCTCCTTTTTATAATCATACCTAAGGACTTCTAAATACTAACTATTTGTGGTGTCTTGGGGTAGATCCATCCGGCTCTGGCGGATCATAGGACGGTTATTCCTAAACTTAGTCACCTTATTACTCTATGACTAACCTATGTTGCCATAAAACCACTGATGTGAAAAATCTCTCACAGTGTTTATGAATGAAAAACATTTTAGTACTACTGTTGAGATAAGATTTTGCATAAATACTCCCCCTCCACATGTGCTTAAGAGTTTTAACGGTTAAAATGCACAGTGAGGAAAGAGCGCGCACTTTTTGAATTGATTAATTCAAGATAGACATTCCCCCTGAGACACGATTCGTGGCATAGTTAAAGAGTTGCATTGTCAGCTTTTAGGTGACAACTGGCTCTAGTAACTACCTTGAAGGTGTAGACAATCCTCGGAAGGTCGTCAAACCCGTCAGAGTTCATGTCTACCAAGAGTTTCTCGAATGGTACATTCTATTCAGACAAGTCCTTTGCGAGACACGTTTACATCACTAGCGAACTAGCTTGAAATTATTACCCGTCCCGGACAAGTCTTTTCGAGTTACTAACAGTTGAGATCTCGTCAATTCATGAGTTAAGTCTATAGCACAAAGATTCATTTGCATTTACACAACATATTTCTTATCACGTATTTTCTCCCCCTCAAAAATGGCATATGTGATGTTATTTTTGAAAAGTTGAGAATAAATATGACCATTTTGAGTGTTGCGGGAAGAATGACCACTGTGAACAATTTTTGAACAAAGTTTTAATTCAAGTACTCCCTCTCAACGAGTGATATAAACGGTTTAGGTTTTGAAAATCATAAGGGAAAGTACTTGTTCTTTTGAGCAAAACCTTGAAAAATGAAAGGTTTGATAGGTTTTACTCAAAAGGAAGAAGCTTTCGCTCCTTATATAAGGATTGTGGCAGCGACGCGTACCAGGGTCCTTTATTTACAAGTACGGGTTGTACATTGTAATGTGTGCACAAGCCATTGACATAATTAATCAAACATCCAAAATGATATGAAGAAAACAATTCAAAGGGTACCAGGAAGTGCAGTGATGTTCCGGGAGTGTGCGAGGCGTTGAAATCGGTTATGTTTCTGGGTGACCGACATAACTCTCAATGTGATCCCTTCAAACAACCGTTCATCAATCATTGTGATGATCCGTCTCACATCCCTCCTTTCATGAGAATTCCAGCGCTTAGGAGACCCAATTTTTGCGTATATCCTTCAACTGTATGCCAATCCATCCCTAACCAGCTTCAAGGTATGATCCCCGAACTTGTGGAGTTCGCTACACGCCATTAAGCGGTTTCTTTGAAGTTCACTACGGTAAACAACGCCGAAAGGTTTGCTGATGAGTGTATATTGAGATAGCTGGTTGATATCGGGAAGATCAAGCTTTGGAGGTGTGAAGTTGACACGCGTCTGATAAGATTCAACATCCATTTGGAGATCTTCTACACGTTCCTTGATGACAATGCGTCTTATGAAGATGAGAAGTGACTTGATAAATTCGCGTTGTACTGTAGTTGAGAATTGTCTCATGCGACCCTGTACCTTGGCAAGGTACATGTCTTCGATGTCATTGAGAGACAAATTCTCAAAGTCATCCTCAGAGAAAGCATAGTCCCATTCATCTTGTCGTTTGACTACGATCTTCTTTAGGAATGTGTAGTCCCACTTAGACGAAAGGTCAACGTGTATGATGGCAACGATATCTTTAGAACTATACATAGCATGTTGAGACTTCGAACCTGCAGCTTCTATAGTAGATTCGGTCGGCGTTACGGCCGATGATGAATCCCATACAATGCATCTCGGGTATGCCTCCACGTGTTGGAGAACAAGTGATTGGCACGTTCCTCAATGGCTATGCGGTTTGAGTAGGACATTCTGGGAATGGAAGTGTCAACGATGTAGCATATTTTCTTGAATCATCGTCACCGTGTAGAAGAAAATCCAGGTCTTTGTTGAAGAAGTATCCGAAAGGAATCCTTGGTTCAGCTGTTTGTCCAAGTGTTGGTAGAGGTTTGGTCCAATCGGTGTAGTATGGAGGGTTGTCCCTTTGTGTGAAGTCAATGTTTGCTTCTGGGTTGAGCCAATCCATTTTGTTAGACATAGCTCGAGCAATGTTTTCAAGGTGATATTCGACCTCGAGGGCACTTTCAGAGCTGTCTTTTAGAAGTTGAAACGCTTCATTCTTGATTCGCTTCAGCTCAGATTTCGTCATTTTCTTCACATGGAACTTTTCTTGCAGAATTTTTGCATGCTCCAATGTAGAACCGTCTACCAAATTCTGACCTTCTTCAGGGTAGGGAGTGTTGTTAACAAGATTAGCAAACCATTCAAATTCCTCTGTTTTATCGTCATCTAGCCATGATACGACGTCAGTCTTAGGCGTCTTCTGCTTCTTCTTTTTCGAAGGCCTAGATGATGATGCTGGTTTCTGAACTTGTTTGGGAGAGGTGGGTTGTTGTTGGGGCTCAAGGACCTCTTCATCGTCACCACCCGTATACACAAAGTGATCATCGGTTTTCTGAGTCAGGGGTGGTAACTCGGAATCGTCCTGAGGTTTTTCAGTAGAAGAGCGAGGAGGAGATTTTTGTTGAATAGGAGACCGTTGGAGAGGAGGTTGCATCAAAGAAGATTCACCAGACTGCTTCTGCGTTTAGGTGCAGAGTCTTTATCCTTATCCTTGTCTTCATCGTCTCTAGGACGTTTAGACTTTTCTACTTCAAATCTACAAGCTTCTTGAAGTTGGTAGTCCAGCAATGCTTGAAACGACTTTCCTTCATCGAAGTAAATGTCCCAGATCGTGCGAGACATTTGTGTGACAAGCTTGCCACCAATTCATTATCGAGAAAACTACGGATCGGTTGGATTGATTGTGATGGTTAAGGCGTTGATCGAATAGTTTGCTTGGCGATCTGCATAAGATTTGGATAAAGTTTCTTGGTGAACAACTCCTTTGTGACTTTAGGAACGTACTCGAAGGTACTTTTAGTGTAGCCTTCGATCATTTCGTTCAGTTCCTCTTGACGGTGATTTCATGAATTCCTGAACAAACCTCCTTTCTCCTTTCATCTTTTCATGCTCGTCATATAGATGTTGTATGTGATCAGCAAAGAAATTTGAGCACGTTTTTCTTTCTGACTTGTTTGACAGCTTTGGTAATCCGTTCATGAGCTTGAGAAATCCAAGATTTAGATGGTTTCTTCACGGATTTGGATGATGATTTGGTTGACTTCTTTGATGGTGGTGGCGAGGAGTGAGAAGACGAATCCGATGATGAAGAGATATGAGGAGACTCTGGATCCTTCGGAGGTTCAGAGGTTTCTTCCTTTGATCGCGCAGGACTATCTAGAAGAAACGTATCATAATCAACATCTTGATCTTTTTCGGACTTCTCTGTTTCCGGTTCCTCAAACTCATATTCGATAGTATCCTCCACAAGCTTTTGTTGTTGCATAAGAGTGGTGGCACCGGCTCCCTTATCGGGTTGATTAACCGCATCGAGGAGAAGGTTCGAGTGGGCAGCACCACTTGATCCTTCGGGACCACCCATTTGGTCTTTAGCAAATTCTTCAGCTTTTTGAAGGTGTCTAACGATATTAAACTTCTTTCTGTATGATATATCCAGTTGCTCTTCTTCTTCATCTGAGCTTTCATCATACGGTACAAGTACAAGAGTCTTTCCTTTTCCTTTGTCAGCTGGTGGACTTGGAGGTTTGGCTTCTGAAGGAGGTGTTATTCTTGATTCAGAGTAGGTAATCTCTTCATCTGTGTCAGTACCTTCAGAGCTTTCGTCCACCAGCTCTCTTTGCAGTTCAGGTGTGGGAATAGGTTCGGCTTCCTTTACGGGAACAATCCTTTTACGAGGAGGATTCCTTTTGGGAATCTTCCTATAAATATATGTACTTGTAACACTTCAGTTTGCCTCTTCTGGTCCTCCGAGTAGGTGTACGGATGTTTTTCATCAAGATGACCAACTTTGCCTTCTTTTACGGCTAACCGATACCTTTTATATGATTCAAGCTTTTTGATTTCGGTGGTCAGAAGGTGATCGGGTAATACCGTACCCTGTTTCTTTGTAGACGATTCTTTGATTCTGACAGATAGTATGGGTTCAATCAATATGTCGTGATTATCTGGGTCATTAAGCCTCATGGGGATGTCAGGATGAAGTCCAAGTGCTCTCTGGATCAACAGTTTGGTGTATCCGACATAGGGAATCTTGGAGCCAAGCTTCTTGTGAAATAGCATCATGTCCTCCCATATCGGTGCTTCGATTTCAATGTCCTTCTTGTTGATCAACGACCAGAAAATTTGCAGTTCCATGAGCTTGGGATGCTCATAGCCACTGTCACGACCCGAGACCGATTTGGTGATGATCATGTAGAGTGTTCTCCATGGTTGAGGAATATACTTCAGCTCCACGTGAGAGTGCTTAGTAATGATTCCCGAAGCTTCATCATAACCAATATCTATCAAGAATTTCAGGACTGTCTCTTCAGTAGGGGTAGCAAAGAAGTCGGTTGGAGCGATGTCAGGAATGATGAGAACAGCCCGTAAGTCAGCAGGAGTGATAGTGACTTGTTCGTGATTAAGTGTCACATTCACTGCACTTTGACCAGTGATCCTCTGCATAGAATCCCAGAATTTTTAAATGTAGACCTCTGGGCTGTGGCGAGTGTGAGAGCATGTTCGGTAGGGATGATTCACTGAGAATATCCACAGCAATCAAGCAAGAAGATTACGAGCAAGTGAGGGTATCAAAGTTAACCCTAAGGTTGTTCTTTCCAATCTTTCTCGGATAACCCTCTAGAAAGATATCAGCAATTGTAAGAACTTCTGATGCATCCACATTCATTTGTTCAGCCATGTCGTGATCTGAAATAACATTAGCCAAAAGAACCAACATATCGAAAGACATAGTGTTAGTCAACAGAAGGTCTTATTGTCTAGCTATTGAATGTATAGTGTCAATGATTGTTACGAGTCCTAAGTCACTTGTTTGTCCAATGGTCTAATGACGTCGTGAAATGTTTCGTGAGTTAGTTAACTTTAAGTTTTAAAGTTTATGTTATCACTTATTGTTCACAACATATCAAACGATTAAGTTTATTAGTGACATTGTTGGATTCGTGACGTTATGATTAGTTTATTTACAAGTTTGTACACGTAACAATTCATTATGAAGGTCAATCCAGGCTTAAGCGTAGTTTTGGCAAAGTTAAGCGTAAAGAGAGATGATATACGCGTAGACGAAAGCTTACGCGTAGGATTCTAACTTACGCGTAAGAAATGTTACGCGTAGGAAAAGGGGACCTTATGCGTAGAGCTTACGCGTAGGCATATAAAGACCTTACGCGTAAGGCTTACTCGTAAGAGTAGACCTTATGCGTAGAGGTCTTTGTTTACGCATATCCTTCACAGGATACGCGTAGTCCCATTGTAGAACCTTACGCGTAATAGTTATGCGTAGGATTATTCTTACGCATAACTTGACTACGCGTAGGGTAATCCTTATGCGTAGAGTTGCAAATGACCTTGATTCTGAATATTTAAGCGTAGCAAAGCCTGAAATAAATTCATCAAATCATCAAAATTAACACAAACATTCATTATATCAACAAAACATGGTAAGAACACTTGTTAAATAGTTAAGCGTAGAAAGTCATACGCGTAGGTCAAAACCCTAAGGGTTAAGAATTACGCGTATCATTTCTAGCCATAGGATTTGCACAAAACTTTTTTTGGTAGTTCAAGAGTGTTGTAAGAGTCTTTAGACCAAGTATTAACATTTAGTTCATGATGAATCAAAAATACCCAAACTTTAGAACTTTAAACCCTAATTCCAAAGTGTTAATAATTTAGAGTTTCTGGGTGGTTATTGAGCAGGGATATCATCAATTCAACATCACGAGGACATAAACCAACAATCTTTTTGACCAAAACACTTCACATTCGAAAATACCCAAAACCTCACATAAACCCTAATTTTCAAGAATCCTTAGTACGTGTTTCTGGGTGGATTTTGATAGTTAAATTGGTATCCTTGATGTATAAGAGACATTTTGACACTAACCATATAACCAAAAACCACACACACAATGATTATGTGTTCATACGCTTATGCGTAGAACACATAATCACTCGTAACACACTTTTTAGCCGTTGGATCTGTATGATATTCAAAACCTTAGCTTAAAAACATGTATAGATCGTTAACACACTTACACAATGATGATCAAATCAACGGATTACTCGAGTGATTCTTAGGCGTAGATGTATTTGGTAGTGTATTAAATGTGAAGTGAAATGTTAGGTGGAGGATAATTTTATTCAAAATATCTTTAAGGTTTTGACAGTTTTGGTCCCTCCACCTCTTCCATTTTCAAACAAAGCCATTTAACTTCCATTTTGGTTACCAAACAAAGTTTATAGGAAAGAAACTTGACGACACTCCCCCTCGACTTGAGAAATATTGAAAGGTTATTAGTTTTAGTTCGAGGAGTGTCATTTAACCAGAAAAGTTTACCACCATTGATAAAAGAAACAACCGGGATAAGATAACATGCAAGTACACAGATGATATGAAACGGTTAAGAATTTATTTTCTCCCCCTCAACACTTGATGTAACACCCCAACCTGACGAGGGTAGAAGTGTCACATTCTGGTGTCATATCAGAACATACAAGTAAAATTTTACAAACGGAAGCCCTAAAATGAAGTATCAAATCAAATAAACAATCGACTTACAAGGAAAATTGCTAAATCCAAAATATCTAAAATAAAATGGAATCTCAAAACAACAGCCCGACAAAAAGTCCAAATAATAAGGTAACTAGGGTCAGTCCACACAGATAATCCAACTCTCAGCCCATCAAAGCCCATCTTCAATCCTAAAAACCTGCCGCAGGAAAAGAAATGCGGCTGAGCTTAAAAAGCCCAGTGAACAGATATAACGA
>OU343225.1:116566001-116612894 GCA_910596185.1 Chrysanthemum makinoi
AACATGAAGTTTCTGAATGACATCTCTGCACAATAGAAACAAGAAAATAAATATCGAAGCTACATTGGTCCTACTTAAATAAAAATGGATAAACATACTTTTCCTTAGTATATGATCACGAGGCTTCTTGGGAGACCCTCGACTTTGGGCAATCCCAACAATGTATAAGATGGCTTCGGGGAACACTTGCACATCCACGGGATATTTGACCAAATGCGATAATAGGGATCCTTTAAGCACCTCGTAGGGCGAGGGGTCATTATACCGTTTAGCATTAAACCTATTCTCCTTATTCAGCAACTCTAAATATTTAGGGGGAACAATAGTGTCTTGCACGTAGAAAAAGCTACCCTTCCAACCTGTTATATTTGTGTACACCTTCCCAAACAGGTTGGGAACATCTGCCTCAAGTCTTTTTGCTAGAGTTAACCAATTGCCCCCAAGGTACAAGTTCAAAAATCCTCTTAAAACCGTCAATGTTGGTTCATAGCCGTATGCTTTGCACATCACTATGAATGTGGTCAGCTAGGCAAAACCAAAGGGGTTGAACCTAGAGATGTGAACCTTGTAGTATTGCATAAACTCCAATATCAATGGGTGCAAGGGAATCCTAAGGTTTGAATGACTAAAAGCATGTGTGTACAGTCCTACGAAACCTGGAGGTGCATCAAAGATACACTGAGTAGGTTTGGGTAACATCACTTTGTGTTCTAGTGGGATGGGATAATCGGCTAAGTGATCATGAAGATCTTTTGCAGACAATGTACATGATTTTCTTTGCTTTATAATAAACTTGGAATCCATTTTTTAAAGAAAAACAACAAGCTATCGGTGAGAAAGAAGGAGTACCTTTGTTTTTAGTGATGGCGATGGCGTTTTACTGCGTGTTAAAATAGATGGAGAGAGTAAAATGAGTTAGGGTTTCATCTACCGTCTTTTTATACTCTCTTTGACATCTATTAAGCACCACACACGTGTCCCAACAATTACTCTTATCCGGTGTAAATTTTTAAATTTTAAAATAAAGAAGACTTTTGGTCTTCGGGTATTATGGGAAGTTGTGATTCCTGTAGCGGGCAGCGGTAATGATTAATTAGCATTAAATACGCCTAGTTAGTTGCGTATTTCTCTCCCAACTAGTTTGTTTAGCGGCGGGATGATATTTTTCGCGCTTGAAGTCGAAGCAATGTCTCCTGCTCATATACATCACTTTTCGACCGGCTGGCTGATGATGTACCCTTCGAGTAGCTTGAAGGACACTCCTCGAGGCGTGTCGAAGCCCTTCCATCTGAAGGCCCAAGTTAGGATTCCAAAATATCCATAGGCGCCAAACCATTCGTTGGCACGAAGGTTACCTACGGAATTCGCCATTCGCGACCCTAAGCCCTTGAGGTATGGTTGTGAAGGAACAATGGATAAGGAACCTCCTGACTTGGTCAAACCCACGATCTCCCTCTCTCTCTTGGCTTCCCGTCAACTCGAGAGCGTGGGTTACTAAGCCTAGCGGTTACCCACAATCATGGGATGCCCCATGATCTCCGACATTCATGCAAGAGTGCCTCTAACCGTATTTCTTTCACTATAAATAGGTTGGACGGGCAATGGATTATGGTATGCTCATTTCACACTCATCTTTTTACTTACAAACACTTATACAACCATAACTCATACTTACTCTCACGCCAGAGATGGTTCGCAGGGTCCTACCCCTGCGTAATCACTTAACGTAGTGTCTTAGTATTTCTTATTCTCATGTTACAGGCGAGTCTTGGCTGGAACATACACCCCTCATTATTTTGATCCTCATCGAAGCCTGGTAGTGCAATCCTTTGCACAATCACCTAGATTAAGGAGTTTGGGTATTTACTGAACCCAACAGTCTCCACCTATTTGGATATACCAATAGCCTAAGTTTTTGATCAGTGTAAGTGAGCAAATGGCTTCTTCTTATACTAAATTTACTAATGAATACACTCAGGAACACTGAGTAATTTAACAGAAACATACATCTTTTATTGATCAGATTACATGGCTCCTATCACTAGTATAAAAACATAAATCATAATGATCGGTCTAGATGGATTCGGCTTCAAGCTTGACTTTCTTTGTGATCGGTGTTTCTCTGTCGGGGATGTTCTCTTATCTTGGCATTTAAGTCAGCACAAAACTTGATATTTGCAGGAGTTTGAATTTGAGAAGCCACTAGTATGTAGCTCAAACATTGTTGCCACTCGGCCTTATCAATATCGCTCCACCTTTGGAATGCTGGGTTTCCATATTCATCAATGAAAAATAGCCCTCTTTTAGGCTTTTCAATCACTAAGCGGTTTACAAACTTAACACCTTGGTGGCTCCTGTTGCATTGAAACCGGGCACTTTTATCTTAGGTTGGAACTCAACTCTCTTCCTTTTGCAAATGGATGATTGTGGTTGAGATCCTTGAGGTGCGATTAAAGGCGGTGAATCCTCGGTTGTCTTGGTGTATCCCTCAGTCTTTCATATCTTTTACTGAGAATCTTTATCAGCTCCTTAACCACCGCATTCTTCTTCTTTTCAATAATTGGACCAAGCTCATCAATTTCAGTGATCCCAAAGTCAGTGAATTTTAGAGGATCATGAACCTCGAAGTGTCTTTTATCATCCCCTCTGTAAACATTCATGGCCAGTGGTTTGGTATTGGGGATGATTTTGACATCTGTGATCTTTTCAGGTAGCCTTCAGCTTGTCATTGTCCAATTGTAATGCTCAATTTTGCTTGAGGGCTTCAGTTTTCTTCTTCTTTTCTTCCAACTGTTTTCTCATTTCAGCCATCGGCTGAGTAAACTGAGCTTCCTTGAACTTTTGTCTGCTGACCCTTTTTAAGCTTCTTAGCATCTATTCCAACGTTTTCGGCTTCTTGTGACCACCTTTACAGTGCCTCTCTCTTTTCTTTCTTCCTCGGCAAGTTTGTTTCCTTTCTTCTTTTGCAAGATAGGCACTTAATTTGTTGTGGTGTGAGCGAGGTATTGAGTGTTGCCGATCTTAAAGGGAATCTTTTCGGCTTTCGGTGGTGTTGTCATTATGCATTTTCCTTTGTCCGGCACGAAGAAGATGCTACGAGGCGGTGTTGTTGTTATTATTGGTGTGATCACTATCAGTGTTGTTGTTGTTGATGTTGGTGATGGGATTGATGAGATAGGTATTCTTGGAGGCCTGGTGGTGATGATGAGATTGGAGCTCTGAGATCTGGTGGTGTTGTCTCCCCTCGGTGTGAAGAGGAGTTTCTTGACTTTCTCCCCCTCAAGCTGTTGCGAGGCGTCGGTGAGGCAAGAGTTGGTGTTGGTCTTTGAGGGGGGTACGAGCTTTGACCCTTGAAGGCTGATAAATTTCGAGAGATCATAGCCTTGATATCTGAAGTGTCGGTTTGAATACCGGTGACTTTTGCTTCAAATTTGCCTAAGAAACTTCAGAGCGGTCATTACGGGCGAGATTCCAGGCCGAGGGAAGAAGATGCGAGCCAAAGTAGCCACACTGAGTATTCACAGAGCCCAATGTAGCTTAAAGAGTTGGTGAAGATTGAAGACCACGAATATTTGTAGATTAGAGCATTTCGACTATTTCAGGTGGTGGAGGATTGTTTCAAGTAAGCCATGATAGCCTTCAACACTTGAGAGTTGAGCACTGGATCTTCTTTGACAAATTCCCTGATTTCATCTATCTTTGTGCCTACACCCTGCGCTGAGAAATTTAGCCAAGTTTTCGTCGGTCTGTGAAGATTGTCATACATTAGATCCCTGTGCTCATGAACATTTTCATCAAAGGCTTGTACCTCGGCCTTTAGATCGGCATAAATGGCGGCAGACCTCGGTGTGTTGTTCCACAATGTTTTCATGACCCGGTATAACTTCCTTGAAGCTTTGGTGATCCAGCGAACAAGCGCCTCTCGGTGAGTGGAAGAACATTATCAAATCTTTTGAACTCATCAGTGGAGGAAGAGGAGTCATCATTGTCAGGCTTGAATGGTGATTCAGTATGCTCTGTGGATCGGAAGAGGTCCTTGTTCAGCTTGAACCTCGGCGTCCACTTCTTCCCTGCTGATAAAATTTCATCATCCATTGTTAGCAAGTTCATCTTGAGAAAATAGTATCCCAGTAACATCGACGGTTAACAAGGGGTTGGTGATGGGTTCCATATCGCGGGTGGTATATTTCCTCTGAGTCTTTGTCCCCGTTGACCCCTCGGACTTGGTGGGCGTTTCCCGGTGCCTTCTCTGGAGTTAGGATTGGTTTTGGGTTCCATATCGGTGGGTTGTTTATGTCCCTCCAGAGTCTTTGTCCCTTTGAGACCCTTGAGACACGATGGGTTTCTCGGTGTCTTTAGCAGTCGATGAAGGTGGTATCCGTATCGCGGGTTGTTTGGTTCCCTCTAAGTCTTTGGAATCATTCGGTGTGCCCTCGGACAAAGGCTTTGATTTGCTAATGTCATCCGCGGCGTTGTGGAAGGCACTCCCTACCCGATGGGTTGTATGTTTCCCTCTGGATCTTGGGAGTAGTAGTTTGGACCAAGGGCCTTGTGATTTATAGTGTCCTTCGTTGTCCCATGGGTAGATGTTGCTGGTCTCCAATGGGTGTCTGTTGAGTCGGGGCTTCTTTTGCCTTTTAGGTTGTGTTCTGAAGCCTCGGGGCCACTGAGACTTAGGTTTGGTCTTAGTCGTCACGAGACTTCCCTTTCTCTTTATAGGAGCGGGTTAGGAGACACTAATTCCCTCACGGTTGTTTACAGCAACCATATGGGCCGTCAATTCAATATTTGTGACAAGGGATGGGTCCTTTTGAAAATTTGATTGGCTCGAGGATGCCAGTAAAGCACCAAATTTTTCTTCACGAGGATAATTTGTACCCAATAACACTTGCAAAGCACAAGAGACAAACCTAGGATCTGAAACATATTTTCCTAGTTTTGCTCTATAGCTTGGTTCTGAGATCCTTGTAAATGATCTCCCCTATGTCGATAGTGGCCCCATTCATCAAGCGATATGCCATCATCAACTGAATAGAGTTAACTTGTTCAGTGGATGAGTGGTTCACGCCGAGGACCTGAATCACAAATGTGAATAGGATCTTCCAAGCCACGGGAAATGAACTTTTGGTGGTTGGGGTCTGTCCAAAAAGTTGGATCTAAAGCGATTTGTTTTAACCCATCTTTCACGTGGAGGGTTCAGGATGGGTGACATAAACACCTTTGTTGTAGTCTAACCCTGTGGAGGTGCAAAAGTTTTATAATCGGGGTGAATTGTTGCCCCGTTAAGGCTGAACTGATGAGATATTCCACGAGTGGTGCGAGGTTGTTCTCATCAGTAGAGGGTGTCGGGTCAAAGGCCTTAACTGTAGCCCAAAACTCCCTGAGGAGGTTTTGGTACATTATTGAGGACACGAACAAAGGCCGTTTTGATGGCGATTATATAAAAATTTCATAATGTCCTTATAGGTTGGGGACGGTTTGAGGATATTCAAAATTGCCTATGACATTATTTGTTTTAAATTCAACATTGTTAAGATCACCTACCTTTGTGAAGCAAACTGAAGAGATTGTGTTCTTGCCATTTCCATTAAAAGGTTTTTAGGGTTTTGAAAAGAAACTTTTTGACAAGAACAATCAAAGGTTTAAATCTCATAAGTTGTGATGAAAAACTTTTGTAAAGGTTCTGAGAGAAGATTTTTGAAAAGGTTTTGAAGAACACAAAGATTTCTAGGTTTTGAAAGAGATTTTGACAGAGATTTGTTAGCAGAATTCTTTTGTGTGTGTGTTTATGAGGTTTTGAAGAGGGTATTTATAGAGTGGTGAGAGGGGTGGTTTGTGCACAAATGGGAGTATTTAGATTCGGTTTTAGAAAACGTTTGAATTTCCACATTTAATGCCACCACTCCACTACCCGATAAAATCTTTTTTTCAAGGAACGTTGCAGTGCACATAAAAGTGCACTTTTGCAGTCATAAAATATCAATAAGATATTTCATGAGAGAGGAGGCATTTAATGCCAAGTGGAGATTAGGTAAGTTTGTGAGGGACCCTTGTTATGGTTGACAGTAAGACAAAGAGACATATATTCCTATATTAAATTGGCATAGTTACCAACCTAGGACATTTAAGTAACTGATACTTGGATCATTTAGTTACTCATTTAATGCTCAATATTAATTGTCAAGGTCCCTGAATGAGTTTTACTCATTCAGTGAGAGGTTGTATTATGGGTTTCGTTCAAGGAGGAGGAACCATTTCAGAGAACTTACTGAGATTGTTTTTCAGATGCCTAACTTTCAATGTCAAGCATTCCCAATTCAGTTTTCAGTCCCCTGAAGGTAGGTTCATCCAAAGTTTTGGTGAAGATATCAGCCAGTTGATATTCAGTAGGGATGAAATGGAGTTCTATGTCTCCTTTCATTATGTGGTCCCTGATGAAGTGATATATGATATCAATGTGTTTGGTTCTTTGGTAAAGGACGGGGTTGTTGGAGATTGCAATTGCACAGGTGTTGTCACGAAGATGGGTACCATTTTGTAATGGATGTCATAGTCACTGAGTTGACTTTTCATCCAAAGCACATTGGCACATCATCTGCGGTACCACATACTCGGCTTTAGCGAAGACATAGCCACTAATTGTTGCTTTTAGCACTCCAACAAACCAGTTTTCCTCAAGAAATTGACAGGACCACGAGGTACTTTTTTGTCCATGTTGCAGCCAGCATAATCAGAATCAAAGTAACCCTTGAGATCAAACCCTGAGCACTTTGGATAATAGAGTCCAAGGTTTGCGGTTCCCTTCAGTACCGAGTATTCTTTTGGCTGCAGTGAGGTGAGATTCTTTGGGATTGGACTGATATCTTGCTATTAGGCGGTGAGAATTGTATATGCGGTCTAGTAGCGTTAGATACATCGATGAGCCTACAATCCCTCTGAAATGAGTTTGATTCTTGATTTTCGGTGAGATCAGGTCCAAGGTTGTTTGGAGGGACCATTGGTGTCTTCACTAAGGCAGATCGGATATCTCATATTTCTTCAAGAGATTTCGGTGTATTTCTCTTGGTGATGGATATACCTTTGTCGGTTTGCACGATTTGTAGTCCAAGGAAGTATGTGAGTTCACCCATCATGCTCATTTCAAACTTCTTTGTCATCAGTTTTCAAACTGTTTGCAAAGTTTGTAGTTTGTTGAACCAAAGATGATGTCATCAACATATACTTGGACTAGTATCACATCATGTTGTGTTCTATAGACAAACAGTGTGTTGTCTATCTTTCCTCGACAAACTTGTTTTGAATCGGGGAATGAGAGAGTTTCATACCATGCCTTGGGAGCTTGTTTAAGTCCATAAAGGGCTTTGTCAAGCTTGCAGACATAGTCAGGGAATTCACTACTCTCAAAGCCAGGAGGCTGCTGAACATATACATCTTCCTTGAGATCACCATTTAAGAATGCACTTTTAACATCCATTTGGTAGACCCTTAAGTTCATGTATGTTGCATATGCAAGGAATATCCTGATTGCTTCCATTCTTGCAACACGGGCAAATGTCTCATCATAGTCAATGCCTTCTTGTTGACTGTAACCTTTGGCTACAAGTCTGGCTTTGTTTTTAATGACAGTGCCATTTTCATCAGTTTTGTTTCCGAAAACCACTTCATTCCTATGACAACGACATCCTAAGGACATTTGATCAAGGTCATGACCTTGTTTTTATCAAACTGTTGCAATTCTTCTTGCATAGCTGAACCCGGCTTGGGTGCTTTAGAGCCTCAATGACACTTTTGGGTTCTATTTACGATAGGTAATCGGCATATAGACATTCATTGGTTGAAGTTGTAGTTAACTTAACTAGTGAGCATGCCCTCGGTGGGTTCACCAATAATGTTTACAAGTTCAATGTCACGAGATTTTGTCCACTTACTTTGTGGTCTAGTATCCGAGCTTGAAGAGGTCCTTTGGAGACTTCGAGTGAGTTACGGTGCTTGAGCCACAACATCTGTTGAGATGTCTCGTTCAGGTTGGGGTTCTTGATTCACATGTTCTTGAACATTTGGTTCATATTACCTATCGGTAGGGGTGATTGATTATCAATGAATTCAGTGATAGTTGGTTGGGGAAGGTTGTGAGGTAAGACATAAAATGAGATGTCGCATCGGCTTGATATGCGGAATTGAATACTGATGTTGTACTCATCGGGAGGATATCTTGATGAGTCATCAATTCCTATTTCCTCCACTGAGGTGTTGGTAAACTGATGCTTTCGGCACTTTCATCAAAGGTAACATGAAGGTTTCCTCAACTTGTTGTCTCCTTGTGTTAAAACCACGAAGGCTTTGGAGATCAGTGAGTAGCCTAAGAAATATCCATCATCAACTTTTGCATCAAACTTGCCTAGATGATCCTTGTGGTTATGAATGAACACAGGAAATCTAAACACATGAAAATAGCTGATGTCGGGAAGTCTACCTTTGAAGATCTCATATGGGGTTTTATTATGTCTTTTGACAATGATTGACCTGTTTTGAGTGTAACAAGCAGTTTTGACTGCTTCAGTCTAGAAATGCTTTGAGAGGGCTGAGCCATTTAGCATGGTTCTAGCAGCCTCAATGAGAGTTCTGTTTTTCCTTTCAGCGACCCCATTTTGTTCAGGGGTATAAGAGGATGAGAAATTTTGAGAAATTCCTTTTTCATCACAGAAACTCTCAAGCTCTTGATTTCGAACTCCATTACCATTGTCGGTTCGATTTGTTTAACTGATAATGTCATTACGGTTTTCAATCTTCCGATGAATGACATTATTGTATCAGTACTGACTCTTTTGGAAAGAAAGTATACCCAAGTGTACCTTGAGAATTCATCAACAATGACAAGTGTATACTTCTCATGCTTTGGATTGATCGGGATGCCCAGGTCCAAAGAGATCCATGTGCGGAGGTGAAGGCGACTTTTGATGGAGAAATTTTGTTTGGTTTTGAATGATGCTCTGTGGTGTTTACCTTTTTCACCTGAGAGCATGGTTTTTCTTTTTCAAAAACCGGTGATGGTAAGCCAAGGACCTTGTTTTGTTTTGCCAAGTTGTTGAGGTTTTGAAGTTTAAGTGTGAGAGTCTCTTATGCCACAACCAATTGATAGATTCAGTGGCTTTAGCAAAGAGGCAAGTTCCATCTTGGGAGAGTGTTGACATGTATACACATAAACATCATCTCTCTTAGGAGCTATCAACACAACTTCCTTGTTGGCATTGAAGATGGTACCTTGTTTGTAATTGAATTGCATAATGTACTTAGCATCACATAGTTGATCTTGATGAGATTGTATTTTAGACCATTGACATAAGCTATTCTAGAAAACTATTCCATTGCAGTTCTTGAACCATAACCTTGATGGGACATGATGAGTTATCACCAAACACTATCTTGGGTCTTGGTTCCTCTATATACTTGTGCAGATACTCCTTCACACCAATCATGCTTCTTGAGCATCCACTGTCTAGATGCCAAATAGGCTCCCTGGCGTGTCTCTGCACAAGTAGTAAACTGAATTAGTTTCTCTTAGTGACCCACTTACTAGTGGCCTTGGGTCTCAAGGTCTCTTTGAATTTGGTAATTGACTCATGGTCAGTGGTTGAGTGCATTGTGCTACCACAGGTTTTGCATTTGGAGATTGAGGAAGACTTAGTGACTCTAGGTTGTTTTGTACCTCTCCTTTCATGGATGACACTGTCATGTTGGGAAGTCTCATGAGCTGGATTACCGCATATATCACAACATTTGTTCATGAGACAATCATCCTGATGATGATCATTAAACCCAAAGTGAGGGCAAAGAGGAAAAGGTTTTGCTCTATTCTTGGGAGCAGTTTTGGAGGATGAAGCATACTGATGACCAACTTTGGTATAGTTTGCTTGGTGAGAACTTACATACCGTAAGTGGTCTGCGATTCTGTGATCATCCTTTTTGAGATCATACAAAAAGGATTCTATATGCGGTTGTGGAGTGGTGTGGTGGTATAATGACACATCTCACTTACTTGTTTGGGTTTGTTGGTGGATTTTGACTTTGATGAGCTAGATGAGGCTGACTTAGTTTCCTTGATTGAATCGGGAGCTTTTTGATGGATTCCATCCTTTCATCGACTTCCTCACAAGCTCGATTAGTTCTTGAATTTGGTCGCTTCAGTGGGAACGAGAGGATGTTGAAGTCTCGGTAGGAGTAGACTCTTGTTGAGTTGGTTTTGTTGGTCTTTTGGGATGGCTCCACCAAGTCCAGACCTTTCTTTTGGTGAGTAAGGATTGAATTGTAATGGAGTAAGCTCGGATCTTGGTGCGGCACCACGAAGAGGTTTCGGTGGTGGAAGCGGTGCTTGAGATTCGCTTGAGACTTAGAGATGTGTTCGGTACTACTGGGCACATCGGGAGTCAAGCATGCTCTTTAGAGCTTGGCTTTCGAGCTCTAGAATCTCTCAGAATCGAAATTTGGAAGCTTACTCTCGGGATTGACCCTTTCAATCCAATCACTAGGTTTGGGAATAGTCAACATATTGGTAATCATCCCACCAGACACAAATGGCTTAGGACCCTGGACTTTGTTGAGAGAGTCAGGAAGATGATCTTCACCTAAGACTCTCTTCTTGTTCTGGGGCTCCCACGGCATCAAAGACCACAGGATTTTTAGCAGTCCAACTATCAAGAATATCTTGAACCTTTTGAGTTAGTCTTGAAGAGCCGATTTCTTTTAACTAGTTCGGTGTTTTGAATTTTCAAAGTGCTGACCTCAAGCTTAGCTTGTTTTAAAAGAAGCATTTCATCCCTACACTTGTTTAATTCAAAACTTAGCTTGTTGTATTTTGAAAAAAGATTGTCTTTGCTCCTCTACGAACTTAAGGTCAACATTAAGATAATTCATGTAAGCGCCAATCAAAGTCATCATCCATAGAAAGTAGAATATTTACCTTCTTCATTGTGATATTGACCCATTCTCCATTCCTGGCATGATTCTTTCCAATAGCCAGCTTGTCCTCTTCGAGAGGGCCAAGCAGATTACTTGACATGCACCATTTCATCATCGATGACACGGCTCTTCATCCAGTCAAAGGTTTCAACAACAAGGCCTTTGTTTTTACCTGCCGCAGATTGAACACTTTTGTTATTTAGAGGATTGGCCTCGAGCAATGCAAGCTTAGCTTTGACTTTCTTATACTTAGCTTCAAAATCAACAGTTTTGTTTTGATCGGATTTGTTTTGAAAGTTTTGATGAGGCGATAGACTTTTGGTTGAAATTTGATAAAGCATGAGGACTGATTTGACCCTGATGGTTTATAAGAGGGTTCATAAATTGTTTTTGAAAAACTGTCTTTTGAAAAATGACCACTTTTGTGACACTTAAAGCATTCAGTGTACTCATTTGCTTTGGCATTTGAAAAACATTTGTTTCTTATTATAAACCTTCGAGAGTTAGCAAGGAGTGCCCTTTCACGAAATTGGTGTTCAGGTAATTTAGGTACTCCTCACTTGATCTCTCATCGGGCTCATCATCGAATTTTCACGAAAATCTTGAACAACATTGTTAGAATAGAAAGCAGTTGATATTGGTGATGAGGTGGTGGTCAGGGACTTCTTGACTTTCTGAGACTTCTTTAAGTCAGGGTATCGTCTGTTGATGAGGTTTTCCTCACAGACAAATTTCCCATAAATTTTAGGAAGCTCAACATTACGGATATGATTAGCATTCCTGAGTCCCTGAGAGAAATTCAACCACTTCTCGGGGAGACTGTTTACAAAACCAACATTGATTTCATGTTTGGACAACTTAACATCATCATTTGACAGTTCATTTAAAAGAGTTTTGTATCGGGTGTAAGTTTGAGAGAGAGTTTCGAGTCCTTAGCCCGAAGGTGTTATACTCAAGTTTGAGGTCCATTATCCTGTTTTCCTTGGTATCAGATGGTCCTTCATGACTATGAACTAGGTCATCCCAAGTTTGTTTAGTTGTAGTACAGCTTATAACAGACTCCATAATATCGTCAGGAAGACAAGATATTATGATACTTTTAAGTCTTTGGTCTGGTTGACCACTCTCCTTTCATCACGGGTCCACTGAGCTTGAGGTTTAGGCAAACCTTCAGATCTTTGGGACAAATGGACCTTCATTTATACACTTGATATAATAAGGTTCCATCCCAATCAAATAGCAAAGCATTCGCTTTTTCCATTTGTTGAATTTTCCAACTTCAAGTCTAGGGGCAATAGCTGAATAAGCTCCACCCTTTTTATCAACTAGTTGGGGTACATCAATTTCAGCCATTTAGGATCCTAATTTAAAAACGTTTTAGAGCGGCCTAAAAAAAATGTTTGATAATTGGCCTTGCTCTGAAACCACTTGTTGTTCCCCGTTCACTATCGTTTAAAACAGTTTAAGAATATAAAACAAGTTAATAGTGAACAGTGACTGAAATTAACATAAGTAAAACACACAAAGTAATTTTCAAAATCATATTCTTTATTAGAAATCAATAAAAAGAATCGTTACCCAAGTACTTGCAGAACAGTACTTGGGATTGAAATGACAAAGTTTGGTGACTCCTCTCTAAGCTCAGGCTAAGTCTAAGCACAACTCTTAGAACCCACTGAGCTATCTCAGGGAACAAGTTGTATTTGGAGGAGTGAAAAGATGGCTTGCGTGTATGTGTGTTTTTACAATTCACAAGCTTAACCTTTTCACTCCATCTCTTATGCTATTTATACATGTATGAGTTTTAACTCTTTCCTAAGTGACAAACTGACATCTAGGTAAGAGACAAGACTACTTTCCTAAGGTCAGTGATGACAATGAGCTTGATCTTTTTCCATTCAGGGAAATTTGACTTTGGTTGATAAGTACTTCGTCTTATCTGATTCAAACTTATCCCGCCTTCTCCCGCTCATTCTTAAGTCTTTACATTCTTCAGTCTTCTACTTCAGTTTCTCTTCAGTGTAAGTAGTTGGAGAGGAGTCTTAGGGATTTAGTGAGTTATTGTCATCACTCACTGAATCCATCATCTTCTTCTTGACTCAGTCTTCACCCTTTAAGTTCTGCCTTACTGAGTTGAGAGACTTCTTCATCGCCTCATACTGAGTATCCTGAAGATGACTCACTGAGAGACTATGCACTCAGTGACCTGTTAGTGTTTAACGGACTTAATACTTGGGCTATTTTCTATTCAAATCCTAGATTAAGGGGTTTGGGTGTTTACTGAACCCAACTAAGCGTCTCATGGATAGGAAGTTATATGACTAGAACAAAAACCCTTTACCACTCAAATTTCACCCCAAAAATACGAGGTTCGCCCTTAGATTTGTAGGAATTAAAGCATTCATCTTTAATGCTTCGAGAGTGTACCGGTAGTATAATAGATTCTAGAACTTGTTTTGTGATGCATCCCGAGATCGCTAGTGAGACTACACTTGTGTTGTTAGGAATAACTAAATGATAAGAGGCATTAGGATAACCCTTGTTTGATACCCGTATTATAATTACTTCTTCCACATCGGTTGAGTAATTCCCCCACACCCTTGCGTTGTACTCATCTTTAGTACACGATACCCCTAGTTAACCCCTCGGAGCCTATCCTTTTCGTGGTTCTTGTGATGTTTCAGTTTTCCGGAATATCAATAAAGAGCATTGTTTACAATCCACCCTCAAATGTACACCCAAATCGCCTTAGCCTACCTTGTATGCACTCACTTTTAGTGCATTATTATTATCATACTAAACCCTTAGTTCAATTATCTAGTTACTTGCATGGTTGCTAAGTCGAGTCATATCTTTTGTACACAGTTTTGGGATGATTGGGACTCATGGGTAAAGTTAAATTTTATGGAATGACGGGGAAAGAACGTTAAATTCAAATTCCTTTTATTAATGTAATAATGTACTCCAAGTGTTTTGATCTTTTCAATTCGGGTCAAAATAGTGTTAGAATAATAAAAACTCAAGTATAGGGATGTGCCTATAAATCCCTTATATTTTGATGTTATCGTAGAGGATGGTTGAGTAAAAGTGTATGCAAAAAAAAAAACATACGGGCTACCATCCTACATCTATCTTTATATTTATGTTTGTTTGTTTCAAAGTTATCTAGAGTTTAGAGAGTCGAGACTAGGCTTAGCAACACCATTCTTCTCATGCTTGTAACATAAATATTTTTGACTTGCCACCACTAAATCGCCTATCCAACTAAACCCTTTGTTTCCCTGCCGTAAGCCTAACGTTACAACCCTTTAAAAGACCTCTTAGATAGCTGCTCCTAGGTGCTTACGCCAAAAGCGGTGGAGGTTAAATCTAGTCTCAAGCCTATGGTAATCTATGTACTATGACCGGTTAATGAGTGTTTATCTTCCATTTCCATTTGATATATTTCATATACACCCGTGAGATGAGAGTATCCAAACACCACTTCTGAGGTTCTAGTATATAATTTCCGTGCTTGTTATGACTATTGTGGGCCTTATACTTGTTATGAATGATGTTAAACCATTGCTTTATGCCCCCTAACTTATAAATTGATTGGCCAAAAGCACATTTACTTGAGGACAAGCAAATACCAAGTGTAGGGATATTTGATAAGGATTTAAAACGTACACTTTTAAGGGGTCATTTAAGCCCTAAATCGCCAATTTTTATATCCGATAGTGCTTAATTTCGTTCCTTTTCCCTTTTTAGGCCTCTTGGAATCAAAATGCTGGAATGATGCTTATTTGGACGAAAAGGAGTGAATATGTGAAGAAAATGGCTAAAGTCATGATCAAGACACTCAAGCTGCTGGAAATGCACCCGACGGCGTCCAAAACAAAGGCCGACGCCATCCCTGATTTTGTGACGACACTGTAGCAAAATTGCTATTTTACACCTGACGGCGTCTAGCTTTGATGAGTAGGGCGTCACGAAGACTTTTCTCCTCAGACGGCCTAGATCCGGATTCAGACGACGTCAGAGCTGAAGCTGATGGCGTCACAACCACAACATGACGTCGTCCCAAAGTTGACTTGGCCAAGATGAAACCCTAATGGCGACGATCTGACGGCGTCATGATGCAGGTTTTACTAACCAAGTCTTAATATTTATAGTGTCTCGCTATACCTATGGTCTACCCTAATGCACTAACGGGTAGTGTACCCGGTCGTGTGTAGTGTAGTAAATGGTAAAGTCGAGGTCGTCCCAAGAGCTATGTGTGTCAGATAATTACTAAGTCTAATTGTCACAGAATATAAATGGTTTGATAGGGTTTTTATTAATTAAACTACGAATGCAGAATATGAAAGCAAATAAATGGTAGAAGGGAAATCAATAGAGGAATAGTGGTGCTAACCTAGTTAATCCTCCTAACTAGTAATGTTTACGTCTACCTACTTCCAATTACTTCAGGTGGGGTCAAATTCGAGAGGACAACATTTGGTCAATTCACCCTAACCTATCAGCAAAGATGCCACCACAGGAGAAATCGGGTGCACCGTCATAAGTCCTGTTGTTCCTGGTCCCCTAAGCCGAGTCATTAAGTACCGCTACATGCTAGATTCTAAATAGTGAGTGCCCGGCCGTTAGGAACTTAGACACTACACCCCACAATTCTTAAGTTCATCCAAACGATAGGTGATCAGTTGATCAAATCGCACAAGTAGAAAGGATCGTCAGTTGGTCATATCTTACCCTTCCCATCTCAATCCGCTCACCTAGGGTTAGTTGGTCATATCTCCTAGGCAATTGGCCTCTACCGCCATTCAAAACTACCGAATCAGGGGTGACTACCAAAGAACTATGCATGCATACACTTAGAAATAATTGTACGGAAGTAAAGGTAAACGCAAATAAAACAATTAAGGAATCATAACTAGGCTAGCACCAAAAGGTGCTTAGCCGCTCATATTAATCATGCACATCATCTCAATATTTAAAGGTACGAAATACATGAATTGAAAGTAAAAGAAATAATAAACGCTAAAGCTTATCGTAATGGTGTGACTTCTCCCTTGGAAACAGCTCCGTATGCTTCCCTAGACCTACCTTGAGCTTTTTCCCACGTTCTCAGAGTGTTGTGTGTGGAATGGGATGATTAGAAATACTGGAATTCATGGGGTATTATATAGGCAGGTCGGGTTACGGCGTAACCAAAAGATGAGTTACGCCGTAACCTTCTATTTCTCCGTAAATGCACTAGATCTGCTAGTTACGGCGTAACCTTATAAGTGGTTACGCCGTAGTCTTCAATAAACATGGTTACGTCGTAAGTGATGCAGTAGTTACGGCGTAAGTATCAGCGGCGTGGAACCTCTTTTGACCTAATGGAGTTATGTCGTAATCTTTGGAAGGAGTTACACCGTAATCTTTTGATGAGTTGGACTTCAGGGTCACGCAATAGTTATGGCGTAATGTGAGAGACGAGTTACGCCGTAACTTCTTCAAAATAAGCATATTGTGATAAATCATTAGTAACGTTTCCATTTCTGCGTCTCTTTGGCTTCAATGCTCGCAATTTACCTGAAAGTGTAAAACAATGGAAAACAAGCGTAAATCCATATAAATGATATAAATAACAAGCATTAACGGGGGAAATTGACACTAAATATTCAGGACTATTTGATGTTATCAAATATCCCCCCACTTGAACTCTACTTTCCCTCAAGTAGACCTTATTAGATAGATTCCTAAAAAGATATCTTCCAACACCTGGAAAATATGAGTTTACAAATCCCTTATGCTAGAATAAAACAATGCCGAACACCTCACGAAAGGGGAACAAACACTCAAATCTCTCAACTATTCTATGTGTCAATTTCGGCGTGATCACTCAATCGCACAGTCATAGCATGTATTCTATCATAAGCTTGGCGGTTACACAAATCTCCACCACTGGAGTTAAGGGCTAAACAATTCTCAAAGGCAATATGGGTAGACACGACAAAGGTTAAGGGGTGACTTGTCATTACTAACATGTCACGGCGAAGTGGAAAAAATCAATGATACATGACCAAATCCATGGCCAAGACACCAAATATTGCTCGCTGCATCACCTAGACATGCTTCATGACTAAAGGGTAGGATAAGACATGGGATGTATAATTGGTGTAAAATGAAAAACAAGCAGGTAGTCTATATCTATAACTAAGTCATCACCACTTACCGTCCACCCAAAATTCAAGCTTAGAAGTCTAGAGACCGGATCATGAAATGCAAGGTAGATGTGTCATTAGAGGACATCGTGATGGGCACACTACCTTTTCTTCTTCAGTTGGTATAACTCCAACTCCAATCTTCAAATGTGACCGAGGTGGCCTCCTCGATACTAAACAATAAAGCTCATACTATAGTGCTTATAACATCGCACTTTACAAAATCATACTCAACCAACTTTTTTTTTCTTTTTTTTCGATTTTTTTTTGAACAAAACATGATAACATAACATCCCCCCACTTGAGATGAACAATGGGAATTCGGGGGTTCTTCAATGATCTTCATAATTGTTGTCGATGAAAGCGTGATTTCCAAACCTTTCCACTCGAACCTTGAACTTAGGCAAATGATGACTTCCCAATTACCAATAAAGACTACAGGGTAGGCTAAGGTGTAAGGGTGTAACGAAACAATAAATTGGGGTGACAAAATGAAAGGAATGGCTCAGAAGGGTGTATCTAGGGGTATCTTGCACTAAAGGGGAGTGCAACAAAAGGGTTTCACATGGGGGTCAAAAAGTCGAGGTGACTAATCGATAGACTGACAATGGTAGGCTGTTTGGGTGATAATCCTATAAAACTGCCTTCTAAAACTGAAAAGTCCAAATACATCGAGCTAACTCAACATACCTCGTCTATGGTCTCGAAATGATGCAAAGGCCAAGTTCTAAAGTTTACAAGCTACTAGCACACTCATAATTTGGTGGATTTGGGGTAAAATATAGGAAACGGATAAGGCTAATCTCACCATGTAATATCAAGGGTTGTATGTGCTTGGCTAAGGTCTAATCTAGTTAGGTTCGGAAAAACATGTCAAAATATAAAAAATGGCATAATTTTTCAAAATAAACTCGAAAAATAAGGGTGAAATAATGTTCAAGAGATAATTCTACTCCCGTCCCCCCACTGGAATTGTACAAAGTCCCTTTTGTACTAGGCATTAAAATAAAGGTGAAGAGAAAGGTAGAATTAGAGCGAGAACTTCCCTGAAATTTGCTCCAAAAAGAAGAAGGCCCACGAGAAAGGATCGTGCCTTTGTTAAAGCGTCATGAACAAACTTCAATCCCTGAAATCACAATACCGACAAGCATAATTCTAAAAAGAAAAAATAAAATGAAAAATAAACCTAACTCACTTTCGTAGGAATCATGGTTGCATTTAGAGAATGCAACAAGCCTTTTAAGCCACTTGGTGTCCCAAGTGGACGAGTGAAGTCTTGTGAGGGTTTACAAGGAACACACCCACAAAGTTCATTTAAAAACTAATACAACGTTACTGTGTTTTAAAATGAAAGAATTAAAAGGAGGAGAGTTACGTCGTAACTCCAATAAGAGAGTTCGCCGTAACTTGCAAAACTGGTATGGTGAGAAGCGAATAGTTACGGCGTAACCACTGAGATGGTATTACTGTAATTGGTATGCGTCAAAATTACGATGCTAAAATGTTGGTTACGGCGTAATCACCAAGATGAGTTACGCCATAACTCTGTTCAGATCAGCAACTGCAGCAGTAATTACTTCATTGTCTCCTGCAAAATGGTTAGAAAACACAAAACCCAACAGAAAAGAAATAAAAACAAAAGAAAGGGATAATTCGGGTTGTCTCCCGAAAGAGCACTTTTCTTTATTAACGAGTCTCTAAGTTAGACTCAGAGCCACGGGGCTCCTATAGGGGCCTTTGAGCTTTCCCCACTTCTTTAATATCCTTCATCAAATTGTGCCTCATCCATGCAACATTTGAGGCAGTTCGGAGGTATTCAATGGTTTCGATCTTTTGAACTTTACAGAATTTCTCCTCCGGACCTAGGTAGTAGCGAGTAAATTCGTATTTTTCTACTATAATAGGGGGTGGTCTTTTGTAGGGTATCCCCAGGAGCTTGCACCTTCTTTGCTTGTGAGCTTCGTCATCGGGATCAGTGAACTCTTCATTTCCTTGTAACTCAAGGTAATCTAGCATCCCTTCGATATCATCGTCATCAGAATCTGTACCCTTGAACCATTCTTCATCGAGCAAATTCTCCACTAGAATGCGCTTGCATTCTTCTTTATCATTACTCACCCGCTCTATGTCCACGTTAATTGTTATTTTATTTGTATTTTCGATACTTTTTTGTTAGAATTTTCTTGATCCATGTATTCCTTCCAAATCTTATCTTTTGTTAATGCGTCCACATGCCCATACTTAATTTTTACCCAACTATCAAACCCCAGGTTGTCTATCCAAGGTAAACTCGTTCTCTCCTTGTCATTGGTTGAGGACCAAAAGAATTCATCTTTTCCTAATCTTCCAGAGTTGCTTCCACCATCACACATATCATCATACGGGTTGCATGATGCCCAGAAAATTTCCCCAGGGGATTTTACTTTTTCGCACCTGATGGCTGCGTAGTTCTATGTTGTCAGTTTCATTTAAATGCTCTTCCGTGCAGAGTATATCTTTATTAGACTCATCCTTTCGAATGTGCTCCGCGTAATCAACTTTTAGCTTCATAAGAAGATTTGGATTGATCTTGTCATTCCCAAATTGAATTGCGTACCAATCTTTAAAGGCCAAATTACCGAATTTTATCCCATGTCTTTCACGCTCATGAGGGCACGTCCATTCTTCCATTCTTTCATTGTCTCCTCCATTGCAATACTCGTGGAAGGGGTTGCATGTAGGCCATGCCCTTGTGGTTTCTTCATCAGTAATGGCGACAGGAATAAACCAGTGAGTGATAAGTGGCTCTTCTTCATCATCAAGGGAGAGTTCCTCGAGTTTTTCCGATCCGTCCAAGTCGAGGAATTTTTCTGCCCATGCATCCCAGTTACGCCGTAACTGAGATTCTTGGTTACGGCATAATTCATTAGAGTCGTATTCCTCAGTATTCATCGCAAATTCGTTGTCGATGTCAAACACGAGGTTACGCCATAACTCATTAGGTATGTTACGGCGTAACTCAGATCTATTGATGAAATCGTCCCCTAAACTCGTATCACTGGCCTGAACCTTCGAGTTATCATCCGAGAAAATTACCTTACATTCAATAGCTGGTTTAGATCCTTCAGGTTCTGAACCTTCGAGTTATCATCCGAGAAAATTACCTTACATTCAATAGCTGGTTTAGATCCTTCAGGTTTATCGTTATTCCTCCTTACTTTTTCTCTGAGCTTTATCACCATGGATTCAAGGTTTTTAAGAGTTAAGTCGTGTTTGGAAATGTTTCTATCAGTGTTTTCCTGGAATTCCTTCAACCATTCATCTTGCTCCTTTTGTTTTTGGGCTGAATTTTCCAGGAATTTATTAATTGTTTCTTCAAGACTGGGCTTTCTTTCTCCATAAGGCCCACGGTTGTAATTACCATGATACCAATTTCGATTGTCACCATAAAATGGTCGATTTTCTCCATACTTAGCTTCTTCAATATCCTCTTCGTCCATATGAGGACAATTTTTTGTAAGATGTCCTCCTCCATAGCTTTCATACCCCACTTGAATGGCATGAACGGTTTCTCTGACTTTCAGCATATCTCGACAGAGGCTTTCAATTTTACTAGCGATTGCTGCAATTCCGTCGAAACTTCCACCTTGGTTTCTTTTACTTCCACCGCCGTGCCATTTTTGAGAATGGTCCGCCATTTTTTGAATGGCTTCAATTGCCGTAGTAGGAGTCATATTCGGGATAGGTCCTTGATAATCCAGCATCTGTCTCGTAGTTACATTTATTCCTTTGTAGAAAATATTGACCTTCCGCTGCTTATTAAGATCATTGGTAGGACACTTATAAAGAAGATCGTTGTATCTATCCCAAGCTTGATACAGAGTTTCGTCATCTTCTTGTTAGAAATCTTTGATGGTGGGCAATATCTTTGGATAAAGTATTTCTTAAGTAGCGCCCAAGTATTAACTGCCTTGGCGAGCAATCTTTCGATCCATCTTCTGGCTGCTCCAGTTAGAGTCATAGGGAAGACCACGAGCATAACAGACATCATGAGACACCCGGAATGTTGAAAAGGCTAGCGATGTATAGGACATTTTCAACGTGATCATTTGCGTCTTCATCCCCGTTTCCTGAAAAAGGGTTAGCGCGAAGCTCCCTCATAAATTGGTCTTTAATCTTGAAACGAACATCCGCTCCGATTGCCAGTCTTACGAGACTCGGCCCTTGATCTGCTCTAGTCAATGCCAAGTATTCCTCAAGAGTGAGGTCATCGATGTTAACAACTTCCATGGTACCTGAAAACTTGAAATATAATCGTGAGAAATGTTTAAAAATGAAATGAAAGACTTAATATTAATCCTAATATAGCTCCCTAGTAGCGGCGCCAAAAACTTGATGCAGGTTTTACTGACCAGGTCTTAATATTTATAGTGTCTCGCTATACCTATGGTCTACCCTAATGCACTAACGGGCAGTGTACCCGGTTGTGTGTAGTGTAGTAAATGGTAAAGTCGAGGTCGCCCCAAGAGCTATGTGTGTCGGATAATTACTAAGACTAATTGTCACAGAATATAAATGGTTTGATAAGGTTTTTATTAATTAAACTACGAATGCAGAAAATGAAAGCAAATAAATGGTAGAAGGGAAATCAATAGTGGAATAGTGGTGCTAACCTAGTTAATCCTCCTAACTAGTAATGTTTACGTCTACCTACTTCTAATTACTTCAGGTGGGGTCAAATTCAAGAGGACAACATTTGGTCAATTCGCCCTAACATATCAGCAAAGATGCTACCACAGGAGAAATCAGGCGCACCGTCATAAGTCCTGTTTTTCCTGGTACCCTAAGCCGAGTCATTAAGTACCGCTACATGCTAGATTCTAAATAGTGGGTTCCCGGCCGTTAGGAACTTAGACACTACACCCCCCCCCCAATTCTTAAGTTCATCCAAATGATAGGTGATCAGTTGGTCAAATCGCACAAGTAGAAAGGTTCTTCAGTTGGTCATATCTTACCTTTCCCGTGTCAGTCGGCTCACCTAGGGTCAGTTGGTCATATCTCCTAGGCAATTGGCCTCTACCGCCATTCAAAACTACCGAACCAGGGGTGACTACCAAAGAACTATGCATGCATACACTTAGAAATAATTGTACGGAAGTAAAGGTAAACGCAAACAAAACAATTAAGGAATCATAACTAGGCTAGCACCAAAGGGTGCTTTGCTGCTCATATTAATTATGCACATCAATTCAATATTCAAAGGTATGAAATACATGAATTGAAAGTAAAAGAAATAATAAACGCTAAAGCTTATCGTAATGGTGTGACTTCTCCCTTGGAAACAGCTCTGTATGCTTCCCTAGACCTCCCTTGAGCTTTTTCCAATGTTCTCATAGTGTTGTGTATGGAATAGGATGATTAGAAATGCTGGAATTCGTGGGGTATTTATAGGCCAGGTCTAGGTTAGGCGTAACCAAAAGATGAGTTACGCCGTGACCTTCTATTTCTCCATAAATGCACTAGATCTGCTAGTTACGGCGTAACCTTATAAGTGGTTACGCTGTAGTCTTCAATAAACATGGTTACGTCGTGAGTGACGCAGTAGTTACGGTATAAGTATCCGCGGCGTGGAACCTCTTTTGACCTAATGGAGTTACGTCGTAATCTTTAGAAGGAGTTACGCCGTAACCTCTTGATGAGTTGGACTTCAGGGTCACGCAATAGTTACGGCGTAATGTGAGAGACGAGTTACGCCGTAACTTCTTCAAAATAAGCATACTGTGATAAACCCTTAGTAACGTTTCCATTTCTGCGTCTCTTTAGCTTCAATGCTCGTAATTTACCTGAAAGTGTAAAACAATGGAAAACAAGCATAAATCCATATAAATGATATAAATAACGAGCATTAACGGGGGAAATTGACACTAAATATTCAGGACTATTTGATGTTATCACGTCACAATTACAAGGTGACGCCGTCGCATTTGTAAAACTATATTTAGAATTCGATTTTTAGACTTTTAGGAGGTAGAATTGTGGAGTAAAAACCTAAAACGATTGTAGTCCAGTTTGGACAGTATTTTAGGGTTCTCATACCCTATTTTACATTGACATAAATTTTAGGATTTAGTAAATCCAGTTGTTAAAGCGTCGGTCACCTCAAGTATATGTAATCGTTAGAAAGCTCGTAGTCGTAGTTAAGTAGCATTTAGTTAAGTAACACCGTGGAGGACGGACGGGTCTTTACCCACTGTATGCCTGATCCACAGCCTGTAGGTGGCGATTTGTGTAACACTATAAATACTCTCTACCTCCCAAGGTAGAGAGTTGGAGCTCATAATAATATTTTCACTTTCTCTCACTAAGTTCCCAAACCTCTAACTATTTTTCTCTCTAAAACATCATTGTGTACGCCTCTTGTGATCATGGTTTGATGTGTTTGTGAAATCCAATATGTTACAAATGGTATCAGAGCAACAGATAATTCATGAAATTGAGAAGCATTAATGGAACAATTCGTAGCAGTGTAAAACACATCTTGAGTAATACATTCAAAAATAAGATTCTCATTCAAGGTATGCAAGTTCTTCCTCTCAATCTCATTATATTTTAATTCTCGCTCATATTCACTAACCTCAACTATCATTGCATCAAATTCCTTTTCGATTTCTTTAATATCTGAATCCATCCCCTTTTTAAGACTCTCAAATTGACCTTGTAATTGTTTAAAGAAAGGCATGACCTATATTAAATAGCATTCTTTAGTTTGCTCAAAACCCCTTTCCCCTTCATTTATCCCAGTGGGTGTGATCCTTTTCTTACAAGTTTTTTCAAAATCAAAAAATAATTGAAAAATTACATATTGACTGATTAAGGTCTTGCTCTTAGTGGGAATAGATCTAGGAACTAAATGCATTGGGGTATTGGGGGGATAAGCAGTGGCAGGAAGCATTCTCCTACATGGGGGATTCTTTTCAACAAACTCATCAGCGTTTTTCATGTCCATATCCTTTTTCCAAAACACTTGTTCAGGGGTCAGCTATGTTTGAGGTATAAATTTGTTAAAGGCAATCCAATTATCCTTAGCATAGTTGGGTGTTTTATAGCTGATTTTATTTTCTATGCATAAAGGGCTCTTAAGCTTTTCATCCAATTTCTTTCTAGTTACTTCTTCTAACTGCTTATCTTCCTCAGTATTCTCAGCTCAACTAGGTTTCTGTCTAGGCTTAAGGATTTCATTGCCATCATAGATTACCTTCTGTGCTTCTCTAGCTTTCAGACACGCCTTAGGGTTTGGTTCATTAACTAACGCAACACTATGTTTGTCACTTAGAACTCTATGCTTACTGATCATGTGAGCAGTCTGAATGGTGTTTCCTTATACGTACAATTTGTTTTCAAGTTTGTTTTTCAAAGTTTTTAGGTTGGAAAATTCAATTAAAAGTTTTGATTCCTTGGCATTAAATTCCTGTTTAAGCACTTTCACATTTTCTTGAAGTTCTTGTTTTTGCTTAGCCGTTTTGTTAAGCTTTTCTTTTAAGGAATCTAACTCTTGTTTAAGTATTTCTTCCCTAAAATTACTTTTTCTAATAATTGTACGCATTTGGTCATCCATCTCTTGCTCACGGGTAGTTAACTCAAACTTAGTACGTTGTTCATAAATGGCTACTTGTTCTTTATAGGGATTAAGTTCAGAGATGGCAGAATCATTAGGAACACTAGCAGTGTATTCATCAAAAAATATAGTCATCATTGACTGCATTAGATACATCACTTGGTTCAATCGCACTCTCACATTGGGTCACATATTGATCATATGGGACAATATTATTATTGCCCATATTAGCAATATCTGAGTCACTGGTTTCCTGTGATTGAACTTTATCATGTATCTTTTGCTAATCAACATTATCATATAGTTTTAATACCTTTGAGATGATTGTTTCTTTGGATGGACCAGCTTGCTGTGGTGAGGGGACCTTTGGAGAGACCATTGGAGAAATGCTAGCCATGAAAATTGTCTGTGCAGTAGGTTCATCATCGACGTCAGAGTCATATGCATCACAATCGGCGACTTGAAAGGCATTCTGATGATTATGACCTATCTCCTGAATTTGCTGCTCATCCACATCTGCATCATATGTCTTGGCATTGCCCTCAGCAAGAAACAACAGCTCCTCTTCATCCAACACAGCTCCATTATCTTGAGCTTGCACAAGTAACATCTTGTCTCTGAAGTACTCTGCATTTTGTGGGCATTTTGGAGATGTGCAGTTTCTAGCTATATGTCCATCACCACCACAGTTGTAGCACTTGATCGGCTTTACTTGCCCTTGATTTCCGTTCCTTCCCCTATTCTGATTTGCCACATATCCTCTACCAACTTCACCTCTTCCCTGTTCATACTGCCTTTCTTGAACTGGTTGCACCATAACCTTACCATCTCTTACAGTTGCTTGATTGTGTGGATTAGATGCTGTTCTGAGGTTATTGTTGGTGTGTGAGAGAGAGTTCATGTTTTGACTAACCATGAGAGACAGTAGATTGATGAAGTTTTCCATGAGTTTGTTTGAGTCGGGAGGCTTATATGTTGGATCAGGGATGAGTTTGTAATTACGATTACCCCATGGGTATGACTTGAGAAGCTTTGGTGGTAATTCCAACATTTATGTAAAAGGCTGTTGAGTCATTTGAGGAACTTGTTTCTCCCTGGTTGGTTTTGAACTGTTCAAGAATCCTTTTTTCAAACATAGCATGTCTCTCATTCTGAAGAAGGAAGGCATATAGTTGCTCATAATTTTCGTTCTTCAATCCTTTGGTTAGCTTCACAGAGGTGACAAACTTGTGCCATTCGGGATTCATGTTGTTCACAAACTTTGAGTTCAGCTTAATATTTGGCATGGTCATTTTGATATTCCTCATATCATTTACAATCTTGTGGAATCTCACGTAGTATTCATAGACACTTTCTTCTGGTTTCATCTTAAAGTGCTCAAATTCATCATACAGCTATGATTCTCTGTCTTCCTTGGTTAATTCAGAACCTGAGAGAAGCATTTTGACATTATCCCAAACAGCCTTGGCTTCAGTGTTGTGATTGATAAGCTTGTAGATGTCTTTTGGAAGACCCTGAAGTAAAATGTTTGAAGCCCTAATATCAGCATCGAATCTCTTTTTCTCCTTATCACTGAGCTCATCATACGTCTTTGGTATGTCGAATCCAAAGATCATGGTTCCATCTGCAGCAGTATCAATTATGTCTCTTGTAGTCTCAATATGATATGGTCCTTCATCAATGGATTTGAGAATGTTGACCCCATTTTCCTTTCCAAGACAGTACAATCTGATACGTTGAGCCCAAGAGTCGTAGTCAGTTCTGTCAAGCATGGGTGGACGAGTGTCTCAACCAGCTTCTTGAACGTCCTCAGCTACAGTAGAGATGATTGTAGGCACGTTGGTAGACATGTTTACAGATTTCACGGGATTTTATAACTCTATGATTAAACCGGGAAATAGATTCTTTCACTGGATTTTACTAAATCAAGAGAAAACCGTATTAGAAAAAAAAATCAACCAAGTCGCTATAATCCTTGAACCAAGTCGCTAAGCACCAAGTCGCTAAGTAGCAACTCGCTAAACCTCAAGTTGCTATGAATCAAGTCGCTAAGACCCAAGTCGCTGGACACAAATCACTAAAGTACCAAATTGCTAAACAGTCAAGTCGCTAAAGAGCAACTCGCTAAGTATCTAAGTCGCTAATGTCAAGTCGCTGAGAACAATAAGTACAAGTAGCTAGAAATAATGAAATCAAGTCGCTAACCCCACCAAGTCGCTAGCCGTAGTGGAGAATCCACTAACTTGTATTGTTTGTCGGCTTGTCTCAATAGACAAGTCGCTAAGCTCAAGTCGCTACGACTAACACTACAACTCACTAGAAATTACTGAAGCAAGTCGCTACGAAGAAATTCACAACGAGACTCAAGTCGCTACCTTGAAAAACTTCAAAAAACACACTTTTCAATCCAAAACAAGGCCAACCACAGTGATTCAAGCTTTCCAAATCAAAACCCAAGCACTTACAATGATTATAAACACTAAAGTACACTCAAAATTCAAACTTTAACACAAGAAATGATCCAAATGATGCAAAAACCACTAAACTTTTTCAAACTCTAAAACCATCTAAAACCACTAGAAATCCAAGAATATGTAAGAGAGATGATCAAACCATGGCTCTTGATACCATTTGTAACATATTATATTTCACAAACACATCAAACCATGACCACAAGAGGCGTACACAATGATGTTTTAGAGAGAGAAATAGTTAGAGGTTTGGGAACTTAGTGAGAGAAAGTGAAAATCTTATTATGAGCTCCAACTCTCTACCTTGGGAGGTAGAGAGTATTTATAGTCTTACACAAATCGCCACCTACGGGATGTGGATCAGGCATACAGTGGGTAAAGACCCGTCCGTCCTCCACGGTGTTACACTACGCTAAACTACGCTACAAACTAACTAATTAACTACTAAATAACATAAATGACTACAAGTCTACGAGCTAAAATATGCTAGACCATAATTGGGGTGACCGACACTTTAATATGGAATTTCCAATTCCTAAGAATCTCCCCCTAAGGGAGGTCACCCCATGAAATACATTTTGCATCCTAGCATTCTATCTTTGTCTTTAGTTCCAAGCTCGTAGACTTCAATTCTTCAAATTCTGCACTCTTTGTGCATTAGCAGTGACTCTTCATAGTCCGAATGATTTGTACTTTCAGTGGAGGACATTTAAGAGATATTATTTAATTCACCAAAGGAGCAGTTGATCCGACATTGTTCACCAGAAAGTTAGGCAAACATTTAATTCACGTTCAAATCTATGTTGATGATATTATTTTTGCCTCGACTGACCCTAGTGAATGTGACCGTTTTTCAAATGAAATGGGTTCCAAATTTCAAATTACAAAGATGGGACAAATGTCATTTTTCTTGGGATTACAAATTTCACAAAGTCCCGGAAGGCATTTTTATAAATCAATCTAAATATGCAAATGAGATTTTAAAGAAATTTGGATTTGATTCTTGTGACCCTGTTGACACTCCCATGATAGAGCGTACTAAACTGGATGAGGACTACTCAGGGATCATGGTAGACCAAACTAAATATCGCAGTATGATTGGATCCCTGATGTATCTCACAGCCGATGACCGACATTCTGTTCATTTGTTTGCATGTGTTCTAGATATCAGGCTAAGCCTACCAAAAAGCACCTTGAAGCGGTTAATATGGGACTTTGGTATCTCCAAGGAACCATCAATATGGGACTTTGGTACCCGAAGGACACCAGTATGTCACTAACAGCCTATGCAGATGCTGATCATGCAGGATGTCAAGATACACGTCGTAGTACGTCTGGAGGTGCTCAGTTTTTGGGCGATAAGCTTGTGAGCTAGTCTACAAAGAAAAAAATGAGTACTTCTATATCCTCTATAGAGGCTGAATACATAGCCATGTCATCGTGTTGTGCTCAAATCCTATGGATGAGATCCCAATTATCTGACTATGGCTTTGAATTCAACAAAATCCCTCTGTACTGTGATAATAAAAGTGCTATTGCTCTCTCATACAACAACGTTCAACACTCAAGAGCAAAGCACATCGACATTTGACATCATTTCATCGGGGAGCAAGTGGAGAACGTTGTGGTGGAACTCTATTTTGTAAGGACTGAATACCAATTAGCAGATATCTTCACCAAAGCTTTTCCTAGAGAACGTTTTGAGTTTATCCTCCCACGACTTGGTCTAAAGAGTCTACAACCGGAAACTCTCAAACGTCTTCAAGAGGAAGACGAGGAGTAAAGGTCTTTCTTCATCCATCTCTTGTAAATATTTATTCGAAAAGCAAATAGAAAATTATAAAACTTTCAAAAATCCATAAAAACTTGAAAATATTGAAAAATTTCAAAAAATATTGTCTTTTTGTCATATTTTTCTCGATTCGATAATATCTACGGTATTTGTGCTGTCATTCAAAGAATGACACGGGTCTTTAGATGTTGTTCGAATGTTCACAAAAAAAATAAAAAATAAAAAATAAAAAATTATTTTTGGGAGAAAAGTCAAACAATGGTTTATTGTCATTTCAGGCAGTAACCCGCTTTTCAAAGAAAGAACAGAGCCATGCTTTATCTTAAATCTTCAAACCTCATGCTCTGATTCTAAAACCAAATGTTTGTCGTCAAAAAGACAAATGTTTCTCTTCAAATATTTTTCCTTCAAATGATTCTTCTGAAAAATATTTGTCATCTAATGAAAACAAAATTGCTTTGAAAATACTTTGGACTATACTTTTGAAAATCATCCGGGCTTTTCATGTGTCAAAATCTCTATCCTTCAATCAACAACATATGTCATTGATTGAGGGGGAGAATGATTTCAATCAAAAAGAGTATTTTTCAAACAATTGGCACGTAATCGAGAAAGGTCTACTCTTGAATAATCAAAAAGAACAATGTTTTACAATATTGTATACAATTGGTACAAGACCTTTGTTATTTTTATGTTTTCAAAAGATACTCAAGCATGTTTAATCTTTGGAGTCTAAAGTCTCAAACTTGATCCTTATCGGTTAAATGTTTCTCATAATCAAGTCACATCTCCCCTCAAAAGCTTTCAAAATCAATTTAAATCTACAGAGATCACAAATCTCAAATGATTTGAAAATTGTGATCGGGGGAGAATTTTTGATTTAAATTGGATTTAAACTGATAATTCGATAAATGGTTTCACAAGTGTTTAGCAAGCTTTCCTCCCCACATGTGCCAAACGATTTCAAAATTTTCCATGCACATGTTGAAGGGGAGCATCCTTTTAAACCACAAAGAACTGAAACGTGATTGATTTGTATCTAAGTGCAGGTTCCTTCTAATATGTGCAAAACTCTTTCAAACCTCGAGGCACATATTGAGGGGGAGCAAATTTATGAAAACCTCATCCTTCCCCAATATGCTTTATCTACTTGATTTGATCAGGGAAGTGATGTTGATATCTTTTAGAAAATGGTAATCAAAGAAGTTAATTATTCCTCTTGCCTCTGTGTGCCAAAATGATTTCAAATACATGATGCACATGTTAAGGGGGAGCTCTGTTTCTAAAAATATCAAAAACAATTCAGGTACAAAATGCTTTGATAATATATCACAATTATCTGAATTGATTATCAAAATGGTTTTTAATTGGTTTTAATGGCAGATGAACAATACCAAATAAACAGACCAAACTTACTTTATGCATGGTGATATAAGGATGATAAGGTTAGGTATTTGTTCCCATGATCCGCCATTGCCGGAGGGATCTACCCAGGGACAATCCACTAGATAGTGTAGAAGTCCTTAAGTATAATGAAAAAACGAGAAAAATGAGAATATGGGAAGAGTGCGAACTGAGATAGAGCTAGTGCTGGAATAAACCCAACAAGGTTCTAGTTATGAATTCTCGATAAGCACTGAAGGGGTTGAAGAATGAAAAAGAAATGAATGTGAAAAAGGGTGAAAAGAAATAGCCCTCCAATAATTCAACCTTATGGCAGAAACCGGGTTCAATTCATATGCTACTAGTGGTTACTAAGGTAACACTGGTATTGAAGACAAGACGTCATGGACCCAGTGACGCACTGCACTAAACTTCCCAAGCTACTCAAGTTCCTCTTAAAAGGGCTTGATTCATTTTCACGGGGAACCGACATTATCTATCGACTTTCTTCTAGAGATTGTTGATATTAAAGAAGGAGACCCTCTCCCTAGTCTTCGATATAGGAAACCAAATGTGCACTATTGAGTCTAGAGCCACGAGATCATCAAATAAATCTCATTAGGACACTGTCTATGAAGACTCTCTGTTTCACACAATGTGGAAAGAGAGATTATATCTTATGAGTCCTACGCATTATCCTTGTGGTATTTCCAGAACATCTGAGTGATATACTAACATATTCACAATGAAGATGGAAAGCCTTCTGGAGTCAACATCAAACAAGCTCCTGGTGGGTGGCATGTGAGATCTATCCAATAGATCAACCATGTGCCAACTGAACAGAAACAATGGGTGATTCATAATTATGAATCAATCCTGGTTCAGGTTATGGATTGACGGATACCTTTGAAAAACCGGTCGTTGTGCTTGAAAATATTTTCTCTAGCACATCAACTGTGTACTAGGATTTCAAAAATAAAAGGTCTTTATGATTGATAATTGATTTTATTTAAAACCTTCGTTGTATTGTAAAAACACTTTATTGAGCAGTACACGATTTTTTTTCAAATCTCTTTTCGTCAATCAGTGAATCTCATATTCGCTGGTTCACTCACTCCGTGTTGTCTTCTTTGAGACGTTCCGGTTTGAGAATAGCTAGAGAGCAGCTGCGAAACCCTGTCAAGGAGATTCTTCAGAATTATACCTGATCACAGGCAGTACTTGTACTGATCAATGGGGAACCGTGGGCCGTGTACCTCAAATCAACAAAAGTGATCAAAGACACTTTCGTGCACTTTATTGCTAACTGTTGTATGTAGGTACGCCCTATGTTTGCAGCTGATCAGAATGAAGCGGTCAATCCATAGCCACATGCTCAATCAACACATTCACTTATAAAGAAATCATGATTAGTGCTTCAATGACTCTGATATTTTTACTCCATGCTTCTGCTACGCTGCTGCCAATATCATGAATCAACGAAAGCTTCCGCTACTCTGATGAGAAGAAATCATGATCCAGAATGTGAGCATGTCGGTCCAAGAGACACAACATCACATAATACCAACACCACAAAGGATGAGTTAGAGATTTATGGTAGCTGATGATCTCAAAGCTGGCTTAAAACTCATTATCACGTGGATCAGTTAAAGACCTCCACTAGAATTATCCAAACATGCGGAACATGAAAAATCAAAGACTACGAGCTACTGAGCAAAGAACTTAATCAAGAAACCAAGAACAATCTAATGTAATATTTGTTTGTATTCATTGTAATTTGAGGTGACCTCCCTTAGGGGGAGATTGTTAGGATTTAGTAAATCCAGTTGTTAAAGTTTCACTCACCTCAAGTATATGTAATCGTTAGAAAGCTCATAGTCGTAGTTATTTAAAGTTAAGTAGTATTTAGTTAAGTAACACCATGGAGGACGGACGGGTCTTTACCCACTGTATGCCTGATCCACAGCCCGTAGGTGGTGATTTGTGTAAGACTATAAATACTCTCTACCTCCCAAGGTAGAGAGTTGGAGCTCATAATAAGATTTTCACTTTCTCTCACTAAGTTCCCAAACCTCTAACTATTTCTCTCTCTAAAACATCATTGTGTACGCCTCTTGTGATCATGGTTTGATGTGTTTGTGAAATCCAATATATTACAATAAGTTATTTATTCCCTTGATTTCATTATGTCTTCAATTGAATGTGTGTATGCTTGCATGTTTAACATGTCCGGCTAATCTACTTGTATGTTTGCTTAGATCTATGAAACCTAGTTATTAATTATTGATTGGTTGTCTCTTATCTTAATAGTAATTGGCTTAGGAGTGCTTAAAGCCATCGTTGTGTTTTTAAAGCTTGATTAATCTTTGTTGAACATTAGTTTATAATTACTAGTGGAATTGCAGGCTAAACATCCAAAGATAACCTTAGTATTAAGTTTATGAATCCTAGAGATTTCGTAGTCATTAACCTTAAGGTAGCTTCACAGAGTTAGGGATAAATTCACACCCTACGACCTTAGAAAACACAACGCGTTAAGAATAAGGGCGTGACAATTCAACCACCAATAAAAGATAACTAGGGAGTAATAGTATCTAGGTAGACACATCTTTAATCATCATACGAGCACACTTCAATGTACATACACTACCCCTAGATTAGATAATTAGATAATTAGATAGTAGAGTAATTGGTAGAAGTACCACCCCCCAAATCCAAACCCCGAGGTCGTACCTTTAGTTTTCTAAAAAATATAAAAAGATAAAAAATAATCTTCCTCAACCTCAACCTTAGCGTAGTAAATTTCTCACTTGCATTCCCTATTCCCCTAGAGAACGATATCAATCCCCGAGGCTTACCCTAATACTACACTACAACGATTAGGTTCACTACCTAGGTGGTTGAAAAACTTGCTCGAAGAAAAGGAAGTTTCCTTTGACCTAGGTTGTTGTACGCGTATCATAAATAAAACTTGTAAAATATTGTAATTAAAATTTGGTTTATTCAAAAGTCACGACGACTTGAAAACGTGATATAAACGGATGCATCATGCTGAAGTTTATAAAACCTTTCTAAACTTAAACTTAAATGATTATAAACTTAAATGTTACCACAATTTCTAAAAAGATTTATATAACTCGGCCTTTTTCAAACTAAAATGGTTTCTAACTATTTAGGCCTACGGGATAAACATCAAAACTGATCATTGACTAATTCCTTTCTTGTTTTTTATTTGATTATTTTATTATTTTCTTGTTGTCTTTTCATTTCTTCTCTGACTTTTATCGTGTTGGCATGAGTTATGCTCTGAGTCTACACTTTCTTACCACCACACGAAACCTATATGCTAAACTTTTCTTACAAGTAATAATACTTAACTTTTTACAATCACTAATGCGAGTAATCCACGTGTTAGGATTTAGTAAATCCATATAGAAGAGTTGGTCACCCCAACTATAGTCTAGCATATGTTAGCTCGTAGACTTAACATTATTTAGTAGTTATAGATTAGCGTAACTAACACCGTGGAAGAAGGACGAGTCTTTACCCACTGTATGCCTGATCCACAGCCCGAAGGAGGGCGTAAGTAACTTGTATAAATAGCCCTCTCCTTACAAGGGAGAGGGTTGGATGTTCATTTGGAATCTAACCTTCCATATTTTTGTGTCTCTCTACCACACGAAGTCAGCATCAAATCCATTGTATGTTATGATATCAATAATCTTACAATTGGTATCAGAGCCCATGGTTTGATTAGCTAGGTTGTATGTGCGTTTTCTTGGTAGCTTTAGATTGAAAAGTTGGTTTTGAAAGGTTTTTGGTCTTATATTTGGCTTCCTTTGATTCTCACGTTTGTGGTGTTAAAGTAAGTGTTTTCAGGGTAGTTATAACCTTCTAGAATCAAGTTTTGCAAAAGAAACCAAGCAGAAACGTTCAAAAGGGTAAATTTTAGGTGAAAAAGTAACTTGGTTCTTCATTGCGATTTGTCTCTCAGAGTGTGTTCTTCGCTGTGATTTTTCTGCTTCTTGGTTGCGATTTGACAGAAATCAAGTTGCGATTTGATTATTTATTCATATTTGGTTGCGGTTTGATTATAAAGACAAGACTGCGATTTGTCAGCTACCTAAAAGGACAAAAAGGACGATAGTGACACTTGTACCTGATTGAAAGCGACTTGCGGTTTGTCAGTTGGTGTTGCGATTTGTGTCCTGCAATTTGATCATACGAGCACACTTCAATATTGAAAATGTACTATGGCGACGTGGTAAGTACTAATACAATCATAGGATAGATGGACAACTGATACTATGTTTAACATTCATGCATCTTTTACAGTATTGTGTTCATAAGAAATCAACTCATGTGGTTGCTTTATGCGGCTGCATGACTAGGAAACTATGTTGAAACCTTGGCGCACCTGACATGACACATAAATGGATTGGACTATTGTTCAGAATCTATACTGTACCAAATGGATAGTACTAATTTCGAATCAACTTTTTCGAAGGTCAGAATATCTCAAAGATATTTTATATATCAATGGAGCATGTTTACTGTTTGTAATGCTAAATTAGTTACACGCCAATATTGGTTTTTCTTCCTAATTTGTATGCTCATGTCATAAAACTATGTTGTTAATTTGTTCTAATCTTGGTTTTTAGGTTAGCCACTTACAGACTCCAGTTACTGTGCACATATTTCTGTCATTGTATCCTATAGGTTTGAAATTTTTGTAAATATACTCACATTTCTTCATGCCACATGGATTAGCACTGATATATCAAACGTTAAATCAAGAACTTTTTGCGTTATTCTGGAATAAAGTACGTATCCCTTTATATTGAAGAACCATTATTCCAGGTATTGTACGGTTAGTCACTCAAGATACTGGGTACCTACCATATGACCTAAGAAATTGTTGTGGTAAATTCTTTTTTATGACTGATTTTAAATTAAGGCCGATAACATTTTCAGGTTATCGGAAAGAAGTATGTTAGGTTCTATTCAGCTTCATTTTAAGAGGAACTTTACCTACACTCTGAATCCAGGCTGAAGATGTTCAGGCAGGCAGTTCATTTCAACAATGATTCTCCATTTTTTTGTTTACAGTTTATAACATCATTTCATTTAATCATCACCTTTGGTTTGCAAACAGGTTGTTGAAGTTCAAAACTATTGGTAGGACGTCACTGGAAGCGTTGAGAATTTTAAGCGCTCTAATGTTCAGGTATCATTACTTACTGTTAATCCAACATATATATGCTTATCACCACTGTTAATTGTTTAAATGTCCTTATCTGATTAAGCAAACAGCTCCAAGTAATCAGACCTTCACACTTTGCAGAGTTATACATTGCTTGGGCAACTGATTATGCAGTTTAACGTGCCAAATGTACAATGAATAACTACTTCGATTCTGAAAATTTGAGCACCACATTCAGCAAGTAGGTTTACTTCGACACATTTTTGCGTTTTTATGAATGCTGCAAATCACATTTATTTCAGTTGAATATCATTATTGTGTACATCAACAATTTCACATATTTATGTCTGAATAGCCTTTACCATTCTGTTATTTTCGAAGGTATAAATGAGTCAGTGCTGAATCGGTCCTCTTACTTGCGTCAAACCAATAAGTGCATAGAATCGTCGGCTACATGTACCTTAACAATAGATACGACTACAATTAGGTTTAGTTATTTACATATCGGTCGGACATCCCGCTGTTGGTAGCCTACTACGGCTTGTTAGGGTTTACATATGACATTTTGGGGTTTACGGTTCAAAAACTGAGACCTGTCATGTCATTTTGACATCGACTTGAGTTCTAAAGTTTTGGATGTTTTTCTGGCATGGCCTTCTAAAATCTGATCTATTTGGAGTTCCTACATGAACTTCATTTACACAGTAAGGGAAATACAGACCTAAATAAGTAGGCTTTTCCTTTTTAAAATTTCATTGCAATCTATCTAAACACGTTTTATAAATATTGAGGTTTAAGGTTTTTGATACAGTCTAAATGGGAAGGTGACGTGAGCATACAGAGCAATTTGTAATTTTCAAAGGACAGGTGAAATTCCGTCGCATAAGTTAGGTCAAAATGGCTTTTTGCAAGAGTTTTACAGTGAACCAACAACAAGGTAGCCGTTATGGTGTACAGCAGGGTACCAAATGCAAGTTAGCCATTTCATTACCTTAAAATGAAAGTTAGAATAGAAAATATTTTGCAGCCTTTCTACACAGATTGATATGTGATAATACCGGACACCATTTTGGTAATGTTGTTATCGTAGTTCAAACCATTTGGGTTGTTGATTTTCAGGTAGAGGCCTTTGTTCATGAGAATATTGTCTCTTACGGTTGCATTGAAGGGAGAGACGGTGTTAGAAACATGAGAGATTGAAAGCTTATGATCATCAAACCAGGTATTTTTCATGATCTTCTATTAAGAAATAAACATGTTAGAGGTGGCCAATGGGCATGTCACGGGTAAAAGCATGGGCTGGATTGACCTGAAAAAGGCGTGTCTAAAAAATTTATAACGCATTTTAAATCATAGATGAACCTACTTTGGGTGACTTTCGACATTCAACCTTTTTGCTTTCAAGTATATGTTTTATGTGTGCCTATTTGACATATATCTCAAATTAATCCATCATAGGTAAAAAGGTAAAAATCTCAAACTCTACATCAATTTCGTTTTAATTTAATTGGTGGTAAATTGTTGTACGTGCAGGTTACTAATCACTATTTTGATATGCTAGACACGATAGGCTGCCCCACGGTTCAAGCTACTTGGAACACATAACTTTTTGGGTGCAATCAAGGTTTATCGGAGTAAAACTCTTTTTATTGGTTTGCAAGAAGCTTTGCTGCAGTGGGTATCGATGTTGCGGTACAACTTTCATTTGAGAAGGGCAAATTTGTAAGTAGTTACAAAGTATTTTTGTGAAGAAAACTATTCAAAAGTCTTTCCATGTTAGAATAGCAATGTTCTATCATATATACCACCATGTGCATTAAATTGCATAAATGAGGTCATACCCTTTTTTGACCCTTAAGTATATAAAGTTGTTGGTTATTGTCCTTCAAATATCAGTTTTTAAACATATAATGATATTTTTATCTATGAGTGTAATGGTTATTAGCTCGGACAAACAATCACCTCAATATGATTTGCTATGAACATACAAGAAAGAAAGTTTAGGCATTTTAGTACAATTGTTGTTCATGATCTTAGAAGTCATTATTCCCTTTATGGTCGTTACAACCCGTACCTCCTCAAAACTCACTTTAGCCACTTAAATTAACTTTATACAATGCGCTAACTCCTTCGAATTTGATAATCTTGAATGTTGACAAAGTTTATCATAATATAGGGATCATACTTATTGAAAACTGAGGACTATATTTACCTTTATCTGAGTGTTCCTAACTGATTGTTTTTACCTCAAGTTGCAAACATGTTTAATTGTAGTGTGAATTATGAATTGATTTGTGTGATGATCCAGCAAATGATGCAGGAAACGAAGCTTTGGTATCAAAGAGAGCGAGAAATTGTCACAACTTCTCAATGCTACTTATACCCCACAACCTTTATGATTGTTGGCTTGCGCTCTGTTTCTACACAAAGGAGGTTACGTTTTGTCTAGTAGGCTTAAAACATGCATTTTTTTGTGAATAACAGCAGCCATAATGTAACTATCTGCTTTCGTGCCTGAATGTAAGTGTACGCTTGTGTAAGACAATTCAAAAAAAATGGAAAATACCCCCGCCGCAATGCGGCGGGCTTCTTCCCTCGTTTATTACAATTGGTGAGCATCTCTGGTCTTTGCTAATAAATTAAGGGCCGTAGTTAAGAATACAATTTTTATTACAATTCGTTGTAATAAATTAAATGAATCAATCAAAATCAAGTGTTGGTTGTAAATACGTATATTTAGGGATTGTTTCTACCTTTTTCGGAATGCTCATCCAATCATAATTATTCATCATGTAATAAGAAAATTGTATTCTTAACCACAGCCCTTAGGGCTGTCATTAGCAAAATCCCAAAACAAAATAATTATATCATTTCGAAGTAATTTTGCAAAAACATTTTTATTAAAAAAATTGTACTGATAGGAGACAAAAATACTAATTAAATTTAGCTTAGCACAGTAATATAGAAACAAGCGGTAGACAAAAATGTACAAAAACTTGTATCAATAGACGAAAACATGTAAAAAAAGACAAAAAAAAAAGTGTAAAAACGGACGAAAATGTGTATCAACGGACAAGAACATGTAAAAACGGACGAAATCGTGCAAAATGGACGAGAACATGTAAAAACGGACGAAAACGTTTAAAAACGAACGAAAGCGTAAAAAAAACCAAAATTTAAGTTATTCACTAACGGACGTTAGTATAAAGGACTAACGACGCAAGGGTATTTTAGTCTTATGGGCAGTGTTGTAAATAACTGTATTGGCGGCCGATATATCAGTGATATATCGCTTATCGACGGTCAACCGATACGATTTTTCACTTATCGGTAAAAAAATCGGTTTGGTAAAAATCGGTAAAAAATCGGTCAAACTCGGATTTTATTTTTTTTTAATTGAAAAATAATTATGGACTTATGGCTTTTACTTTTCGAGGAAGTTAAACTTTTTAGTTTTGTGTGGTTATTGACTTATTTTATTAGAATATTGCTAATATTTATTTATTTTTAAATAAATTCTTTTAAAATTTATGGTATCTGATATATAACCGTCAAGACCAACATGTTGCTTAGCGGGGGTCAACTACCACGGTACCGTTGAGCGATATTTACAACCATGTTTATGGGTGAAGTCAGAACAAAATTTGAAAGTACGTTGGTTTATATGTTTAATAAAAAACTATAGTGTTTCGGCAAATCGAAGAAAATAGGTTGTTATTATATGGCTTTTGCCCATAGTTTTCAAGATCCCGATCCTGATCTTAGGATCTTACGACTTTACGATACTGCAAATAAAAATGATTCGGATCCTACATAGGATCTTTACAAGCTTAAGATCTTATAGGATCTCGATCTTGACCATACGATCTTAAGATCTAATTCGATCCGAACATACTTTTATCGGATTACAAACTAAAAAACTAAAAATTTATGGGTTGTTTTTTTGTAGAATTTAAAAACAACATGATAATCTTTTTAAACATTTCATAATCATAATTTAGGACAACATTTATATGAAACATTCATAGTATCTTGTGTTTATAATGTATAATAATTTTTAGATTTGTATAATATTACAAAACTATTAAGAAATAACATTATAGTAGGATTTTAAGATCCCGATCCGATCTTACGATCATGATCTTGCAAAGACGAAAACGATCCTAGGTAAGATCCCGATCTTGAAAACCTTGATTTTACCCATTAAATAATGAATAAACAAGAGTATGCTAAGGGTAAGAATAAATAAACATGGTTACATTAAATAGTAAATAAGTCACCCATAAAATCGATAACAAGGCGACCATTGGAGCAATGGCCAGTGGAATGATCAGGCAAGGATTCACCATAGGGTGGCATAAGGAACAAAACAACTCGATTACTAAATTTGGCAAGTTGTTTGAAGTTACCAGTATCACCAAGTGAGTCACCAAAGCTTATGATGGATGTATAACATCCATTATTAGCATACAAGCTGCTAGCACTACATAACAACGTCAATATCAGCAAGTGACTTCAAGAGCATGTCATTGGAAAATAGTTGCAGTTGAGCTTACAAATGGTGGTTTGTCTGTTCTACACTTCAAAATGTGTACTAATTTATAGGTTTTTAGTCTATTTCTTGTATGGGCAATTGAGAGTTTGGATGTATCTTAAATTTTTGTACTTATCTAAATTTGGGAAGCACCTTAAAACTCATAAATGGCCTTTTGCTATGTGTATCCACTTGAAATTTTAAGCAAAGGTGTCATTTGTTTTTTTCTTGAAGAAAGCATTTTTTTTACTTCTTTTGTTTATGGACATGCTGAGATATTTATTTGTTGACTAAAATACATGGTTCGTCTCTAATCTTGTACATACGCATTACGATTGGACAAAACTTCCCTTTTTCATTGCCGGGAGTCCAAAACAAGGAGTTTATATGCTAAACTCGTCCCTTGACCATTATCGCCGAGGTCAACGTCTGATTTATGTTAGTTAGTTGAGGGTATTATAGTTCATACACATTTATACCACATCTTAACTAAACCAGAGAAAAGCTATTCTGTATGCCATTTTGATCGTTTCCCTCCATCGTCACACAACCCTCACATACACTTTAACAATGGCAGATAAGGACCTTACTTTTACAACAGCAACTGATGAGATGGTAAACTATGTGAAGGCCAAATATGGGGATACTTGGTTACAAGAAGATGAAATGTCTGATGAAATGTTTGAAGATTTATGAAGATTTGCTAAAGAAGCTGAAGTGATGAAAGGTTAGTTGGGTTTTTGTATTTGTGTGATTGCTATTTTAAGGAATAAGCATAAATAACCCTATTTTATTTCACAGAAATCCGAGCAGTGTCAGAATCTGCCAAAAAAAATGGATTATAGCAAGCTAAAGGTATCTGACCATATGATTGAGTATGCCATGGCTACTTTGGGAATAAGTGGGATATAGGAGATGACATTGCCGATGTGATACTTGAAGACTTGTGGGAAAAATATGAGAATAAGGAGTTTGAGAAAGGTTAGACTTAATGTTTGCAAGCTAAGAAAGTTGTAATTGGTGAACTCTAATTTCTTTCTGTTTTGGCTATCTTTCCAGATACTAACTTGAAAGGAAATGAAGTTGATGTCATCATTATTTCAGACACATCTGATGATGAGTTTGGGATCATGTCTTCTAAAAGTACTACTTTGAAAGATTCCACTTCCCAAGCTTCCAAGGCTTCCACTCCCAATGTTGTACTTGGTCTTGGAGCAGTTGTGGGATGCTCTAGCACAAATAGGAATGAGTGGTATGTGCCTCCCCCTAAGGACCTCAAGCTTCCCCCCCATGAATATCAAGTCTCTCATCAAGAAGTTTACCTGTTATTTTAGTTGTTGATGTAATGAAGATATATATTTTTTGGCTGATGATGGTTACTGAAAACGATACTTGTTAACATGTATATTTTGCTTTATATGGTATAATTAGGTGGTGGTGTATGTATATATTGGCTTTGTTGTTTTCATTTTGTAGTTTGCATTTGCTTATGCAGTTTAGGTGGGTGTTTGGAAAAACCCATTTTAACTTATAAAGTCAACATAAACCAAAATATTAGAGGAACCACACTGAATTGTTTTAGTCTTTAAAATATCTTTTGTTTGACTTATAAATTCAACCGATTCAAATTGTAACAAAAATTCAATTCTTATAATAAAATAAGTACACACATATCAGTTAAGTTACATTTAGACTGTAAGATAACATAGCCTTTCTTGCAGGTAATTCACTTGGTTAATTGACTAGTAGGTGATCCATTTGGTCTTTCAGTTGCAGGTGGTTCATGTGGTGTTTGTCTTGGGCGTTCTCCATTTGGTCTTTCAGTTGCAGGTGCTTCACGTGCTGTTTGGCTTGGGCGTTCTCCACTTGCTATTTCAGCTGCAGGTGGTTAACTTTCTTCTTCATCACTGCCCAAGGAAGCACCAACACTAGTAGATGCAGAAATATGTAGACCCATTACATATCCACCACTATCTCCTATAGTTGTGTTTTCCCTTGTAACACCATCTCTACTAGTATAAGATGTGTTTCCCCTTCAGTCAAGGCACACTGGATAAACATACCACATGAAATCTCTATAAGGTGGACGCCTTGCAAAAAAGGTCAATCCAGCCCTGTTTTCACTTTCAACCCAACAGTCAATGCATACCATTTGGCAACCATTTTCTGCATCCAAGGTGATAATATGTTGGTATGATAAAGAATTGATGACTTAAGATGTATTATATAATTAGATGGGAGTTGTGGTTGTTGAACAAGTAAATGAGAGTAAAGACAACATAAATGCTTAAAATCGAATCAACATACGCAGTTTAGGAGGTGTTTGGAAAAAGCAATTCTGACTTATAAAGTCAACAAAAACAAATAAATTTCAAACATGATATTGTCCAAATTACAAATGGGTACAAGCCTACAACCTTCTAACAGCAGTTCAACATTTTTTATCCAGCATATATGGATGTCTTGGATATAAATCCTCCACAACCACTCCATAGTAAGCTGCCTCAAACTCTGCTTCTTCTAGCCATTTTTTCCTCTTCCATTCCTCTTCAATTCTTTTGTACATTCTCTCCTCCTCCAAAAACTGCTAGAATGCTTCTTCATTCATCCTTGACTGCTCTTCATCTTCCTCCAAAATGGTGTGTTCTTCTTCTTGCTCATAAAGAGCTTCAACAAACTCTTGTTCCATAGTCTGCCTTATCTCGTCTTCATCCATCCAATACAAAACTAATAGATTTGCACATCAACTAGAATGTAAACTCACAAGAACAATCGTTATGTAAATGATAATTAAATGTATACATGTTGCCTTCTGCCATCACAATGCCTTTTTCTACCTCGAACCTTTGTTTCCTTTGTTGGTTTTGGTACTTGATCCTTGTGACACCTAGACTTATTATGTCCAACAGTTTGACAATTGGAGCATTTAATCTGTTTACGAGTTCTAGATTTACCCATTTGATGCAATTTCACTTAATTGAGGATTTAGGTTTATGAATTAAAATTTGGGGTAAAATGTGAGAATAAAGTGCTTCCTATAACTTAATGCAAATGTGAGGACAGGATAGGGGACTAAAACCTTAGTCCCCTATATTCTTACACTGTTTAAGCAAGGACCATAGTTCTACCAACACTCAATACAATCAAACCAGATATAACAACAATCAAAACGAATACAAAATTAACAACAAAATTAACAAATTATAACACTAGAACATAACATATAGATTCATTAATTTCATATTAAACATTAAATATTCAGTACATATTTTTCCAAAAAAAAAGGAAAATATAATCACTTGATTTTCCTTAACATCACTTTGTCTTCCTAAGATCATCAAGGAAGTTGTCCTGTCAAACACACGAGAGTGTGTGTTTGACAGATCATCCTCCTTATCTCCAAGGCCTTCAAGACATTAGGCTTTTTGCTTTGAAGAACCTCAAGAAACATTTAGTTCATCAATGAAGTTAAAGAGAGGCTTCGAGAGATGTATTCTTAGGTTTCCTTCATACCAAGAATCAAGTTAGTCAAAGTCTGTTGGAGGCCATTAGCAATTTGGATGTCCTTATCGTTTTCTCTTTGATAAAAGAGAGAAATCGAGTCAAACATGGATTAGCACTGATATATCAAACGTTAAATCAAGAACTTTTTGCGTTATTCTGGAATAAAGTACGTATCCCTTTATATTGAAGAACCATTATTCCAGGTATTGTACGGTTAGTCACTCAAGATACTGGGTACCTACCATATGACCTAAGAAATTGTTGTGGTAAATTCTTTTTTATGACTGATTTTAAATTAAGGCCGATAACATTTTCAGGTTATCGGAAAGAAGTATGTTAGGTTCTATTCAGCTTCATTTTAAGAGGAACTTTACCTACACTCTGAATCCAGGCTGAAGATGTTCAGCGGGCAGTTCATTTCAACAATGATTCTCCATTTTTTGTTTGATTTATAACATCATTTCATTTAATCATCACCTTTGGTTTGCAAACAGGTTGTTGAAGTTCAAAACTATTGGTAGGACGTCACTGGAAGCGTTGAGAATTTTAAAGCTCTAATGTTGAGTATCATTACTTCTTAATCCAACATATATATGCTTATCACCACGTTAATTGTTTAAATGTCCTTATCGATTAAGCAAACGGCTCAAGTAATCAGACCTTCACACTTTGCAGAGTTATACATTGCTTGGGCAACTGATTATGCAGTTTAACGTGCCAAATGTACAATGAATAACTACCGATTAAAATTTGAGCACCACATTCGAGCAGTAGGTTTACTTCTACATCTTTTGCGTTTTTATGAATGCTGCAAATCACATTTATTTCAGTTGAATATCATTATTGTGTACATCAACAATTTCACATATTTATGTCTGAATAGCCTTTACCATTCTGTTATTTTCGAAGGTATAAATGAGTCAGTGCTGAATCGGTCCTCTTACTTGCGTCAAACCAATAAGCGCATACAATCGTCGGCTACATGTACCTTAACAATAGATAAGACTACAATTAGGTTTAGTTATTTACATATCGGTATGACATCCCGCTGTTGGTAGCCTACTACGGCTTGTTAGGGTTTACATATGACATTTTGGGGTTCTGGTTCAAAAACTGAGACCTGTCATGTCATTTTGATGTCGAATTGAGTTCTAAAGTTTTGGATGTTTTTCTGGCATGGCCTTCTAAAATCTGATCTATTTGGAGTTCCTACATGAACTTCATTTACGATAAGGGAAATATAGACCTAAATAAGTAGGCTTTTCCTTTTGAAAATTTCATTGCAATCTATCTAAATACGTTTTATAAATATTGAGGTTTAAGGTTTTTGATACAGTCTAAACGGGAAGGTGACGTGAGCATACAGAGCAATTTGTAATTTTCAAAATACATGTGAAATTCCGTCGCATAAGTTAGGTCAAAATGGCTTTTTGCAGGAGTTTTACAGCAAACCAACAACAAGGTAGTCGTTATGGTGTTCAGCAAGGTACCAAATGCAAGTTAGCCGTTTCACTACCTTAAAATGAAAGTTAGAATAGAAAATAGTTTGCAGCCTTTCTACACGGATTGATATGTGATAATACCGGACACCATTTTGGTAATGTTGTTATCGTAGTTCAAACCATTTGGGTTGATTTTTGAGTAGAGGCCTTTGTTCATGAGAATATTGTCTCTTACGGTTGCATTGAAGGGAGAGACGGTGTTAGAAACATGAGAGATTGAAAGCTTATGATCATCAAACCAGGTATTTTTCATGTTCTTCTATTAAGAAAACAACATGTTAGAGGTGGCCAATGGGCATGTCACGGGTAAAAGCATGGGCTGGATTGACCTGAAAAAGGCGTGTCTAAAAAATTTATAACGCATTTTAAATCATAGATGAACCTACTTTGGGTGACTTTCGACATTCAACCTGTTTGCTTTCAACTATATGTTTTATGTGTGCCTATTTGACATATATCTCAAATTAATCCATCATAGGTAAAAAGGTAAAAATCTCAAACTCTACATCAATTTCGTTTTAATTTAATTGGTGGTAAATTGTTGTACGTGCAGGTTACTAATCACTATTTTGATATGCTAGACACGATAAGCTTACGGTTCAAGCTACTTGGAACACATAACTTTTGGGTGCAATCAAGGTTTATCGGGTAAAACTCTTTTATTGGTTTGCAAGCTTTCTTTGCTGGTGGGTATCGATGTTCGCGGTACAACTTTCATTTGAAGAAGGAAATTTGTAAGTAGTTACAAAGTATTTTTGTGAAGAAAACTATTCAAAAGTCTTTCCATGTTAGAATAGCAATGTTCTATCATATATACCACCATGTGCATTAAATTGCATAAATGAGGTCATACCCTTTTTTGACCCTTAAGTATATAAAGTTGTTGGTTATTGTCCTTCAAATATCAGTTTTTAAACATATAATGATATTTTTATCTATGAGTGTAATGGTTATTAGCTCGGACAAACAATCACCTCAATATGATTTGCTATGAATATACAAGAAAGAAAGTTTCGGCATTTTAGTACAATTGTTGTTCATGATCTTAAAAGTCATTATTCCCTTTATGGTCGTTACAACCCGTACCTCCTCAAAACTCACTTTAGCCATTGAAATTAACTTTATACAATGCGCTAAGTCCTTCGAATTTGATAATCTTGAACGTTGACAAAGTTTATCATAATATAGGGATCATACTTATTGAAAAATGAGGACTACATTTACCTTTATCTGAGTGTTCCTAACTGATTGTTTTTACCTCAAGTTGCAAACATGTTTTATTGTAGTGTGAATTATGAATTGATTTGTGTGATGATCCGGCAAATGATCTGGGGAAACGCATCTTTGGTATCAAAGAGAGCGAGAAATTGTCATAGGCTTCTCAATGCTACTTATACCCTACAACTTGTATGATTGTTGGCTTGCGCTCTGTTTCTACACAAAGGATGTTAGGTTTTGTCTAGTAGGCTTAAAATATGTATTTTTTTGGGAATAACAGCAGCCATAATGTAACTATCTGCTTTCGTGCCTGAATGTAAGTGTACGCTTGTGTAAGACATTTCAAAAAAACTAGAAAATACCCCCGCACCAAGAATGCTTCTTCCATCGCTTATTTCAATTGGTGAGCATCTCTGTCTTTGCTAATAAATTAAGGGTCAGAGTTAAGAATACAATTTTATTACAATTCGTTGTAATAAATAAATTGAACCAATCAAAATCAAGTGTTGGTTGTAAATACGTTATATTTAGGATTGTTTCTA
>OU343225.1:116612994-116650964 GCA_910596185.1 Chrysanthemum makinoi
AAGGAGGATGATATGTCAAACACACTCTCAGGAGTTTGACAGGAAAAACTTCCTTGATGATCTTAGGAAGACAAAGTGATGTTAAGGAAAATCAAGTGATTATATTTTCCTTTTTTTTGGAAAAATATGTACTGAATATTTAATGTTTAATATGAAATTAATGAATCTATATGTTATGTTCTAGTGTTATAATTTGTTAATTTTGTTATTAATTTTTGTAATCGTGTTTTGATTGTTGTTATATCTATTTTGATTGTATTGGGTGTTGGTAGAACTATGGTCCTTGCTTAAACAAGTAGAAGACTAAGGTTTTAGTCCCCTATCCTATCCTCACATTTGCATTAAGTTATAGGAAGCACTTTATTCTCACATTTTACCCCAAATTTTAATTCATAAACCTAAATCCTCAATTAAGTGAAATTGCATCAAATGGGTAAATCTAGAACTCGTAAACAGATTAAATGCTCCAATTGTCAAACTGTTGGACATAATAAGTCTAGGTGTCACAAGGATCAAGTACCAAAACCAACAAAGGAAACAAAGGTTCGAGGTAGAAAAAGGCATTGTGATGGCAGAAGGCAACATGTATACATTTAATTATCATTTACATAACGATTGTTCTTGTGAGTTTACATTCTAGTTGATGTGCAAATCTATTACTTTTGTATTGGATGGATGAAGAAGAGATAAGGCAGACTATGGAACAAGAGTTTGTTGAAGCTCTTTATGAGCAAGAAGAAGAACATACAATTTTGGAGGAAGATGAAGAGTAGTCAAGGATGGATGAAGAAGCATTATAGTAGTTTTTGGAAAAGGAGAGAATGTACAAAAGAATTGAAGAGGAATGGAAGAGGAAAAATGGCATGAAGAAGCAGAGTTTGAGGCGCTTACTATGGAGTGTTGGAAGATTTATATCCAAGACATCCATATGTGCTGATAAAAATGTTGAACTACTGTTAGAAGGTTGTAGGCTTGTACCCATTTGTAATTTGGACAATATCATGTTTGAAATTTATTTGTTTTTGTTGACTTTATAAGTCAGAATTGCTTATTCCAAACACCTCCTAAACTGCGTATGTTGACTCGATTTTAAGCATTTATGTTGTCTTTACTCTCATCTACTTGTTCAACAACCACAACTCCCATCTAATTATATAATACATCTTAAGTCATCAACTCTTTATCATACCAACATATTATCACCTTGGATGCAGAAAATGGTTGCCAAATGGTATGCATTGATTGTTGGGTTGAAAGTGAAAACAGGGCTGGATTGAACTTTTTTGCAAGGCGTCCACCTTATAGAAATTTCATGTGGTATGTTTGTCCAAAGGTGCCTTGACAGTAAGGGAAACACATCTTATCTTGGTAGAGATGGTGTTACAAGAGAAAACACAACTTATGTGAGATAGTGGTGGATATGTAATGGGTTCACATATTACTAGTGTTGGTTCCTTAGGCAAAGGATGAATGAAGAAAGTGAACCACCTGCATTTGAAATAGCAAGTGGAGAACGCCCAATCCAAACACCACGTGCGAAGCACCCGCAACCGAAGACCAAATGGAGAACGCCCAAGACAAACACCACGTGAACCACCTGCAACTGAAAGACCAAATTGATCACCTACTAGTCAATTAACCAAGTGACTTACCTGCAAGAAATGCTATGTTGTCTTACAGTCTAAATGTAACTTAACTGATATGTGTGTACTTCTTTTATTATAATAATTGAATTTTGGTTACAATTTGAATATGTTGAATTTATAAGTCAAACAAAAGATATTTTAAAGACTAAAACAATTCAGTGTGGTTCCTCTAATATTTTGGTTTATGTTGACTTTATAAGTTAAAATGGTATTTTCCAAACACCCACCTAAACTGCATAAGCACATGCAAACTACAAAATGAAAACAAGAAAGCCAAAATATACATACACCACCACCTAATTATACCATATAAAGCAAAATATACATGTTAACAAGTATCATTTTAAGTAACCATCATCAGCCAAAAAATATATATCTTCATTACATCAACAACTAAAATAACAGGTGAACTTCTTGATGAGAGACTTGATATTCATGGGGGGAGACTTGAGGTCCTTAGGGGGAGGCACATACCACTCATTCCTATTTGTGCTAGAGCATCCCACAACGCCCAAGACCAAGTACAACATTGGGATTGGAAGCCTTGGAAGCTTGGGAAGTGGAATATTTCAAAGTAGTACTCTTAGAAGACATGATCCCAAACTCATCATCAGATGTGTCTGAAATAATGATGACATCAACTTCATTTCCTTTCAAGTTAGTATCTGGAAAGATAGCCAAAATAGAAAGAAATCAGAGTTCACCCATTACAACTTTCTTACCTTGCAAACATTAAGTCTAACCTTTCTCAAACTCCTTATTCTCATATTTTTCCCAAAAGTCTTCAAGTATCACATCAGCAATGTCATCTCCTATATCCCACTTATTCCCAAAGTAGCCATGGCATACTCAATCATATCTCCAGATACCTTTAGCTTGCTATAATCCCTTTTTGGCGATTCTAATAACCGCCGGATTTCTGTCAAATAAAATAGGGTTATTTATGCTCATTCCTTAAAATAGAAATCACACAAATACAAAAACCAACCTAACCTTTCATCACTTCAGCTTCTTTAGAAAATCTGCATAAATCTTCAAACATTTCATCAAACATTTCATCTTCTTGTAACCAAGTATCCCCATATTTTCCCTTCACATAGTTTACCATCTCATCAGTTACTGCTGTAAAAGTAAGGTCCTTATCTGCCATTGTTAAAGTGTATGTGAGGGTTGTGTAACGATGGATGGAAACGATCAAGATGGCGTACATAATAGCTTTTCTCTGGTTTAGTTAAGATGTGGTATAAATGTGTATGGACTATAATACCCTCAACTAACTAACATAAATCAAACGTTGACCTCGGCGTTAATGGTCAAGGGACGAGTTTAGCATATAAAATCCTTGTTTTGGACTCCCGGCAATGAAAAAAGGAAGTTTTGTCCAATTGTAATGCGTATGTACAAGATTAGAGACGAACCATGTATTTTAGTCAACAAATAAATATCTCAAAGATGTCCACAAACAAAAGAAGTAAAAAAATGCTTTCTTCAAGAAAAAAACAAATGACACCTTTGCTTAAAATTTCAAGTGGATACACATAGCAAAAGGCCATTTATGAGTTTTAAGGTGCTTCCCAAATTTAGATAAGTACAAAAATTTAAGATACATCCAAACTCTCAATTTCCCATAAAAGAAATAGACTAAAACCTATAAATTAGTACACATTTTGAAGTGTAGAACGGACAAACCACCATTTGTAAGCTCAACCGCAACTATTTTCCAATGACATGCTCTTGAAGTCACTTGTCGATATTGAGCGTTGTTATGTAGTGTTAGCAGCTTGTATGCTAATAATGGATGTTATACATCCATCATAAGCTTTGGTGACTCACTTCGATCATTGGTAACTTCAAAACAACTTTCCAAATTTAGTAATCGAGTTATTTTGTTCCTTATGCCACCCTATGGTGAATCCTTTGCCCGATCATTCCACCGCCATTGCTCCAATGGTCGCCTTGTTATCGATTTTATAGGTGACTTATTTACTATTTAATGTAACCATGTTTATTTATTATTACCCTTAGCATATTCTTGTTTATTCATTATTTAATGGGTAAAAGCATGGTTTTCAAGATCGGGATCTTACCCAGGATCGTTTTCGTCTTTGCAAGATCATGATCGTAAGATCGGATCGGGATCTTAAAATCCTACTCTAATGTTATTTCTTAATAGTTTTGTAATATTATACAAATCTACAAATTATTATACATTATAAACACAAGATACTATGAATGTTTCATATAAATGTTGTCCTAAATTATGATTATGAAATGTTTAAAAAGATTATCATGTTGTTTTTTAAATTCTACAAAAAAACAACCCATAAATTTTTAGTTTTTTAGTTTGTAATCCGAGAAAAGTAAGTTCGGATCGAATTAGATCTTAAGATCGTATGGTCAAGATCAAGATCCTATAAGATCTTAAGCTTGTAAAGATCCTATGTAGGATCCGAATTGTTTTTGCTTTGCAGTATCGTGAAGTCGTAAGATCCTAAGATCAGGATCGGGATCTTGAAAACTATGGGCAAAAGCCATATAATAACAACCTATTTTCTTCGATTTGCCGAAACACTATAGTTTTTTATTAAACATATAAACCAACGTACTTTCAAATTTTGTTCTGACTTCACCCATAAACATGGTTGTAAATGTCGCTCAACAGTACCGTGGCAGTCGACCCCCGCAAAGCGTCATACTGGTCTTGACGGTGATATATCAGTGATATATCGGATACCATAAATTATAAAAGAATTTTTTAAAAATAAATAAATATTAGCAATATTCTACAAAAAATAAGTCAATAACCACACAAAACTAAAAAGTTTAACTTCCTTGAAAAGTAAAAGCCATAAGTCCATAATTATTTATCAATTTAAAAAAAAAATAATAATAATAATAAATAAAAAATAAAATCCGAGTTTGACCGATTTTTTACCGATTTTTTTACCGATAAGTGAAAAATCGTATCGGTTGACCGTCGATAAGCGATATGTCACTGATATATCGGCCGCCAATACCGTTATTTACAACACTGCCCATAAGACTAAAATACCCTTGCGTCATTAGTCCTTTATACTAACGTCCGTTAGTGAATAACTTAAAATTTGGTTTTTTTTTACGCTTTCGTCCACGTTTTCGTCCGTTTTACATGTTTTCGTCCATTTTGCACGTTTTCGTCCATTTTTACATGTTCTTGTCCGTTGATACACATTTTCGTCCATTTTTACACGTTTTTTTTGTCTTTTTTACTTGTTTTCGTCTATTGATACAAGTTGTGGAAAACTAGAAGGGGGGTTGAATAGTTTTGCCAATTAAAACTTCCATTTAATTTATTTAGATCAACTTATGTCAATCTATTTGGATGTGTGTGTTGGATGTTGATAAACAAGCATGTAAAGGTAAGTAATGAGAAGATAAGAGTAAGAAGCACAAAACCACAACGCGAGTATTTATAGTGGTTCGGCTACAAGGACACCTTCCTTGCGCTACTCCACTCCTCGAGTCACCTACTCGAGAGTTCATAAACACTACACCAATCTCCTTATGGCGGAGAAGCCTTCACAACGTCGCTTAACCTTTTTCCGGTACAAAGCTAAATACCGAGTTCCTTCACACCAAGGCAAACCACACCTAACACAATGTCGTCTACCCTTTATACGGTGCTAGGCTAACCACCGAGTTCTTTCAGACCAAGGAGAACTAATCCTATCACAATGTCGCCTACCCTTTATTAGGTACTAGGCTAAGCAACTAGTTCCATTACTATGGAGGAACTACTACCCTTCACAACACAACACCTAATATCAAGGAGATCTACTCCTTGTTACAACACCAACAAGGATATCACCATCCTTAGAAATAAACAAATACTTATATGTATAACGATGCACCTCATCGATTATACGACCTAGGCATTCTTCCCAAATGCCACTTGATTTGATTCATAGGCATCCTTCACTAATGCCTTTGACACAACGCTTGGCACCCTTCACTAATGCCTTCGTCTTGACACCTTTAGCATTCTTCACTAATGCTTTTAACACGGACGATAAGCACCTTTCACTAATGCTTTCATCTTGACACTTTCGGCATCCTTCACTAATGCCTTCAACCCAACATCTACGGAGGAAGAAAGAACTATCAACAAGAGAACCTTAGTTGTCTTGATGATGACGAAGCATGGCAACTCATGGACTTGAGCTTGCTCGTCTTCAAGAAGTGGTGATATCGCCTTTAAGAGGAACCTAGAGAATCACACAAAAACAAAAGACAAACTACATAGATCACTTGGATCTGAGGTTAGAGGGATATAATACTTGGGGAAGTATGTGTGTAAAGTGGTTGGAAACAATGAAGAAATGGCTCACTATTTATCGAAGAAAAAATCTACTGTTCCCCGGATCCCACGGATCCCTCCCACTTGGGATCCATCTAGCGTAAAGCTAGGGATCTGTGGGACGCTCTTTTTTATTCATGGGTATTTTGGTTATAGGTCATGGGTCATGGGTTGAACCATGGATCTTTAGCTAGATACAAAGTATCTTTTGAGTGCAATGCACTTGGTCACTTGGGTATGGATTGATCAATGGGTTATGGATATTATCCATGTGTGATATAAGCATGATGTCATGCAATGGGTTATGGGTCAAGCTCCATGGGTCATGGGCTTTGGTTTGTACCCAACTACATTCAATGTATTTGCCCAATGGGTTGTGATACTTAAGTTTCTACTCATTTATATTACCCAATATACTACATACTAGTTATGTGTATTTTATACCCAAATATGTAAACACTAGTTGTTGTACATATGTAATATTAAATCATAAAATCACTTATACTTGTTTTAGTGTTTTATGTGAAAATGTTAATATGTTAGAAACTATTAGTTCAAACCATTTACGTATTTTATTTGTTTCGTTAAAATAATTTTACGTTTGTTATCGAAAAAACATTAGAAGATCGTAAAATATAAATAAACATTTTTACGGCTTATTTGTATTAACAATCTCCCCCTTTTTGTTGATGACAAAACATAAAATTATTTTAAGGAAAAGCTAAAATTCGAAAAAGTTTGAATTTATAGTTTTACTTTTTTTCCCCTTTTGTCGAAACAAAAAGAGCTTCGAAAAGAAAGCAATACATTGTTTTTTAAGAAAACATGTGAAAGAAATAAAAGAAATAGAGAGCAAGTAACGGGAAAGGATCTCGTCTTTACTCCCCCTTGACGAGTCCATCCCTATATAAGGGCGTCAAGAAAGTGATACTAATCTAGTTTGTTTGCAAGTAAGTTTGCAAAAGATTTCGTCTAAGTGACAAATGTGCTCCCCCTTGAGGATTGCAATTTTCCAAGGGGATGTCACGAAATATAAACCTAATATTGCAAGTAATTTGCAATGTATTGCTTTGACATAAAGCTCCCCTAGCTTTAGGATGTCAAAGTCTTCATGTGTGAATTGAATAACTACAAAACAAAGGTTAGACAACAAGTAAAATTCACAATTTCCTACAAATGTCGTCCAAGTTAGTAGAAAATAGTTTTCTGTCTCACGGATCCCACGGTTCCCTCCTAGTAGGGATCCGTCTAGGCAATTCTGAGGGATCCATATTAGTTGATGATTACTTTCTACAAAGGTGATATAACAAGTAATGTTATCACAAAAATGAGATATGAATACAATGTAATCATATGCTCAGAAAAATAACAAGTAGCATGTAATTTCATTTAATAAAACTAGAGTTATGATATACATGACTCTAAAAACTAAGAAAATAAGAAAATACATGACTAGGAATTTGTAGACCAACTATCGCTTGATGCTAGGACACCACTAAAATCTTCTAGCTCAAGTTTTGTTTAGGTTTAATCTCGTCGAAACGTTCGAGGAGATGATAGAACTTGAAACGTTGGTCTTCTCGTACTTCATGTATCAAACTTTCAACATGTTGACAATGATAGCAATCTTTGTCATGGCTAGGTAGTGGTGGTGGAAGAAATGAAATGGCTTGATGAAAAGGATCCAGTGAAGCGGCTTGTGGAGCTTCAAACGATGGAGGAATTGGTATAGGCGCATTTGAGAATGGCTCGACCAAGAATGATGGTGGTGGTAAAGAAGAGTCAACTTCCATATGGTCGGGTGGTTGACTTTGATGATTTCTCATAATCCAAATGGGATTATATGATGGAAACGACGAAAAGGAAGCCGGAGCAAGTGTTGACTCAACACCTTGATTTTGTACCATTATTTCTCCTAATGAGGAGAATGTTGTCAGCGGAGGCGGTTGAGACGGCCTAGGAGGCAAATCCTCTAAATTGTAGAGGTGTGGTGATGATAGTGGAGATGTAAAAGAAATAGCTCTAGGAACCAATGGTGATGGTTTAGTGGAGATGATATTGTTTGGCCTAGGAGGTATGGTGGTGTTTGGCATAGGTAGTTTTGTGGGTACTATCCTTTTAGGAATTGGTTTGATTGTGTAGAAAACTAGAAGGGGGGTTGAATAGTTTACCAATTAAAATCTTGTTTTGAAACTTATTGAAAAGATCAATTGATATTGATCTTAGATATGTTAATGAAATATGCAAGAAATATGTAAAGAGTAAATAAGGAAAGAAATGATCAAACCACAACAAAGTTGTTTATAGTGGTTCGGTCTACAAGGACTCTTTTTCCTTGCCCTACTCCACTCCTCGAGTCTCACACTCGAGAGTTTAACTTCACTAGTCAACAAGCTCCTTTCACCGGCGGAGAAAACCTTTACACTTCGCTTACACTATTTCGACACTAAGCTAGATGTCGAGTTCTTTCCAAGGGTACAACTACTCCCACACACAATCTATTTTGAGGACTAAAATACTAACCACTCACACTCACAAGATGGTTTAATATAACAATGAAGTATGAATCAACACTAGATCATACAACACTAAACAAACAAGACTTCCAACTTCGCGTTTGAAGCTTGAATGTGACTTGATCTTCTTTGCTACAAAAGAGATCACTAATATGATATGAAACTAAGTTAGAAAGGTTAGAGAGAAGATATGTAAGAGAGTATGATAGAAAGGGATGAAAACTACTTGGCTTGGCATTGCTATTTATAGCCAAAATGGACAGGAGCGTCCACGGACCGCGGAGCCCTTAAAAGGGTTCTCGCCTGTACCAATTTGGTACCGCCTGTCTGACAGCCAAGATATCAAATCTTTGCTAAAGTCAACTCTATCTAAGTGAGATTGTGCAAGATATGAAGAGTACAAATTCACACAAAATATCTAATGAAATCTTCCAATGATTTCCATGATGCATCACATGATGTCATATGTTGTATTTCTATTTTTAGAAATATGCAAGTACATAAGTAGTGTTTGGTTTTAAGAACCTAACACATTCTAAAAACTACTATCATACATAATGATTAGAGTCATATCAAGATGTTACTAATCATAAATGTAAATGCTTGAATGATGAATATATTGTTTGAAAAAAGCTTGTTTTAATATCTATTAAACTTGACAAGCTTTAAGCTTTTATACAAATTAAATTTACTTTTGTCGTTAACAAAACTTAGGTAAAGATCAAAAAATATAAATAACGCTTAATGACGATATTTGTATTAACAATCTCCTCCTTTTTGTTGAGGACAAAATATAAATTTTATTTTTATAAAAGATACAAAGTTTGTGCAAGAGTTATAAAAATATTAGTTTTAGAACTTGAAAAGAGAATGATAATGCAAGTGTATGATGTTTGACTATTTATGAAAGTCAAAGTATTCACTCGTTGATGCATGATGTTGACTTTTTCAGAAAGTCAAAGTATGTAGTTGACTTTTTAAGAAAAGTCAAAATATAATCAAGTTCTATATTTTCTCCCTCTTTTTGTCTCAACAAAAGAAGAGGCTTATGAATGTAATGAGCCCAGCCATTATCTCCCCTTGATCAAAGCTCCCCCTAAATTGGGTGCTTAATGGGAAGATACATGAATTGTGAAAATAAAAGCTACAAAAAAAATGTTAGTAATAATGATCATTTACAAGCATTTCCAAACACTATGTAAAAGCACCAACACTATAATAAAAACACTATTTATTAGTTAAAATTTTCATGAATAAAGATCATGAAATAGGAACACAATGATGTGTTTTAGTACAAGAAAAAAAAAATTATCCTAAGAAGAGAAAACTAGAAATGCTAAACTATGACCATCCTAATTTGATGGTGGATGAGAAAGAGCGCTGAGGCGCTCAAGGATATGATTGAGGATGAACCTCATTTCTTCTTGAAAGTCAAGGACCATAACCCGTGTCCTATCAACGGTTTGGGCCGCTTGCTCACAAGTTGAGCAACCATGCCTAGGGGTAGTATGTTTGGGGAGGTTGTGGTGGTGGAATGGTAGATGTATGTGTGTTGGTGGAAATGTTTGGGGTGGTCATGATGGAAGCAAGCAAAGCACTTTGCATTTGCATTGTCTCACTCAAGTGAGAGTCCACCATGCCTTTGAATTGGTGGAGGTTGTGGAGTTCCGCTTGAATCTCCTCTCTAGTGGGATTGGCATCCCACATACACTCCTCAATGTCCTCAAGATGAAGGGACATTGATGTGGGGAGTGAATGATCTCCATACAAAGGACCATGAATGTCTTTGTGAATGGGGTGGAAGAGAAGAGGTTTAGGCCCTAATGGGGCGTTTGGGTCAAAGGATGACCGAGGTGACTTATGAGCCATCCGCTCAATTGAGCCAAAGGATGGCAATGGTGGTGGATGATTTGGCCTAGGAGGCAAGTCATCCAAGTCATCCAAGAAAGGATTTGGGAGTGTTGGTGGAGTGGAAAACAACTCCATGGGAATGAGAGTTGGAGACCTTGGTGAAGGTGGTGAGGGTGTTTTTGATGTTTGGATGGGTGCCGGTGGAGGTGAAGTTGGTGTTTTTGTTGGTGGTGGAGTGGTGATCACAATGTGTGATTGAGTAGGTGTGGCTAAGGTAAGGCTTGTATCATCTCTGATGGGAGATGAGATTGTGAGTGGAGAAGACTCGGATGAGGAGCTAAGGTTAACGAGGCAACAAGGCCTCACACTAATTCTAGCGGTCTTCTTGCAAGGTTTTGGAGATGATTTTGTCATTTTGACTTTGGTTTTTCTTTGCTAGATGATAGTAAGAATGAAGAAGGTGTGAGGATGATCATGGTAAAACCTCTCAATTTATAGAGGTGAAAAATCATGGAGAAATGTGTTTGATTTGATGTTAAACCATTGAAGAGATGAGGTTCCTAATGATTTGGAAGTGGGTTGAATGCTAGTCATATCACCCAAGTCAAGCCATTCAAGAGAGATGGAGTGAAGAAGAAAAGATTTGCAATAAATGTGTTCTAATGAGTGGAATTTCCTAATATTCAGATCACCCACGGATTTGAAGGTACCAAAATTTGGTTCCTTCCTTTATGCAAAAGGGCTCCTTGGGTGGATTTTTCAAATTTTTGAATTTTGGTGGGAAATGGATTTCTTATATATCTAAGTGAATTATACTAGTTCTAATAAGAGTATAAGCAATTTAGGATTGACTTATAAGCATCGGATGGTAGTTTGGAATCACGAAATAGTCGAAATTCAGAAAGTTACCGAAGGATCCACGACACCAAAATCTTACACGGCCGAACCCTAAAAGGGTGCCATCCGTCCGCCTCGCATGCATACAGTACGGCTACCATTTACATAACGGACGGTACCAAATTATGGTGCCGTCGATCCGTGAGTGAAAATATGGACAGAGTATCTTTTAGGTGTCGGGACATTTAAAACCCGAAATTCTTCTTAAAACATGTGATACTAATCATTTGTAGTTAGAAAAGAGATAACACATATATAAACATAGTGGAGCATGTATTTTGAGCAAGGCTTTTTGATTTTCACATTATAGTGAAAATGGGTAAAATTTGATAGCATACTTGCGCTATCCCCTGCATAAGATTGTTAGCATTCACCATTGTTTCAGTTATATTATCATCCTATATAATAAAAACAACTAAATTGTATCAAACATTAACGAGAATGCATTGTTCCAAACACTCCTTAAAATTACCCTTATTTGTCCAACTTCTTGTAAATCTTGTTCATCATCCTACCAAGGCACTTGAACATTCCCTTAGTTTGCTTGAACTCCACTGATTCATTCTCTATTTCGGGAAGAGACACATAATACTCATGAGGCGGAAGACGAGAGCTTGGAAGACCATCCTCGGAGCTATTTGATGATGATGATGATGGAGTTGGAGGTTTTGCTCTCTTGCCTTTGTCTTAGCAACTCGTGCATCACTCAAAGGTACAAAGATGTGAGGGATGAGTTCATAGTGAAGGTGCATTCCTTTTGGGGTTGGTGGAATTGGTGCGAAGTTTCTATAGAGACGGGTGAGAAGCATCCCGTATGGAAGAGCAACCGATCCTTGAGTTGGAATATCAATCATTCTCCTAGCTATGTAGTAGGCTAAGTTGAATGGTTGTCAAGTGGAAAAGTTGTAGAGCATGTGACAAAGGCAAGCATTTATGTGATCCCTATTTCCTATGGTGCTAATGACGTTGGCTCTAAGTAGCTCCTCCCATTTCTTAAATTCGGGCTTAAGTTCATTTAGTTCCATTCCATATGGATCTCGGTTTACTTCTTTTCCCTTTCGGGTAACTCGGGTTGTATCACTTTTTGGGTTAAAAGGTGTTCACGGATGACATCCTTATCGGCCAAACGGGTTTGGTAGGGAAGAGAGCGGTCATTGATTGCATCAAGAGCGGAGTGACCACTTATCCGTGTAGACACAAGTTCCTCGGTTGGGAATTCCTAGCACTTGAGCAAAGTTTGCTAAGGTGATGGTGTAGTCGTTTTGATTGATTCTAAACCTAAGACAAAATTCATCATCGTCTTCATCACTAAAGCCGGTCACACTAGCATAGAATTCTAACACAAACCTAGGACAAATTGGTTTATCAATGTCAAGAAGACAAATAATTGAATGGCGGCTAGTTCTTCACGAAGGTTGGTATTTTCAAGGAAGGATGAGTGAATGGTTCTACCCTCATGGAAATACCTTGATTCTAGACCCCTAAATATTTCTACTTGTTCCTTGGTAAGTCCTTTGGTTTTGTGGTGTTTGGGAATGTAGTTAAGGGTGTCTTTGTGATCATAGAATCTTGCGGCTACCATGGTTATTCCTAAGGACAAGAGTTAATATGTTAAAAATGAGAATAAGTTTTAACGTTTTTGGTTCTAGTGTGTGCCTATATGAAAACAATTTGGAGTTGCGGTTATCTCGACTCATTTTATGCACAAAAATGGTTTTAGTAGGGTGTTTGGCAAATACCATGAGATAACCCAAATGCTCCTAATTCAATGTGGCTTCATTTGAATATACCCGGAATGCATATTAGTTATGCAATACCTTTAGTATTCAAGAGCATGCAAGTGATGAAAATTTAACGTTTCTATTTGTATTAGCAATGAAAAATTGTTTTCCTACAAGTGAGAAGCTTTTCAAAACTTTTGACATGGGGTGTTTGGTTGTTTGAATAGGGCCTTATATTCATTATCTATCAATTAGTGGGAAGCATGATTTGTTTATGCAATATGATAATGTAGTACCTAATTTCAATGACTAGTTATGCAATTTGCCAATTGAATTCATATTTGGTATAAAAGCATACATAAAACCCCATGTAATGATTTGTGATAGTCTTGTGCATAAATAAGAATCCTAGACTCAGAATTAAGAGATGAAATGTAGTTAGGATACTTACAATGATGTTATCTTCAGTGATTAGTGAGTGGGAAGATGACAATAATGAGCTTGGTTTAAGTTTTACACGTTTTGGTAAAGTGGGTTTTAAGGAAGAGGATGATTTGTATATAGCAGTTTTGCTTATGTAGATACCACGGACCGCACGGCACCAAAACTTTGGTTCCGTCTTTGTTGTCGCTTGGTGTCGTGGCTACAAAGAGTGTACAAGACAAAATTATTTTGTTTTGACTATTCTAATGTTTTGGGCTATGTTTATCCTACATGTTTGGTTCCATTAACCCTAAACCAAGTCTAAGAAGATTAAAAGGTTCTCGTTTAAGAGGCTTAGTTAAGATGTCGGCAATGTTGTCTTCGGAGGATACTTTCTCGATTGAAATGTTTCCTTTTTGAACATTGTCGCGAAGAAAGTGATGGCGGATTTCAATATGTTTTGTACGAGCATGTTGAACGGGATTCTTGCTGAGATCGATGGCTACTTTGTTATCGCAAAGTATCACAATGTCGTTGAGATGAATTCGAATCTACTAGAGCTTGCTTCATCCAAAGAGCTTGTTGACATGCTTTTCCGGCTGAGACGTACTCGGCTTTAGTGGTTGAGATGGCTAAGGCCGTTTGTTTCTTTGCAAACCATGAGGTGAGACAATGTCCAACAAAAGTGCAAATACCACTTGTACTTTTTCTATCAACATAATCACCGGCATGATCCGAGTCGGCATACACTATGGTTTCTATACCCGTTCCTTTGGGATACCATAATCCTAAACACGTTGTTCCCTTAATGTATCTAAAAATCCTTTTTAAGGCTTCTAAGTGTGATGCCTTTGGGTTTTCTTGAAAGCGAGCACATAGACAAATACTAAACATAATGTCGGGTCTACTAGCCGTAAGATAGAGTAGACTACTGTCACACCCCCAAATTACCTGTTTTGGAACGGAATGGAATTCCTGGGGATTGACTGTCATAGCATCACAATCACAGTTATATTGAACGACCTAAAGTGTCGTTTGGAAAATACATCGCTTGATTTAATAAAAACATTCAGAGTTACAAAGATAAGTCCCAAATGAAAGTTACTATGTGCGGAAAATAAGTTTGATACAATTCAAACGATGTTTTTAAAGTATATAAATCCCATGTGAGACGCGTCGTCAAATATGACTCTATGATATGTCCACATGCATGCCATGAAGTGAAAGCCTTAGTTACCTGAAAATACATTGCTAAAAGTGTCAACACAAAGGTTGAGTGAGTTCATAGAGTTTATGTATATGCATAATACGACTACCACAAGTATAAGTTTGTATGACAATGATGTCACAAAATGATACAATTGCTATAAGCCCATGACACCGAAACTAGACTGATCATGATGTTCTCCCCAACAGAGTGTTTGCCAAACAACTCAAATAATGATATTAAATGAAATGCATCCGTTTAACCACTTGGAATCCACCAACCCGGATGGAGGAGTCACCCTCGATAGATCTATCCACTCACCCTCGCTTCTATGAAATTAACGGTTCATGTTATATAATGGGGACATTCAATTGGCATGAGGTAACTTAAGCAATGTAATGAATTTGAATATACTTGGGCTCGCATAAAAATAATGATGTGCAATGTATTCTCCCCGTGGGTTTGAAATAAAGTAAAAACTTGAATTAATCGGGGCTATGAAAACTCACCATTTGCAATGATATTGATGATATAATGGCAATACTTGAAATGAGGCTTAACCTCGACCGTAAGACCTATTATGAATGATATGCTCTATGATAAGTTATGATGTAATGTTATGCATGCAATTCCACATGTAATCTATACCACTTGTACGCCTTTGAAAATAGAATTTATCGTCGAAATATATGTTTATGACATCTCGTCATGTTATAAAATACTTTACAAGTATTTATGTTGAAATGATATCTTACGATAGTCATTTAATGATTTATTGTGAAATTATAACTTTTCGTCGTAAAATAATGTCGTTGAAATTTCATGAAAGTGACAAAACGGCCTCGAAAAGCTAGTCGTAAAATGGTGCACGTCGAGCATTAGGAAACGAACTCAACGGTTTTGGGAAGCTTGTATCAATATCTCAAAGTTTTAGTATTTAAGTTTTTATTATAGAGGTCTCGATCACGGAGAAAAACATAGGTAAAGTAGGGTACTTGTATCCAAAATATTGTTTAAGGATGGTTTTCGGCAAAGTTTGAGTGACCGTAATTAATTCATTACAACTCCGCTAGACAAACGGTCGGACATTTTGGAAAATATACTTGGTGAACTTACTTTTACTAGCAGATATCACTTTATAAAAAGTTCTACATCAATGTTAAAAACGACCTTCAACATGGTCACTTGTTGTGCCGTAATACTTGTCTATTAGAAATATAATAGTTTTTCTTATATAATAAAGTTACGGCAACTTTGTTAAATTACGTGAAATTTAATCGTTACAAGTCCGTTTTCTATGTTTTATATGTCCTCGGAATCGTAATAATATATACTATTATATTTTTGATAAGTCGACACAATTTATAACACTTAAGACTCATTTTTTACTCGTAAAAAGTCGAGACAGCATGCTGAATTTTTCTGAAACAATTAGTTTTCGTCGTCAACTTGAAAAATTCATAACTTCTTCGTTATAGCTCCGTTTTAATCCGTTCAAGCGGCCACGTTTTCGTTTTAAAGTGTATTTTCTAAATATCTAGCCCAAAAATTTTTATCTACTGTCGAGATTTCCATATTTTCAAAATATGGACAGACCCTTATATATAGTTGTCGAAATGAGTTTTTATCGCGCAAAACCTATTCTAACCAATTCAAAACAACTCCGAAGCTATTCAAATCCTACCATACACCTTCTTAGGGTGTCATGGGTTCCTAGACATCACCAAAAGTGATATGTTTCAAGGAATAATTAATAGGATGATTATAATTGATAATAGGTAATAAAAACACTAAAAGTGGTATAAACTCATATGTAACATGCATGATTCTTGCAAAAATGATGAAATAACATAAAGATAAATATGAAAGAATTATGATGATCATGAAATGCTTACTTGAATGATGTTGAAGAGTTTTTGAGCTAAAACCTTAATAAATCTTTAGGTTTTTATTTCAAAACCTTGAAATAGATTAATAATAACACTTGATAAACACTATGTTCTTCATGTTTTCTTGGTCATGGCCGAACCATCAATGGGGAGGAGAGGAGAGAAAAAATTTTGGTTTACACCTTCAATGTGTGTGATGTATGTTTTTTGCAAATAATATCTAGTATATGTTACAAATATCTAATAAGTAGCAAAAATAAAAATGATCACTTGTTGTGACTCATGTGGGGTGGCCGGCCATGAGGTGTATAGGGGGGGGGGGATGAGGTGTTTTTGTTGTATAAATGTATTTAAGTGTAAGTTTCAAGTGTAATTTGTATGTATAATTAAGTATTAATTGTAGCATTAACTAAAAATAGATTTTAACGGAACAAAATAAAATATATTGAAGCCGTAAAAATTATATAAAAATACATTTCTTACAAAAATTAAGTGAAATAATAATTATCGTGTTGAATTTACGAAAACCGTCGTAATTATATAAATATAACAATTTATATACAAAATAAATTGAAAACATCGGTAAACCAATAATATAATTTTTATATTCTTTAAATGAGTATAAAAATATATTGAATAATTTTGGAATTGTTGGATCAAATATTCAAAATAAATGATTATGTGATAGCGTTTATTTAATAGGAAAATAAACGTTTAATGAAAAATGCAAATCCATGCATGAACTGAAATGATGATAATGATGCTAATGATATGTAGACTAAACCTAGTCTATATGAAATGTCCTTGATGAAATGTTCATGAATTCGCAGCTAAACCATTAAGGTTACGCGAATTTGATACTCGTAAATCTATTTTACGATAAATGATGAAATAGTGAGACTTGAATAGAAATTTTCTCCGGAAATGAATAGTGTTTCGTGAATAGTAAATTTTGAAATACGTTCTCCGAATATTACTTCGAGTTCGAAAACAGTGAATAGTAAAATTTTGAATAGTAACTGGTGAATAGTAAATTCCCGAGATGAATAGTAAATTTTAAAGTTTGTAAAATGACCTGAAATTACGAATTGTCACATTCGCCCAACCAAAAAGGAATTCAGTCCCTGAATTCAGTCCATGTTAGGTTCTACCATGTTATCGGTGAAAGGTGAGAATATTTGAGTCGCATTGGGTTATCCAATGTTTTCTGAATCGTACCACGCCCTTCCAAGACGGGACTTTGAACATAAATTTGTTGCCAACTTGAAATTCTAATGGTTTGCGACTTATGGAACATACTTTCAATATTTTGCGTCGTACATCGACGTAGCTTATCTAGCTATATGTTGTTATTTGTAAAGCTGACTTTTTGATTTGTATGATTTCTTTGTTGTTTCATAAATGAGTCATTAACTAGTGAGTTGGACTTTCTTGATTTTTTCCCGTAAATAAGTGATTGACGCCTCAACCATAGAGTGCATCAATTGGTGTAGTCAACATGTTCAAGTGCTAACTATTGTTGTAAAGTAACTTGTTCGATGAAGAATGATTTGCCTACTCATTTCTAGAAAATTACACATGCCTTGAGTATATCTTTTAATGTTGGAATTGTTCTCTCGCTCTAACCAGTGAGATGAAGATAATATGTGGTAATCATGTCCTAGTAGGTTCCATGGGAATCCTGATATGATTGTCAGAAACCTAAGGTGAATCGAATAGCTTATAATAGGTACAACTGGAATTGATACCACGTGTCTCTTGCCAAATTTCAACATGTTAAGTCTGTCGAAAAGGAACTTATAGAAATGAATAGATTATGGGTAACAATTGTGATTCCTCGCGTTTCTTGTCCTAGTGAATGTCATGACTTGAATCTTACTTGCCTAAGGTGTTTAATCTCCATGACTAAAATGTTTATTGTTTGATGATGACTCTCTTAATTTCTCTTATCGAAATATTTCCACGCTCTATGTCATAAAGTCACAAAACCTTAAATGTTTAAGTGATGTAGTGTAGTGATTGATTTCCAAGATTTGTCCCGATATTGAGTGCTTCTAAAATATTTCATCACTTAGATTGTTATCATGCTAGCCATAAAATAGATATCACATACTATACCAAGGAATGTTTGTTCTAATTTCACTTGTAGATGGAGAGTCATTGATTGTTCGATATGTTTAAACCTGTTGCATCTCTTAATATGAAAGTGAGGTTATCCGTAATTTCTAGAGAACACAATGCCTTAGGGAAAGTGTATATCGATAACCTTAGTTTAACCAAATTTTCCTTTAAGGGAAACTCGTTGTAGGGAAGTTCACATACTGTTGAAGCCATGTTTAGCGAAATGTTCACGTAGTTTCGTTAAAGACTTGGTTTGTCCCTATAGTGTTACTTAGTGTGTGTATTGCCTACTAAATCTTGTAATTCTGGTCTAGCTAGTACTTTTGAAATGATATAATTTGGCTTCTAGTCCAAAATAGTGGTTGGAATGTCTCGCTCATGTCTTTAAGATTTTTATTGAGTTTTGAAAGATCTCACTACCTACTTCTAGTACTTGTTGGAAATTCCGAAATCCTTTCATTGTTTTCATGTATCGAGGAATCCTCCTCATAGATTGTATAGGAAACCTTTCCTAAAAAGGTCACTCGTCAAATCCTAACCTATCGGTTGAGTGAGGATGAATAGCGTGAGGCTCCTATAGAGTGTTAACAAAAGAAATGTTTATGAACAATTTATCCGATTACAAAGCTTTGCTTTTGAGTGAAGATTGTTTTCATGACATAATTCTTCCTAAATTATACATAGGTGATCAAGCCATGTATAATCAAGGACAAATGATGTGATGCTTGGTTTTGTTGAAATGGTATTATGTTCCTCCGAAGTTTTAAATGGTATTCAACGTTTTGCTTTGTGAGATAATGGCTCAATAATTTTCGTGAGTAACATGAAAATCATTTCCATGATGGTATTAAATAATTGATAAAATGACCAAAAGCCAATTGATAGGGTGGTAACGAAACAACTTTGTTTTAAAACTTTATGAAACAATGTTTCTAAGATAGTGTTAAAATAGCTCGAAATAAAATTAAGTGAAATAAGTTTATGAAATAGTAGCAGAATAACTTGAAATAAAATTTGATGAATGGTTTGTAGAATACATGGGAAACCTCATAGAATGGTAATAGTCTCCTAATTGGTCAAGAATAAAGTTGGCCTAACCCCTAGTAAGATATTGAGGTATCATCGTAAAATGATTGAAAATTGGGCAATTGGAATAAGGAATGAAATAAACAAAGGTTGTGATTATCGTGAAAATAAATGATAAAGATTACATTAGCTAGAAAGGTACTTATTATCGGCTCCTGTCTTTTATGGTGATCTAATCATGCCTCAAGTGTAGGAGTAGTAGGCTGTCTAGCAACAACAACTTTGAAACTCTCACAGTCGTCAAATCCATAAGATAGTGTAGTTTCTATAGTCTTAGTGGTAGATGGTAGTGGTGTGTCAAATTATGCACGCTTCCCAAGCGGAAAATCAAATGTATGACTAATAGGTCCACTAGGACTAAGCTTGTAAGTCCTACAAAATGGTATGATCTGTCTCAACAGAATGATAAAAATTGTCCTGATCCTACAGTGAATCAATGGTGATCGTGATGGTGTAGGTGCAACTTCGTCCTCCTAAAAGGGTTCAGTCTCATTATCTGATGTTATCAGTGTTGAGTCAACTGATGTTAAAATTGTGATAGGGAATGACAGGGCATTCTCCATGTCAAAGTGATGTGAGTATGATGGGATGGGTATTTGAAGGCATTAATGTGACAATCGATTTGAAATGAACGTAAATAACTCGCAAAATGTGCGTATGAAACTGCATGTATAGTGACTATGCACATATGATGAAATGATGAGATGCTATGATGATGTAGTTATAGTCTAGGGTCAATGATGCAACCTAATTCTCTATAACCAAACTCGATGCCAATGTCACACTTTTCCCAAATTTGTTTTGGAACGGAATGGAATTCCTGGGGATGACTGTCATAGCATCACAATCACAGTTATATTGAACGACCTAAAGTGTCGCTTGGAAAATACATCGCTTGATTTAATAAAAACATTCAGAGTTACAAAGATAGGTCCCAAATGAAAGTTACTTTGTGCGGAAAATAGGTTTGATACAAGTCAAACGATGTTTTTAAAGTATATAAATCCCATGTGAGACGCGTCGTCATTGTGACTCTATGTTATGTCCACATGCATGCCATGAAGTGAAAGCCTTAGTTACCTGAAAATACATTGCTAAAAGTGTCAACACAAAGGTTGAGTGAGTTCATAGAGTTTATGTATATGCATAATACGACTACCACAAGTATAAGTTTGTATGACAATGATGTCACAAAAATGATACAATTGCAATAAGCCCATGACACCGAACTAGACGATCATGATGTTCGCCCCAACCGAGTGTTTGCCAAACAACTCAAATAATGATATTAAATGAAATGCATCCGTTTAACCAGTTGGCATCCACTAAACCGGATGGAGGAGTCACCCTCGATAGATCTATCCACTAACCCTCGCTTCTATGAAATTAACGGTTCATGTTATATAATGGGGACATTCAATTGGCATGAGGTAACTTAAGCAATGTAATGAATTTGAATATACTTGGGCTCGCATAAAAATAATGATGTGCAATGTATTCTCCCCCGTGGGTTTGAAATAAAGTAAAAACTTGAATTAATCGGGGCTATGAAAACTCACCTGTTGCAATGATATTGATGATATAATGGCAATACTAAAATGAGGCGCAACCTCTGACCGTGAGCTATTATGAATGATATGCTCTATGATAAGTTATGATGTAATTTTATGCATGCAATTCCACATGTAATCTATACCACTTGTACGCTTTTGAAAATAGAATTTATCGTCGAAATATATGTTTATGACATCTCGTCATGTTATAAAATACTTTACAAGTATTTATGTTGAAATGATATCTTACGATAGTCATTTAATGATTTATTGTGAAATTATAACTTTTCGTCGTAAAATAATGTCGTTGAAATTTCATGAAAGTGACAAAACGGCCTCGAAAAGCTAGTCGTAAAATGGTGCACGTCGAGCATTAGGAAACGAACTCAACGGTTTTGGGAAGCTTGTATCAATATCTCAAAGTTTTAGCATTTAAGTTTTATTATAGAGGTCTCGATCACGGAGAAAAACATAGGTAAAGTAGGGTACTTGTATCCAAAATATTGTTTAAGGATGGTTTTCGGCAAAGTTTGAGTGACCGTAATTAATTCATTACAACTGACCATAGACAGCGGTCGGACATTTTAAAATATACTGGCGAACTTACTTTACTAGCAGACATCACTTTATAAAAGTTCTACAGAATGTTAAAAACGATCTTCAACATGGTCACTTGTTTTGCCGTAATACTTGTCTATTAGAAATATAATAGTTTTTCTTATATAATAAAGTTACGGCAACTTTGTTAAATCACGTGTAATTTAATCGTTACAAGTCCGTTTTCTATGTTTTATATGTCCTCGGAATCGTAATAATATATACTAATATATTTTTGATAAGTCGACACAATTTATAACAGTTAAGACTCATTTTTGACTCGTAAAAAGTCGAGACAGCATGCTGAATTTTTCTGAAACAATTAGTTTTCGTCGTCAACTTGAAAAATTCATAACTTCTTCGTTATAGCTCCGTTTTAATCCGTTCAAGCGGCCACGTTTTCGTTTTAAAGTGTATTTTCTAAATATCTAGCCCAAAAATTTTTATCTACTGTCGAGATTTCCATATTTTCAAAATATGGACAGACCCTTATATATAGTTGTCGAAATGAGTTTTTATCGCGCAAAACCTATTCTAACCAATTCAAAACAACTCCGAAGCTATTCAAATCCTACCATACACCTTCTTAGGGTGTCATGGGTTCCTAGAAATCACCAAAAGTGATATGTTTCAAGGAATAATTTATAGGATGATTATAATTGATAATAGGTAATAAAAACACTAAAAGTGGTATAAACTCATATGTAACATGCATGATTCTTGCAAAAATGACGAAATAACATAAAGATAAATATGAAAGAATTATGATGATCATGAAATGCTTACTTGAATGATGTTGAAGAGTTTTTGAGCTAAAACCTTAATAAATCTTTAGGTTTTTATTTCAAAACCTTGAAATAGATTAATAATAACACTTGATAAACACTTGAGCTAGGAAAAATTTGATGTTCTTCATGTTTTCTTGGTCATGGCCGAACCATCAATGGGGAGGAGAGGAGAGAAAATTTTTTGGTTTACACCTTCAATGTGTGTGATGTATGTTTTTTGCAAATAATATCTAGTATATGTTACAAATATCTAATAAGTAGCAAAAATAAAAATGATCACTTGTTGTGACTCATGTGGGGTGCCCGGCCATGAGGTGTAAAGGGGGGGGGATGAGGTGTTTTTGTTGTATAAATGTATTTAAGTGTAAGTTTCAAGTGTAATTTGTATGTATAATTAAGTATTAATTGTAGCGTTAACTAAAAATAAATTTTAACAGAACAAAATAAAATATATTGAAGCCGAAAAAATTATATAAAAATACATTTCTTACAAAAATTGAGTGAAATAATAATTATCGTGTTGAATTTACAATTAAAACCGTAGTAATTATATAAATATAACAATTTATATACAAAATAAATTGAAAACATCGGGTAAACTAATAATATAATTTTTATAGTCTTTAAATGAGTATAAAAATATATCTGAATAATTTTTGGAATTGTTGGATCAAATATTCAAAATAAATGATTACGCGATAGCGTTTATTTAATAGGAAAATAAACGTTTAATGAAGAATGCAAATCCATGCATGAACTGAAATGATGATAATGATGCTAATGATATGTAGACTAAACCTAGTCTATATGAAATGTCCTTGATGAAATGTTCATGAATTCGCAGCTAAACCATTAAGGTTACGCGAATTTGATACTCGTAAACCTAGTTTACGATAAATGATGAAATAGTGACACTTAAATAAAAATTTTCTCCGGAAATGAATAGTGTTTCATGAATAGTAAATTTTGAAATACGTTATCAGAATATTACTTCGACTTCGAAAACGGTGAATAGTAAAATTTTGAATAGTAACTGGTGAATAGTAAATTCCCGAGATGAATAGTAAATTTTTAAAGTTTGTAAAATGACCTGAAATTACGAATTGTCACAACTACCAATCATTCCTCTATATTTAGTGTTATCTACGGATTCACCTTCTTCGTCCTTGGTGAGTTTAGTGTCCGAGGACATAGGTGTTTTAGTTGGTTTGGAATCTTCAAGGCCAAATTTCTTAAGCATGTCTTTTATATATTTAGATTGGTTAAAGAAAATGCCATCTTCTAGTTGTTTAATTTGAAGTCCTAGAAAGAAGTTTAACTCACCCATCATACTCATTTCAAACTTGTCATGCATGATTTTAGAGAAATCATCACATAGTTCTTGACAAGTTGATCCGGATATAATGTCATCAACGTATATTTGAACAATGATAATTTGTGATTCCTTTTTCTTGGTAAAAAGAGTATTATCTACTAATCCTATAGTGTATTTGTTATCAATAAGAAAAGTCTTAAGACGGTCGTACCAAGCTTTAGGTGCTTGTTTAAGGCCGTATAATGCTTTCTTGAGTTTGAAGACATGATGTGGTTTCTCAAAGTCGGTAAAACCGAGAGGTTGAGCAACATACACTTCTTCGTTAATAAACCCATTAAGGAAAGCACTTTTAACATCCATTTGAAATAATTTAAAGTCATAAGCACATGCATAAGCAAGTAATATTCTAATAGATTCAAGTCTAGCTACCGGTGCATAAGTTTCATCATAGTCAATTCCTTCTTGTTGATTATAACCTTGTGCAACAAGCCTAGCTTTGTTTCTAGATACTACACCATTTTCGTCCATTTTATTTTGAAAGACCCATTTTGTTCCAATTATAGTTTGATCTTTGGGTTTTGGAACTAGTTTCCAAACATCATTTCTAACGAATTGGTTTAATTCTTCTTGCATGGCAATAACCCATGATTCATCTTTTATTGCTTCATTTATGGTTTCGGTTCAATGGTGGATACAAAACAAAAATAATTACTTTGATTTTGGGCTTGTGACCTTAAGGTTCTTTGATTAAGTTGTCCTATGACTTTTTCTAAAGGATGAATTTTAGATTCTTTGATGTTGACAATTTCCTTATTTAATGATTCATCTTCCTTGTTATTATTAATTTGACTTTCTATTATTTGACTTTCAACTAAGTCATCATCAACCAAAGGTGATGTCTTAGAGGGAGGTGGACTTTCGTCAAATGTTATGTTCAACGATTCCTCGACTATCATTGTTTCTTTATTTAGGACAATGTAAGCTTTACTAGTTTGAGAGTAACCAAGAAATACACCTTCATAAGACTTTGGGTCAAACTTGGTGAGATAATCCTTAGTATTAAGAATAAAGCATTTACAACCAAAGACTCTACAATATCCTAACGTTGGCTTTTTACCTTTATAAAGTTAATATGGTGTTTTGTTTAAGAAATGACGTATTAAGACTATATTTAAAATATATGTAGAAGTGTCAACGGCGTTACACCAAAACTTTTGAGGAATGTTTTGTTCATTAAGCATTGTTCTACTCATTTCTTGAATTGTTCTATTTTTACGTTCTACTACTCCATTTGATTGAGGTGTTCGTGGAGTGGAAAAGTTATGTGTTATACTATTTGTATCACAAAAGTTTCCAAATTGAGTTTCGTTGTCAAATTCACGACCATGATCCGTTCGGATCGACACAATTTTGACACCTAGAAGATTTTGAATTTTCTTGCTAAGTATTTCAAATTTATCAAAAGCTTCATTTTTGGTTTTCAAAAACAATGTCCAAGTAAACCTTGAGTAATCATCTACTATGACCAAAGTGTATAAGTTGCCTCCGTAGCTTCTTATAGCGGATGGTCCAAACAAGTCCATATGTAATAATTCTAGACACTTAGATGTGGACACCATATTTTTAGATTTGTGACTACTATGGGTTTGTTTACCAATTTTGCAAGCGTCGCAAAAGTGTTGATCATATTTTAGTTTTGGTAAATTTCTAACTAACGCTTTTGAAGATAGGTTTTGTATAAGTCTCATATTAGCGTGACCTAAGCGTCTATGCCAAAGAGAAGAGCTATCGTCTAATGTTGTTAGGCAAAGTTTGTCATTATATGTTTTATCTATCTTCATGACGTATATGTTATTTTTCCTAACTCCTTTAGCTATGGTGATACCATCTTTTAGTATTTTACTACCATTTTCATCAAATAGTACTTTATACTTTTTATCACATAATTGGCTAATACTAAGTAGATTGAATCCTAACCTATCCACATGAGCAACATTTTCAATAGTTAGGGAGTTATGAGCAATCGTACCTTTGCCAATAATTTTGCTTTTGAGATTGCTACCAAAGGTGACATTACCTCCGTCATACTCTTGGTATGATGAGAAGAGACTTTTGTTGCCCGTCATGTGTCGTGAGCATCCACTATCTTTTATCCATTCATCAGGTTCCAATCCAACTTTCAAGCATACCTAAGAAGCAAATAACTCAAGCATTTGGTCCCCAATATCTCATGGGTCCGTTTGGGTTAAACATACCATTTATTTGATTCATGTATGGAAACGATGGGTAAGAGTTCCATGGCATGTAATCTGAGTTTGATATGGTCTAGGAAAGTTTTGATTCCAACCGTTGTGTTGGTAGTTGGGTTGTACGTTGTGGTTGCTCTTAGGAAAGGGGAGTTTGGCAAAAGGAGTTTTATATCGTTGTTGAGTAGTTTTTATCTAAATTCATTTTGACAAGTCCTACTCGATGTAACTTGGTTTTAGTTTAACACTATCATTGGTTTTCTTTGTTATTTTAACAAATTCATGACGGTCCGTATTGAACATTACATTCTGCTGAGGTACCCACGGCACCATTTTGCACAACGGACGGAACCCTTATTTTGGTTCCGTCGGTCCGTGGTTTATCTTTACGCAGCAATTTTGACAGAATGTTCGTCTTTTCGGCCGTTTTGTTTTGACTCTTTGGAATTAATACTTCATTAAAACCTAGCCCATTCATGTCTCCTGGTGTTTTATGGATTTTAACTATTTCATCGGCAAGATCGATGTTTTTGTTAAACCTTTTAAACTTAGAATTATTTTCGATTAGAACATCTTGTGTGAGCTTTAGGTTTTCTATTTCAAGTTTAAGCTCTTGACATGATTTACAATCATCGTCATTTGCTTTTCCTTTTTCAAGTCGTTTTGCTTTTTCTTTTAACTCATAAACTTCATTTTCCAAAAATTCCTTTTTGGTTTTAAAAATTTATTTTTAGTTATGATTTTTAGACTTAGCTCACACAATTGATTGTATTGTCTTTGCAAAGTGTCATCATCAATAGAAGAATAAGAAGAGTCGGAAAGTACCTCATTTGACTCATGTGCCATTAGAGCGATCTCTTCCTTGCTTGATTCTTCGTCGTCTTCACTATCACTCCAAGCACCACTTACAAAAGCTCGTTGAGTTTTGCTTTTAGGGGGCTTGGGACATTCTCCTATGAGGTGACTTGCATCACCACATCTAAAACATTTTCTTTCACCTTTACCCTTCTTGTCATCCCGATCTTTTCGGAATGACTTCTTTTCTTCTCGAGGTTGTCTTACGAACTTTCCTCTTCTTCTAAAGAACTTCTTAAAATCTCTAACGGCCATGGCATATTCCTCATCTTCACTACAGGAGCAAGATTCGTCATCATCACTTGATTCCGCTTTTTGCTTTTAGAGCAACGGATTTGATCTTCTCCCTTTTTCCTTTGATGATCTCCGAATCTTTCTCCATCACCATTTAGTGTACTTTGAGGTTACCGATCAACTCGTCTAGTGACATTATTGAGTGATCTTTTGATTCCTCAACGGTCACTTTAGCTCTCCATTTGGGATGGAGTGCTCTAAGAAATTTCTTGACAAAGTTCTTACTACGAAAAGATTCATCAAGTTCTTTAAGTGATGTAATAATAGTATTAAAGCGAGCAAAGCCACAATCAATGGTTTCATCTACAGGGATAACAAATTGTTCATATTGTTGAACAAGAAGATCAATTTTGTTATACTTGACTTGTGAATTACCTTGATGTGTAACAATTAAAGATTCCCAAATATCTTTGGCGGTTTCACACATAAAAATTCTTTCATATTCTTTTCTAGGTAAAGCATTATAAAGCATCATTTTAGCTTCATTATTTTTAGCAACTAATTTCTTTTGTTCATCAACAGAAATATCCTTTGTTGTAGAACTAAAATCCCTTTAACAATAATAAACCAAAGATCTATATCTTTTGATTTTACATATGTTTCAAAACGGGTTTTTCAATAGATAAATCCATTGGTTTCAAAGAGTGGTGGTCTTTGCATAGATTGCCCTTCTTTAAAGTTTTCAGAATCCATGGATCGTTTCAAGTTTATAAAATACAGATTATTTTAGAAATTCTTGAGCAACGAGGCTCTGGTACCAATTGTAGAAAACTAGAAGGGGGTTGAATAGTTTACCAATTAAAATCTTGTTTTGAAACTTATTGAAAAGATCAATTGATATTGATCTTAGATATGTTAATGAAATATGCAAGCAATATGTAAAGAGTAAATAAGGAAAGAAATGATCAAACCACAACTAGTTGTTTATAATGGTTCGGTCTACAAGGATTCTTTTTCCTTGCCCTACTCCACTCCTCGAGTCTCACACTCGAGAGTTTAACTTCACTAGTCAACAAGCTCCTTTGTTGGAATCACTCCTAAACCTTATTCAAGTGTTAGTTACTCATATGTAATAGTTAGCTTATTATGGCCTTTATGTTTGTTATTAGCCTTAGGCTTATGTAGAAGGCCCATAAGCCTAGGCCTAGCCCAATAAGGAAAGGAAGGGAACTAGGAGTGTTGCCCTAGCTTCCCTCCTATAAATACCCCTTGTAAACCTTCATTTGAAGGTTGGTTGTTCAAGTTATTCTCTTTCACTCACCTCTACGCATAACCGTTTCATACTATCGTGTGTGTGTGTTTGGAATCTTGTTCAATCGCCTCTCTATCTTTCTATTAAGCTTGTGTGGTAAAACTAGTGACCTAACAGTGGTATCAATCGCCAAATAGTTGGGTGTACTCGTTTGTTTTTTTTGAAGTTTTTGGTTTGGGTCTACAGCGTAAAGATAACGCATTCTTTAGCTCTCAAAAAACTTGTTTTTACACTTTTAATCCAAGATTCTTGTACTTTCAACGTTTTAAGGTGTTAAAATACTTGTTTTGGCAAAAAGTTTCAAACTTTATGCGTGGATCATTGTTTTTGAACTAGTTTTTATTCGTGGGTGTCATTCTACGCATAACTGTTTTGAGTGCTTTGGATCATCAAGTTTCACACTTTTGTGTTATTTTGGTGTTATTGAAGCTATTTCATCACACAAAAATTGGTTTAGAAACATCTTTGGGCAAAATCAAAATTACGAGTAATCCTACGCGTATTGAAACCCTAAAATTACGCGTAAGATTATCCTTGGTTTGATCTTCATTTTCGTGGTTTATTCCGTGTTTTCTTACTTGGATAAGTCCGAAAATACGTCGACTTTGGATATCTTTTGCATTGTGATAGTGTAAAAGATCATTTGGGATAAAACCCTAAAATTACGCGTAAGTTCAACTTTACGCGTAGAAATCCTATGCCTAAGATTTTCTTACGCCTAAGCCTTGTCTTACGCATAAGCTAAATCCTACGCCTAAGTTTCTACGCCTAACTTTGTTGTCTACGCATAACTTTAGCCTTTTCTCCCTGCTTACGCGTAAGCTAAAACCTACGCGTAACTCCCTATTGTTACGCGTAATTTTTGATGTTTTTACGCATAAGTGCTACTTGGTTATTGTTTTTCTACCTAAGGATACTTCATCAACAAAGGTTCATTCGACTACAAAGATCCATTTTACCAACACAAGTTTATCAACATGTCACAACCACCATACTCTAACTATTTCCCTTACACTTATCCTCATCCTCAACGTCAACAACAACTAACTCCACAACATCAACAATGGAATCAACAACAAGCAATTTATCAACAACAATTTAACCAACAACATACTCCACAACTTGCTGCAAATCCACAACCTCAAATGGTTCAACCACCACCAAGTCTTCAAGCTCAACCATACACAAATGACTTCAATCAACATCCATCAAGGATCACTATGAGGGAACCCACTTGGTTTGCAAAGATGTTTGAAACTTTAAGCAGCCAACAATCAATTCATGAGGTTGGTTCACTTGATAGACCTCCAATGCTCACTCCAGGAAACTACGATCAATGGGTGATAAGGTTCTTTAGATTTTGTGATCTAAAGAAGCCACATGGAAAGTTCTTAAAGAAGGTTATCTTTGAAGGTCCTTTTGAGATGCCTACTGTCATTGTACCCGGAGATCCAAATGCCATTCCACCAAGAGATGAACAAACGAACATTGCTACTTTTGCAGACTTGAATCCTCAAGAACTTCTACACTATGAAGCGGATGAGCTTGCAATGGAATATATCCTCCTAGGATTACCAAACCTAATTCTTCGTAGTGTTGATGCTCAAAAGACTGCAAAGAAAATGTGGGATCATATTCGTCTTCTTATGGAAGGATCAGGACTCAATCAGGAAGATTTGGAATCCAAAATTTACTTGGCTTATGAACACTTCATGATTGAAACGGAGAGACACTGAGTCCTATCATCACGATTTTCAGACATCATCAATGATTTGGATAAACACAACATCCACATGCCAAGAATTGCCGTGAATACTAAGTTCCTAAGTAGTCTTGGTCCTGAATGGGAGAAGTATGTCATTTTTCTCCGTCAAGCTAAAAACATGCATCATTCTACCTACGGATTGTTGTACGATTACTTGAAGCCTCATGAAAAGGAAGTTGATAGGGAAAGGATTCTCCGTGCTCAAATTGCTCCACCCACACATCCGGAAAATCAACAACTTGCCTTATATGCTCAAACAAAATTATTCTCCTCAACCAGCAACTCAACCAATCGCTTCAAACCAACCAAACGATCTACCACATCAACCTCAACAAAATCAATTGGTTCCTTACAACAACAATGATCAAGCACTTCCTAATGAGGAATCCGATCCGTTCGAAGCATTGCAACAAGGATTTGCTATGATTGCTAATGCCTTTAGCCGTTATACCAACATATCCAACAACCGTATTTGTCCTCATCTAATACAAGGAATCAAGCTGTTGTGAACAATGGACGAGTTGAAGTTAATAATCGTGGTTATGGTGGTCGGATGGGTGGTCAAGGGTTTAATGATGTGGGTAGGAATAACAATAGAGCTCAAGTGGTGGAACAGGGAAATGCTCAGCATGGGTTGAATGGTCTTCGATGCTACAACAGCAATGAGAAGGGACACCTGGCTAATGCATGCCCAAAGCCAAGGACTAAGGGGCAGTGCTTATTTCAAAGAGGCTCTTCTTTTGGCTCTTAAGGATGAAGGTGGTGGAACTCTCACAGACAAAGAAAACGAGCTTTATGGCAAATGCTGACTGCTTAGATGATGATATGGAGGACTTGCAGGCCAATGCACGGTGTATGTTGATGGCTAATATGCAGGAGTTACACATGAGTGACACAGCCAAGGCCCAGGTGTATGACCGATGGCTTGTCTCAGTACCCGAACAAACCATATTTATCTCTGATCTCATATCTCCGCCAACATCCGCATCCGGCAAGGCTCAGAATGTTCAAAATGAGTCATCCACATCTCATTCCGACGATTTTCAACTAGACACCGTAGTTATATTTGACGATCAAGATGACCAACCGGTTTCCCTTGATAATCAAATTGACTCCGTGGTCATACTTGAGGATCTCCGTAATGATCATGTTGAGACTCACGTTGAACACGCCAAACTTTTGCCTCATTCAGATTTTGCTCGTTTAATACAAGACCAACAAACCATAGTGGAAGAATGTCATGCCATTAATCAGGACTTGAAATGCAAAATGCACTGCATTAACCAAGGATTTTGAATGTTTACAAAAGCAACTCAACTTTTTCAAAACTCAAGAAAAACGTGAAAACGGTTTTGAAGGAGCCTTTGCCAAATCTTATCAAAATGAAAAATATTTAGAAAGACAGATGCGTGATCTAGCCGCTTCGAAGAATGCTTTGTTGTCCGAAATAGAACAACTGAAACATGAACATAAAAAGCAAATTAACACTCTCAACTTGGAAAATCAAAAGCTAAAATGAGTTGTTAACTTGTCAAAACAGTTCTCTGCATACAAAAAGCATTCAACGAAACGAATAGATGATCATCTTGAAGAAATCATCGGCTTGCAAACAAACTTAAAGAGTTTAAAACTGTTGTTTACAAACATGGCGAGTCGGTCCCAGCCATTGAAAAGTTTACTTTAAAACCCAATCCAAATGGATATGGACCGAATCTTGCTGATTACAAACCTAAGCTTTCAACCAATGCATTCAAACCAAATCTGAAGTTTCGTCACAGAATATAAAGTTGATAATTCTGTTATGAATGTTGTTGAATATCATCGTCAAGAGGAATTAGATGCATAAGACGAGAGTCGATCAAAATTAGAAAAAGTTGTTTACAACAAACCTTTTAACTATTCAAAAGCGGTCACTTTCGTCACACCAACGGATTCTTCTAACACACCAAGGGTTATCATCAAAACAACTGAGTCTTCTAATGTTAATCCCCAACCAGATTATGCACAAACTTATGGTCCTTTACCTTCCATCAGTAAAGTAAATTCAAAACCTCGAAAATCGAAAAATTCTTAGATATTTTGACATCTTCATGGCTGACCTCAAAATTTTACAACATGAGATTGAATATCGTTCTGAAATCAAAATTGATCACTTTCAATCGCCTCTCGGCGAGAACAAAGAGACATTTTCAGAAAAATCTTTTACCTAATGTTAAAAATTTGAAAAATTGTGCATTAGCCTGGGAAAAGGATTTTCATAAGGAACTTTGAGTGATGAAGGTCGTGTTTGAGAAAAGCAAACATCTATTTCTAATACTAAACGTAAAAAGAAACTGTTGAGAAAAGATGTTGATCGACTCTTGGAAGATGTCATCTGTGCTGATGTCCATAATGTTGTGCTAGATAATTCTTTGTCATATGCATTTGATCATACCTCTGCTGATATCTTGTTGAATCCGTGATAAATGTTGAGAACAACGATAATGTGCTTCGGATCGAGTCCTTAAAAGTTGAAAACAAACGATTGTCAAACGAACTTTCAAATGCAATACGTCGTCTTAATTGGTGTCAAAAAGATATTCACGATCAACAACATACTTTTCAACACAAAATCTCCAAGTTGCGTGCAAAATCTTATGATCCTAAAATTGAGCAACTGGATGATCAAAACGTGTCTTTTAAGTGTCAAATCTCAAAATATGAACAAGAACTTTTAAAAGTTCAAAAGGAATATGGTGTCATATTTGATTTACTCAAAAAGACTCGTGATGAAGCATCAAATGAACTTGATAATTATCTTGCACACACTAAGGAAGTTATGCATTTTCTTTGGAAATGTTGGTCACGAAAATCAAGATCGATTCACACTATCATCAAGTTAAGAGAAATGTTAGGAAAGTATGAACAACTTCCGCAACCATCATTAAGAGATTAGCACCAGTAACACTTAGTACTCATGAACCTAGAATCTCTACTCCCCAAATCACAAGTAGCTAACGTGCTTCCTTCTACTGAAACAGGAATAGTTGAGCCTTTTCCAAACGTCCGCACTTCACCGCCTAGGAGCACTCAATCGAAGAATAGGAAGTTGCGACCTAAGAAAAGATCAATCAAGAATGCTAAAGTAGAAGAACACCCTAGGACTATGAATAAGACTCACGTTGCATCCACTATAGATATTGGTCGGCAAATGTAATAGAAATAGTGATGTAACGAATGCTAAACCGTTAAGTACTTTTGATATTCATCGATGCACCTTGTGTTATTTGTGGTAAAAGTATGAATTTTGATTGTCATGATAAATGTGTTGCTAAAGCTATCATCTCTCGTTTAAGGAATCCTAAGAACCGGAATACCTCTAGGCCCACTAATCTTTCTAAGTCTCTGCTTGGTAGACCGCCATCTTTAGATTCTAAGAAACGCATTGTTGTCCCTGTAGCTCCATTTTCACCTCCTAGGAATGTAGTACCACCTAGTGCATTCACTAAGACTAAAGCAAAGAGTAGTTATAGATGGCAGAAATGGATATATAACACACTAGGATTTAAGTGGATACCTAAAGCTATTGATGTGTGTATATCTACTATAACTACTCCGGAACCCTCTAACATTTCGGGTTCCACATCTACTTCTATTCCATCTGTCGCTCTGCGGGTAATGCACGGGTGATACGATCATTCTGGATTGTTGATAGCGGATGTTCCCGACACATGACAGGCAATCTTAAACTGTTATCAAACTTTATTGCAAAGTTCATTGGCACTGTCAGGTTCGGGAATGATCACTTCGCGGCTATCATGGGCTACGGAGACTATGTCAATGGGAACATCGAAATTAGCAGGGTTTACTATGTGGAAGGCCTCGGTCATAATCTGTTTTCAGGAGGTCAGTTTTGTGATGGAGATTTGGAGGTTGCTTTCAGGGAGAAAACTTGTTTCATTCGTGATCTACAAGGAAATGACCTTATGTCCGGATCGTAATTCTAGTCTCTACACTATCTCTATGAAAGACATGGTTGCTTCATCTCCCATATGTTTACTTTCAAAGGTAACATCAACAAAATCCGGCTATAGCACGTCGTCTCTCACATCTAAACTTTCAAACCATCACCAACCTTGCTCGACACAAACTAGTTGAAGGACTCCCGCGATTTCGGTATTCTAAAGATCACCTTTGCTCCACTTGTGAACAAGGCAAAAGCACTCGTGCTCATTTTCCTTCAAAGGTGGAACCGCGACTCGGCATGTGCTTCATCTTCTTCACATGGATTTGTGTGGCCCGATGCGCGTGCAAGCGATCAATGGCAAGCTACATCTTAGTAATTGTTGATGACTATTCACGCTGGACTTGGGTCTACTTTCTTTGAAGCAAAGATCAAGCTCCACAAATGATCATCACCTTTCTCATGAAAATACAAGTTCACTCACGAAACACGTTCGACTAATCGAGAGCAGATAAAGCCTGAATTTGTTAATCAAACTCTTCGTGAATTCTATGAGAAAGTGGGAATTGAGCATCAGACATCTATTGCACGTACACGGAACAAAGCGGGTTGTTGAAGAGCGAAACGAGCGTTAGTGGAAGGCGCAAGAACAATGTTAATCAATGCTAAACTTCAGGATTACTTATGGGAGTTGTATCTCTTGCATGCTATACTCAAAACCGTTCTATGATTACAAAACGCCACAACAAAACACCTCTCGAGCTTGTCCATAGAAAACCGAATCTAAAACACTTTCATGTATTTGGATCTCTTTGCTATCCGAATAATGATCGTGATGACTTTGGAAAGCTCAAAGCCAAAGCTGACATTGGAGTCTTTATTGGATCTTGTGATAATTCAAAAGGTTTCGAATCACGGAATCGTCGTACAAAGCGGTGATGGAAGCGATTCATGCTCATTTTGATGAACTTCGGGAATGGCCGAGTATACTGACTTAGAACCGGTCACAACGCTTAAACTTCCCCCAAACCCCATCATCGGTGAACAAAGCCCCGACTTTCGTCAACAAATGGAAGGTTATTTGCTCATTGGCGATATTGATGAGCGTGCTCGGGTGTATCCGTTGTTTCATTGCTCAACGATAATACTCTTATACATACACACCTGCTACAACAACTCATGTTGAAGATGCACCTACACGATTGACTCCACCACAATAGTTGAACAAACCGCTTCCAACAATGATGAAACTGGCGATGATGTTACGATGAGTACCCCCACTGCAGATTTTGATCCAAATCGTTCTTCAACCCGTTTGCTAATGAGATCTGCACGGATGTCGCGGAATCTTCAACAAACCATTTGAATCCTCGGAATGCACAATGTATACCAACATCAACCCTCCACACATAGATGGACGAAAGACCATCCTCAGGAAAACATTATTGGCAACCCGAATCAACCAGTCGTTACAAGACAGCGTCTTCACACAACGGTGAACATTGCATTTATGCACTCAGCATGCGCCAATCTGAACCTAAAAACATCAAAGACGCAATGACAAAAGACAGCTGGATTGAATCCATGCAAGAAGAACTCAACCAATTCAAACGTCTTGAAGTATGGGGCGGTTGAAAGACCAACGAGTCTCGTCATTGGTCTAAAATGGATTTGGAAAAACAAATTGGATCTTTGAAGGAATGTTATCGGAATAAGTCCGTCACGGTGGCTAAGGGTTATCGTCGGGGAAGAGGTATTGACTTTGAAGAATCTTTTGCTCGGTTGCTCGTCTTGAGAACATTCGGATATTTCTAGCGTTAGCGGCTCATATGAATATGGCGGTCTATCGGATGGATGTCAAAGCTGCGTTTCTCAATGGACAACTTAAAGCGGTTTATGTCGATAACCGGATGGATTCGTTGATCACGAGTTTCGAATCCATGTCTACAAAGCGAACAAAGCTCGTATGGTCTCAAACAAGCTCCTCGGGCATGGTGCGATAAGCTATCATCCTTCCTCATTGCTAATAATTTCACCAAAGGTTCGGTTGACCCAACTCTTTTATACAATATCACAGGGAACATATCTTAATTGTTCAAATTTACGTGGATGACATCATTTTGGGTCTACACATAAAAAGTTTTCAATCGCTTTTGCAAAACTAATGAAGAAAAATTTTGAAATGTCCATGATGGGTGAACTTACATTCTTTCTAGGATTGCAAGTTCATCAATCACCCTGTGGTATTTTCTTGAGTCGATCAAATATGCCCTTGAATTGTTAAACAAATTTGGAATGAAAACCAGTGACACCTATGCCACACCAATGGCTCATACCAAGAAGCTAGGCGCTGATTTACATGGGAAATTGGTGGACCCTACAAAATACCGTAATATTATTGGATCTCTCATGTATCTAACGACTAGCGACTGATATTGTCTTTGCCGTTTATCTATGCTCCGTTATCGGTCGCGACCAGCTGAAACCCACCTCTCTGAGGCTAAAAGAATCCTCCGATACATAAAGGGAACCATTAACTTGGGAATTTGGTATCCGAAGGATTACGGTTTTGAACTAATCGCTTTTAGAGGCCGACGCGCGGGATGCTTAGACTCACGGAAAAGCACTTGGGAGCTTTACAATTTCTTGGTGATAGCGGTGTCATGGCGAAGAAGCGAGGATTGTACATCATTTGTCCTCAACGAGCGAGAATATGTAGCCATGTCGTCATGTTGTGCTCAAGTCATCTGGATGAGAACACAACTCAAAGACTATGGTTACGTATTTGTGAGAATCCCGATGTCTTTGCGACAATGGAGTGCCATTGCAATCTCGTGCAACTCGGTTCAGCACTTTCGAAATCAAAGCACATCGATCTTGATATCATTTCATCAAGGATCACGTGGAGCAGTCTTGTTGAATTATATTTTGTGGAGTCGAGAATACCAATTGGCGGATCTTCTCACCAAAGCCTTGCCTCCCGCTAGGTTTAATGAGTTGGTCCAACGGATTGGTATGAGGTGTTTGACTCAAGAGGAATTGGATGACCTCCTAAAACAGTCTTAAAAACTGTCAAACACCAAAATCTCTTTTGTAAATAATTTTTCAAAAACAAAATACAAAAATATAAAATCCGATAAAACAACAAAAATATTCTTCTATCTATTTTCTTTCAACATTGCAAGTACATTTCTTCCGTAAACACTATAATCTTTTCATTTTTTTGATCAAGTGTTGAGGGGAGAAATAAAACTGCTTGTTTCAAAACATCATTGTACTTGCATGTTATCATATCTCGGTTGTTTCTTTTAACAAATGGTGGTAAATTTTTACGTACAATGACACTCCTCGGACTAAATTTATAACCTTTCATTATTTCTTAAGTCGAGGGGAGTGTCGTCAAGTTTCTTTCTTAAAATCTTTGTTTGGTAACCAAAATGGAAGTTAAATGGCTTTGTTTGAAAAATGAAAAAAGGTGGAGGGACCAAAAGCTGTCAAAATTAAAGTTATTTTTAATAAAACCCCCACCTAACTTTCACTTCACATTTATTACTCAAAACCTAAACCATCCTACATAGAATTCATTCAAAATCCGTGTTTGGATCATCATTTTGTAAGTGATTTCATGTACAACATGTTTTTAGCAATGGTTTTGAATTTTCAAAAATT
>OU343225.1:116651064-116737531 GCA_910596185.1 Chrysanthemum makinoi
AACTCTAGGTCACTTCATATGTATAATAGCACTATTCTATGTTTTGGATGATTAATAGTGATCCTCCAAATATAGAGGATATTGATTAATGCTTCAAAATTTACTTTGATCTACATATTGTTGGAAAATTTAGTTCACTTGTGGGATTAGTTCACACTTGGTTTTGGGTAAGGAGGTACAGAGTGTACACCTATGAGGTCCCTGAACACCCTGACTCAATAGTGGTTAGTGCTGCTAGTGTATTGGTTACTACTGTTAGTGTAGTAACTGATGGTTCCTGCTGGTAGTGTATTGGTTACTGCTGCTAGTGTAATGGTTCCTACTGATAGTGTTGCAGTGATTAATTTGTAACAACTTTGACTCATTCAAGTGGTACATGATGCTTTATGACCACGTTTAATTGGTCATGTAACCACTATTCCTATGATAATGGAGGCTTATTATGGGTGATTAATTGGCTGTTAATCATTCATAAAGTCCATTGACTAAAAGTGAGTATTCTCTACTATAAATAGAGATGGACTTCATCAGCATGAAGATACTGAGAAATATACATAACCAGGAGAAACAAACTGAAAGCTTAAACACTTATAAGCGCAAGGGTTATTGATTGTGTCTAATTTAATAACTAACATTTGGTCTTATCTCAAGTAGATATTCGTATAACCCAGGCATAGGGTCGAATAGTTTACTTTGGAAAGTGATTACACGATTCCAAGTGATATCCGATAACCACCTAGTGGTATTGCTGCTGACTTTGATTATCTTACCCTGCTGTTGGGCGAATAACCACCAACAATCAAAATAAACTATTTGTGATAATCAATGGTTGTTGCTGCAATGAAACACATGGCTTCAAATTTTGCCAAGCTGGACAAGTTTGAAGGGGTGGACTTTAGGAGATGGCAGTAGAAGATGCACTTCTTGCTGTCAAGCATGAGTGTGGTCTATGTTCTGACCACACCTATTCTTGATGATGGGGATGATGCTCTTGTGGAGCGGTCGGGAGAATGAGCAAATGGGAGAATGATGACTACATTTGCAGAGGTTTAATTCTCAATGGTATGTCTGATTCTCTATTTGACATTTATCAGAACTTTGAATCTTCCAAAGAACTATTGGATTCCTTAGATGCCAAATATATGGCTGAGGATGCATCAAGTAAGAAGTTCCTTGTAAGTAATTTCACAAATTACAAAATGACTTATTCAAGACGAGTTATGGAACAATACAATGAACTTCTTGGAATACTTGGAAGGTTTACACAACACAATATGCACATGGATGAGGCTATTTCAGTCTCTTGTGTCATTGACAAACTCCCTCCTTTTTGGAAATATTTCAAGCATACCTTAAAACATAAAAAGGAGGAGTTAACTCTTTTTGAGTTGGGCAGTCATCTGCGCATTGAGGAATGATGAGTGCTTATTCACTCATCATTTTTACCCATCTAAGACCACAAAAACGTCTAAAAACACGGAAATATAACCAAATATACGGCAGATATCCTTGGGTGTGTTTTATGTATTTCAGTACAAGGATCAAAAAGGGGCAAAAGCGTCGCGGAATTGAGCTCGGATTGGAAAGCGTGCTTTGCAGACGGAGCCGGAAGATGATTTTCTATATTTTCAGAGCCCGGGATACATATTTGGGAGTGAGCTTGGGGAATCAGACTCAAAACCTAAACTAAACCTAAAATTACTATTCAACCCTTGAACCCAAACCCTAATGATCGTTTTACCCGTCATCAAAAATCCAAATTCATATTTCATTCCCCTAAACCTTATTTTTATTTAAAACCAATTATTTTTCAAAAACCAATCTTTATTAAAATTATTTTCTTAAAAAAAATCATTTTAAAGCAAAAATCAGAAAATACAAAAGTTTATTTTGCAAAACCTTCTTTAACCCTTTTAAAAACCCATTGAACCCTTTCATTATAACCACTTGGACCCCCCCCCTCTTAGTTTTGAACCTTCTTCTCCCTTTTTACTCAAAACAGAACAATCCCAAACCCAGTTATATGCCCGCCAAAACTCACACGCCAAAATCCCTTTGTCATGTTCTTCTTGTCTTCTCCCCAAGGTCACTCTCAACACCAGGTCTTCTTACCCCCACCCATGGCTCAAAGCCACCTTGGCAATCCTATGTGGTTTCATTGGAGCTCATAAATGGACGGCTTAGATGGCAACCCTTGGTGCCCAAGATCATTTGGATGGCTCGGATTGAACCAAAGAAACACAAAAGTACCAAGACCACTTCTGTCTCACAAAACAAACACAAGCTCAAGACTCCAAGACCTAGCTTATTTACTAGTATAAATAGTAGAGCTTGTAAGCCTTCAAAGGCACCTAGGAATTTTTAGTAGTTTTTATATCTAGTTTGTTGTTTTTAAATTGTAGTTTTCCTTTTTAATTAATGAAAAAGTTCTTATTTTCCTTACTGCTTATTTTTGCTAATAAGCACTTTAGTGCTTATTAGCTTGTTGTTCTTTATTTTCATTTCTAAGTATCATTTTTAAGGTATAAGCAAGTTTTACAAGAAAAAAATCCAAGTTAGCTCCTAAAAAAAAATCAGTTAACACCCCATAAAGGGTGTTTGGTTCATGCTTGTTTTTGTCCAAAACTGCCTTTTTTACCCACTTTGACTCCCAAAGTCAGAGTGTTATAAGGGTTAAGTAAGTTTGCAAAAGATGTTTTAATTATATCACAAGAATTTTCAAGTATTGGTTTTAAAAAAATCACTTTTCTATCACTTTCTTGCACCTGAGCAATGACATAAACTGCTGTTCAACTTCTTTAAACACCTTATTTGTCATCAAAAATGTGTCAAAATAGTTTTTCTTATATCTCCACATACCCATCTTTATATTTCCTTAGTTTATTTGCACTAGGTATTACTTTATCTTAGTTAGTTTTGCTCTCAAAAATCTGCATTTAGCCATATCAGTTTCTGTTACATGCAACCAAATAATCCAAATCCCCTCACATTTTTAGATTTTTAATTTGCTCATTACTTAACCTTAGATTCTAAAATTTGGTAGGCATCTTATTCGGTTGGTTATCTAGCTTATAGTATTTTTTATAATTTTTTGTAACTGCTTATTAGTGCTTAATTTTAGGCCCCAAGTAGCCCCCTTGGTGTTTCTTTGTCATCAGTGACAGTAGCCATTTAAGTGGCTTATTTTAGCTTTTTATTAGCTTAATTAGGAATCTTAGGAGCCTTTTAGATAATATAGATTAGGTTTACTAGTTTCTAGCTTATTTGATGCTTATTAGTGCTTATTATCTCATTGTATGCTTAATTCCCATTTTTACTTAGGATTTCCAAAAGCGCTTATTGCTCCCCTTTTTGTGTGCTTATCTCTTAGTCTTAGCTTATTAGTGGTACACAATGAAGTCTTGCCTTAATATCTTTTAAAAGTGCTCATTCAATGATTTTTCATGTCTAAAAGTTGGCTTAAAGAGTGTTTGTCTATTTTTCTGTCACAACTGTTAAAAAATAGCAGTTGAATCTGCTTATTGTGAGCTTTTTGAAAAGTTGGTTTTCATTAAAATAGCTTATTTTCATTGCATCTTTAATGTCCAAAAAGAAAAATTGAAAAAAAAAAAAAAAAAAAAAGTTGCAAAAGGTACCAAGGAATCGAACACGGACCCAGCTCCAGACACAACAAAACACTCTCAACCAACTGCCCTTGGGTCTTAGTTCAGTTTAAGGTTGCACTATTAAAGCTTTAAACAATCATTTAGTTTCTAAACTAGTAGTTTATTTAGCTTTTTAAGTGCTTATTTCAAAAAGCAGTACCACCTTTTTATATTTTTCTTAGGACTAGTAATCTTTAAAGTATTTTCTGTAATTTCCTCAGATTTTTATAAATTAGTTTAGTATTTTTTATAATTAAATTAGATTTTAATTCATAATAAATAATTTATAAGTCAAAAAAATACCCGGCTTTTGCCTAAAATTATTTTTAGTCATTTAGAATGTAGGAAAATTAGTTTCACATCCTTAGGCTTTAAATTGCATTATTTTCACTTTTGGAACTCGGGATTAGCCCGAGTTTTCACGTTTTTGCATATTAGCACCCTAGGACTTAGTTTAGCTTAATTTTATTGTTCCGTATGCTTAGTAGTAGTTAGTTTGTCATTTATTTTGTTTCCCTAGCCTTAATTACCTTCCCGTTAATTAATTTGTAGAAAACGTTATCAAAAACGAAAAATCTCAAACAATTCAAGCATTTTAATAACAAACCTCAAACGACATCCTCAATTCACACCTCGTTGGGACACGATCCGGATATCCTTATCCGGTATCACTTATCGAGTATTCGCGGGTTTTGCGTGTCGACCTTTTTCCTAAAGGGTCGATTTGTAATTCTCTCGCTTATTTCGTATTTGATATTTTTATATAATAATTGACTCATCATTTTGGCGCCGCTGCCGGGGAGGTTGTGTTGCGACAATATCGTTAAGGTTTGACAATTAGTGACTTAAAGAACCTTCCTCGTGAAGTTATTTGCTTTCCAAAAACCCAAAAACCCAAAAATATTTTCCTTTTCAAAATTTATTTTCTCTTTTATGTTTTTTATTTATCAAAACCCCAAAAATATTCTTCTCATTCCTCTTATTCGTTGATTCTATTTCTCTTACCCTCTTTCACCGTTTGATTCTATTCTTCGTATCCTCTCGACCATTTGATTCTATTTCTTTAACCCTCTATAAGTTTAATTCTCATGGTGACGATCGATTATCGTCGTTGTTTTCACTGTAAAGGCCGTATGGAAGAGGATCAGCTATATTTTCTCAATCGCGATTGTATATGTGAGCGGTGTGGAAGAGCTGGAGCAAGGAAATATTGCTATTGGTGCGAATTATCCGATAAAAACTCTCTTGCTAATTCTCCAAGTTTTTCTGACCACCCACCTCAACCCGAAATACATTCCAATGTTGACGAACCCGTTCAAATGTCGGAGTTTCCCCAAGCACCCACGAGGGTTACGGGGCGATCTTTTTAAACCGTGCTTTTAATCACAAAATTGAAAAACTTCAAGCCATGGAGAAAAGGTCAAGAATTAGAGTTGATCATGTTGAACCCTCGATTCCTACTCCTCCCGATAAGGGAAAGCGGGCAGGAGACCATCACGGAGTGGTGGAAATGCTAGCTCACGAGAGCACACCACTTGTCCCACCTCAGGAATCTTGAAACCTTTTCGAGCGAAATCGTGAACATGATTGAAAACTTCTTAAATGAACTTCGTCAAGATTCAACTTCAGGAAATACAAATACGACTTGTGATGTTGTTGAGCCCTCGATCCCTATTTCCGAGCCCGAGATATCTTCTTTCGATCAAGATTATTGCTACGGTTGTGGAGACGTGTTACCGAAAGGTTTTCGTTGTTTCAAATGTATGTGCGAGTGGTGTGGAAATTATCTTACTAATGGATTTTGTTCAATTTGTGCCGAGAATTCATTACATGATTCTAATCCAAATTCCTTCAATTTTCCTCAAAACGATTTCAACTACCCTCCACGGAATTCATATGAACCACAACCGTACTATCAAGATTTCAATGATCCTTCATTTCAGAATTTCTCTCCTCAAATTCCTTATTGTGCAAATTGTGGGGGTCCTCATTATGATTACCAATGTCAATCATGGAATCAGAATTACTATGGGCTGATCCTTTATAACACTCCTTGTTTTGACAATTTCCAACCCCCAATTTCTCGTCATTGAACAATTTCCGTCATTGATCAACATCCTCGTGAGAAAAGTATGCTAGAAGAACTTGCAGAAGACCAAACGTCTCGCAACGAAAAATCTATGCTAGAATTACTTGAAGAAGAGGAGCGAGCGCTAAGATTCAAAAATGTCTTGAAGAAATACGAACTGAAGAGCGACACTTGCAAGGCGTGCCCGATGGCTGCAACTTACATTGGCGATGAAGATGATGAGGATTCTATTCAAATGAAGGAATATTATGAAAGTTTGTCGGCGAGACCACACAGAGCAGTTAACTCTCTGAGTATGGGGGATGAGCATCTTATATTCCGGAAGCGGAACCGTCTGTCTGAGAACCTTGTCCCAACCCAAGTGAGTGTGAGGGTGTCACGATATGATGTGTGATGAGCCTATTGATGATGATTCTTCTCCTCCCACCCTTAATGATTCTGTTGAGATGATCTTGAGTGAAAATGACTATCGTTTGACGATTCTTTATCATCGCGAGACATCGAGTATGTTGAGGAAATTCCTTGAGCTCGTCGGCTTAGAAGAAGTGAGAGATCTTGAACCTGAAGAACGAGAAATTGACAGTGATTTTGATTCGGATGATGAAGATATTCTTGTTGTGTCTGAGGAACCTTTCACTGTGGCATTCACTAATCCTCTATTTGAATTCGATTCTGAATTCACTCAAATTTCAGATAACCCAATGTTTGACATTCAGAATGAGGATAGTGACCTTTACTTGGAAAACCCCATTACCTCTTTACTCGAGCTCGAGGATTGACTCGATGATAAGAATAGTGGCAATCCCACTTCGACGTTGGACCTTCTCGAGGAGTTCGCCGATGAACTCGCTCTCGTTGATCATTCTCCATCAGGAGATGATGATGTGCCGACTTTTAAGGGCCTTCAATTGGAAAATATTTTATATTCGCCTTAGGTCGTCGAGTGACACTCTTATGGAAGAGGTCGACTCATTTCTTTCTCGGGATGACTCGATGCCTCCAGTTTTGAGAGTGAGTATAGCTTAGATCCATCATCCACGATCCGCTGCTAAACCGTCGGATGATGGAACCTCTTAAGCCCGATCACAGATGTTTTCATTGCTTTAGTGGTGGATAAGATTGTTGAACATTCGCTCAATGTTCCTCAATCTAATCTTTTGCCCACCCACCCACCGCTTGTCATCATCTCAATGACACTCTGCTTTCTTATCCCATTTCTTCTCCATATCTTAACTCCTACGGGAGTGAAGATACCATCTTTGACCCTGGCATTTCTCATTCTCTTGAGCGGTTATATCTCATCGGAGTGGAACTTTCGGCACATTCAATGTTTATCCAAACCATTTGAATGAAAGTCTGATGGAGATTTTCTCTTCCACTTGCTCCCCATGGACCAATGAATTCGGGGTCGAGTCAAGCTAGCGACTCGGTTAACAAAAGCAGTAGCATTTCATGGGTATCCTCCCATGTTTCTGACTTATTTCTATTTTCTAACACTAAGTGTGGGGGAATTCCCCTTGTTGTTTCTTGTTGTGTGTTTGCTCTGTTTTGGGATTCCGTGATCGTGATGATTGATGCGCTGATTTCAATCCACGCCCAATATCCGATCTTTTTGCTAACGATTATCTAGGGATATCTTATAAATCCTTTTTGTGAAAAAGATTTCGCTTCCACACTTGGCTAGTAGTATTACCTTTTTCCGTTCTATAGTTTTACATTTCGTACGGTACTTTGAATATTGAGGGCAATATTCAATTCTAAGTGTGGGGGGAATTCTAAACGAATTTTGATCACATTATGTACCTTCTAGTACCCTAGCACCCCCGTTTTGACCAAAAATTTTAATTTTTATTGTTTTAAGTCAAGTATTTACATTTACAAGTGCTTTGCAAAAATAAAGCATTGATGCTTCGACATTAATGGTAGTTTAGTCTTGATTCGGCTAGAACAAGGGGAATCCCGATTCTGCTAGAGTGTTGATCTAGCTGCTCTCTTAACATTTAGGCTAAGGTTTTGCGTTGTGCAAAATGAAAATGCTAAGCGTGGAGTAGTTGGTTCTCTTTAGAGCTTATATATAAGTAATCTATGGCTCTCAGAAGCTAACTAATTGGACTTAAATACGTGCTCATTGTCAAATTTTTGAACATTCAAATCGTCTTGTTACAATAAAAAGTTTTTAAGCAAAATTGATTTAGAGTTCGAGTTCAACTTTTATTTAAATTTCCGAGAAAGCATACTTTCTTAAAATCTGAATAATGTTGCAAAATGAAAGTATCGTAAAAGTGCTTGAATGATGCAAAAGTTGCAAGTTTAAAGTTCAAAGTCAAAATGAAAAAAAAAAAAAAAAATGATGAAAAAGAAAAAAATAAAAATAAAATAAAAAAGTGAAAAATAAAAAAGTTGAAAAATGAAAAATATGAGTTAGTGAATAAAAGCATTATGTTGCTTATGAATAAATGTCTGGCTTTTGCTTTTTCTTAAATTTAATCGGAAGTTGAACTCATTATTAGATCAAAGGTTGTCTAAAAGTTTGACGGTAATTTGAAATCCTTGATTTCAAAGATCGAAAGCTCAGATACTATTCTCGAGGGTGCAAACCTAGCCTCCTTAAAAGGACATTTGAGAAGAAAGTACTTGCATGGAGTGATCTCACCTTTGAATCTTGAATTTCTAAATTGTCGTCGGTTGTAATCCATTTAGGTTTAGTTTTAACTTAACGGTAGCTTAAATAAATCTTTGGAATCGAATTCCGGTGATTCGGTACTATTCTCAAGGGTGAAAACCTAGCCTCCTTAAAAGGACAAGCTGAGAAGAAAGCCGCTACATGGAAAAGGCTCTTTCGACCCTTAGACTTTCATCGTTTCCGGTGAGTTAGTACTTTAGTTAAGTGGATAACAACCATAACAAATGTCGATTTTAATGATCAAACTTTTGAAAATGAGCACACGAACTTAAATTTTATAAATTGGAGTGTAAAGTTAAGTCTCGGCTTACATAGATTATTGATATAAGTAGTGTTAGCATTTTACAAAAACGTTTGCACAATTAGTTTAAGCTTGGTTTGAGAGTATCAAAAAAGGATGCGATTTACAATTCCCGAGACACCCATTTTGCGTGAATCCCGTTCTATGATGCCATGTTTTGATAATCAAGCATGTTATTTATTTACGTTCAAGTTTAAATTTTTAGTAGTAGAATAAAAAGTCGAAACGGGGTATACTTGGTATTTTTGATCCTTTCATTACTTCATATGATCGGATTGCTAGGGACTAGCAATTGATAGTGTGGGGGATTTGATGAGTGCTTATTCACTCATCATTTTTACCTATCTAAGACCACAAAAACGTCTAAAAACACGGAAATATAACCAAATATCAGTGATATCCTTGGACTATGTTTTTATGTATTTGGTACAAAGGATCGAAAACAGGGCAAAAAGCGTGCAGAATGAGCTCGGATTGGAAAGCGTGCTTTGCTGACGGAGCCGGAAGATGATTTTCTATATTTTGAGCGGGATACATATTTGGGAGTGAGCTTGGGAATCGGACTCAAAACCTAAACTAAACCTAAAATTACTATTCAACCCTTGAACCCAACCCTAATGATGCGTTTTACCCGTCACCAAAAATCCAAATTCATATTTCATTCCCCTAAACCTTATTTTTATTTAAAACCAATTATTTTTCAAAACCCAATCTTTATTAAAATTATTTTCTTAAAAAAAAATCATTTTAAAGCAAAAATCAGAAAACACAAAAGTTTATTTTGCAAAACCTTCTTTAACCCTTTTAAAAACCCATTGAACCCTTTCATTATAACCACTTGGACCCCCCCTCTTAGTTTTGAACCTTCTTCTCCCTTTTTACTCAAAACAGAACAATCCCAAACCCAGTTATATGCCCGCCAAAACTCACACGCCAAAATCCCTTTGTCCTGTTCTTCTTGTCTTCTCCCCAAGGTCACTCTCAACAGCCTGTCTTACCCAACACCCACATGGCTCAAAAGCCACCTTGGCAATCCTATGTGGTTTCATTGGAGCTCATAAATGGACGGCTTAGATGGCAACCCTTGGTGCCCAAGATCATTTGGATGGCTCGGATTGAACCAAAGAAACACAAAAGTACCAAGACCACTTCTGTCTCACAAAACAAACACAAGCTCAAGACTCCAAGACCTAGCTTATTTACTAGTATAAATAGTAGAGCTTGTAAGCCTTCAAAGGCACCTAGGAATTTTTAGTAGTTTTTATATCTAGTTTGTTGTTTTTTAGTTTTTCCTTTTTAATTAATGAAAAAGTTCTTATTTTCCTTACTGCTTATTTTTGCTAATAAGCACTTTAGTGCTTATTAGCTTGTTGTTCTTTATTTTCATTTCTAAGTATCATTTTTAAGGTATAAGCAAGTTTTACAAGAAAAAAATCCAAGTTAGCTCCTAAAAAAATCGGTTAACACCCAGTAAAGGGTGTTTGGTTCATCTTGTTTTGTCCAAAGCGCTTTTACCCACTTTGACTCCCAAAGTCAAAGTGTTATAAGGGTTAAGTAAGTTTGCAAAAGATGTTTTAATTATATCACAAGAATTTTCAAGTATTGGTTTTAAAAAAATCGTTTTACGTCACTTTCTTGCTACGAGCAGTGACATAAACAGCTGTTTCAACCACTCTTTAAACACCTTATTTGTCATCAAAAATGTGTCAAAATAGTTTTTCTTATATCTCCACATACCCATCTTTATATTTCCTTAGTTTATTTGCACTAGGTATTACTTTATCTTAGTTAGTTTTGCTCTCAAAAATCTGCATTTAGCCATATCGGTTTACATTTACATGCAACCAAATAGTCCAAATCCCTCACATTTTAGATTTTTAATTTGCTCATTACTTAACCTTAGATTCTAAAATTTGGTAGGCATCTTATTCGGTTGGTTATCTAGCTTATAGTATTTTTTATAATTTTTGTAGCTTATTAGTGCTTAATTTTAGGCCCCAAGTAGCCCCCTCTGGGATTTGTTTTCTTTTCAGTCCCACATCAGCTGACTTAGTAGCCATTTCGTGGCTTATTTTAGCTTTTTATTAGCTTAATTAGGAATCTTAGGAGCCTTTTAGATAATATAGATTAGGTTTACTAGTTTCTAGCTTATTTGATGCTTATTAGTGCTTATTATCTCATTGTATGTTTAATTCCCATTTTTACTTAGGATTTCCAAAAACTGCTTATTGCTCCCCTTTTTGTGTGCTTATCTCTTAGTCTTAGCTTATTAGTGGTACACAATGAAGTCTTGCCTTAATATCTTTTAAAAGTGCTCATTCAATGATTTTTCATGTCTAAAAGTTGGCTTAAAGAGTGTTTGTCTATTTTTCTGTCACAACTGTTAAAAAATAGCAGTTGAATCTGCTTATTGTGAGCTTTTTGAAAAGTTGGTTTTCATTAAAATAGCTTATTTTCATTGCATCTTTAATGTCCAAAAAGAAAAATTGAAAAAAAAAATAAGTTCGCAAAAAGGTACCAAAGGAATCGAACCTAGGACCTTCAGCTCACAGACACAACAAAACACTCTCAACCAACTGCCCTTGGGTCTTAGTTCAGTTTAAGGTTGCACTATTAAAGCTTTAAACAATCATTTAGTTTCTAAACTAGTAGTTTATTTTGCTTTTTAAGTGCTTATTTCAAAAAGCAGTACCACCTTTTTATATTTTTCTTAGGACCAGTAATCTTTAAAGTATTTTCTGTAATTTCCTCAGATTTTTATAAATTAGTTTAGTATTTTTTATAATTAAATTAGATTTTAATTCATAATAAATAATTTATAAGTCGAAAAAATACCCGGCTTTTGCCTAAAATTATTTTTAGTCATTTAGAATGTAGGAAAATTAGTTTCACATCCTTAGGCTTTAAATTGCATTATTTTCACTTTTGGAACTTCGGGATTAGCCGGGTTTTCACGTTTTTGCATATTAGCACCCTAGGACTTAGTTTAGCTTAATTTTATTGTTATGTATGCTTAGTAGTAGTTAGTTTGTCATTTATTTTGTTTCCCTAGCCTTAATTACCTTCCCGTTAATTAATTTGTAGAAAACGTTATCAAAAACGAAAAATCTCAAACAATTCAAGCATTTTAATAACAAACCTCAAACGACATCCTCAATTCACACCTCGTTGGGACACGACCCGGATATCCTTATCCGGTATCACTTATCGAGTATTCGCGGGTTTTGCGTGTCGACCTTTTTCCTAAAGGGTCGATTTGTAATTCTCTCGCTTATTTCGTATTTGATATTTTTATATAATAATTGACTCATCAAGGAATCTCTCAAGGTGCAGGATAATGACAAGCCAAAGAGTAGCAATGCTACTGGTGCATCCGTTGGCAATATGGTGGAGCATAACAACTCCACCTGGTACAATAACAACAAAGGAAAACGTAAACATCATGATAACACAAGGGCATATCCTAACAAGAAGGCTTCTCTTAATTGTTGGAAATGTGGCAAATCTGGTCACATTAAAATGGACTGCAAAGGTGTTAAGGTTAGTGGTAAAGCCAATGGATCAGGCACTAATGGTTCAGGGAGTGGTGGTTCTACCAACTCACTGAAAGGTCAGAATATGTTTAATAAGTATTTTTAAATTTATTATGTTACATATGTATCTGAATCTTATTATGTGCATGATGATGATGTTGCGTGGTGGGTTGACTCTGGTTACCTTGATTCATGTGTGCAAAGATAGAAGCGGGTTCAAGACTTATGAGTCACTGAATGATGGTTCTATTCTTCACATGGGAAATGAGTCAACAACCTTGGTGCATGGTCATGGTTGTGTAGATCTTAAGTTTAGTTATGGAAAGATTGTAACTTTGTTTAATATTATTCATGTTCCCGATATAAGGAAGAACTTGGTTTCAAGTAGTATTTTGAATAATCATGGATATAAACAAGTTATTTAATCTGATAAATTTGTTTTGTCTAAACATGGTGTGTTTATTGGTTTTGGTTATTTGTGTAATCAAATGTTAGGGCTTAATATTGTCAGCGATAGTGTTAATTCACCTTTGTGACCACCAATGACTGTGACTCTACCATGGCATGCTAGACTTGGCCAAGTAAACTATAAAAGGATGCAAAATATGTCTTAGGATGGGTTAATCCCAGCATTTGACATGGACACTGAAAAGTGTAAAACTTGCATGTTGACCAATATTACCAAGAAACCTTTTGGGGTGTTAGTCGTGAGACTAAGCTCTTGGAGCTAATACACGACACATGTGATTTGCATGCCACTCCCTCTTTGGGGAATAAGAAGTACTTTGTGACATTTATTGATGATGCTTCTAGGTTTTGTATGTCTATACATTTACATACTAAGGATGAAGCATTAGATAAATTCAAAGTATTTAAAGCGGAAGTTGAATTGCAACTTGGGTCCCACGATCAAAAGATTAAGGTGATAGGGAGGTGAGTACATGTATACTATGTATTTTCAGTCTGTTGGTATAATCCATGAAACGATTTGCTCACTATACTCCTCACAAAATGGTATTTCTGAAAAGGAAAAAAGGGTCTTGAAGGAGATGGTTAATTCCATGTTGTCCTATTAGGGTGAGTCAAGGTTCAGGGGTGAAGCTATGTTAACATCTTGCTATTTATTAAATAGGGTTCCCAACAAAAGGAACAAGGTTACCTTATGAACTCGGACTAAAAGAAACAACTGAACTATCTCGGGGTATGGGGTTGTAGGGCTGTTGTAAGACTCCGATCCAAAGTCGAAAACTTTGGGTGAAAGAGGCATTGATTGCATCTTTGTTGGATATGCTAAGCATTCTAAGGCTTTTAGGTTCTATGTTATTGAACCTAATGAATCTGTTTCAATTAACTCCATAATTGAATCAAGGGATGCAAACTTTGATGAGAATAGATTCTCATCAGTCCCTAGACCAATTCAGAGGATTCCTAATGGAACTCATGACATTGGTGTATCAGAGGTCCCTGATGAAGAGTCATCAGTGGTCCCTGATGAGGTTATGGTTCAACAACCTAAACCTATGCTCATAAAGAGCAAAAGGGTCACGAATCCAAAGTCATTTGGACCTGAGTTTCAATTATATTTAATTGAAGGAACAAGGGATGAGGTCTCTGACCAATAATCCTATTGCTTCATTGTTGAGGATGATCCCAAGACATTTGAAGAAGCAATGAAGTCACAGGATATTGCTTTCTGGAAAGAAGCAATCAATGATGAGATGGATTCTATCATGGGCAACAACACTTGGGTGTTGGTTGATCTACCACTTGGTTGCAAACCTTTAGGTTGCAAATGGATTTTCAAAAGGAAAATGAAGGTAGATGGAACTATTGAAAAGTTCAAGGCTAGACTAGTCATTCAGGGCTTTAAACAAAAGTCAGGGATAAACTATTTTGATACTTATGCCCCTGTGGCTCGTGCTGAGCGACCAATAAACTGTTGATTGCTATGACATCTATTTACAATCGATTATTCATCATATGGATGTGAAAACGACTTTCTTGAATGATGAATTGGATGAGGAGGTTTATATGAACCAACCTCGGGCTTCATTATGCACGGCAATGAAAACAAGGTGTGTAAAGCGATTAAGTCTCTTTATGAACTAAAGTAGGCACCTAAGCAATGGCATAAAAATTTGATGAAGTGGTTTTGTCTAGTGGTTATGTTCTTAACCAAGCTGACAAATGTGTATATAGCAAATTTGATGAATCTGGTAAAGGAGTAATCATTTTTCTATATGTTGATGACATGTTGATCTTTGGCACGATCAAAATCGGGTTGACTTGACAAATGAATTTTTGTCATCAAGGTTCTCCATGAAGAACATGGGGGAGGCTGATGTTATCCTTGGTATAAGGATTAAACATGAAAGTAAAAGAATTTCTATTTCTCAATCTCATTATATTGAGAAGGTGTTAAGGAATTTCAATTACTTTGATTGTACTCGGTGAGTACACCTATGGATACTTGAGAAGCGATGCCTAATAATGGCAAGGCTGTATCTCAACTTGAGTATTCTAGGGTAATTGCTTTACCATGTGTATGCCATGACTTGTACAAGACCGATATTGCATTTGCGGTGGGTAAAAGCACGTATACTAGTAATCCTAGTGCTCATCACGGCGCGGCGATTCGGAGAATGCTTGAGGGTACCGGTATCTAAAGAGAACTATGGATTATAGTCTCTCATATCTTGGTTACCCTTCAGTGTTGGAAGGATACACCTGATGCAAGTTGGATCATAACACGAAGTCAATTCGTCTACTAGTGGTACTGGGTATTCCTACTTGGTGGAGGTGCAATTTCTTGGGCATCCAAGAAGCAAACTTGTGTCACCAGTTCAACAATGGAATCTGAATTTGTGGCCTTAGCATTACGCTGGTAAAAGAAGCTGAATGGTTGAAAAACTTGCTTCTTGAGATTCCATTATGGCCTAAACCTATAGCACCTATTTCTATCCGTTGTGATAGTGCAGCTACATTGGCAAAGGCTTATAGCCAGATGTACAATGAAAATCTAGACACTTAGGTGTCAGACATAGCATGATTCGTGAGCTTATCATGAATGGGGTGGTATCTATAGAGTTTGTTAGATCTCAACAAAATTTAGCCGATCACTTGACGAAGGGTTTGGCTAGAGACTTGGTTATAAAGTCTGCTAAAGGGATGGGTTTAAGTCCAATTTAGTCACTGAATGCTAAGACACCCAACTCCATCCTGAGGAAACTTAGGAGCTGGGTTCAATGTGGAAAGCTGAACATTGGTGGACTGGAGCACATGTTTATTTTACATCCCAAGGTTGTGCTCGAACTCGGAAAAGGAGGATGAAGTCCTTACTTCTTAATGGTTAATTTTCTTTGAAAAAGTGCTTGGCAGGAGCATGAATAAAGAGGAACCACCTATGTGAATGTTGAAGTTTTGCCGCTTTAGGGATCTTTGGACTTTTGGCTCTTACAACATTTATGAATTTAGATATGGACACATGGCTTGTAAAGTGTCAGGAGCGTTTAAGTGTTTGAAAACTTGTGTGTATTTTATCTTCAGATATTCAAATGGGTTGAAGGGTTCAATTCTTAGAACACCCTGATTCTCGAATATTTGAACGTGCAATATACTAAGATGGAAATTATCCTCTAGGTATTTTCGCTTATGCACATGTTTTGCTTGATGTTTGTTTTCATGTAAAGGAAGTGAACTAAATTTGGGGAGGATTGTTGGAAAATTTAGTGCACTTGTGGGATTAGTTCACACCTGATTTTGGGTAAGGAGGTACGGAGTATACACCCATGAGATCCCCTGAACACCGACTCAATAGTGGTTAGTGCCGCTAGTGTATTGGTTACTACCGTTAGTGTAGTAACCGATGGTTCTACTGTAGTGTATTTGGTTCCCGCCGCTAGTGTATTGGTTACTACCGTTAGTGTAGTAACCGATGGTTCCGGTGGTAGTGTATTGGTTCCCTGCCGATAGTGTAATGGTTCCTACCGGTAGTGTTGCAAATGATTAATTTGTAAATGCTTTGACTCATTCAAGTGGCTGTTATGACGCTTATGACCACGCTTAATTGGTCATGTAACCACTATTCCTATGATAATGGAGGCTTATTATGGGTGATTAATTGGCCGTTAATCATTCATAAAGTCCATTGACTAGGAGTGAGTATTCTCTACTATAAATAGAGATGGACTTCAATCGATGAAGATACCGAGAAATATACATAACCAGGAGAAACAAACTGAAAGCTTAAACACTTATAAGCGCAAGGGTTATTGATTGTGCCTAATTCAATAACTAACATTTGGTCTTATCCCAAGTAGATATTCGTGTAACCCATGCATATGGTCGAATAGTTTACTTTGGAAAGTGATTAAACGATTACAAGTGATATCCGGTAACCACCTAGTGGTATTGCTGCTGACTTTGATTATCTTACCATGCTGATGGGCGAATAACCACCAACACATATGGTATTAGAGCGGGTCTGATCCTCAGACTTAGGTGGCTATGTTGAGCCGTCTCCTCTACGGCGCCTCGTCAAACCCTATCCTACAAACGCTAACCACACTAAAACCTTGATCTACATATTGGTGGTCTTGCTCTTTACGGTGCCTGTGGCCTATGACAAATACGAGGATAAGATTGGCCCATTTGCAGAGAAAGCATGGACTGAAATCAAGAAGCAATACGTCGTTCTCGATGCTAAGGTGCTATGTAAATCACGAGATCCATTAAAGAATTGAAAGAGAAGAAAAGGTTTTAAGCAATGTTTTCAAACATGGGTCGACCCGGCCGGTTCAACCGATCGGACCGGTGCCCGACCACAAAAACGGGTAAAAAGCCCAGGTTTCTAAAACCGGGTTAACCGGTTAGACCCGCCGGGTTTTGAATGACCCGGGTCAACCCGGGTCTTGAAGCACGGCAGGGTCTGGTTTTTTTCAATTTTTTTTAATAAAAACCGAGTTGACCCGGTCGGAAAAATAGTAATAATAATAAATGAAAAACCGGGTTGTCGTGGTGGTCGAACCGGTGGAACCGGTGCCCGGTGACTCAACTGGGTCGATTAAAAACCCGGTTTTTAAAACATTGGTTTTAAGAATATCAAGTTGGTTAGGCGTGTCTTATATCTCTAAATGTTATTTATTTTTATTTTTATTCAGATATGTGTTTGACGATTTAGGGCATCCACTATGGTGGTTTATGAAAAAGTTTATAAAGTTACGAAGAGGTCTAAAATTTTGTAAGCCATAGTGAACATCTATTTGAAGCTTATGTGGCATGAAGAGGTTTAGGATATTGAACCTTTTCATCATTTAATGCCTTTGAATTATGTGAGATGTTTATAAATTTTGAAAAGGTTTATACATAGTGAGGATAGGTTTATAAATTAATGTCAAAACACAATTATAAACCTTTAAAAAGGTTTACTATAGTGGATGCTCTAAGGACCTCCCCAATTAAAAAAGTAAAATAAAATAAAAATAAACTCCCTCCGTCTCAATTTAATTGTCAGGAGAGAGAAATAACAAAGTTTAATAAAAGTTGGGCCACTTCAATTTTCAACCACACGAATAGAATATTCCCTCTTTAGATTCTCTAGTTTTTACTAAAAAAAGAAAATGGACAATCTTTTTTAGACATCCAAAAATGAAAATATGGACAATTAAATTGAGACGGAGGGAGTAGTTGTTTTATTGTTTGTTTGTTAGTCGATTGTTCGTTTTGTTACTAGTCGACTAAAGTTGACCGTTGGTACCAGTCCCTACAATCGACCGTTGGTACAGTTTTGTTACCAGTCGAATTAGCCGACCGTTGGTACCAGTCGACTATAGTCGACCGTTGGTACGATTTTGTTACGAGTCGATTAAAGTTATGTTTTTATTATGTTAATGTTTGTTTTTTTCTTTTCTTTTCTAGTTTACTACTCCAAAGATGAGCTTTCGATTTCGTTTCGCCGCTTGGACTGCGGGGGAGTATTAGATTGATAAATTAGTTGGCCCATGCCCGACTTATGGGTGGGGTTCATTAGAGTTTCCTTTGTACTCTATTTATATTGATCAAATAATAAAGTTATATTTACGGGAAATTATGTAATCCAACAAAATTTGGAGCATGGTTCAAGATTGTTTTTGATGCTCCATTTTTCGAATATGGAGAAAATAGTGGTTTGCATACCATGATTGGAGATGGCCTTAAACACCTATAATCGTTACTTGCATAACACGCATTACCTACAACAGAAAATACTCATATTATTCGTGCTAAATCAATCTTTAGCATTTAACCACAAGGTTTATGAGACTTAATCATAAATTTCGTGACAAACATTTTTCAATGAACAACCGGCTTTATTATCAAGTGAGCTCCAAATTGAGGTTGAAGCGTGATAACCGAGTGAGGAGCATCTGCGTAGGATGGTGAAAGCCCAAATGAGAAGCGTTGTAGAATCATAGCCAATGCTATTTTGGATTCCATCATAGCAAAATGTTGCCCAATGCATATACGAGGCCCCCAACCGAATGGGAAGTATGACATTTGTCCCTTTGTTGCCTGAAATACCCTCTGAGAATCTATTGGGCATGAACTCATTTGCATCATTACCCCATATCTCATGGTCATGGTGCAATGCCGCAACGGGCACAATGATTGCTGTCCCACTTGGTAAAGTCATGTCTCCAAACTTAGTTTCCTCATTAGTTAACCGATACAATGCTGGAACCGAAGGATATAACCTTAAAACTTCATGCAAAATCATAGTAACCTACCAACCATAGAAAGAAAAATTAAAATGAGCATTCGTTATGGTCATGAAAACAAGAAATTGTGCATCAATTGCCTTACGATTTTTAGGTGACTCAATCCATCAATATCGGGTTTATTATGTCCAAAGACATGAAAAACTTCATCTCTTGCTTGTGCTTGCCAAGATGGATGTTGGCTTAGTAGGATCAAGGACCATACAAGTAAATTAGAGGTGGTTTCTTGGCCTGCAAAGTAAAAGAGTTTACATTCTTCTATGACATCTTCAATGCTCATTTGTTGAGTTTCGTTTCGATTGGACTCCAATAATATGCCCAATAAGTCATCATTACTTGGTTGACCACCTTCCATTGCCGTTAATCTATTATTGATAATCCCTCTTATTGAAGCCTTCACATGATGGTCAATCTCTTTTACCCTTTTGTTCTTCTTGGTCGGCAAAAACCTAGAAGAGCAACTCATACTTTTTTATTTCATAAATAAGCTCAATGCGAAAATAAGTTTAACATTTAAAAGGTATTTACCTTGCTCCAGGGATGTATACGGATTGTATGATTTGCAATATCAAAGTAATGAGTTCTTTTTGAAGTTCAAATATCCTTTTTCCTTCTTCATAACTACTACCAAATGCAGTTCGTGAGATTATATCGCTAGTTAAAGTCTGAAGAAATGGAAAAACATCCAACTCGCATGAATGCTCAAGTGCTAATAACTTTTGCCACTTGTCCATCATCTCGCTACAACTCAAATGGATAGCTGGAGCCATGTGCTATAAAGAAATGAACAAACCCGCTAGAATATGTTACAAATACTTCATTCGAGTAATTTACCTACATCAACTTATGCTACAAGAAAAAAAATCAGCTGGTGCATACATGAAAGTGCAAATCCTAAAAAAGAAAAAATTGCAGTGGGTCATCCAAAACAAAAATTGTTACTATAATGAACAGGTTGCAAATCCCCAATCTGTTACAAAACACCTTGAAACTGCTTTAAACTGTAATAAATAACAGTTTGCTTTACAAATTTCACCAAACTAAATCAATTGGTTTTATCCAAAGGAAATTACTTTTTGAGAAATTGACCATCCGATGCAACTTTGTTCAAAATTTAAACAGTATCTATGCTATTTGCATATAATATCAGATTAGCAAACCTTTAACTTGTGAGTATGGAATGCCGGATTGATGATTTTCCTATGCTTAAACCATTTATCTCCCTCGTAATCGATTACTCCTTGAGATAAAATCTTGATATACGGACTATTTTTCCTAAGCTTGTGGAAGTCATTGATTCTAAACAGTATATCTTTGGCAAGACGAGGATCAAGAACATGCACCATTGGTTGTGGCCCGTACCAAGCAAAGAAAATATTACCTACGGTATAAATCGGATGTTATAGGTCAAACCAAATTTTATATACTCAACCATTCATGGTCCATATGCAGTAGATAAAGAATAACTAAAAGTAGTTTTCGACCATATTGTTTTGAATGGCTACTAATCATTTTAACAAACTCAGTTCCATACTCTTAAAAGTAAAACCGTTTACTAATCTCCATGTCTATTAAAGTGCACAATTGTTTAAGCAATCGTGTTGTGCTTACATGACACAGAAGAACTAACAAGTCTTTTTACATTTTTCGCGAATGATGTGATAATGTTTACATTGAGATTAACCTTATGCCAACCACCCTAACGACATCGGAAGTTAATCTATCATCATTATTTCATTCTAGCTTAATTCTAAATAAAATCAGAGTTTGTAAAGAAATACCATAGGTTTTGGTTGCCTTGTAAACAAAGGGCATAAGTCTTGGAATGATATCATCATGGATATTTATGGGCTTTTGGTTGGCTTCTTTGACCATTTGTCTCATCTCTTTTGTATCCCCAAACAAGAACTTGTAGGATGTTCCCTTGATCCCTTGGAGCCTTAGGTGCCTCTCAAGCTTCCTTGGTTGCACCCACACCCATTTCAAGAAGCTCCATGCCATAAGCACCACCATAGCCACACCACAAGAGCTTGCAATCCACTTTGATATGCTCATTATCTCCATAAATGACAGGGTCCACATGTATGTGAAATAAATGTGCATAATATGTGCAGTGGTAGGAGACTACATATCGGTCTGAATGAGTTTTGTAACAACGGTTTCTTGTTCTATAGTAGCTATCTATAATAATTGTTACAAAATTATGACGGATGAAGTGATTTTAAATGGCGTACTTGTATAACATTTTGTCGTTTTTGTATAGTATCAAAGGTAAAGTTACTATTCGATCGTGACAACAAGAAAATGTGATATTACTTTCTTGAAAACATATACAGTTTTTGGCTATAAGTCGTTGTTTGCTTTTGCATACAACAAGCAGAAAACAAAAAATTGCCCAATAAAAATGTATAGTTCAATACTTACATATGGAGGAAACAAGACTATAAGACACACTCGTTGTGTACCAGGAAATGAACACTCTCGATATCATTTCTAGAAGATATATATGAGACATTGAGATAGGCTATATATTAAACATCGTTAGTACAGTAGAATGTTACTTTCGTCATTTTTGGAACGTCACTGTAAAAGGCCGACCCGACATTGCTCGTGAAAGGTACCGCCAAACTAGGAATCAAAGGTTTATAACTTAAGTTTACATTTTTTGCTTATGAATAATCGTTACATAAAATCGGCATCTTTAACTTTGGTTCAATATTCTTTTACTACGTAGCTTACGTATTTGGTAAAACTAGTTATAACGCACGGAGTTTTGACAAAAAAAAATTATTCTGTATTAATACTGAATATTGTGTCTTTAAAAGTAATTGCATATAATTATATAGCGTTAGTTTCGTAATACACATATAAGTTTACACATAAATCAAATTTATTTTAACATTTTAGTTCGGTATATACACATATAACAATTTGCCCATGAAAATTATGATACAAGTACAACTAATACTTATGCCTTTCAAAAAAAAAAAAAAAAAAAAAAAAAAAAAAAAACTTATGCACGAGTTTTTCATTATGCATTAATATCTGGAGAAGGATCCTCTCAAGTTATTTTTATAACTTGAGTCAAGTTGGCGATGTAGCCATTGGATTTGATCAAATGCCTCAAATCGTTAACTTTTTTGATTTGAGCCATTGGAACTCGCCTCAAGTTGTAAAAACAACTTGAGAGAATCATTCTCCTTAATATCCATTAAAATTTGATAAAATATTTGTAAAAATTTCTGTTAGGTAACTTAAGATTTAATTTTATTTAGCTGACAAAGATGTTGCTGTTGTTATTTAAATTTCACTACTGATATTATGTTGTACATGACGTAGTTTAATAAAGACATAACGAAGCGCTGATAAAGTTAAAGATACCTTTTAAAGTTTTTTAAAATTATTTTTTTAGATATCCTTATATAAATAAATAAGAATTACATGAGTCATTGTTATAAGTACAATCACGTATATTTATTTTTAGATTTAAGATCATTTGAGGACAAAATATTATTTACATACCAAGGGATCAATTTCCACCATTTATTTTTATTTGATTTAATAGATGAGATTAATCACAAGAATTTTAAAAACCCACTTTCAACATCTTTTTTCAAATATTAATAACTTTCAAACCGTTAATCGTTAGTTTAAAAAATATCATCATATCAGCAGATTTAATTATCTTTCTATGATAAAAAGACTTTGATATACTTCTTCACAAAAAATTTTTTTCGTATTTTTCACATTTTTTAAGATTTTTCGCTTTTTTTACGCTATCAAATTTGCATTAAAAAATCATATATGATTAAACACTAATTTGAATATCACTTGTGATATTAGTGTTGAAAATGGGTGCCAGACAGATTTGTCCTGTTAGTTTTCTTCGAAACTTTGATCATTTAGTCCCGATCAATGAAATGACGAATACTTCGTTATCCTTTCAGATTTAAATTTACTTGAACAAACCATTGTCATTTATTTTTTCGAAATTTTTTTAAAATAATTTTTCTAAAAATAATTTTATCGGTTTTCATCCTGTCCGCTTTTCGTACCTTTTTAGATTATTGTCCGTTTTTTATCTATTTTCTTACGTTTTGTCTATTTTATTCGTTTTGCTCCGCTTTTATCTGTTTTTCCATTTTGTTCGTGTTTCTTACATTTTGTTTGTTTTGTAATATTTCAACATTTTGAAGAAAAAAATTCAAAAGAAAAAATTTGAAAAATCAAAAATATTTCAAAATTAGAATTTTTCGCAAATTTGGAATTTCTTTTTTCAAATTTTGTGTTCTAATTTTTTCTGCTTCTTGTTTATGCTTTGTTTTTGAATATTTCATCAAATTCAAACAAAAATTTGAAAATTTGGTTTCAAAATTCAGAATTTTTTCAAGAATTTGGAATTTCTTTTTCAAATTTGTAAAAATTCTAATTTTTTTTGAATTTTTTTAAATTTTTTCAAATTTTTTCTTTTGAATTTTTTTCAAAATGATGAAATATTACAAAAACAAAACAAAACGTATTAAAATGTAGACAAATGTAAGAAACACGGATAAAACGATAAAACGGGCAAAAACGAATAAAATAGACAAACGTAAGAAAATGAATAAAAACGGACAATAATCTATAAAAATGTACTAAAAACGACTGAAAAACGGATGAGAACCGATAAAATTATTTTCAAAATTATTTTCTAAAAAATTTCAAAAAAATTTATTTTCAGTAAAAATAAATGGTCCCGTGGTTTGTTCAAATTGCGCATTTCGTCCCCTCAGAATTTAAAGGGGATGAAGACGAGGGTATTTCTACCATTTCACGCTTGGTCGTGGACGAAAATGATCAAAAGGTTTCTCCCTGTGAGGTCCCGTCAAGACTTGAATGCAGGACTAAATCTGCAATCTGGGCAAACCACAAGGACGATTTCTGCATTTTACTCTTAGTGTTATATCATATATATGATATGTAATATCACATGTGATATTAGTGTAATATCACATATGATATACATATGATATCACATGTCATATATGATTTAACACTAATATCACATGTGATATTCAAATTAGTGTTTAATCATATATGATTTTTTCATGTAAATTTCAAGTAACGTGAAAAAGAAAAAAATGTGAAAAACGATTTTTTTTTTTTTCGAAAGTATATCAAAGTGCCCGCTTATAGAAAGATAATTAAATGCTTTCGCGACGGTGTAAATATTTTCACTTAACGAAGTAACCGCTAAGAGATATTTAAATTATAAAAAATTTGTGAAATAATAAAATGATTTTAATCTCAGCTATTGATTTCTTTTTAGATGGATGGTGGAGATGAGTCCCTTGGTATGTAAAAAAAGTTTGGTATGTAAAATAACTCTCATCTTATTTTTATATTAAAGTAACCCGTGCTTACAATTTGATAATTATATTATCGTTTTCAGTAATTTAGCCGTATTTAAAATGTAAACTCGTGTCCACATAGGTTAAACATTTAAAAATGAAATAAATGAGTCCTTATTGAACGTATATAGTAAAAAAAATTGATACTTATAATCTTATGCAAATTTATATGTTGTTGTTGTAAAACAACATATACATTGTATTTTTTAAGATATAAAGTATAAAGGGTATAAAGTATAAGGGGGCATTTGTTTATAATCCAAAGTTATTAAAAAACATGGAGGCTTATAATATTACACTTAACTCTATATAATTTTTAAAAATTCAGCCACTAAAATTTTATTAATTACCTCATCTTTTTATAAGATTTTGTTTTCACAAATTTGACACCTATAATTTTATGTGTTTTTTTATTAACCAATCACATCACGCAATTTTGCTTACGTGGCGAAATCGAGCTCTCCTATTGACCAAATTGTTTTTTCAATAAGAATGAATTGACAAAATCACTCCGAAATGATGTAATTCCTTTATTATATAAAAGATATAAATGTTTGAGTTAATTACATAAATCGAGGACATACAAAACTTTTCTCACATTCCAAATAACTCATCCTCACCCTTCATCTAAAATCAATAGCTAAGATTAAAATCATTTTAATATTTCACATATTTTTATAATTTAAATATCTCTTAAACCGTTAATCGTTAAGCGAAAATAATTACACCATCGCGACGAGCATTTAATTATCTTTATATAGACTGACACTTTGATATACTTTCGAAAAAGAAAAAAAAAAACATTTTTTCACGTTTTTTCGTCTTTTTTTCGATTTTTTTTAAACTGAAATTTGCATGAAAAAATCACATGTCTCAGCAGAGAGAAGCAAATCACCGCTTGACATCTTTAAGCTTAAACTTGAAGCTTAGATGGTGATTGTCAATAAGATGTTCGGGAGGGAGGGTGGAAACGGTTCTTCAATCAACAAACTTTCCAAAAAGGATGTCTCCTCCTGGATCAAGGTAAGTGTTATCAATTCCCGTTGGAATTGACTCATCACTAAGAAATGCATCGACTTCATTCCAATAGTTGTCATCTTCCTCATCGAGGAGTAGAGAAGGAATGGAAGAGTCGGGAATAAGACTAGAAGATGATGGATCCTTTTTGAGCAAATCATCAATGGGAAGAATGTCTCCCATTGGATCACAAACATCATCATCCAACTCAGATGAAACTGAAGAGAGTTTAGTTTCATCCACAGAGTCAACTATCTCGATGCGACAAACCGATGCCGAGGTGGGACAAGTGGTGTGCTTTAGAGCTAGCAGCTTCATCCACTTCCGATGAAGTCTCCGATTCTAGATCATCGTCATCATCATCAAGAACACTCTTGGCTTCCCGGTACGACTTTCAAACCATTTGTTTGAACTGGGGTAATTTTCAAAGCTTTGAGCTCAAAGACGCTTTGGTGAACACTCTTAACCGTGAAATTTGAGAGTGTTGCATTGATTCTTCAGATTTTGATTAATTGTGGCAACACTCTTTTGTATAGAGGTTTGGAGTCTTGGTTAATATTTAACGCGAGCTCTTCGTTGTCAACCCGCATATGGTCAACTCTTTCAAACACATCGACGAGAACTCCACTCGCTCAAGAAAGCTCTCCCTAAGATGAGGGGAACTTTAGGATTTGCATCAAAGTCTACTACAACAAAGTCGAAGATGAAGTGAAATTTTCCCACTTTCATCACGACATCCTCGGCAATCCCAAGTGGACGAAGTTACGCACGGGTCCGCTAGCTCGAGTGTCACGAGTGGATGAAAGTTCGTGAAGAGACAGCTTTCCATACCGAGAGTGGCATGAGGTTAATGCTAGCGCCAAGATCGCCATGAGCATTGAAACATCCCCGTGAAATCACACGGATTAGAAACTCCGGTCTTCAAGCTTTTCGAAGCTTATTAAGAATGGTCACCGAGCATTGTTCATCGAGAGAGTTTAGCCATCTCTCGATAGCTTATCTTTGTTGGTGAGTAGGCCTTTAAGCGTGGATGCAAATTTAGGCATTAGAACGAGCATCAACGGCTTATATCAAAGTGAAGCTCATTGAAGATTTGGAAAATTTTTTCCATTTGCTATTTGTTTTTGTCTTTGAGCTTCTCATCATTCATTCTTGATGGGTAAGGAAGTCGACTAGACTTTTGAGCCGGATGGAAGTGTTTTCTCGCTCAGATTTTTCTTTGGAACTTCGGGTTCCGGATTTGAAACTTGACTACCGGTGCGGACGTAGCGCGTATTCTCGGGCTTGAATAATGCACCTTGTCCGTTGTTTCCTTGGTAACTTGACTCAATGCTACAGGAGGAGGGGCATAGGAGTCTTAGGTCCATTGTGCGTCTTACCACTACGAGTGGTGACGGCTTTCAACTCTAAGCATTGGATTAGGAATTGTATTGCCTGGAGTCCTCCGTAAGATGATGAAGCTTTGTTCATATTCATGTTCATAAACTGCCATCATATTCTTTAACTCATTTGTCTGCCGAGATAATGTGGTATCAATTTCCCTTTTTAGCTCACCTCTCATGTTATTGATGTGAGTTTGCATTGAACGATGTTTGACTCACCATTTTCATGAAGTCATTTGGCATGGGAGCTTGAGGAGGTTGTTGATAACTTTGATGATTCGGAGCTTGATAAGGTTGTTGATAACTTTGATGATTAGGAGCTTGGGGAGGTTGTTGATAACTTTGATGATTTGGAGCTTGATAAGGTTGGTTGAAATTGTTCCGGTTTTGATTGAAATTTTGAGAGTTATTGACATTTTGTCCTTGATTCAAAGCATTTTGATTGCCATGGTTTTGCACATGAGGAAAACCAGGTGGTGTCATACCGCTAGGTGCACGGTAGTGAGGATCACCGGTCGGTATTGATTGTGGTTTACCGCAGCCTACGGAGCTTGGTAAAAGGAAGCATCGGTTGCTTGACAATCATAATACGCGGGTGGACCACTACAAATTTCACACACCTTGTTTATGGCTTTGATTGGTTCCAGCTTATGAATTTCGCTTTTGATTTCCTTTACCTCTTTTATCATACAATGGATGATGTCCCGTTAGAGCGGTTAACGGAGCGCTAACTCGAAGAGTTACCGGATGAAGAGGCAGGAGTGTTCGAACATTGACTTTGTTGGCGAAATAGGGACTTTGATTTACTCTCGCAAATTTCAAGCACATCTTTAGGTCTACGATTCAAGATATTGCCACCTGCGGATGCGTTCAAAGAATCTTGATCATTACCGTTCAACCCATTATAAAAGATATTAACTTGTGAAGTCTCTGCGAATTCATGATGGGGCATTTCCCGAGGAGATCTTGAATCTCCCCATGCCTCCAAAATTTTCATCGAAATTTTGACTGAAATCCGCAAATTTCATTTTTAAGATTAGTGCCTGATGGAGGGAAGAAGTAATTAACAAACTTTTGAACAAGATCCTCCCAAGTTTTGATGGATCGAGGGTTCTTTTTCCACCAAATCCGGCCGCCTCAAGTGAGAATGGAAATAGCATCAACTTGATCACTTTTTGTGGCACATCCTTGAAATTGATAGTTGAAGTCAGCTTGTTAAACCAACGGATAATGCATACGGGTCTTCTCGACGACATTCGGAATTGATTTGTAGACACAAGTCGATCAAATGTGTCTTCAATTCGTGATCGAATCGATAACTGTAAACGATGGCATCTCCATAACCCTCGGGTGCCTCGAGCATTTCCGCCATAGTAATGCTCGTTCGTCACATGGTGTTGCTTGAAATAGTACGTAATCTCGGTTCGACTATTCGGGCAAAGACGCCACGAGAACGCCTCTCGAATTTCGCTAAATCACGAAAGGACTCAATGATCTAGAAGAACGAAAAGATGCACTCAGAGTTAACTCTAAGAGACTCAGAGTTAAGGAGAGAAATGGAATTATGAAGATATTTCAGATGAGAATTAGAATTATGAAGACGCTTTATAAAATGGGGTAAGAATCTTTATGGGTTTTCTCGGTTCAAACGCCGATATCACAACAAAATCAATTAACACAAAATCGAGGCAAAACAACAAAGGAACTTAACCAATAATCCAAGATGAATGGCTGCTTTGAAAAAGGTACACCAATCACAAGGACACAAAGGCAAGTTTTAAATCTTTAGTTCTGGAACTTATTATGGTCGCACCCCCGCAGTAGGCAATCGCCTTGGTTTGGTGGTAATCTTTAAGTTGTTTATTATTAAAGAAAACGACGAATCTTTTTGTATTTTTATTTTTGATACATATATAGAAACAAAATAAAAATATTTTTGTGTTTTATAATGCTTTTGGTGCTTTTTGGTTTTGGATTTTTAGAAGAAAATATGGATATATATAGATGATAGATGATGGATGATATAAACAAATGAGTGAGGATTCAAAACAACTAATCGCTAGACGATAGATAATCAGTTCCACAAATGGGCGCCGTAATTTGATTGCTGCGCGCAAAACAGCCAAGCTTAATCACACAAGCCCGCCACTTGTGAATGACGGACCAGAACCGCCTTTAAAACTGCTTAAGCACGAAATCAATGAAGATCTGAGGAGTATAGAGTCTCCCCAGGTCGTTATGTCCCATGAGCTATGCAATGGATTATCAAACGCTTAGTGATCGGAGATTTGAACGGAAAGAGATTTGTGAATGATTATAACTACGTAAAAGGACATAAACTACAAGGGCTAAAATGCAAATTAAAGAAAGTTAAAAAGATAAAATCTATTAAATAAACGCTATCACTATTTGCAAAATGATGAACGATTAAAACTTAAAACTAAAACTTACGCTTAAAATAAAAAATACGTAAACGCATAAAAATAAAAAGTGAAATCTAAGAAATAAAAGTCCTAAAAATATGAAAAATACATTTTTACAAACCTAATGATATAAGAAACTTTATAGAAAAGGAAAATTTATTTTATGACTAATTATCTAATTATTATTAATTAAAAACTATTTTTAACTATTAAATAATTATATAAAATACAAGAAATTAGGAAATAAAGCTAGAAAATAAAATTAAGACTTAGAAAAGTCTAAAATAACAAACTAGAATTTTCAAAACTATTTTGTATTTTTCTCGATTATTTTTCTATTTTTAGGAATTTTAAACTATTAAAAACTAATTAAATTACTAAAAATTACCAAATAAACTATGAAAAATTTGGAAAATTACTTTTTACTTTTATATTTATCTAAACCTAAGAAAAATGAAAATTATTTTTTTGAACCTTTTCTGAATTTTTTATATAAAAAGCTAATTAAAAATGCTTAAAACTACTTTAAATTAGGAAAAATAGCAAAACAACTTAGAAAAATCTGAAAATTTCAGGAAAAGTCTAAATTAATACTAGGAATATAAGAAAATTGGAAAAACAGGCACTTATGAGGAGAGATTGAGAACTGATGCACAAATGCTTATTATTAAGCAATCCAAATAAGCCAAATGGACAAAATAAGCTACCAACTATTTACCAAAGTTCTAAACTGATAAAATAACTAAAATGCAACAGATCCTAACTATTTTTAACCAATCGAATCACAATTTGCACAGATTTATGTTATGAACTTTGCTAAAAACAGCTCGTATACCAACTTAAGACACTAGCACAAGCTTAAAAATAAGCTCAAAATGAAAAATGAAAATTGTAATCTAAAGCAGACCTGGTTGAGATTAAGTGTACCAAAAATCAGGCTATGGAGAGCTCTTTTGAGCTCTCAGGCAAAGTTGCACAACCGAGAAAATCTCAGTGAATGCAAAGACAAAGGAGCAGGGGAGTTTAGACCTGAAAGATGAGCTTGTTTGGAGCTTTTGCAAAAATTGTGAAATTGTACTAAAATGCTAATAAGTAATCAGACCAGATAAATTTTCTAAATTGCCACTTCTCACTTGATAAGACCCAAAGATGAGGTCAAGAAAAATCCTTTTAACTGGACTCAAAACAGACTTTAGCACTTTTTGACTTTTGAAGACAATTGAGCACTTTGACTGAACTTTAGATCCAATTTTTGATTTGATACTGGTGTTATATGATAAAACAAGTGTAAAGCAAGCAATGATGATGATATCTTAACACAAAATAATGATCTGCTAAGCCAAAATCTCAACAGTGAGCAGTGGAGATGGTTTTAAGTTAAATGTTGACTTTTGGTGCTAGCAGACCCAAGATGTTGACTCAATTGAACTTAAATATACTTAGTAAACATGAACTAACAACAATCAACCACTGAATAGACCTCTGAGACAGAGAGATCAGCAAATCCAAACACCCTTGTAACTATTGATTATGACTCAAATATGATCCAAACAATGATCCAACTGTCAATAATGATCAAACTAAGCTAATGTAACTTAAATACAACTATAGGAACAGGTTTTAACTAGTTTAGACAGTAGAAACAGATTTTGCTTGTGAACTAAATAACAACTTACAACTTGTCCAATAGCCACTATGGCTTGAATCCAAGAACCAGAGAACCACTAACTAAATATCAACCCAAATGAATATAAAGCAACCCACATCCATGTCTGCATCAACCCATTTCATTCTGCATTCCCATTTTTGACCTTGTTTGACTTTTGTTGACCCGATTCCAAAATGGCTTCAAACTTAAATATAAGCTTATAACAAGCTATAATGTCGATATAAGCCTATATGAGTTGAAAATAAGTCGATAAAACCTTGTATGTAAGACTTTGAAATGGCAATATTCAACAGTGAGTTTCAAAACAAGGAATTTTGATATAACCTGAATTAATACTTGTAAACAAGTTTTAATGATGCAAATATCTTAGTTTGATACAAAGAAACAAGATACAACAGATTTTACACTAATTTAAAGACTTTAAATTAAAAACGACATTTGAAGATAAAAATAAAACTAAAAACTACTCCTCTCTTGCTTCCTTATGCCTTTCTTTTATATCCAAACTCATCATCTCTCCTCTAATCTTTCCCATCAATCCAAGCCATTGGATTTGCTCAAAATGATCTCAACCATTCAAACATGATTTTACGCCTTTTTCTTTTTTCTGCCTATCATTGGGGTTGAGTTGAGGGTCAGGGGTGCATTTAATGAAGTCTTGGATGTTAGCTAAGGTGGAGGGACGTGCTTGAAAGTGATCGGAGAGGAGTGGGATGGGTTTTGAAGTGGAAGCAGGTAGGAGATGAGACTTTGGCGGGTGTTAGATTTTGACCGGTTTTGACCCAAGTGGTTATTAATAGATGGGGGGTTCAAAATTCATTTTGACAAATGGCATAGGCGGGTCCAAAATTGGTTAAAGGGTTTAATAATCCAAGGGCCTTTGTTGTAAAATCTGAAACTTGAGGGGCCTAAGCTGCCAATTCATCAAACTTGTTTCAAGGGACCATAAGTGACACTCTCAGAAAGTAGAAGGACCAAGATTGCCATTTTGCAATTTTCCAGGGACCATTTCTGCCAATTTTCAAAGTTGGAGGACCAAACTTGTAATTTCTCAAACTTTTTGATATTTTTCACCAAAGGACTAAATTTGACAACTTTTGATTTTAAAAGGACCTTTGGTGACTTTACTTTTGAAATTATGTGCTCAGGGACTGCTTTTGACAACTTTTGAAACTTGGGGATCAAACCCAATTTTGCAAATTTGATATGTTTTTCATCTGATTTTGATATTTTTGCATTTAAAACACATAAAACACTGATTTATGATATTTTCATCATTTTGATGCATTTTTGAGTGTTTTCAGATTATTTTGCAGTTTATATTGTACAAAAATGATGAGTATTTAGAGACTCATCAATAAGCTTAGATTATGATCTTCATTCTTGGAGTGGTGATGCTGATGTATTAGAGTTGGCAAAATATGTTAAGGATAATAAGGTCATCAGGGCATACATTCATGGAAGTATTATGGTAGAAAGCATATTTGATACACCTAAGAAGGGACTTATAATAGAGGGACTTGGTGGATGTTGGGAATTATACGTTTGAGTTGATAAAGACAAAAAGAATGAAACAAGAGGGACTTAATATGACAAGAAGGAAACCTACTAAAAGATGAAAGGGCTTGCTTGCAATGGAAGTTTTATTATTTAGTCCTTATCCTCTAGTATATAAAGAGGACATAGGTGTAGGTTTTAATTATGTCTTCCAAGATGTAGTCGACTAAAGGTGTGTGTGTGTCCTAGGCGTATAGTCTTGTAAACGCCTAGGTTATTAGTTTAGTTAGTAGACGTGTTCCTATAAACGTCTAAGATTAGTTAGTGTTAGTGAATAAAACCTTTAGCAATAACAAAGTATTGTTTTGATTATTCCGCTGCGTATTATGTTTATTATCTTTGTTATTGATCCCTAGTTGAGCTTATAAATGATCTTATCAATTGGTATCAGAGCGGGGAGCTCTTGATATAGGGATCTACAAGGTTTTTCGAAGAAAAAGGTTTGTTATTGTCGACTGACGCAGATTTAAATTTTTTTTATGGTGCGTTATTGAAGATCAGATTATTAATTGATGTTGCGTCCGAGGTTATTAATTTGATTGGCTATGACAACAGTCGACTGGTGCACGTGACTTGTTCAGAATTGAAGATCAGATTATATGGCCACATGATGGATCAGATTATTAATTCATGTTTTGTGTAGAAGAACTGTTCACATGACTTGTTAAGTGGTCCCCACACGTTTGTAATAAAGCAGTATCGTTATTGGTTTATATCGACTAGTGCACGGTATTACAAATTGGTTGATACAAGATATTGTTATAATGGATTGGAAGATGACTGGACCCACGAGTTTTTTATTTGTTTGATTTGGACTGCTATGGATCACGTGTACATGAATATTAGTATGAGACATGGTACTGGTCAAATTGGATGTGTTTTTCTTGGTCAATGATTCTCGAATATTGATTGGTCTGATCACGCATACAGTTGTTATTGTTGTTATTCCATCGTGATTGGTTAAGTACTATGAGTCTCAAGTGGGGTCACCGTATTTTATTTGGATTCTTAATTGTTGACTGGTTTCACGTGGAGCTTGCAGGTCTCAAGATTGGACAGGTCTCGATTGGTAAATTAATACTGCTGGTCTCCTTAAATTTTGAAAGTACTGATAATTTTTTTAAAGTATCGTTTATATAAAGTATCGTTAGCTTTATAAAAGTACCGCTACTTATTCAAAGTCTGCAGCTTATATTTGAAAGTACCGCCCAACCCGAAGTACCGCTTGAACGCTAAGTACCGCTTTAGATTAGCAAGCTCAGCAAGAATTTGTGTCGCTAACTGATTTGGGAGAAAGAAGTAATCATGATAGTGACAGATTAGTGACAGTTTACTGACAAGAAAAAAAAGTGTTGCTAATAGGACTGATTTGGATTTAAGGGGAAGTTGAGCATATTAATTGTTATGGTTTTTGGCGACACACACAGAGGTTATTGTTCACACATACAAGGAGTTTGGTGATTTGTTCTTAAAAGGATTCAAAAAGGGCTCGTATTTGATTCTTATGGATTAATTGATTACGAAGAAGGTTGAATATCATTTATTTGATGTTGTAGTTGAGTTTCACAGGTTTGTGTTCTTATCATATAGCTTGATGAATCTAGCAATGTGTGATTTTTCTTATGATGCTCTATGCACACAATGGCTATCACTTGAAGGAATTACATTGTAGTGCTCAGTGTCTCATACTAGTTGAGGATTCTTGTCAAGGTATTGCGGTCTACTTATATTTGTTGATTTGTATAAGTATGGAGTTCCGTGGATTGTAAAAGATTTAAGACACAAGTTTGGGTTATTCTACTTCTTCATCAAGTTCGTTATACTTGGTTTTCTTCGCAAGTAATCATTACATAAAGCTTACAGATTTTGAAGAATCATTGATATACAGGCATCACTCAAGGGGAAGTGTTTGATTTTTACTCATTGATCATTATTACTACTGCTAGTTGCAGTTTCTATTGTTTTGAATCCATTTTTCCTATGGTGCGTAATGGTGGGTGATTTTAAACATTGGAAGTCTTAGATTGGAAGTATGATATTGGTTCGTGGTGGTCAAGAGCATTATTTGCATACGCCCCTATTTAGATAATAACAAAAGGGGAAGAGATGTTTGAGTGGCATGGCATGGATTAAGGGGAAGACAAAGGAAGACATACTTGTTTCATTCATGGTGAGATCCCTGAGCTCAATTTCTCTACTGCCTAGGAAGTTCGTTCAAGAATGGTTTTGTCATTATCAACTAGGGGAAGATTGTTGGGAATTATACGCTTGAGTTGATAAAGACAAAAAGAATGAAACAAGAGGGACTTAATATGACAAGAAGGAAACCTACTAAAAGATGGAAGGGCTTGCTTGCAATGGAAGTTTTATTATTTAGTCCTTATCCTCTAGTATATAAAGAGGACATAGGTGTAGGTTTTAATTATGTCTTCCAAGATGTAGTCGACTAAAGGTGTAGTGTGTCCTAGGCGATAGTCTTGTAAACGCCTAGGTTATTAGTTTAGTTAGTAGACGTGTTCCTATAAACGTCTAAGATTAGTTAGTGTTAGTGAATAAAACCTTTAGCAATAACAAAGTATTGTTTTGATTATTCCGCTGCGTATTATGTTTATTATCTTTGTTATTGATCCCTAGCTGAGCTTATAAACGATCTTATCAGTGGACATATGCCTCCACAAGATAGCAATAACATTGATGTAGATAGGATTCTAATAACTATGTGAAAGAAGAAATTTGACAAAAGAATGGGAAGAGGTAACCTCTAAGGCTTTAACCATTGGGTATTATGTGCAAGAGTTAATTAACCAAAATCCACGTACAACTGTTGAGATTGTTGTGCAACGAGAACCAAATCTAGAGTCTACAATAAGAACTTTTAGAAGGATATATGTTTGTTTAGGAGCTCTTAAACAAGGGTTCAAAGCATGTGGCAGGGAAATCTTATGATTAGATGGTTGCTTCATGAAAGGCCCTTATCCAGGTGAAATACTAACAACCCAGAGTTGATGCTAATAATGGTATTTATCCAGTAGCATATGTTGTGGTTAAAGCAGAAACTGAGGTCTTCTGGTGTTAGTTTTCTAAGCTACTTGGAGATGATCTTGATCTACAAAGCAATTCCAATTTCACTTTTATCTCTAATAGGCAAAACGTGCACATATTGTCTAATATATAATATTTTCTGCATTTGTTAATATTTAACAACTAACATTTCTGCATATCTTAACATCTCTAGGGAACTATACCAGCCATTGCAAAAGTCTTTCCAAGTGTTGAACACATGTTCTGTCTTAAGCATATTCTAGAGAACATGAAGTTGGTATTTCACGTGGAGCATACAAAGACATGCTTTGGAGAGCTACTACATCCACTATTGTTGTTGAATTCAACACAAGAATGAGAGAGATTAAGACTTATAATTTCGCTGCTTATGACTGATTGTTCAAAATTCTACATGAACAATGGAGCAGGGCATACTTTTCAGGTAAATCAATTAGTGTTTAATGGTACTTCTTGTTGCCTAACCATATCATTTACTTATATTGTATTTTATGATATTAACAAGAAGAGCCAAATGTGATTTACTCTTAAACAACATCTATAAAGTGTTTAATAAGAAATTAGTAGATAACATAGATCAACCCGTCATAACTTGTTTAGAGTATATCATAGAGTATTTAATAAGGAGGATTGTAGTGGTTCAATAAGTGATAGCAAAAAGTGGTGGGCCACTAAGTGCTACTATTACAATGATCTTTGAAGGTATTAAAAATCAGTTGGTCAGGATAATGTGGAGTAGAATAGAGGATCAAAATATCAAGTTAAAGGGCTATGGAGGGATGAGTGTGTAGTTGACATGGAGAAAAGGGATTGTTCTTGTAGGAAATGGGAGCTGAGTGGAATCCCATGTTAACATGATATGGCTGCAATAAACAACATTTCTGAAAATGGAATGAGAGTTGGTTTACATGAAGACTGTGTTTAATCTGCCTATAAACTAGAAACATGGGCACATGTTTACTCTTTCAAGATCAACCAATTGAATGGAAGGGCCATGTGGGCATTTAGTCAATGTCCAACAACTCTAATACCACATGATTACCAACCACAAGTTGGTAGGCCTCTCAAGAAGAGGAAGAAGTCGGTTGATGAAGTTCCAAGTCAATCTGGTGCAACAAAATAGCTTTCTAAGAAAGGTAAGTCAATTAGATGTAAGTTGTGTGGAAATTTGGGGCATAATATGAAGGGTTTTAAAGGACAAGTTGGTCCTAGTCAACTTAAAGGAAGATCTAGTGCAATATAAGGGAGAAGTGAAGTTGTTGGTGCAAAGGATGGGAGTGAAGCTCATAGGCTAAGTCAACAGAGTGTAGGACCAACTATATGTAAATAAAAGTACAAGTACTAGTAAGATCTTTTGGTTTTTGGGTTAAAGACTTCAAATACCAACGAACTTTTCAAAATTTCCAAATACGGGTAATTTAGTTTTTTAATACTTTTATCACCAACAAAAGTTTACATTTTTTTTTCAAATATCACCAGTTTTCTCAAATGTGACCTGCTATAGCCGGTTGTGACCTTCACATCAGCATGTTTAGCCGGTCAATTTCTTTTTCTTTGATAACACATGCCACGTAAGCTAAGTCAAACCTAGCCATACACACTCAAGTCAAACCACAATTAATCCCACCCCATTAAATCGTTTACCCACCCCGATCAAACATAATCACCCATTAAATCGTTTAGCCACCACAAAAATCACTCAAAACCTAAAAATCTGTCATACATGCACACAAACAATGAAGCCAAATAACAAAAAAGGCATTTTTACTAATATTTTGATCTATCAACTGCTGATTTAATTTAGCATTAACAAATTTTTTTATCTATAAATGGGATTGTTTTGGGTTGTTAGTGATGCTTTGTTAAATGGGGTTGTTTTAGGGTTTGTAATGGTAGTTATGTTATGTGTTTTGCATGCTCTGTTTTCTGTTTTTCATGCTTTGCTTTTCGTATATATAATGTTATGTGTTTGATGAAATGTTTATAAAGTAGTTGATACTTAGAATGATATGTCATCAGAACCTTATTTGTGGTGCCTGTAACGTGCCTAAAACCATTGCCTGTAATGTGCCTAGAATGTAGTTTCATGCCTAGTTATGTGTTTTGTGTTTGATTATTTGTGGTTCCTGTTTGGAAGTACATTGAGAGTGTTAATACAAATAAGCCATAAAAACGTTTATTTATATTTTACGATCTTCTAATGTTTTGTCGATAACAAACGTAAAATCATTTTAACGAAACAAATAAAATACGTAAATGGTTTGAACTAATAGTTTCTAACATACTTACGTTCTCACATAAAACACTAAAACAAGTATAAGTGAGTTTATGATTTAGTATTACATATATACAACAACTAGTGTTTACATATTTGGGTAAAATATACACATAACTAGTATGTAGTATATTGGGTAATTTAAATGGGTAGAAACTTAAGTATCATAACCCATTGACCAAATACATTGAATGTAGTTGGGTACAACCCAAAGTCCATGACCCATATCCATGGAGCTTGACCCATAACCCATTGCATGACATCATGCTTATATCATATATGGATAATATCCATAACCCATGGTATTGACCCATACCCATTTGACTAGGTGCATTGCACTCATAAGATACATTGTATCTAGTAAGAAACCCATGGATCAACCCATAACCCATGACCCATAACCAAAAAACCCATGGGCAAAGAGGAGCGCCCCACGGATCCTACTAGCTTTATGCTAGACGGATCCTTGTGGGAGGGATCCGTGGGATCCTGAACATTAAGCATTTCTCTCTATAAATAGTGAGCCATTTCTTCATTGTTTCTCACCCCTTTCTAACATACTTTCCTCTTGAGTTAAAAACTCTCTAACCCCAGATCCAAGTGATCTATGTTTGTAGTTTTGTTTTTGTGTGATTCTCTAGGTTCCTTTTAAAGGCGAGATCACCACCTTTGAAGTCAAGCAAGCTCAAGTCCATGAGTTGCCATGCTTCCTCATCATCAAGACTACTGAAGTCCTCTTGTTGATGGTTCTTTTCTTTCTTCTAAGAAGTGTAGTGTTGAAGACATTAGTGAAAGATGTCTCATGTATCAAGACGAAGACATTAGTGAAAGGTGTCGATCGTCCGTTTTGTATGCATTAGTGAAGGGTGCCTAGAAGTCAAGTCACAAGACATTAGTGAAGGGTGTCTTGAAGATCTAGTTAAAGGCATTAGTGAAAGGTGCCTTAGATGTACATTCGATATGGTGTGTTTCGATGTACAAGATAGATTAGTATTGGATCCAAAGATATTGATATCCTTGATGATGTTGTAGTAAGGAGTTGGTCTCCTTTGGGATTAGTCGTTGGTATAGTGTTGGGTAGTAGTTCCTCCATTGTAATGGAACTCGGATCAGCCTAGTACCGAAAAAGGGTAGGCGACGTTGTGATAGGTGTGGTTCACCTTGGTGTGATAGAACCCGGTGGTTAGCCTAGTACCGGAAAAAGAGTAGGCAACGCTGTGAAGGTTTCTCCACTATAAGGAGCCTGTTGTGTAGTGATTACTTAACTCGAGTAGGTGACTCGGGGAGTGGAGTAGGGCAAGGAAGGTGTCGTTGTAGCCGAACTACTATAAATACTCGCGTTGTGGTTTTGTGCTTCTTACTCTTATCTTTTCGTTACATATTTATACTTCCTTATGTTTGTTTATCAACATCCAACACACATCCAAATAGATTGACATAAGTCGATCTAAATAGATTAAAACGAGTTTTAATTGGCAAAACTATTCAACCCCCCCCTTCTAGTTTTCCACAGAGAGGACCAAATAAGTGAACACATTGGAATGCGCCTAGTTTTTGCTTGGCCACCAAAGAGAGAACATTGTAGCCTAGTTTGTGCTTGGCCATCAATGAGAGTACCTTGCAGCCTTGTTTGTGCTTGGCCATCAATAAGAGTGCCTTGCACCTTGTTTGTGCTTGGGCACCAATGATAAAACCTTGCAGCCTTGTTTGGAATAACATTGAGAGGACCAAATAAGAGAATACTGGATTCGTCTACATTGAGAGAACCAAATGAGTATTGGATCACTTAATTCTACACTGGTATACCTTGAAAAGCTTTTTGTTACATAGTGATATATCTTAACATTTTCATCAATCAACTGACCTAGTATTTCTTATTTCAGATGTCATACCCATCAGTTCTGATTCAAGTATTGCTGGTACAACAATCCCACCCTAATTGCTTGCTTAGTATTATCCTCAATTTGATTCTACAAGCTCTAAGTATCTAATTGAATATTCTAGTTCTGATGATGAGCAAGTTGTTCCTATCCAAGCTATTGAACCTCAGAGCCTCTCCCAGCTCAGAATCCTATCCTAGGTCTGCATGTCCCAGTTCAGAAGCCTATCTACAAACTCAAATTTGAGCAGGATTGGGACTAAAAAACCTAAAGGTTAGGAGCACGTGAATGCAGCCAAGGCAAAGGCAAAAGGACTATGGTGTAGGATCTCCAATAACTGCTTTTGTGGTAGGTTATCATGGTATTTGAAAGTTTAAGATGATGGTAGTATTACTTCTTAATTTTTTTTGTGACTCAGAATTAATGATGGTAGTATAACTGGTAATCTTTGGAATTATGCAACATTTGATGGTTTTGTATTTTAAATGGATGCAGTTTAAATGGTGATATTGTCTTTTGAAAATTTGTGTTCTTGATTTCTGTATAGGTTTTGGATTTTTGCAAATCATGGGCTCATGATTTACATGTTGGTATTTTACATGTTTTCTGCAAATTTGAAGTTTACGTGTTTTTTTGCAATTTTTACAAGCTTTCAGCAAATTTGTATTCATGATCTTGTTGATTTGCTGTATGGTTTAATGATTTCTACAAATTTGAGTTTTAGATTGACATACAAATTTGTGTTAATGATTTGAATGTTGATTTATGTATGGTTTAATATTTGTGTTCAAGAGTATGATAAAACATTTTCAAATGGGTCTAAACCAAGTGAAAGTTACCCAAGTCTCTAATATGAATTTTCATGTGAGCTGAAAATAATGACGTGGAAAATAATATTGGTATACTGGTGGTATTTACAGGTACCAACAAGTTTGGTTGGTGATAAAAGTATTAAAAAAAGTAAATTACCCGTATTTGAAAATTTTGAAAAGTTCGTTGGTAATTTAAGTATTTAACCTTTTTTTTTTGCTTAAATGTAGAATAAATAAATAAATAAATAACTCTTATTCTAAATTCAACATAATGAACTTAAGTGTCATATTTTTATTTTTCATTTTTTTTTATAAAGTTTTTAGATTTAATAGAATCTGTCTGAATTTTTTTATTTTTATTTTTTTATTACTTTTATTTTATTTTTTCAGAAAAAACCATCTTCACTATTGGTTTAAAATAAATTATTTTCAATATCAAAATCGTGTATGTACATATAGGTGTTTAAAACGTAAATGAAATGAAAAACTAGATAAAAGCTTGTCCATGTGTTAGTATCACTGTGGCCAGGCTCAAACGTGGGCCCAAACTCCATTTCGTCCTTTCAATCTTTGATGTCATTATTAAAATCATACTAGTAGATTATTTTACTAATGCGAAAATGGCAAGTTAGCTAGCTTTTAGTCTTCCAATGGAAAGCAAAAATAAAAGAGTTAGGTAGGAGCGTACGACATCTTCTTTAGCAATAACTCTATTCCAATGACATCTTGTTGTAGCTACTTTGTGATTTTGGTGGTGTTATGGAGTGGTAATAAGTTGTATGCTAATGCATGTTTTACGTCCATCATCAGCTTTGGTGACTCTCTTGCCGACACTGGTAACTTAAAACAAATAGCTTCCGAAACCGACAAAGTAGTTTCGTATTTTTTGCCTCCTTACGGAGAAACCTTCTTCCACGAACCAACTGGTCGTTGCTCAGATGGACGACTCATTATCGATTTCCTAGGTAGCTCGTTTCTTTTTGTGTGGAAACTGTTTAATGTTGTAGAAATATGATACTTATATCTTAGCAGGCCAGGACTATAAGTGACCAGGTTCATAATTTTTTACCATATATAGTACAATAGACTTTAGAAAAATCCATATGGTTCACGGGACGCCCTAGTTTCCTAGTACACATCCTTTGCTAATGACTTTAGGTTCTTGGTCTTTTACAGCGGAGAGTCTTGGGTTGCCATTGATACCACCATTTGTGAGGAGTGACGATGTGGTGGAGTTGGGACAAGGAGTGAATTATGCGGTAGCGGGTGCTACAGCATTGGATTCATCATTTCTTGAAGAAAAAGGGGTTTATAATTCTATGACAAATGCATCTTTAAGAGTTCAGTTGGCATGGTTTAAACAATCCCTACCTTCACTTTGTGGCGACACTAGAGGTAACTAGGTGTGTGTGTGTGTTTGTATTTGATTATACGAATATATCATCGCTAAAAATCCTTTTTACATAGTTTTGCACGGCATTGATTGGCTATCGTTATATGTCAGATTGTAAACACTTAATTGGGAGTTCTTTGATCTTAATGGGAGAGATTGGAGGAAACGATTACAATGTTCCATTTTTCAGTGGAAAGTCCATTGATGAGGTTATATCATATGTTCCTCTTGTTATTGACACAATCGTCTCAGCAACCAATGTAAACTCTATCAAGTTATTATTGATGTATAACACGCTTTAAAAAATGTAGTGTATGATTTTCCAAATATTAAGTACAGGAATTAATTGAGATGGGGGCTCGAACACTAGTTGTTCCAGGAAGCTTTCCAATTGGATGCTCCTCGGCGTATTTGACACTATTTGGTTCTCAGAAGGAGAAATATGATCCCACAACGGGTTGCCTCATTCGCTATAATGAGATTGCTGAATATCACAATGAATTGTTGCAAATGGAATTAATGACGATACAAGAGCTTCATCCTAATGTGATCATCATTTATGCCGACTACTACAATGCTGCCATGCAAATCTGCCGTTCCCCTCAAAAATTTGGTAAATAACATGTTATAGTATAAATCATTAAGTCACAACCACTTTTTGGCATTGTAAAAGGATCTTTCATTCTTTGGATGGAATTCTCACTGAGTTGTAGGTTTCACAAACGGAGCTTTGAAGGCGTGTTGCGGAGGTGGGGGGCCATTTAACTACAACTCGTCAATGAAATGTGGATTGGCATATGCGACTGTGTGTGATCAACCAGATACTTATGCTAACTGGGATGGGGTGCACTTAACGGAAGCAGCATACAAACTTATTTTCATGGGTTTATTTCAAGGGCCATATACTACACCCCAGTTTAATTCCTTGTGTCCTACATCAACATCATCTACAGGTGAGAGGAAGAATATCGAGCTCAATGTAAGAAATTCAAGGTTGGATATATAGGATACAGAACGATAATATCAATGGAAAGGATACGTTGGGAGAAGCGGTAAAATGGTAATTTTTTTTATTTACACATTATATGAAATTATTGCGGTAAATTCACTGAAAATCAGCTGTAACTTCATATTATTATGTCCACAGCTACGTACCTAGCTGTGTAATTTAGTTTATGTATTTTTGGCAAAAATAAGAAACTAATTGGCTTTGTATATCAGTCAAACTAAATGCTCTATTATGTCCTATATATGAAACAATTAGGGTCCACATGTTTTATCTACTAAGATCGTCTGATGAAACTCTTATGTTTTGATTCGATCTCACAAACAGATGGACGCTAAGACCTTTTCTTACGGTTCTATACTTAGGGTAATTTTTTTAAGGCTATATGATTTAGTTCTGTACAAATAAAAAGATGCATTGAATATGAGATATTGTGTGCACAATTCCTCAATGGAAAATGAGCAATTTGGGTTGATAAGGAAGCCATTGAGCTTTTAGAGAGTGTTTGGCACAAAGAAATGAGATCAGATAAATCACACTAGTCCTATATCCAGTGTTTGGTAAAATGAAAAAGGTGGAGTATCCAAATTTCTCGTGATAATGCCTCAGCTCTTTTGTAAATTGATTTCCATCCGTTTTTTAGAGAAACTGGAATTCTATCAAACATTTCTCCATGAAATTATGAATACTTGACTGTCTATTCTTCTCCATGAAATTTAGAAACCATGATACTTGTGGTTTTGATGCAAAATAACTGTTACAAGTTGCTTATGTTTTTTTTTTTTTTTTTTTTTTCAGTATTATCATTCTAAAGTCGCATATGTTTCGATAGACCTTAGAAACCATGATAACAAGTAAATGGATCTTTTTACAATTTGTTAAGTGTGATTGTTTTCTTGAAAACATATACAGTTTCCTTGAAAATTCCTATACTAAGTGTTTTGGATTAGTTTTAGAAAAGAATTAGACATACTAAAATCAGGCACATGCTGACGCACGGCCAAGGAAGCATCAGTTTTTCTTATCTCATTATGACTTGGTTGTTCAAAAGAGATTCTTTCTGGATCAAGAATAATGGAATGGAAGGCACTACAATAAAGATATAGTCCTATTCAAATCGCCCACGAAGACAGACACTCAGAAAGGTTCTCTAGATACTTGATCGTTCTTTTCTTGTGGGAATATCTTAAGCGTCAAAGCTGTATACTATCCGAGACCCTAAGGCTACTTAGAAAACAATATAAATACATTGTTGGATAATAAAGAAGAAATAGTAATAAAAGGGGGGGGGGGTATAATTAAGTGGTTTTTATAATGACATAAATAAATATTTTTGTTAATAATCTTGAAGTTAAATTGTACATTACGTTAGAGGTTATTTCAAGATTTTTAACAACTAAAATGATGAAGGTGTTTACTTCGTTGAAGATTAAAAAAAAAAGGGTAGTAGAAACACAGAAAAATGTGTTGTACGAAAGTATCAGCAACAATAGATAAACAATAGAACTTTTATTCAAATCTAAGCCTCAATAGTCGGCAGATTAAATCAAAGAATAGTATCCAAAGTGTATAAAGTTGATTAATGTCAATGAAACAAGAACCATACAAATACAAAGAAGAGATAAGATCAATGTAATGATCAGAAATAAGAGAATGTGAGACAATGATTTGACACACAATTGTGTTTAACCCTAGATTAAGGGACTTATTAAATAGGAGATAAAGATACACAAAGACCCCTCTAACGTCTATAAATGACTCATCAGCAGAAATGAGAAATGCGTCGCACAGAAATGAACTTCTTTGGAACTTTAAACCATTTATGCTTTGTCCATGATTAACCCTCAGTAATAAGCCTCAGACCTGAACATAACTTGAAAACCATTAGCAATTGATAGAATGACATGTTTGCCATAGATTAATACCCCAAAATTTAACATTCCCCTTAACTCGATGGGCAAACATATCAAACAATATCAATTTTTCACACAAGAATTTATATCATAAACAGAAGGTTTTAGTAAGTATGTTCATAGCTTTGTTTGAAGAGCCAATCTTTTTGGCACTTATAACACCTCTGCAATTTTTTCCCGATGAAGTGAACATCAATTTCAAAGTGTTTTGATCTTTCATGGAAAACAAGATTGACAAAGAAGTTGTAAGGTGATTTATTATCACAAAAAGATTAACAGGAGATTGATATCAACTTTAGATCTTTTAAGATTTTTGAATCCAATAATTTCACAAAAGCCAGTAGACATAGATCTATACTCGCTTCGTGGAAGATTTTGAAAGTGTTTTTTGTTTTTTACTTTTTCATGAGATCAAACAATCATTAAAGAAAACACAATAACTCCTGATGCATTTCCGGTTTTCTTGCATTTAGCCCACCGCATCACTATATCCTTCAAGATGATTTTCAGAGTTGCCAAATTGTACCTTAGACCTTTTCCTGGAGCTCCTTTTAGATATCTCAGAACATTGAGGGAACATTCTAGATGAGATTTCAAGGGAGAATGCATATATTGTGCCGCACAATGAACTGAGTATGAGATGTTAGGTCTTGTATGGGTGAGATAGATAAGTTTCCCAAGTAACTTCGATAACGGTGATGTTGACAAGTAAGGGATCATCAGCAGTGGGAATGTATAAAAGGACAGAGTTGGGTTCCATAGAGGACACAGTTTGCACCCAAGAAGACCAAATTCTTTGAGGAGTTCAAGACAATATTTTCTTTGGGTGAGACATATGTCATTCCCAATTTTTAAGACCTCAATGCCAAGAAAATATTTTAAGTTTCACAAGTCTTTGATATGAAATTTTGATTTTAGAAACTCTTTGAATAGGTTTATCTCATCAATACAGCTTCCAAGAAGAACAATATCATCCACATAAACAAGCAGAGCAATAAACTTGTTATTTTCTGTTTTGGTGAACAAAGAATGATCATTGATAGATTGAACAAAGTTATTTTCCTTTAAAACACTAACAAGTTTTTCATTCCATTTCCTGGGAGCTTGTTTGAGGCCATATAGAGACTTGACAAGTTTACAAACTTTATTCTTATTATTCTCATTACATAACCCCTTAGGGATGGTCATATAGACATCCTCATCAAGGTCTCCATACAAAAAGTCATTGTTAACATCAAGTTGGAAAAGAGGCCATTTGTTTTTCACAGCCTAAGGCAATAAGACATCTAACAAATGGACATTTTCACAACAGGGAAAAAGTTTCATCATAGTCTATTCCTTCCCTTTGGTTGTAACCTTTAGCAACTAATCTAGCCTTGTATCTATCAACTTCACCATTGGCTTTATATTTGATTTTAAAGATCCATTTGTAGCCAATGGGAGTTCTATTATGTGGGAGATCAGTTATATCCCAAGCATGATTTTCATTTAAGGCCTCAATTTCAGAGTTCATAGCATCAACCCAATTACTATCAAGGATAGCTTCTTCATAACAGGTAGGTTCAATACTTTTATTAAGACTAGAAGCAAAGAAGTAATTATCTTTGTTAAGGTTAGAGTAATTAACAACCTTTTCAACACCATATTTGACTTTCCCTTCTACAATAAAGTCATTAAGATTATTGGGCAACTTAGAAACTCTGGTTGACCTTCTAGCAAGAGTGGTCGGGGCAAGCCTCTTCTTGTTCGTGAGTTCTCGATTTGAATCATGATGTATCGCCAGAATCGTAAGATGCATCGCCAGGATGTGATTCATGTGATATAGTGCCCTCGTGGTGTGTATTATCATCTATAGACGTTGCAACAGTTCATCATCCCTAGTAGGATGACTCAACACGTGCCATCATCATAGGATGTCACTCTCCCTTCATCATTGGGACTTATTTGTGAGTCAAAGAAATTTTTGTGATTTAAATCTTTAGGCACATGAGTTTCAACAAAAGGTTTTGACAAAGTATTTTTCATTTTGAAAGGAAAAACAGTTTCATAAAATTTGACATCTCTTGAATAAAAGATATTTTTTGTTTCTAAGCTCAAAAGTTTATAACCTTTTTTTCATTTGAATAACCAATAAAGACACTTTTCTCAGACCTACTACCAAATTTATCGAGATGTTGAGAATGGTGGCATATCATAAGCAACCAAAGACTCTAAGGAGAGAGAGTGAAGGGTCATGCCCATACACAAGGGAGAAGGGGACTTGCCGTGAATCAAGAGGGTAACCTGCTTATGACATAGGCAGCAGTTAGAACACATTCAGGCCAAAGATATAGAGGTAATTCCCCTGAAACATAAGGGATCTAGCCACATTAAGGAGATGCCTATGTTTCCTTTCTACAATACCATTTTGTTGTGGTGTATAAACACAAGAGGTTTGATGTAAAATTCCTTTTTCATGAAAGAAGTGTTGAAGTTTGTTATTGACAAATTCTGTCCCATTATCACTTTTAAAAATCTTAACATTGTGTTCAAATTGATTTGATAGCATATGAGTAAAGTTAACAATGGAAACATAAACATCATCTTTTCCCTTAAGCATATAAACCTACACAGCCCTAGAATAGTCATCAACAATAGTTAAAAAATATTTGTAACCATCTCTGCTAGTGACTTTATATGGTCCCTATACATCTAGATGAACAAGTTGACCAATTTTAGTTGATTTATGTTCACTTAGAGGGAATGGTTCCCTGGTTTGTTTAGCTTTATTACAAGTATCACAAAGATGAATGTCAGATTCGATGAACTATCAAGTTTAAGAGTGGATTTAAGTATATGTAGGACTTGGTCAGAGGGATGACCAAGTCTTTGATGCCAGAGATTTCTAGAAACATGACAAACAGAAATGCAGTTATTAGAAGTAATCTTACATGTAGAATCAATATCAAACATATATAACCCATTGCATTGTTTACCAATCCCCACAATCCTTTTTGATGTAAATCCTGTATATAGCAATTAGATTCATTAAACCCAACAAACATCTTATTGTTCTCTAGCAATCTTATGAACAGACAATGACCGACATTGTACTCGTGAACAACCGTGAACATCAAAAAGAGTTAGGTCATTATTGACCTTTAAGTCACCAATTTTAGTAATTAGGCCTCGAAAGTACCATTGGGATGTCCAACAGTTAGACCAAGATTTGAAATGTCAACAACATTAATTAAAAATTTGGCAGAAACAGTCATGTGTTGATTTGACAACGAGTCAACAATCCAACCAAGACTGATGTCTCCTGATAGGGTTTTTGTGTTGTTGTTAAAAAATTTGTTGAAGTTTATGTTAAACTTGACACTGCCATTAAAGAATGTTCCTGAAAAAATTTACCTCGCCATGTTGGCATTAGCGTAAGACACATTGTTGTCATTAAGAAGACTCATAAGTCCTGAGAGCTGCTCATTAGACAAAGAGACAGGAGAGTTGCTAGCTCTATTATCAATGATATGATTAGTATCAGTGGAAACATTGTTACTAAAGGTTTAGCATTAAAGTTCTTTTAACATATCCAAGCAGATAACCAACAAGATCATAACATCTATCAACAAGCTGTGACCCTGTGTTTTTGCGCTAGTACATTTGAGATTCATGTTTGGTCCTCTGTATATTAGAGTTGTTACCAACATTAAAACCGCACTTTATTGAAATTGTTGTTGATTGATCCTTTTTGTTATCAAAAATTTTCCACTATCAAAAGTTTTTGGCAAAAGCAAGTGGCATTGGGTTTAGCGAGCTATTCCCGGATGACACATTTCTGTGAGATTCTTTCCGTGAGACAACAGAGAAAGCAGTTTTGACATTAGGCAATGGATCTCTGGTTAGAATATTACTTCTGATAGGAACATAAGTGTCATCAAGACCCATAAGAAATTGCATTAATTTAATTAACTGATTGTGTTTTTCAAAATGTTTTTGCGTTCTCACAAAAGTGTGGAGGCAAGCTAATCATACAATCAAATTGTTTCCATAAAGAGTTGAGGTTGTTGTAATAATCTACAAGAGAAGACCCATTTTGACTAAGAGAGTTTATATTTTTATGCAAATTAAAAATAGCTGAATCATCAACCTTATCATAAGTATCTTTAAGATCATTCCACATTTCATTAGCAGTTTTAGCATAGATAGCACCAGCAAATAGTTCAGAATGAGAGAGTTAAGAATCCATGTAACCACAACAGAGTTACAAGTATCCCATTGATTAGCAAGACTAGGGTTTGAGTCATCTCTTATTCAAGTACCATCAATAAACCCTAACTTATTATGATTCCTTAAGGCAAAGGTCATGGCCATATTCCATATTTTATAATTTTCAGTTCCAGTGAGTTTGATAGAAATAATGAGAGTACCATTGGTGTTATTGGGGTGTAAATATAAAGCATCACCAAAGGATAAGCTTTTATCGCTGGAAGAACCACCACCACCACCAAGTATTATCATCACCATGACCATAATGCAAACAATAAGACATACAAATAACACAGCATAGAGATAACAAAGAAGAGCAGATAGACAGATAAAGAAATAAATAAGACTTTGTAATTAAGAAACAACAAGCACCAAGCCAGTGACTGGGGTAAACCAGGTGGTATTCATACCACTCAGAGGTGGCAAATCAAGATGTTAGTCTACCCGCTTGCACCCACAAAGACTTAAGTACTGTTTGTTTGAAGAAGAGATTAGACTTAGACTTACAGAGCAATATGCAGTGGAAAGAACAAATCACAATAGGAAATAACCAGTGATTATGCCAATAGCAATAACCCCAAACCACCAATTTGTTGATGAAGAGATGTCCCCAAGTTTCTATGAAGAAACCTTTGGATGGTGAATCAATAATGATTATGAGGCCCGATGCTCATACCATGTTACGAAAGTATCAGCAACAATAGATAAACAATAGAACTTTTATTCAAACCTAAGCCTCAATAGTTGGCTTAGATTAAATCAACAATAGTATCCAAAGTGTTACAAGGTTAGATTAATGTCAATGAGACAATAACCATACAAATACAAAGAAGAGACAAGATCAATGTAATGATCAGAAAGAAGAGAATGTGAGACAATGACTGCACACACAGTTGTGTCTAACCCTAGATTAAGGGACTTATTAAATAGGAGATAAAGATACACAAAGACCCCTCTAACGGCTATAAATGACTCATCAGCATAAATGAGAAATGCTTCAGCAGAAATGAACTTCTTGGAACTTTAAACCATTTATGCTTTGTCCATGATAAACCCCTGTAATAAGCCTCAGACTGAACATAACTTGAAAACCATTAGCAATTGATAGAATGACATGTTTGCCATAGATTAAGACCCCAAAATTTAACATGTGCAAACGTCAAACATAGATCTTTATCGAGTGGATTTACAGGTCCTTGGCCTACACCATAGAAAAAAATCTAATTACAAAGAGGGGGAAAAAAATTAAAAAAAAATGACCTGGAATCTGGGTTTGATCACTGGAATCTAGGTTTGATCACCGAAAAAGATGAAAATGAAGGTGGTTGTGTGGTGGTGGGGGTGGTGGTGTCGGTTGAGTGGTATTAAAGGGTGGTGGTGCAAAAGAAAATAAGTGTAGGAAGAAGACAAGGGTAGATTAGTCATTTCGCATGATGTTTGACTTGAACTAACGGATTTTAGTAATGAGCGTTAGCCAAAATGAGGAATTTGCAACTATAGTAACGTTTCATAGGCATAACTCGCAAAAAATGAAACGTTAGGGACCTTTTTCGCAAAAAAAATATTCAAAGACATTTCTCAAGAAAATCAAAAAGTTTAAAGACATTTTTTGCAGTTTACTTTAAAATTAAGATCGGATCTTAACAAGATACGTTCATACTAGTAGATTATTTTAAGGGAAAATTCTCTAAATGCCCCAGTTGCCCAACTTTATTACCCCAAAGGTCCCACTTTTTTTTCCCTTCTCAAAATGCCCCATGGGCAACTCTCACATGAGCAACTCTATCAAATATTTGGGCCCACGTTGTACTTTCAAAGTACAAAAGTAACACTTTGTCTGTTGGGCAACTTTGACCTAATATCTTGGGCAACTGACAATTTTTGTCTTTTAGTGAAAAATCAAAATTTTATTTTTAACTCTATAAATACAAATAAGTTGGGCAACTTGGGCCCACAAATATGTACTTTTGGGCAACTATCTATAAAACCAATTTTAAATGCAAATAAGTTGGGCAACTTGACCCCACACATATGTACTTTTGGGCAACTCTCTATAAATACCACTCTATACCATACAAATACACCTTTAATAAACCAAATTACATATCTCAAAAAATTATTTATTATCCTAATACACCTAAATACAAAACACAAAATACCCAAATCATCCCAAACACACACTCCTTTACCCCACACACACCTTCCCTCTCAAAGCCGAAAAATCATCCACAACTTGAAACATATATCCTTCCCTCTCAAACTCAATAATCCAACGCCCTAATCCTACTCCCTCAATAGTTCTTCTTCCATACGACGCATATTCGTACATTCAAAGCAATCCGACGCATATTCCTACAAATAATCGCAGTTCTTCAACATCTCAAGAATCCAACCACGAACATGTTTGATGCAAAGCTAACGGTCCGATCTAGATTAGAACATATTGCTACTATTAAAGGTGCACTGAATGTGAATAGAACCAAATTGTTTAGAGAAACTGTCTTTGGCCCTTGGTTAGATTTTCCTAAGTATTCCCCTGACAACCACTTATACCATTATTTATATCAAAATGCAGTTGAGGTGTCAAAAGTTAGTGATTGTTGTCCACCTTTAACTTTTGTACTAGGTGATAATGTTTTTGATTTTGGCCGTGAACAATTTAGTCTTCTAACTGGGTTTCGTTTAGGACCAGTAGATAATAGTGAAAGTGACCACGGCCATGTTGTTAAGGGTTTAACATATAGTCCTTTTTTTGATCGGTTGTTTCCCGATAAAAAGAAAACTAAGAACAAAAAAGTTAAGGGTGATGACCTTTTGGCGTTGGTAAAGTCGGCGGAAAGGTGGGAATTGTTATCCGATGAAGATGCTGTGAGGGTTGCTTTGTTGGTGATTGCAACATTTGTCTTTATCGGTCGGGAAGGAAGGTTTAATGTTCCTGACCATTTGCTAAGGAATGTTGAGGATTTTTGTGTATGGAATGAGTATCCATGGGGCGAATACATGTGGGCTCATCTGTATAAAAGAACGGTGAATGTTGTTCCTAGGCATCTTGAGGCATAATCAAAGAAGCCACGCTCCAAAAGATCCAAAAAGAACAAACATACACCTTTATGGATTTACATGGGTGTTGAAGGTTAGATTTTACTTGTAACATACATTATTTGTGCTTGTATATATTCTGATGGTTAATCTTAATAATGTGTTGGCATTGTTCATTAGCCATTGGCTTGGTTCCCTAGGCATTGTTCTGTAGTCAGTGTAAGTGTTTGTGTAGATTTAAGGATGTTATGGTTGATGCTGCAACAACATGTTATGTAATTGTATCCCCTGTTACTACATATACAGCCACTGGTATCCTAACCACTGCAACCATAATCACTAACTCTTAATTCAATGTATTTGTTTTTTCAGATTTGGATTATGGAGACATTCCCAAACATTCCCAGTTCTGGACCAAAGACCCAGAGAAGATCCCACGTTGTCTAGCTTGGTCAAAAGTAACAAACTTTGAAAAAAAGCATTACACAATTTTATTTGATCCGTAAGTAAAACCCAAAATTAGTTAACTGTTGTATGTTTTTATTGCATTTAGCATATCAGCTTATCTCCTTTGTTATTCAGGCTTTCAGACCACTACAGAAGATTGTACCGACAAATGCCGAGCTGAGTTGTCCGTGGTACATTCGCAGTATGGAGTACATCCGTCAACTAGATTCCCAACTTGTGGAAAGAAGAGAAGAGTTGGTCGACCAACCGATGGTGGAAGAAGAGGCGTGTATGGCTGGTCCGGATGTATGCGGTGGAATTCAAGCCGATTTAAATGTCCCTTTCTGTGACGCCGATGAAGTAGTTACAGAAGGTCAAACGTCTAGTGTCAATGACAAAGCTGTTGAAGAAGAGATTGTTGTTGGGCTTGGTGAAATGTTGAATATGAATGAGCCTGAGAAGGTTGAAGATGTTGTAGCCGGTAATGTTGAGGTTGCAGATGGGCTCAAATGTGACAAAGCGGAATCGTCACATACCTTAGATAAAGATGACTTTCGTGCCGAGCTTAAATCCCTTAAGTCATGGGTTGGTACTATAGAAGAACGTGTAGGAGTAGTTGGTGTATCAAAGCTCTTATGTGAGTTACACAGCGTACAAAAGAGAATTGTGGTAATTGAGGATGCTTTAGGAATAAAGTCACAAGATGATGTTGGTGAGATTAAGGTAAAAACCTGTTATTTGAATTTTTGTTACTTCATTCCACCAAAATGGTCTCTTTGATTGCCTAAGTAAGTTAACTTTTTACAGTGGATACGTTGATGGCAACAAACCGTTGGCTACTACCGATGAACACACCCCAATCGGACCAACGTAGGATCCGATGACAAGCAGAAGCTGTTGTATGCCGATTCCGATGAGTTTACCGGGCCTATGTCCCAACTTATGAAAGCTGCTTTATCGGGAGGTCTTGACGATGCTCATCATTCCAACAATATAATGCAGGTGGATAACAAATTTGATTGTGCTGCCTTACCAAATTTGAATGATGAGTTCTCAGACATTGCTTATGATGGGTTTGATCCAACTCCTGTTGACGTACGCATATATATATATATTTTTTTTCCTTCTTTTATTTTTTTCTATTTCAATATTAAACCCACATACCCTTTATCTAGGAATCGATGGATGTGAATGGTGCGGTAAAAGATAATGACAGTGGCAAGGGTAAAGAAATTGTTGTTTGGCGGCCACCTCTTTGGTGGGAATGGTTTGTGCAGTTTACGCTTACATTGTTAGACCCGTGGCCGCAGCAGGGGCTTTACCGTAGACAACGTTTATGATCCGCCAAGCAAGGTGCTCCACAATTAGACACATTTTATATGGATGTTGAGGAAACGGCTATGGAAGGGCGATACACAACCTGTTGAAGTGATATGCATTGATGATGAGGATGGGCAGGATGTTGTCAAGGTACATTTAATTATCTTATCAACAAACAAGTCCCTCGCTTTCATTTGATTACTATATACATTAATACATTTGCATAGATAGCACATAAACACACATTAAAACAGTTTTCGACACCTAAAAAACAAATATGATACTAAATACATAAATGACCATCATCATAATCTACATTTTAGTTCCGAGCTCTCTCCTTGCTTTTCTTAATTGCTTTGAGTCGCTTGAAACAGATTTCAAGACTAGTAATCCTATTTTCCAAATTATAAATATTTTCAAATAATGTAGGATTATTCACATGTTGCTCCACTGGGTTGTTATCATCTTCCTGCGTTTGTTGCACCACCTCCCTTTGTTGCATCACCTCACTTTGAAACTCTTCCTCTACCTCATTTTGTGCACTATCGACCTTGCCGCACCAGTTTCAACCTCCTCCTCATTCTCTAGATCTTCCTCATCTTCCTCCTCTTCCTCATCAAGTCCATAAATCTCATCCAAGTAGAAGTCTTGGCGACGCAGCCAAGTAAGGATATTTGTCCTCATCCACACACTCACTTGCCTATATGAACCATATTCCGACATTGGTTCTTCCCCAAAAGCATCTAACACTGCGTCAAAAAGCAAATCGTTGTTTAAGACAAACTCGTACTCTTCTTCATCATTTTGAAAGTTTCCATTTGGTGCTGCCATTGTTCTTGAGCGAGAATAAGAGAGAATAAAGTGAGATCTGTGATAATAAGAGACCAGAAACTAGGAAAGTATAAAGTAGTAGGATATGTAGCAAGAATAAGAATCTTATCTTTTACATTGTCTTTGTACTTCACTTACAATAAAATCGTCTTTTACTGTGTGCAAAGAATCTTATCTTATCTATACAATGTGCTACACTTGATATAATTATTAAAATATCAATTTATCTTTTTCATTAATACATCACTTTTACAACCTAGGAAACATGCAAACTATTTTCTTTTTCACTTATGGTTGACTTGACTGTTTGAGTGTCTTACGACAATTCATTTGCTTCCGAACATTAGTTTCACGGCTACTAGGACCAACATCTTGTCCTTAAAATAGACACCACATGGTTAGTCATGCCGTAGAATAACAAATTGAGTATTGAACTTATTTAATTGTTGGATAGTCGACTGCTTTGTTAAAAGATGAATCGCTTTTTTTAAAGGGCAAATATCGATTAGTTTTCAACTCCCTTAAACGTAAGAGGAAGCCAGGGAGATATTGCACCTCACCCTATACTACTCCACCAGCCACTACTCCGAAGAGAAGGCGTTCAAAGACGGATTAATTGTCAAACCCCATCCCCTCCTAACGCTCCAGATTTTGATGATACATTGGAACCGTTTGTGGAGGTATTTGACCGTGTCAACTTATATGTCTCTTACTTTGTAATACAAACATTAACTAAAAGAGTTAATTTGTTCTAATTTAGAATCTGTCGAGAAGTGGGACTGAAGAAAAAACCAAAAGGTAACGTGCATGTTCCGCTCAAAAATTTTTGAAAGAGAATAATGGTACTAGGTTTATTTTCCCATGGGGCAATGAAGAGACTATTGTTGATCTCCGGTTTTGGGACTGTTTATTGGCTACGGGTGCAAACCAGGATGGATGGTTGAGGGACGAGGTGCGTATAAAATCTGTTGTTAGTATTCTACCATAAATGTTTCTTTGTGATTCCCACATTTTCTTAATAATGTGCCCAATTGTGTAAACAAAGACCTTGACGTATGGGTAGATTTGCTGTGGCATTTCCGACCATCGATGCCGATCGGGCTATGGTGGGTCCCTTTTTCACACCTCAAATAGTTAATGACTGGGTACGAACCTATTGGGCAAATGGTGTAAAGTACCCGGTGCCTTGGGCTGATGTTGAAAAGGTATTTATTTCTTTCCATATTGCCGTAGGTATCCGAAAATGTTCTGGGTGCGTTATGCCGATGTCATAAATGATGTAGGTACTATTTCCAATAAACGAACCCGACAAGCATCGGGCGTAGGAGAGCCGCATATCAAGACGGGTGTTTTGACATTGTATGATTCGTTTCCAGCCTTTACAAACAAACGTATCTGGTGGAAGGATACCATGCCCGCAAAATTTCAGATTGGTCTGCCAAAATTACTAGATGAAACGGGAGTCTTTGCAGCAAAAGGCATAGATATCAAGGCTTATCAGATTAGCTTTCAAAAATGTGTTGACGTCCCCAAACAAACAGTCAATACGGTAATCTGGGATATGGTCTTGCATTAACCTATATAGGCTGACTCATAACATGCCATTAGAGTCTGACGATCCTGCAGAAAAAGCTCTTGCCTATCGTGAAAGAATGTTTGAGTACCTATGGAAATACAAGATTCAAGATCTGGTCATTGACTATATTTATTACAAGTTGTTGTATTGTCAACACTCATTGACTAAGTATGTATATAATTGGTACATAAAGGTGTTAGCTCATAAGGAATGGTCATTCTTTGTGTATGTATAATCAATTGTAGTAACTATTGGAATGATAAATCTGTAAATATCCAAAATGTTTTGTCAATGTTTGTAAATATTATTAGTTGATATTATTATTGCTTGTTTAAGTTATAAGGATCACTACTCAAAACTGATTACATATATATTATGATATTACATTTAAACCAGCTTCCAATCTTCTACTAGCCGTGGTTTCTTCTAAACTAGCCGTCGATCCGCTCAACTAGACGTGGTTTCAACAGTCCTTATAGCCGTGGTTTTGATCATACTTGCCGTGGTATCTTTTCAACTAGCCGTGGTTTTGATCTGAACTAGCCGTGGTTTCTTTCTGAACTAGCCGTGGTTTCTTTCATAGTAGCCGTGGTTTCTTCTGAACTAGCCGTGGTTTCAACAGTTATTATAAACGTGGTTTCTTCATACTTGCCGTGGTTCCAACAATAATTCAATCCATGGTTTGACCCACCATCCTACTCGCACATTCTTTCACGATACACCACCCATTCTACTTAACCTTCCTTGAGAGTTTTATTGCCAAAGGACCTTGTACACCAACAATCTTTTGAATCTTCAATAGCAATTGATCTACCATTGGATTTGTTGATATGGATCCTTGTGGATCAAGCTTCGTTTCCAACATTTTCCTCGGCAACAGCTTTTGGACAATGGATAGGCTTTATCAATAAACATGAAAAACTTATCCTTAGTAGATTGTACAACATGTACTCTGGAATGCTCATAAAGCATCCATTCAACTACTTCAAATTGTTTCTAGAATTTGTCCGATGGATTAGGTTGACACATGTTTTCATCGATCTCCACACCAACCTTGCTAATCCTCCAGTTGGCCCATGCTTTCCATATCTAAAATCAATGACTTTCCATAACTGTTCCAAATCCTCTTTTGATAGAAAGAACAACAAGCTTCCAAAATCTACGTATCTACTTCTGCATCCATCTGCTCTTGTTATTTCAATCACTTCTCTACCATTGCCAGTGATTATTTTCAAATCATTAACTGGTTGACTGCGCTTAGTGGTGTACAATTAATCGGCTCTTGTATATCACTCACCTTAAGATACAAATCCATTCTTTCTTCCTTCTCCATCCCTTCATCCAATTTCTGTTTCTTAGAACGCACATTCTCCGAATTTCGCCATTCGCTTTTGTTCGTTGTTGATCCAATCACCTTCTTTATCAGAATTCATAGGAATGAAATCATCTTTCATTCTTAACCAACGTTCATACAGCTTTTCAATCTCTTCGTCCGTCCATTTTTTCAAATCTTTGCCTTTGCAAAATTCCACGTTGTTGAGAATTGAGATCATGAAATTTCTCCTTTGAGCCCTAGTTGGAGGTTTGTTATTCTTACTATTGTATGGTACGACACTTCTCTCCTTCTGCATTTGTCTCGCCCTCGCAGCAAGAACCTTTGACCTTGATGGAACATCTAATAGTGCCCATTCTTCATTACTCAATTCCAACTTTATCATTTCGTAACCCTCAACAAATGCTTGTTCCTTGTTCCATTGTTCAATCACTCTCATAGTCGCTTCATCTTGTTCTTTCTTTTTTTCTTTCTAAAGCTAGATATTCATTTAAAATTTTCATCCAATTGTATTGATAATTCATGATCATGTGATATCTGAGCCTCCTTACTATCAAATTGAAGTTCATCTACTTACAGTGTTCACAAATAGCTTCACCCTTTCCTATTTCTCGTTGATCTACTACTTTATTCACTGCCTCCCCATTCTTCAAAGTATTAGCCAATTGTTTATTTCCAGTAGGTTCAATTACAATGGGAATAGGTGCAATAACAGAATCAAGAATTGCTAAGGTTCTACATAAGTTCAGCAGCGTACCTGCAACCTCCTTCTCCTGCGATGGTGGTGTTACACCAGTTGTGATAATCGTACTATCAGTGGTTGTAGTACCAATATGTGTATCGACGTAATCGTTGATGAAATAACCTCGAGGTTACAGCAGGTTGCCATTTGTATCATCACTAGATACAAAGATGCACAACTTCTTCCTCTTCGCCTTCAATCGCAACATTAAAAGGTTCTACCATATGTTCTTTTCCTTCCTCTATCAATTCTGCTTTTCCAACCTTCAAACCTTTAGCCAAAGGTTTAGCCAAGGGTTTAGGACCAGTGGGTCTAAGTATAATAGGAAAATGTGCAAGACCGATCCAAATCCGACTCGGTAAGCTTTTACATAACTTCATCAATGTACCCGCAACCTCTTTTTCAACTTCCTTGGGTGTTTGTGTGACCGTGGTTGTCATTAAGGTCGCATCAGTGCTTTCATTAAGGTCAACATCCATGTTTACCTCCTCCCCTGAACAAATGCTTTTGCTCCTCCCCTTTGAGGACCTTCCTTTCTTAGTCATCTTCGTTACTCTATTAGATGCAGCAAACCTTGGTCTTCTTACTCTCTCCAACACAGAAACCCCTGTGCTTCAACCTTCTTATTGTATTTTCCATTTGTGTACATTTAGCCTTCAATTCATTAACTACTTCTATAATATTCTCACCCGTGGGATCTGATACGGTGGCATTGGGTTGAGGTTCAATGGTAGCAGTGGGAGCAAAGATCATTGGTTTGGGTGTTTTGTGATTCGTAAAGGTAATGGTTTAGCAGGGATCCCGTTGGTTTAGCAAGATGTTCAGACGCTTGTCGGAGTGGGTTGAGCATCATTGCTTTGGTTGGGTTGGGATTCAAGCACCTCCTCATTTTCGTGAATGTCCGTGTTAAGCATATTAGGGAATAAAGGTGTAATCTTTCCCGAGAACTTGTCATTTTTTTCTCAAGTGTGTAAACACCCTAGGAGACATATGATGTACCTCATACTCCCTTTTATGAGGAATGGGTGCCGTGATCTGCTTCGACTATTAATTGAACAAACCTAGGATATAAGTAGTATTTACCCTTTTCTTTAATGTTCTTTATTAACCCCTAAAAGATCAACCTAGACCAGCTTAAACACCCTCCCCGTGATAAACATATGACAGTTAGCTTGCTATTTTTGATGGAAACTCATCAAACCCAGTGGTCTTGTTGCTTAGACACAGAAGCAAAGTATGTATTAAAAACTTCCATTGGGGTGAGAACATACCTTTATGATACTTAATTCTTTCCACATTTTTCTCATAACCCAATCTTTGCAACCCCTGAAAAATATCATCATCAGAAAAATTGACAACCCCATCAAGATCATCCAGCTTCAAAACATCCCTAATCACATCCTCTTTGACTATTATCTCGTTCTTATCAACAAGACTCCTAATAACCTCGGCTCCATCTCGTTCTTGAATTTTTGCCTTCAACCAAAATTGATTAATGTATTCTTGAACAATGATAGGTTGTACACTTATTGCATAGTGAATTGGTGTGTGTTTGAGAAAAGCAATCATCTCATGGAACCCTTCAATATGATTGTTCTCGGTTAGGTATGCAACGACGTTGTGTGTGGTGGGATATTCTTTCGGCATTTGTGTCCTTTTGATGTAAACCACGTTTAATTATCAGTTTGGGAGTTGTTAGGGTTTGTGTAGAGCGCCAATTTCAAGTGTTTAAAGATGAATAATTTGATAGCGCAGTGATTTGGGGATTATATACTAATAGATCAACATGTTACATAACAGCCCCTTGAGTTGCCCACACACAGGGGTGGTTAGAAACATACTACCCGTGGGTTGCCCAAAAAATTGCACTTGCCGTGGTTTTCCCACAAACAAAGAAGTGCTTAGGAATGCCCACAACCATCTACCCACTTATAGTAAGTGCTAAACAACAAGACAAATAGTCAATGACTTCATTTACTACACAACAACTAACACCTTATACCCATTTGATAGTAGTCCTTATTAGATGATTGTATGAATGGAAAGTAAACAAAGATCGCATAAGTTGATGCAGCTTTTATAAATTAATGAATAATTTCCAAATATATATGTTGAACGTCTAATGTGTAACCATAACATATCGACTCATCCGTTGAACATCTAATGTGTAATCACAACATATCGACTCATCCGTTGAACGCCTAATGTGTAACCATAACATATCGACTCATCCGTTGAACGTCTAATGTAAATACAAGCTATAATACAAGCTATAATAACTAAGAACACGATGATGTAAATACAAGCAAACTAATACAAAATCTCTACAACTCGTATTCTTTAGCGGAGTGTAAATACAAGCTATAAAAACTAAGAACACGATGATGCAGCTTGTTCTTGAAGGAGCTGAGTCTTAATCAGTCTAACCAGTTGTTCAGGTTGTGGTATTTCATTCCCCATTGGATTTGGAGGAATTTCCAGCTTGTTAGTCAAGATCTTCTCCATAAGTCTTTTGGACAATGGATAAATTCTCTCGCGAACATGCAGATCGTGATTCCACCCTTCGTCTCAACTAGATGCACACGAGGCAGAGGATAGAATCTCCAGGACTCAACCTGCCATAAATGTGAGTTCTGCCAGATGAAGTGTCCTTTATCATTAGGAGATTGAGAGCTAAACATGACATGAAGATCTCCTAATAAGAACATCCCAGAACCTTGTGGTGCATTGTTGCAGAATGGGAGGTGACAAGAGTGTACAGAGAAATCAAGTCCGCCTGTCTACCAAATGGAGTATTTCCTTCAAAAAGGTGAACTCCATTGAAGATTTATCCATTCGATGCATGACATTCAGTTCTTTGTTAATCAATGTCCAATTGACCAAAGACATTTTGATCTCCATCAGGAAAATCAGATGAAGACCCTTCTTTGATAAAGGTTGACTCATCAACCTCAAGATCCAAGGGAGTTACTTTGGCCATCCTCTTCTTTCTCCTACCACTCTTATAGATACCTAAAGATGGTTCATCATCTCTCGAGCCAACAGATGCATAAAGAGGAGTGGGAGCTGGTACAATAGGTGCTTCGTAAGAAATGGCGATCGGTTCACAGATGGAGCCTTGTCGATGAGCTAGCAATTGTAGGAGCTTCAGCAGAAACCAAAGATGGTTCAGCAGAAGTCACCTTGTCAGATGGAGTGGCTTGAGGAATTTCTTCAGATGTAACCGTGGGAGATCTTCTTTGGTGGAATATCATCAAAATTATCCACTATCTCAACAAACTTTGGTCTTTTGGTCTTTGGTGCAACTTCATTCCCAAAGAATCCTTTTGAAGTAGGAAGTGTGAGATGAAGGTTCCTTAGCACAATCATCATCAGCAATATTGATAACATGGAATTTCAAGAGAAGCACCCAAGTCTTCTTCTAAGAAACATGTTGTGAGTGTACTTCACAGTAGAGGACACCGATGGTCTTTGTATGATCAAGATTGACCAAGTTTAGTTGCAACATCCTCCATTGGGGTATCAGCAGATGCAGCTTTGACAAGCTCTGGATCCTTGGAGACTTCAGTAGATGCTTTATTCAAGTACGATCTCTTTCTCCTTTGATAAAGAATGTGCTCCTTCTTCTTTGAGATTCTCAGAATGCGATGAAGGATCATTGATAGATACATCATCTAACATATCAAGAGACTCATAACGATGTTCTTCCTCTTCCTCTTCGTAAGAAACCACAAGCTTCCTTTTGTTGGTCTTTTCTAGTTTGTCCTCTAATTCCTTAACTTTATCTTGCAGTTCGTCAATCTTACTACCAAGAGAAGACTTGGTCTCTGCAAGCTCCTTTTTTAGACTAGATACCTCACTGCATACAAGTAACAAGAGCATAGACAGATGAGAGAGTAATAGGGTCCTCGGCTCCACCACAGATTGCTCGTGGTAATGGGATCTTCATTGGACCTTTCGGTAGAAACATGGTCATGATCAAACTGAGGAGGTACCTCATCAATAGGTATCCTTGGAGGACTAAGTGTGGTCAATCTGCTTAGGTCGACTCAAAATCATCAAGAGGATCTTGTGCTTGTGGTGGACTAGGACAATGTGCCGTGAGTCGGAGTTGGTGGAGGCTGGTCTTGTGCAACATGAGAAGCTTCAGCAGAAAAGGAGGGGCCCTCATCAATGTTAGCAACATTCTCCTCAACAGCAGCCATATTGTCTTGAGGCAACATAGCCTCTGTCAATGGATAATGTGCCCCTCAAAGTTAGTTCTCATAGAGGCAAAGAGTTTGGCTGTAAGAGCTCCTACTGCATAAAAGGCTTGGGTTTGGGTAGAGGTGTCTATAATTATTTGTAAGAATCTAGGGTACATTAAAAACTTATGTTGTTTCCTATTGATATTTTCAACCAAATTATCAAAAATAAATTTAGAAAAATTATAAGTTAACCCTTGTGAAAGACACACGATACCGTATGCCAATTGTGAAGAGAATTGATCCCATGCTCCAGATTTGTTGCTAAAGCACTAAAGCAACGTGTGAACCAAGAACCTCCACTTGGGGCAAAAGTGCTTCTTCAACCATATGTCGGCCCTAGTACCTTGATACCCAATAGCTCTCACTGCCAAGATATCCTCAAGATCTGAGTGAAATACCCCATCAAGATCATCCAAGCGAAGCTTCGTCCTTATCACCTCCTCTGTCACTACATACTCTGTTCCATCAATCATGGCCGTAATCTCCTTTTCACTCCGTGTGGAAGCAGAAGCCCAAAATTGTTTGACCAACGTTTCATAAATCGCATTGGGAGAATGCGTTAGGGCATAGTGAATCTTTGTTCTTTTCAAGAACTCCACCATAGGCACATACAACTCATCACCTTTTGCAGTTCCCAAGAACGCAACTTTGTTGTGATCCTTCTTGAATTGAAGAGCCATTTGATGAATTGATATTTTAGGGTTATGATTCTTGTATCTTAGTGTTTGGTTTGTATTAGAAGAGGGAAGTAGGATATTTTGAAGTGGAAGTGAGAGAGAGTGTTGGGTAGAAGGTGTATAGAAATAGTCAAAAGAATTGGTAGTTTTGGTTGACCCTTGCTTACGTGTACAGCTTCTCTGACCTCAAGCAATTTTAACACTTCAGCAGAAACATATATCCAATCTGCTGAAGTTATACACTTCAAGAGAAACCAACCCAAAACTTGGATATCTTCGGTAAGATTCTAGAATTACTGTGCCAACAACTCGCATTAACTTACATTAAACCTTGAACCCGTCTATAAAATCATCCCAATGCATACTTCTCTCACACCATTTTACCCCCAATTACCATTATGAACCCTAGTTTCATCACAAACACAATCAACAAAAATTGACCATGAATACTTCACCAGAGGTTGTAAATCCAACCTCTTCTCCATCATCCTCATCATCCAGTGATTTTCTCCAGCCTCGACACCTCCACATGACCCTCGCCCTTTGACATCCCCATTTCTCTCTTCTTCTGAAGATGATGGTGTAGTGGATCCAAGTGATTCTTCTGATAACACAGAGGAACTCACTGAGATACCTTCTTACTCCCAACCTCCAAAGACCTCAACCTCAACAAAGGCCTCGTGCCGAAAGGGAGGTGGTACTTGCTGTACCTGCGCCATGTTTTGGTGCATCTTCACACTTCATATAGAGGAAGAGCTTGGTGAAGGAGAATGGATTGCTTTTGGTGAAATCAGCAGATGAAGCATAAAGGACACTTTATTTTTCTTCATCATCATTATTTGCATCAATCCATCCTTCCCATTTTGATCCTTAGCTTCCTCGTCCTAGTAGTCATGCATATCCGTACCATCGAGAAAGAAGGAATGGGTGGTTATGCAAGACTTCACGAACGCATATCCAAAGATCTAGTGTGAAAGATGTGAGCGATCATGCATATCCAATAGCCTCTTAGATGTTGGAACAGATGTAGTAGATTAGGATTAGTATATCTTGTATACCTCTTTTTCTTGTAGTGGCATTTGAAGTTGTTTGCATTTTGTAAGTCGAAGTCAGAAATGATTCTTGAATGAATGAATGAACAATTTCACTTCAATTTCTTCTCTTCAGCAGATTCAGTAGTTTCCTGTAATTCCCAACAATATAAGCCCGAAACAAACATGCAAGTCCGAAAGTGAAATATATGAACTTTAAATAACTGAATTACATGTTTTCTTAAACTAAGATTAAGTTTAGGAAACAAACATGCATAAATGTGCAGGCTGTTAATCTAACTTTAACTAAATTCTACTAAATTTATCCTTCATTTTGACTGTCCAAAGTGACCTTATTCTATGTTACGAACGATCCTCCTGTTCCCGGTCTTGCCGCATTCTCTCTTCCATTTCTCTTTCAGCCCTATCTTGTTCGGCTTGTTGTTCCATTATTGCTTCATCTTCATGCTTCTTAGTAAGCGACTTCTCACCATCAACATTTCCATTTATATTTTTGTGCTCATCTTTATTATTGTCACGTATTTCCTTGACCGCCAACACACCTTTTTCAGCTACATCCTTCTTAGATCTTTTGTTAAGTTGTTTGCTATATATTTCATGAATCACGTCATCACATGGTCATTCCACTTCAAAAGACAAACGCTTACGCACAATCCCTTAATTATGAAAACAAAAGTAAGAATCCTAAATATATTACTAAAACTAGTTATAGCATAAAGTCACAATAGTAATGAATTTTTACCGTTAGACATTACTACAACTTTGGAATTGGTATTACTTATTACAATGTATATGTAGTTGGGATAAGTTACTAGTTTCATCCAAAGTGGGCAGCTTGGCAAGTTTAGGAAAGTTAATAAATTTGTCACATAACACAAATAAATGTGTATCTTAGTAAATCTTAGGCAGTTGGCACAAGTACAACATTTATAATAAACAATCACAAATGGGTGGTTTATACTTAATACACTCATTAAAGTGTATCAATGTTGATACAATAATTTTGGGCAACCTTAGAAAGTTTACATTGTTGGGCAACCTAAGTAAATGCACAAGTACAAAGGGCTGGTAGTTTGCACTTGGCTTACTAAAAAGACTTTACTGTAATGTCCAACAAATTTTTCCACCTAAGTTTGTTCAAAACACAACCATGGATTACGATGACAATTCTACTTTTAAGGTTTATTTAGTGCATCCTTCTTCTAAACATGGAGTCAAACTACCTAAAAATATCACTTTCAATAAACTAGTTGCGTATGTGAAGAAAAAGGTTCACGCTGTCAAAGAGACACCAAATGATAGACTCAAGTTATCTTACAAAGATGGTTCCATGGAATTGGACGTGGTTGATGATGAAGACGTCCAATACTTCATTCGTGAACTATGTTGTAAGAATGAGCAAACTCAAGCTCTGCTAATTTCAACAAAAGAACCGCCACCTTCAGAGGTAAAATCATCTTCGGCTTCTAATCATTTATCATTAGACCTGAATTTTCCGCCGCTTCACAATGATAGTTACCATGACACACCAAAGGTCGAGGATACCTTTTTTCACCAACCTGATTATTCACTTCCTCCGTCGCAAAGAGACTCATTTAAAAGTATGCCCATGCCACCAACCGCACCACAACCGTAATTAAAAACATCGATTCCCAAAAACCGATACCTTTTTTTAAACATAAAGAATTTTATAATAAAGCATAATGCATGTTTACTATTGGAAAGAAATCATTACTTGAGCGCTTTGAATACAAAGTTATTAAATCTGAACCCACGAGGTACAGTGTGAAATGTATAAATGAAGGCTGCTCATGGAACATATACACCCGTAAAAAAAATGGATAGCACATTCTTTGTTTCTAGCATCAACAATGTCCACACATGTTCAAGAACTGAATTACATCCTAATCATCGTAATGCGACAATGAAATTACTTAGTCAGTTGCTAATCGATAAATTGAAAGATACTCAGAGGGTATATACTGGAAAGGACATACAACGAGATCTGAGTCTTGAATGGAAAGTAAACGTTTCTTACAAACGAGCTTGGGGGTAGGAATTTGGCTTTTGAGGTGTTGAACGGTAAACATGAACAATCGTTTGAGCAGTTAGCTTTATATTGTCATAACCTAAAGCTAAAAAGCGAGGGGACGGTAACACACATCGATACGCATTTGCCGAAGATTTAAGATGGTTTTGTAGCATTTGGTTTTGCGGTAAGTTTCTGACACATTTATATTAATTGTTAGTATTAGTATTTTTACTATTATTATTCTTATACACACATCTTATCAAGCTTTAACGTATACTAATCACTAATATATACTTAACGATACTAGATTCGCAGTTTTATAGCCTTCATGCGGCCATTGATTATAATTGATGCGCGATCCGAAAGGGAAGTATCTCGGAACCAACATGCTTGCCGTTGGTATGGACGGAAATAATCGATTATTCCAATCGCTACCGGGTCGCACAGGTGAGACCGCTGAAGCCTGGACATTGTTTTTGGGGTGGTTGAAAGAATGCATTGGTGAAGTGCCTAATCTGGCGATTATTTCAGATAGGCATCATTCAATAACAAAAGCGTGTGACACAGTGTTTCCAAATTGCTTTCATGGTTATTGTTGTCATCACTTGATGATGAATTGCAATATCACCCGTAAAAAGCATAAGGCTTTGTACCGAAGGTGTGCAAAAGCTATACGATCAAGATTTTGATAATGCAATTTGAGCTTCGCTCCAAAAATCGGCCGTCAAAAACTTGAAAACGCCGGGTACGATAAGTGGTCAAGAGCATATTGCAGTGGAAAAAGATACAATTATTTGACGTCAAACAATGCGGAGTCAATAAATTCATTAACAAGGCACGTCCGAAAGGTACCAATAACTATGCTCTTGGAGTACTACAGACGTCTTCTACAAGATTGGTATTTCTAACGTCGCGAAAAATACTACGGTATATATATTCGCCGTCTCACATTTACTTGTTCGATAAATGTTACATGATGTACGCTTATTTTGCAGACGCACCGGAATTTGAACTTACAAAGTGGGCATCTAGGAAGGTTGAGCATAGAATGTGGAAGAGTGCGAATTGGGAAGTAAGAGGCATTGCCATGTGTGCTGTGTACCAAGTTATAGACAATCGTCATAGTCATATTGTTGATTTCTTAAAGAATGAATGCAGCTTGCGTGTACCGCAATATACAGTTGTCAATTACGGTAAATGTTGTTTATTCGTGTATGGTTTTGATTACGAATAACGCAGGAAATGGCAACTTTCGAGACTACCATGTGGTCATGTGTGTGCCGTGTGTAGAGAAGAAAAATTGACTAACTGTAACAAATGGGCGGAAACATGGTTTACAAAACTGCACTCAAAGGCACATATCATGAAATGGTGTATCCTTTGGAAATAGAGTCATAATGGCATGATCCGGGTAACTTGCAAAAGGTTAAACCGCCGTTGATGGATAAGAGGCAGCGGGAAGACCTAAAACAAAGATCGCTTCCCATCAAAAAATGAGGAGCCAAAAGTTAGGAAATGTGGGAGGTGTGGTACCGTAGGGCATACCCGTGCAGATTGCATGGAACCATTGCGCTAAAAAAAGGTAACCTAGATAGTTCATTCAAAATGGGCATCTAATAATGTTTTTACTATTCGACAAGATAGGTTATATTTGTTGTCGAAAAACAAATTGCGTGACGCACAATGGTAAAGAAGTTGTGCAAGAGATGGCACCTGAACAAGGAACGGGTAAACGTACGTCAGGTACTCATTTTCAGTTGAAAGATGACCCACAATCACAAGCGGACTACGAGTATTTTCAAAATGGGAGAATTTACGGATTGGGATGCCGACGTTGGGATGGTGAAGCAAGTAACAATGGTCGGAGGGTTACGTAGATAATTCGCATTAACCTAAACTCACTCCTGAATCATCAAATACATATCACTTGGATGATTTCAATAACATGGATAATTACTAGTACAATGTTCTCTTTATTTAACTAATGAAATTGTATGCTTAAAGTTAAACACTATTGCACATGGTTGTGTAGTTTTAAACAAGTATTTGTATTTTGTCATGAACAAACGTTGTGTTTGTATTAACCCAATATTTCTATTTTCTCATGGTAAATAATTGTGAAAGGTTAGTCAATGCAAAAGACCATGGCAAAACCAGCTAGAATTTGTCCTCTTTTGGATGTTTGTTCAGAAATAGTAAATCTTGTGACCATGTGTAAGTGAAAAAAACAAATATAGGGAGAATATGTGGATGGGGTTTAAAGCATTTGAAAGGTCAGTACAAAATTTTTTGGATGTTATTCAATAATATGGGAGCAACTGTGCATCATGTGACAAATGCTATATTATGAGGACATCAATTGGCGTCATGATAATACAAATACAGCTTAACAGATGTATTTCTGCTTGTGCTTGCCTATTTAAAGACACCAAGCCACCTTGTTAGTTAACGCAATTTTTTTTTTTTTGTGATAAAGTATTGGGATAAGGAAATGTCTAGATTTACTAGGTGTGATAAGCTTAGAGCGGATTCAAATTCTAACAACTGGCCTGATATGTTAGTCTTCTATTGCTACCAAGCCTCTGGCGAAGATGTTCGGATGGCACAACAATTGAATGCGCTATGGAAGATTGTTTCAAATAATCAAGACAGGCTTAGCTTAATTCAAGAATTGGACAGTGTTGGAAACATGGCATGCTCAAAAACAGCAGAATATTTGAGGGGGTAAATGGTAAAGATGCTCAAAAGATCATGCAGATGCGTATTATTTCACGGGAACTGAGCTAAATGTCTGCGAACCATGCCATCTTTATCGAGAAACTCAGGGGCTTGATGGATCTCTAAGTGTGTGTCTTTTCATTGTGTTCTATGTTGTTTGGTGTTTTTGCAGTAGTATGTGTCCGTTATCTTATTATGAGTGTTCTTGTAGTGGTTGTGTTTGGCCCATGAAATGCGATTGTAAGATATTGAATTGAATAAAATGGGTTGTTAAATTTGTATGAATTACATTTTGTTTCCACTCGCACTTTAATTTTAAATTGTGGTTTGATTGTGGTTACCATAATAGTGTGTGCATATTAACTATTGTTGGATTGAATTACCTCACAAGTACTAGTTGCAGTGGTTTGTGTTAAACTAGCCGTGGTTTCTTCTGAACTAGCCGTGGTTTCTTGTCAACTAGACGTGGTTTCTTCTGAACTAGCCGTGGTTTCTTCTCCACTAGCCGTGGTTTCCTCTCCACTGTCGCCGCTGGAACCACGGATATAAGCATTCTTGAAACCACGGGTAGAAGGATCAACGACCTGATGAATATTTCATTTAAAAATATGTTAACAACAAAATTAGTAAGTAGTTAACCTAAATAATACATCCATGAAAAGGGAACTTATCTTGCAAAATCAGAAGATTTTCATCGAGTACATTCATTAACTTTGCAGCAGCTTGTTTCTTCGAAAAATGAAAAGCTTTTCATTATTTAAAAATAACTTAAAAAGAAAATTAATAAGTTGTAATAAAAGGCCACCATGAAAAGGGCACTTATCTGCCGAAATGAGAACCATTCCCTCCGATACATTCTTTAAATAGAGCTCGATACAAAAAACCCAACGATGCAAACACTTTTAATGACAACGATATTAACAAAATAATACATCCCTGTTTGGGGTTCACATTAATTAAAGTAGTTGATACATCAGTTTAGCTACTACATACCCTAATACAAAATTCATCCCTTGTTACAAACAGTTACAATTACAACCAACATTGACAACAACATGTCTATCAAACACATACTCTGTGTTTTAAAAAAAATTAGACATATGCTCACGATATGCAAGGGCAGCCTGTACAGGGTTATCGACGGCTAATGACTTCCCATGTGACAGTCAGATAAGAATATGCATACCCAGATACCACAATCACCAAACAGAGTCCCCCGACCGAACGTTGGGTGCATTCTTGAAGGTAATTGCATATGTTGTCGGATTTATACCTTTCTTATGGAAGACACTGGCTTTGTCTAGAACTATTGGTAGTCCAAACTGTATATACATCCAAACAAATTTTGTTATTTTACATAGCAACTTAACACAATACATAACAACTTAAATTTATACATCCATACATATTTTGTTATTTTACATACAAACTTAGCACAATACATAAAAACTTAAATGTTTGCATCCGACAATCAAGCTACGGCAAACACTAAAAACATAAACTACACCAAACAACAATGAAACAAGACATCCTAATAAACCGCCATATCACGCATGAGTCTCAAAATAAGTGATTCACGAACGGTTTGAACATAAAGGACCCAACATCCCCTCGATGCCCAAGTGCCGGAAGTTCCCAAAGAGCAAGCTTGTATAGTACAATGGTTGCGTTAAATCCTTCCTCGTTTCCAATTTCAATTACAGGTCGCCGTTGTCGTCAAAACCGATTAATTTGAGCGCTATTGGGGTGGTAATGCTAAGAAGCTGTGTAGCAGATGCAATCCTACCACCCCTAACCGATAAAACCCATATACGAAAAAGAACCGACATCCCCTTGAATGTTTCCCGAAACGACCAGACTGTCTCGTATGTTTGAAACATAGAACGGTAAAGGAAGGTTGCCTATTAATTCACCGTGTATGTCCAAGACTTGGAAACGGTTGGTGAGCAAGTCAAAAGACACAATCAAATAGCTGTCGAATGTGCTACCATCGTTAGCATACAACCGTTGATAGCCACACCAATAGATGTGACCCCCAACATTAGCTTGACTTGCTTTTTTATCCCGATTGTGTTGGAAGCAAGCAATGCCGATCTAACACCGCCCATTGTTTAGAGGAGAAGGTGAAAATTAAAACAGTGCATGGATGTGTTTGATTGAATGGGTATGAAATTTTTAGAAAAGTCGGATCAAAATTGTAGGATCTAATCCCAAAAGCCATAAAGCGCTTTTCATACTCCCGTGATGTCAAAACATAGGGGACAAACGTGGCGACTGATCGGTTGATGGAAGGGTTCCAAACGACCGCCATGGTATCACGGACAATTGGTCCATAGGTAAAACCCCAAACTCCATGTGACCAGCCAATTGGTTTGACGCCGAAAATGAAATGTTTGAGGAGAGAGGGTGCAAGTCAAAATGTTGATTTACCAAACCCACGTAACCTTTAAACCTCTGCTTGTACATCAAAACGTATGAAACTGGTGGAGTGATTCAACACCAAAACGGACGGTGAAATGCATGTTTTCTATGCAAGACTTCCAAGCCTTGCGCATTACATCGCGCATTGAGCCACACACCTCACTGAGAGCCTATTAACTATGTCCATTTGAACTTCAAGTGGAATGTTGTAAGACATCGTGAAATTTTTTTGGGCAACTGTGAGATCGCTTAAGATGGCCAAGTTTCACAAGAAATTTGTGGGCAACTATTAAACTGTAAGAGTATTTATAATAGAACAATTAGAGCATTCATATCTAGGGACCAACCCATAAGATATGCATTTAAGAAATAGTACATGTATTAAATGGTTAAACAGTTAAGTTCCAGTTTAAAGAGTTGACTTGTGCTTAATACTACCATCAAATTAATGATCAAGTACAAGGGATTGGTTCATAAACACTTGAAAGTGTATGTTGCATAATTAAGTATAGTTGGGCAACTATGACGCATGGGCAACTTAGTCAAGAACTAGTTTGTTTGTAACTACTAGTTACAAAAATGTTGTTCCTTTTTAAAGTCTGATAGGCAACTTAGTCAATAACTAGTTTCTTAGTCAATAACTAGTTTGTTAACTTTGTTGTATTGACAAACATTTATCAATTAAGAACTTATAAGCAATGGTACCTGTAAACATGCACGCATCTTCTTGTACCAAGGACGCCACTCAGTGCTTATAGCCACCGTCGTAAAATGTTACAACCCCCGTCCGAATATGGAATCGAGCCGTAAACCAATGTTTATCCTTTTCATTGATAGGCATATAAACCGCCAGATAACACAAAAGGCCGGTTATACAAAACACATAACAATATATGTATAAAGCCATGAACACAACTATTACCTGTTCAACATCAGCCCATTGGTGTTTGTACTTTTCCCCATTAACATACCAAATGGGGATGGAGTCTTGTAATAGCAGTTGAACAAAGTATGCAGTTACCATAGCCCAATCACCATCGGTCCAAATGCAACATGTATTCCACCCACAACTCTATGTGCTATAAAGCAACAATAAAAATTGATTAGGGTATAAAAGCAACAATATCAAATGAATATAGCATCGGGGTGAAAGATATGTGTGATCTGTACCTCGCCCATAAGCCAACCTTTCTTAGGAGGGTCTAAACACACTAAGGATTCCCAAAATCTCCGATCCACACGAACTTCTTTGGACCAAGGAAACATACATCGAAGGGCCCTCGCTTTCCAAGAAATTCGTCGTACTCATCAGTAAGATGTACTTTGTCGATAGCCTTGTTCCTTCGTGAAAGAACCTACACACACGTAAATTAAAAACAGCTTTTAAAAATATATATATTAAAAGTTGTTTTAATACCTCAACCCAAGGTTTAACATTTTTAACGTGTAGTCATATCCGATCCCGCACCCATGTGTTCGATTATTTTCAGATTCGACAAATCTTTTGACCAAGAATAGGACGACTCAGCGCCATCTTTTTACTCCTCATGTCGTGTTATGTCCGCCTTGGCTCTTTTCCAATGGTCTAAATTATAGAAAGCTATAGACCTCTTTTTCTTTTCCTTCTCAATCTTCAACAACTTTGCCTTTTGCAACCTGCGATTCTTCTCCTCTATCATAGCCATTAGAAAATCCTTTTCCATCATCTTTTGTTCTTCCATCCTCCACCGTTCTTCCTCTTCTTTCCTCAACCTTAATTCTTCTTCCAACAGATACTCTCGAGTAAAGTGTGATGCATTTAAAATACATTTAATACAGTATGGGAAAAGTGTACATTTGGATATAACATTACCAGAACTACATCACCCTCATCATCACAATCACCGCTCAACAATGCTAGAAATAAGAGAGTCAACCAACTCGTGGAATTCACGATTTACTTGCTCTCAAACTCATAGCCGAGGTGGGAAAAGGATGCAAGAAAGTCCAATTTATCCCGTAGTTTAAATAAAGTGCATTGTAAAAAAAAAACGGATAGTTCTTTCAAAGAAATAAAGATAATACTTGGATGAACTGGCGTACCCGAAATCCGCAAGTTCTTTCACTTGCAAGGACCTACAAGGTAATAAAGGGTATTATCCTTAAGAATAATTCTAATATAAACGTATAATTATTATTTAACCTTGACTAGCAAATTACCTGAATAATAGCCTCGAGTTTGAAAACACGAGAATTCAACTCTTCAATGACACAATCCTTGAGGCCGATTGTTAGAAGACTACTGGTCTGTACCCTAGACACAATCGGTAAATACTTTTTTTTCTGTCCTACCACGCTCCGCGCAGACCAACTTCGTAGATACACATCGTAATCATGCGGTAATTTTGTTGGAAGAGTCCTTGGTATGTAGTGCAGGTAAAATTCCGTAAATTGACTATACCACTCCGACCGGTGCTCGTCTAATGTTGGTTTCAGATCATAAATTATCTTCGAGTCCTAAATAACATCATCAACAACAAGGAAATTAAATTGCATTGGACTATCCGACCGGTGCTCGCCTAATGCATGTGTTTTACCTTGCCAAATAGCAATCCATAATGCGATCTTGTAAACATTTCTTTCCTTGACCACGCACGCCCTTGGTATGACATCTGGGACTTTATTCCACCAACGACTGCTTCTTTCAAACGACTCAAGAATCCATATCTACAATAATAAAGATGCATTACTCTCATACATTGGGTTCAATAATAATACTAAGAAAAGATAACATAAATAGGATTAACCTTGAATGCCCAAACAAATCCAAAGAACCGTGTATGTCGGAACATACTTCCGATCTCTTTCCAGACCCTTTAGGTGTTCCCACTTGTGGTTTGATACAACGTCTAGTATGGTCGCATAAGTGCCTCCAAATGTGCTCCCCCCATGGAAAGGAATTCCATGCTTCTAGGTCTTCGACCAAACGAAGGAGTGAATCATCCACCTCTTCAACCAATAAGCGACCCATAAAAATAACCTCTAACGATAAAAATAGACACACACGGATCGCGTCTTCATCAGCTTAATTTACCGAACAACTCTTCATCCTCAATAACACCAACAAGATCTAAGTTGGAAAGTTTTACCCCTAATTTTTTTGGAAATAACCTCAACTTAAATGTTAAATCCCCTGAACTATATAAATCAAAACTTGCTGTCCCAAAACGAAAGCCTGTTATAAGAGAAAACTCCGGTCGACCAAAATGTAGACAACGACCACCAACAAGTATATATAAGGGGCATGTCATAGCTTGTTTTATCCACGAAACCCTGTTTTTGTAAAACATAATCTAACAAATGTGGTTCATGGTCAAAGAAGAACATATCCGGCCACCCTCCAAAACAGGTTGTCCTAAACAATTTCTTTCTAGTATGATTCAGCTTTTCTTTAATTATTGGAAAGTATTTCAATTTGCTTCTAACAATGACATTGGCTTCAGATTCCTAAGAAAATAATAAATAAAAAAAAGTTAACAATAATTAACAAGTATCTTACTTAAAACTACAATCAATAAAAACGATATCGACTTCCCCGATCGCAATCATATTTAACAAATGAAACAATGGGCCAATAATACACAACTATTTAAACTTTTAAAAACCTAGCAATAGTATATAAGAAGTATATCAAACTCATAAACTTCCAAAGCGAGTGTGCAATGTAATATGCATTAACATGGATCGATCTGTAAAAAGTTGGATAAACACCGTAACATCGGATATAACCGCCATGGTCGCAAAATAATGAAATTAAATTGCCATGACAACATACGGAAAATCACATCATTTATGCGATAGTATAAGATAATTTGTCATCACAGCCTCTTGCATATCACAAAATAAACCAACTACTTCAAACAATTACCTATGTAAAGGAGTTGGTTAACATAGTTGATTGTCAATATGTTATAAACAAGTGGATAAACGTTAGTACTTTGACCCTCCACTCGAAATACCATTGCCATGTCAAAACCCATTGCTATGACAATGACATAGGAATGGGTTTTCGAGGGGAAACTCAAAGTACCAACGTCCTTTCTACAATTCGTGGATTCTAGAAAAGCATTTCAGTTGGATAATCATGAAGTGTGGCGTGTCATGAACATTACACACTATCGTGATCATTTAGATATTCAAAGACAATTTGAATGTATGAAGTTGCGTATGGCCACATTCTTACTTTCAAGTTGACTTTCAATCCACAAGTATATCATATCCTTTCCTTCTTTGTTAAGTAACTCCTTTACATATATAAACTAATTTTTTATAAAAATCTATCAACAATCTATAACAATTATATGACACTCATTGCAAATTACTGGAAATATTATGATATGTAAAGAAAATTTATTGTTCCGGTTACGATGATGAGGGTTGAATATTTAAGGCTAGAAAGGTGGTGCAAAAGGGTTTAGCTTCCTCTCGAGTTCATAACTGTATGTGATGTTAGTGTGTAATTTTTGGTGTCAAACTATATATGTGTGAGAGAGAGCATATATGATAAGAAGAGAGATGAAAGGGTTTGTAATGATAGTGCTAGAATAGTGCAGAGTGAAATAGGGTTAATGAGGCACCCTCACAAACCTTTTGATATCTCTCGCCACCTTGACATCTCTTTTCTTATCATCTATGACCTCTCTTTCTGACATAGTGACAAAGAGTTTCACACCAAAAATTACACACTAAAAACACCCACACGCTTATGAACTCAGAGTAAGCTAAACCCTTTTGAACCACCATTCTACCCTCATCATCAGTAACAAAATATCAAGATAATATAAAGTGATCATATCAAGATATGAAAAAATTAACTTCCCTAAATGGCCCATGGGCAACAATCGGCTTTGACATTGGTCTAAAACTCCTCCAAACTCCTCCATATACTTGTTTGTTCAAGTGCAATTCAGTTTGGTGGTGATCATTGATATAGCATCGGATAAATCTAGTTTACTCACATTGATTTATGATTCACACAAATTATCCCAGGTCTGACATGCCATTCAATCAACAAAGCTGAATTGTAAGTAAACAAACTATCTGCATTTGATCATCATCACAGCCTCTTGCATGTACTAAATACAAAATACATTTCAAACCTTCCTTCTCAAACACACATTGGCAATAAATAAGCAAAAGTTGCCCAATAAATCATCTACGTAAGTACAATGTGGGCCCATGTCAACTATATGGGAGAGGTTCCAACTGCACCACATTTATTGACATATTGAGGGTAATAAATTATCAAACTTACCCACCTTATATGTGTGAATTTAAATTCAAGTGGTGTTGCTAAATAGGTTACAAAATTCTATAAAAAATGTCTACAAAAGACTTCACCAACAATTTCCTGAATCAAGTTTCAAGAACAAAAGACTTCGCCAACAATTTCCGGAACAAAAAGACTTTGGCCAACAAATTGATGAAGAACAACTTTTAATAGAAATGGAGGAGGTTGCTATTAAGGAGGAAGAAGAATGGGAGATAGCGTAAAGAGAAGCCGCTTAAGGAGAGAAGCCGAAAGGGAGCGACTTATGCTCCAAGATGAAGAAGTGCTGTTAGAGATGGAGGAAGCCGCCGGGACAGAGAATTCAATGCATTGTATGCAGAGTGGGATGAGCGCAGATTTGAAGGTTGCTCTGAGTATCTTTACGACGATGGTTACGACTCTAACAACTCTCAAACTTGGGATCACCCGGATTATATTTAGTTGTGTCGCATTTTAATTTTCAGTGTATTTTGTTTTGTTAACCCAACCAGTTTGCACCATGATTAGAGTGCTTTATTCACTTACTACCACTTATCTTATAGTGGTTTAGTCACTTAGTCTACAACAACATCCATCATTTTGTTTCTCAAACTTAATAAGTAGCAACAAATCACTAAAACCACAAGAAAAATTAATCACCCAATACGCTACCAGCTTCTTACACCGCTTATTCACATCCACAATTTGTTTCACAAAACTTAACAAAAACAATTAATCACCCTATACGTTAACTACTAAATAAACCCTATATCAATACGATACCAACTTAAAAAGGTAACCCTAAATGCAAACCCTAAATAACCGATACACAATCAATAACCGACACCCTAAATTAGCGAAACCCTAAATTAACAAAACCATAAATCAATAGATGAAAGACGTAAAATTAAACGCCCAAATAGCGAAACCCTTAATCAAAAACAAAATTACTTACCCTAGCACAAATAGTTTTTCTTATAGACATTAGCTGGTAGAGTGTCGTGGTGATGTGAAGAAGTGTGTTATCTGTTGAGGAAGAAAGTGTGTTATGGTGGTTGTGGAAGAAGTGTGGTGGTTATGGAAGAACCGTGTTGAGGAAGAAATAAGAAGTGTGTTGAGGAAGATTGTATTTGTATATATAAAGTGTATAAATGTATACAGGTTATAAAATTATTTATACCCTTTTTAATTTTTTTATACAAATAATACTTTAATACTATATACATAGTAAGTTGCCTAAAAGCATAAGGGTGGGACCCGGTTGCCCAAGATTTTTGTACTTTTTATTAATAATATAAGATCATACTTTTTAACTAAAAGACAAAAAACTTGCCCAACATTGAAAGTCAAAGTTGCCAACCAATTAAATAAGACACTTGTACTAAGAAAGTACGCATGGTGGCCCCACAACACGACACATGTCGATTATTTGGGATGGTTGCCCAAATTTAGAGTTGAAAGAGCCATTTGCAGACATGGTGTGAAAAAAATGGCGATTTGTAATAATGTTTTAACCTGGGCAATTAGATAATTCACGTTTATTTTAATGACGGGAGATTGGCATGTTAGCTTTTAGTCTTCCAATGGAAAGCATAAATAAAAGGGGTAGGTAGGAGTTCTTTAGCAATAATTCTATTCCAATGACATCTTGTTGTATCCACTTTGTGATTTTAATCAGTCTATTGGTGTTATGTAGAGGTAATAAGCTGTATGCTAATGGATGTTATACGTCTATTATCAGCTTTGGTGACTCTCTTGCTGACACTGGTAACTTAAAACAAATAGATTCCGAAACCGACAAAGTAGTTTCGTATTTTTTGCCTCCTTATGGAGAAACCTTCTTTCACCAAGTTACTGGTCGTTGCTCGGATGGACGACTCATTATCGATTTCCTAGGTAGCTAGCTCGTTTCTTTTTGTGTGTAAATTTTCGAATGTTGTAGATATACGATACTTATTTCTTAGTAGCACGACTACAAGTGACCGGGTTGATAATTTTTTACCATAGTACATAGACTTTACAAATATCTATTTGTACTGTAAAATTTTTAAAATATCCGACTATTTTTATGATTTGTCCCCTTAACTAACTGATATGTAATGTAGTTTCTAAAAATTATCAAGGTTCGCCCTCAATCATAACTTTCTGGCCCCACCCCTAATATGGTTCACGGGACCTGGGAACCCCCTTGGTTCACCCTTGTTTCTTTGCTAATGACTTTAGGTTCTTTCTTGTTTTTTTACAGCGGAGAGTCTTGGCTTGCCATTGATACCACCATTTGTGAGGAGTGACCATGTGGTGGAGTTGGGACACGGAGTGAATTATGCTGTAGCGGGTGCTACAGCATTGGATTCATCATTTTTTGAAGCAAAAGGGGTTTATAATTCTATGACAAATGCATCTTTAAGAGTTCAGTTGGCATGGTTTAAACAATCCTTACCTTCACTTTGTGGCGACACTAGAGGTAACTAGGGGTGTGTGTATTTGGTAATACGAATATACCATTGCTAAAAATCCCTTTTACATAGTTTGTTCCCGCGTAGTTTCTCACTAATATTGATTATAAAAAAAGAAGAGTTACATAGTTTGCAACGGCATGGATTGGCTATCGTTGTTGGCAGATTGTAAACACTTAATTGGGAGCTTTTTGATCTTAATGGGAGAGATTGGAGGAAACGATTACAATGTTCCATTTTTCAATGGAAAGTCCATTGATGAGGTTGAATCATATGTTCCTCTTGTTATTGACACAATCATCTCAGCAATCAATGTAAGAACTATCAAGTTGGTAAAATTATTGATATGTAATACGCTTTAAACAATGTTGTGTATGATTTTTTGAAATATTAAGTACAGGAATTAATTGAGATGGGGGCTCGAACACTAGTTGTTCCAGGAAACTTTCCAATTGGATGCTCCTCAGCCTATTTGACACTATTTGGTTCTCAGAAGGAGAAATATGATCCCACAACGGGTTGCCTCATTCGCTATAATGAGATTGCTGAATATCACAATGAATTGTTGCAAACGGAATTAATGACGATACAAGAGCTTCATCCTAATGTGATAATCATTTATGCCGACTACTACAATGCTGTCATGCAAATTTACCGTTCTCCTCACAAATTTGGTAAATAACATGTTATAGTATAAATCATTAAACCACTTTTTGGCATTGCAAAAGGATCTCATATTCTTTGGATGGAATTCTCACTGAGTTGTAGGTTTCACAAACGGAGCTTTGAAGGCGTGCTGCAGAGGTGGGGGGCCATTTAACTACAACTCATCAATGAAATGTGGATTGGCATATGCGACTGTGTGTGATCAACCAGATACTTATGTTAACTGGGATGGGGTGCACTTAACGGAAGCAGCATACAAACATATTTTCAAGGGTTTATTTCAGGGGCCATATACTACACCCGAGTTTAATTCCTTGTGTCCTACATCAACATCATCTACAGGTGAGAGGCAGAATATCGAGCTCAATGTAAGAAATTCAAGGTTGGATATATATGATACAGAACGAGTATAACAATGGAAAGGAAACATTGGGGGAGACGGTAAAATGGTAATTTTTTTATTGACACATATATGAAATTGTTGCAGAAAATTCAATTAAAATCAATTGTAAGTTCATATTATTCTTATGTCCACAGCTTCCTAGCTGTGTAATTTAGTTTATGCATTTTTGGCAAAAATAAGAAACTAATTGGCTTTGTACGTCAGTCAAACTAAATGCTCTATTATGTCGTGTACATGAAACAATTAGGCTCCACATGTTTTATCTACTAAGATCGTCTGATGGAACTCTTATGTTTAATTTGATCTCACAAACAGATGAACGCTGAGACCTTTACTTATCGTTCTATATTTAGGGTATTTTTTAAGGATATATGATTTAGTTCTGTCAAAATAAAAAGATGCATTGAATATGATATCTTGTGTGCACAATTCCTTAATGGAAAATGAGCAATTTGGGTGGATAAGGAAACCATTGAGCTTTTAGAGAGTGTTTGGTACAAAGAAATGAGATCAGATAAATCACACTAGTCCTATATCCAGTGTTTGGTAAAATAAAAAAGGCGGAGTATCCAAATTTCTCGTGATAATGCCTCAGCTCTTTTGTAAATTGATTTCCATCCGTTTTTTAGAGAAACTGGAATTCTTTCAAACATTTCTCCATGAAATTATGAATACTTGACTGTCTATTCTTCTCCATGAAATTTAGAAACCATGATACTTGTGGTTTTGATGCAAAATAATTGTTACAAGTTGCTTATGTTTTTTTTTCAGTATTATCATTCTATAATCGCATATGTTTCGATGGACCTTAGAAACCATGATAACAAGTAGATGGATCTTTTTACAATTTGTTAAGTGTGATTGTTTTCTTGAAAACATATACAGTTTTCTTGGAAATTCCTATATTAAGTGTTTTGGTTTAGTTCCAGAAAAGAATTGGACATACTAAAAATAAAATCAGGCCTATGCTGACACACGGCCAAGGAAGCATCAGTTTTTCTTATCTCATTATGACTTGGTTGTTCAGAAGAGATTCTTTCTGGATCAAGAATAATGGAATGGAAGGCACTACAATAAAGATATAGTCCTATTCAAATCTCCCATGAAGACAGACACTCAGAAAGGTTCTCTAGATACTTGATCGCTTTTTTCTTGTGGGGAGGAATAGTATGGGAAGGGAGCGAGACCAAGCTTGTATCTTAAGCGTCAAAGCTGTATCGTTGACTTCAGTTGTGAGTGTTGTTATCTTGTGAGAATTATTTTCATGCCGATGAAATTGTCATTTGTCATGAGCAAAATGAGGTTACAGATCATGACAACACACCATCTATAATAATGTTACCATATTAAATTTTACAATGTTGACTAGTTGCAGTGAAAGTATAGCAAGATATTTAAATGCTGATTTATCAACCAAAACATAACAATGACATGATATTATATGAGCCTATGAGGTAAAAATGTAAAATCATTTAGTTAAGAAACCGCAGGTCGAAATAATTGAATAAGGCTCTGCTTTTGTGCACGGTTTTATGCCTATCGGCCCTCAATTTACCCTGTATAGTTATCCTGTCGAAACTTTCACTTCGAGCCGTTATTCCCAAATCCGGGATGTGTAATAAAAGCATTTCACAGTGTTACTTGTTCTAGTATGTATTCGCTAGTTTTTATTTTATTTTTCTAGTAAATTTTGATTAAAAATGAATCAAGCTTTGTTGTAGAAACTGAATCAAGTCGTGATTTCATGGAAGGAAATCAAACTTGTTCATAGGTGAGGCTGTTAAACTGTATTCAACTTTAGATATCTAGTCTCCGTACTTAATTTTCAAAACTAAAACCTCACAGAAATGATTCATTTTATTGTTCTAACGGAAATCAAATCAAAACTAAATTTGGATAGTTTGAAAGACAGTCTTTAAGCAATACCAAATACACTTGGTACTTTGATTCTACTTTACAAGTTTTGTAAGTGATACATACTCCTAAACTGCTCTTTGACACATTTGCAGGCACAAATGTTATTTTTCACTTTGGGAAAGTGATACAAAGCAACATCTAAAATGATAAACATATACAATCATGAATAAACTAAAATAAAATAGGAGTATTACATACTAATTCATACCAATCCCACAATAAAACCACCAAATTATAAACACCCAAAATAAAAACATAGAAAAAAAAAATGCTAAAACCTTAATTACTTACAAATGTATAACAAATTAACAAGGAATCTTGGATGTGAACCATTCCATGACATGAATAGGAGCCTTGATGAGCTCAATTGCAATCTCAACTATCACCGTAACGCACAAACAGCACGGACATATGCATGTCAACAACAATCTGTCACAATTCATCAGACACACACGGCACACAATCAGAAATTGAGATTCAGTGTCAACGAACATAGAGTACATAAATGTATACCGGTTGGATTCAAAGAAAATCAGATTGAGCATTAAAGCGAAAAAGAGTTTATCACACACAATCAGAAATCGGTCTTCAATGTCAATAAAAAAAGGGTATTAAGTAAACTAATAGAATTCACCGTGAAGCGTTTTAGAGGTGTTTGGGATTGCTTATTTTTCCTGCTTAGCAGTTTGAAGGGTTTTGTCAATCCAAACTGCTTAACCTTATCTGGCTTATATTGAGGTAAAAAGCACATTGGGACATCCTTTTTTCAAAGTGCTTATTCAGTTATTTGTCACGAAACTAGATTTCCCTTTTTTACCCTTATGTCAAACCGAAAACCCATTGAAACATATTTGCAGCCCCAAACATTATATTCGTCTCTATTCTTCTCTTTAAGAAATAAAGCTAAGATAATCGTAAAATAATCAAATCCAAACACTGTTTCCTTAATTACTTATTTTCTAGCAGCTTATGTTATTCTACTTATAAGCTATTCACTCCGTCCCAAATAAATGTCCACTTTGGTCTTTGTACTCAGTTTTATTCATTTGTTAACCAATCAAATGTCTTATTTTTTTCTTTAGAAAATGTTTTAGTTGGTTATAATTTGAAAGTGGACAATTTGTAGAAACTGAATCAAGTCATAATGTCGCGGCTTTTAGCGGGTACGCTGCTAGTCTTTTTTTTTTTTTTTTTTGGTCAAAACTATCCAAACAACAATACAAAATAGTAACCACTAGGGGTGTTAATCGGGTCGGGTTAGTCAGTTTCGGGTCAAAGTCGAGTCAAGGCTAAAAATAACATACCTGAACCCGACCCTATTTGAATTCGGGTTAATCGGGTTCGGGTTAGTTCGGCCATTCGGATTCAGGTCAACCCGAATATGAGTAAAATGTAATAAAATTGCTTGTTTGTACTCATTTAAATTGATAATTTATAAAAATTTGTATTTAAAAAATATAAAAAAACTTCTTGTTTGAGTCAATCGGGTTGACCCGAACCCGATTTAGACAAATAATTTCAACCTAATACCCGACGCTATTTAGTATTCGGGTTACTAGGGTTAACCCGAATAAAATTTCAGCCCTGAGTAAACCGACTCCAATATGCCTAATTGGGTCCAGGTCGTGTCGAGTTTATTGACACCCCGACTAACCACCACCGAATGGCCTAGAGGTAAGACTTTGGTTTCCTCACAAACCTCACTAGATACAGATTTAGAGGTGGCCATGGAAGGGTCCGAACGGGATTAACCAGGTGAAACCGCGTACATACGAGTCAAAAAAGTTCGCCCACCCTCCCAGGGTAACCTTAACATAGAAAACCCCGTCCCCTTCGAATTATGCGTATTAGAAAAAAAGATTGAAAACTAAAAAAGGATTTCATCACACACACACACTAAGAAACACATAATCAGAATTTAAGCCTCAATGTCAGCAAAAACACAAAGTAATAAATTTAGAGAATTTACCCGACGATCCAAACGATGACGCCAATGAGTGAAAGGAGGAGGGAAAGGAAAGCAAAGGGGAGACCAAGTAAAAAACCCAAAGGCCTGCAGTCACCATCACCGCAACACATTTTGGTTTTAGTTGTTTGATGATCAAGTCTAGATAAAGCTGTATATAGTAGTAGTACAGTATTTGTTACGCAATCTATTTTTATTCAAGTTTTGATTCTCATTTTTTGGTATTACAATATTAGTCCCTCATCTTTGTTCTTTTTAGTCATTATCTTGATGGAAACATTTTAGTGGTATAACTCTCACATCGCAAATGTTCAGTTGACCGTTTAAAAAAGGCTTTAAAGAAATAGATCATATGTCCAATTGGGCGAGACTATTTCCTTTGAAAAGGGTCAGTCGGCACTCAAAAAAGATGCACAAAGTCAGAGTTTTCCAGTCGATTTAAGCCTTTTGAAAAATATAACTACTTGAGACTTGTGTGTAGATTTGTTCCGCAAGGTTCTGGAACCATGAAGGATTTATACGAAATTATGATAGTTACATCCATGAGATTTGATGATTAGTTAACACGTATACTAATCAACAAGTTGACATATAGAGACAAGAAGCAAACACATCCATTTATCTTTTCACTCTTTGAATTACCTAATCTACGGAGAAACACGTAACGCAAGACCATTAAATAATAAGGATAAATAATTCATAGACTAAGTTGGCTCAGATGGATTGGCCACGATTTTATGTGCACAAATTTAGTTTTCCAGCCATGATATAAGAAATTGATAAATCAACAGCTGTCCACCAAACGAAATATATATATTTAACAAGTATATTTGTTTGACTAAAAAGTATTCAAGTTAACATGTCTCATGTAACAAAGGGCTTGTGTCTTAACGACACCCCATGTTATGTGAGAAGCTCTTCAATCAAAATGGTTATGAGTTCAAATCGTACTTAAAACATTTGAAATATATATATTGTGAGATAATTAAAAATCGTCATCCTAAAAAAAACATGTCTAATGCGTCATCATATGTAACGTAAGATCATATGATGACACATGTTCTAGAAAAAAACATGGTTGATATGCATATGGTTGATTACAGACAATTATATATGTAACACAATTACATATATTTAAGTAGCCCACGAAGATCGCGTATGATATACTTCTATGATTAGGAGAAATTATTCGAGAGGAGAGTTATTTTACATACCAAACTTTTTTCACATACCAAGGGACTCATCTTTACCATCCATCTAAAAATAAATAAATGGATGAGATTAAAAGGATTTTATTATTTCACCTATTTTTAATAATTTAAATATCTCTTAAACCGTTAATCGTTGTTGAAAATATTTACAATTGCCGCGAAGAGCTTTAATTATCTTTCTATAGACGGGCACTTTGATATACTTTTGAAAAAAGAAAAAAATTCATTTTTCACGTTGCCTTTTTTACGCTACTTGATATTTGCATGAAAAATCATATATTGATATGTGATATCACATATGATATTACACTAATATCACATGTGATATTACATATCATATATGATATTACACTAATATCATATATGATATACACAATATCACATGTGATATTCAAACTAGTGTTTTATCATATATGATTTTTTTTAATGCAAATTTCAAAGAACGTAAAAAACTAAAAAACGCTAAAAACGCGGAAAAATATTTTAAATTTTCTTTTTTGTCGAAAGTATATCAAAGTGCCTATCTATAGAAAGATAATTAAATGCTCGCCGCGAACGATATTTTTTTCCACTTAACGATTAACGGTTTGAAAGTTATTAATATTTTAAAAAAGAGGATTAAAGTGGGTTTTTTAAAATGTTGAGATTAATCACATCCATTAGATCAAATAAAATGGATTTCCGGAGACGATCCTTCTAGATGTAAATAATTGTCCTCAAAACGATCTTAAATCATTATTCGAACCATAAATGAATGGCATAGCTTTCTTCCTTACTACAAAGGAACAATGCTTTACACCACACTGCCAAAAAAGTGTCGAATGTTTTTTTGATTTTGGTTCACAAGATAATTGTATTTGACAGAAGATTTAGCATGAAGTAGTTTCTTCTACTGTTCTACATGTTAAACATATATAAATCGTTTAGATAATTGACTTTGCAGTATTTAGGAGAAGTTGAACTAAAATTTTGAAATGCATAGCTGCTTCTAAGATGCATAGTCGAATAACTTGAACCAAACTAGCATTAATACTATGTACTGATATGCATGGTTGATTACAGACAATTACAGACACACTACACTTGCTACAATATC